>CM062814.1:992739976-993367642 GCA_031772625.1 Pinus tabuliformis
AAATAATACTGAGAGGGGGGGGTGAATCAGTATTATCAAGTTCTTTTAATAAATCTTCCTTATTTATACTTTGAATTATTTTTGCATGTCAGTACCATAAAATAATGAGCATGAACAAAGAAAACAGATAGTCACACCAAAGAACACCACATGTAAGGTGGAAATCCAATGTGGGTGAAAACCACCTGCTGCAATATGTCTCTATCTTTTTTCAAATTAGAAACTCCTTTTACAATGGTTTTGTACTGGTGCAGTCCTTTACCAGTACGCAGGCTCCAACCTGCAGAGAGCTACAACTCTCTCTCGTTTTCCAGTCTCTCCTGTAAGGGAGCTACAACCCCCTACTTCTTTTCTTTCAAGGACCACTTTTCATAAATTTTCAAACTGGATCCATGAACATCAAATAATCATCAAGTACAGGTAAATCACCCAGTCAACTGCAGTAACCAGATCAATAGTAACAGTAAACTAAACCCAGAACACCTTATCAACAGAGAAAAGTCAGTCAAATAAATGCCTTAATACAGATACACAGTTTTTCCTTCTCTGGCCTGCGCGGCTACGTACTTCACCTTCTGCTCCCCTGCGTATACCCGCAGAGAGCCTTTTGATGCAACGCGTACCCACACACTGTTTCTTCAATCGCGCTGCGTATTGTTACTGTAGGCATCAACCCACAGATACTATCATGCCATATACTGCTACTGTAGCCACACACCCACAGATGCTATCGCGCCGAGTACCTACGCAGCTGCGGCTTCTGAAGCGCCGCGTACTTTCCCTGTGCCTACGCACTTGAACCTCTGTCGCGCTGCATACCCACGCACTGCGCCTTCTCCTGCTCTGCGTACCCATGCACTTCTCCTTCTTCTGCTCTGCGTACCCACGCACTTGCACCGTTAATCAGTTGCGTACCTCTGATTAGGGTCAAATTGGCAGTCCCCCAGTCTACCACAGATAGTCAGATGCTGAGATTTAATCATGCGCTCGAGAGATCACCCTTCATAGATTCACTTTCAACTTCACTTTTATATAGATCAAGCTTTTAACACAATAACCCAATATTTCAGATCTTAAGATATTCAATTTGCAAAATATGCTTAGCCAAGTGATCTCCTTTGCTTTATATAGGCAAGCTCTTCCTAAAATCATGGATCAATACCATAGATAACCAATACAAGGGGCCCAAAAACATGGGGCTCAATAATAATAATAATATAAACAATACCACAGGCCAAAACCATAGAATCAAGAACGGCGGGCTAAATACCACGGGCCAAACATAAGAAACCCCACGTGAGCGCGCTTCTCTGCCTTGAAGTAAGTGAACTGGGGGTACGCACCTTCTGAACGGGTGACTTGCGTGTGCGGTCGCAGTCCCTTCATGGCGTACCTGCGGGTACGCACCTTTTGAACTATTCTCTTGCGTACCTCTTAATTTCCAACATTTTGAGAGCCTGATCAGACCATTGTCACTTGAGGGTGTTGCCATCAAGTACAACATCTGTACCATAGATCCATACCAGAATCATAATGCCAACAATCTCCCCCTTTGGACTTGATGGCAACCTCAAAATCTTCAACGTCATTCTCCCCTTTTGACATCAAGGGCAAAGGGTTATGCTCCCCCTAAGAACATGCTCCTCCTGAATATATACCAGATCTGCAAAGAAGAACCATAATCCACCAAACACCATAAATGACCGTGAAAGAGATAGAGACATATTGCAGCAATATTCAAACCTGCATCCATGATCTCCTTCTGTACGTCCTCCATAATGCCAACAATGCATTATATGCTCCCCCTGAACCTGTGCCATTCGATCTTCAACCAATCCGCAACCTAGCACATGTACGCATATGCCCCAGATGAGCCTTGCGTACAACCAACCATCAAAAGAGATTCAACAAGATGATGCATCAACAACCCCCAGCTTTTGCCTGAGGTATTCAAAGGTCTCCCTGGGCAATGGTTTGGTGAGTATATCAGCAACTTGTTCCTTAGAAGGAACATACTCCAACTTGACCTTTTGTTCAAGTACTTGTTCCCGGAGAAAATGATACTTGATCGGTATGTGCTTGGTCTTTGAATGCATGATTGGGTTCTTTGAAATGCTGATTGCACTTGTGTTATCACATAAGATGGAGATAGGTGGTGTACAAGTGATTTGAAAGTCCTGCAAGGTCTGCATCATCCAAAGGAGTTGAGTGCAGCAAGATATAGCAGCAACATATTCTGCTTCAGCTGTAGACAAGGCAATCGAACTATGTTTCTTGCTGAACCAAGATACTAATCTGGAACCCATAAAGAACGCACCACCACTTGTGCTCTTCCTGTCATCCACACTTCCTGCCCAATCTGCATCTGTATAAGCATGAAGTGTGAGGTCTGTATCTCTAGGATACCATAAGCCATAATTTTGAGTCCCTTGAAGATATTTAAAGATTCTCTTCACTGCTTGAAGATGAGTTTCCTTCAGATTTTCTTGAAATCTTCCAACTATTCCCACTGCATGCATGATGTCTGGTCGGGTACCTGTCAAATAAAGTAGACTTCCAATCATAGATCTGTAGGTTGGTTGATGCACTACTGCTGATTCATCATTTGCACTAAGGCTACATCCTGTGACCATGGGTGTACATACTGGTTTTGCATATTCCATGCCATATTTCTTCAAACTCTACTTGAGATACTTGGTTTGAGACAAAAAGATCCCTCCTTCTTTTTGTTGGATTTGCAAACCAAGAAAATATGTCAGTTCTCCCAGCAAGGACATTTCGAATTCTTTCTGCATCACCAAGGCAAAACTTTGACTCATAGCTTCTTCATTGTTGTCGAAGATAATGTCATCTACATACACAACAAGTATTAGCAATTTGTCATTTTCAACTTTTATATAAAGATTGATGTCTATTGATCCTTTTGAAAAACCTTGTTGATGAAGATATTTGTCCAAACGATAGTACCAAGCCCTTGGAGCTTGTTTGAGACCATAGAGAGCGTTTTTCAATCTGCATACAAGATTTGGATCATTTCCAAGAATGAAACCATCTGGCTGCTCAATGTATACTTCTTCTTCCAAGTCTCCATTCAGAAAGGTTGATTTCACGTCCATTTGAAATACTTTGAAGTTTTGAAAGTTTGAGAGAGCAAGGAACATGCGGATGGCCTCAAGTCTTGCAACAGGAGCAAAGGTTTCTTCAAAATCTATTCCTTCTTGCTGCGCATACCCTTTACAAACAGGTCTGACCTTGTTTCTAATTACTTCTCCATTTTCATTCAATTTATTTTTGAAGACCCATTTTGTCCCTATAACATTCCTATCCTTTGGTCTAGGAACTAGCTTCCAAGTGTTGTTCTTTTTGATCTGCTCAAGTTCTTCATCCATTGCTTTCACCCAACATTCATCTTTGCATGCCTCTTTCACATTTTGTGGTTCAGTGGAAGAGAGTAATGCCAAATAGCTTGAAGCTTCTGCAACTGTTCTTCTTGTTTGTACACCTGCCTCTTTCTGCCGCAAAATCTGAGATTCTGGATGATTCTTCTGAACATATCTGGATGGAGTCTTCTCTTCTATCCTTATCTGCTCCTCTTGTTCTTCTTGAGGTTCTTCTTCTTCATCATTCTGTCTTTGAGGTTAGTCTTCATCTTCTTCGATATCTTCATGATTTACTTGCCTAGGAATGTATCCCTTCTCATCAACCACTACATCAATGTTGTCAACAATTCTTCCAAGTCTTTTATTGTAGCACTTGTATGCTTTGCTGTGTGGAGAATAACCAAGAATAATGCCTTCATCTGCTCTAGGTTCAAGTTTGCCAAGTTTCTCATTTGTATTCTTAATATAACATTTGCTCCCAAAGATTTTGAAGTGCTTTACCGAAGGAGTCTCACCATACCAAAGCTCATGAGGATTTTGAGTGCTGTTCACCCGGACATTTGTTTTGTTGAGAATAACAACCGCAGCATATGCATCTTCACCCCAGAAAGTTGCGGGAGTTCCAGACTCATCAAGCATAGCACGAGCCATTTGTTGGACTGTTTTGTTCATTATTTCCACTACTCCATTTTGCTGAGGAGTTCTAGCTGTAGAGAATTCTCTTCTTATCCCATGTTCTTCACAAAAATCGAAAAATTCATTTGAGGTAAACTCCCCACCTCTATCGGATCTGAGGCACTTAATTTTGTATCCTGATTCATTTTCAACCAAGGCTTTAAAGGATTTGAATTTTTCGAATGCTTCATCTTTGTGCTTCATAAGTCCTAACCAGACAAACCTGGAGAAATCGTCAATGAATAATATCAAGTATTCTTCTCCTCGAGGTGCCCTTTTCCTGAATGGTCCACATACATCTGTATGTACAAGCTCAAGAGGCATGCTAGATGATCCTTCCTTCTCTGGAAAGTTAGTTCTGGTTTGCTTTCCAAACTGACATGATTTGCATATGGTGTTGTCTGGAATTTTGATATCTGGAAGACTGCGAACTGCCTGATATTTGCATGCTTTCCTTATTTGTGAAAAGCTTAGATGCCCCAACCTCCGGTGCCATAACCAGTGTTCATCATCCTTGCTTAGATAGCATTGTTTTTGTCCTTCTTCAAATATGTATAGATTATTTGGAGTTCTTTCACCTTTGATCACCATTTTACCTGTATCAATATCACGAACAAGACATCCATTTGTTCTAAATATCACCTCGGTTCCTAGATCACACATCTGGCTAACACTTAGAAGATTATGTTTCAATCCATCAACATACAAAATATTTCCAGCTTTGACCTTTTCTTTTAACTGAGCAGTGCCTTTTCCTTTTATAGCTGCAGGAGTATCATTTCCAAAAGAAACTTTCTTTCCCTTTTCTAAAGCAGAATATGATTCATTTTTTTCTTTATCACCTGTCATATGCTTCGAACATCCACTGTCAATGTACCATAGATCTTCCTGTCCCTCTGCATAAAATGCTATCCCACATCTTTCTGTTTGTGGTTCCTTTATTCTCCATGTTTTGGTGTTTGAGGCTTGTTCCTTTGTCTGCTGAAACCTGCTCCTGCATTCAAAATCTTCATGACCAAAGTTATTACAAATAGAACATTCAACTTCATTTTCAAGAACCGAAAAGTTGTTATAGGTCCTTTTTGTAATCCCGGTCATACTTCTTCGTTTTTGAGCTTCTCTAGTCATGATCATTTTATATGCAACACATTGAGCTGCTTTGTGACCAAAGTTATGGCAAGAGAAGCATTGTCCATTGAAGAAACTTCTGCGGTTATCAAATCTTCTGGCCAAACGATTGTAATTTGTATTGTCATTCATTCTTGAAGAAAATTGAGAGGATTTTACCTGTGGCTAGTTGTAGCTTTTGTTCATCCTTAAGACGGATTGCCCCTGGTTTACCTGATAGTCTTTGTTTGCAATTGGTCCCTGCTTTACCTCGTGATCTCCATTGTGCTTTTGCTCATTCCTTCTTGCTGTATCAAGATAACTCTTTGAGGTGGATGCTTGAGAAGTTTCTCCATTATACCCCAGACCTGTCTTGTTTAGTGAAGAACGCTGTACATTGATGATCTCATCCAGAGTTTCAGATCCTTTGACAAACTTAAGATTAATAGCCTTTGTTTTCTCAATCTCTTTTCTAAGACCAACAATTTCACCTTCTAACTTTTCAAGATATTTTTCTTTTTCATCAATTTGAAGTTGTAAAGTATCAATAATCCTATTCTTTTCTTCTATACATGTCTTGAGTCTAGAAATTTCTTCATAAAAGCTATCCACATCTATAGCATCCATGTAATCATCATCTTCAAATGCCATTAAAAGTTTATAGTCATTACCTCATTCATCTTCATCACTATTTGATAGACCATCACTATCCTCATGAGTGTTTCTTATTTGCATTTTGTTTCTTGCTCCATCTAGCAGGTTCCTTTCCTTTGTCAATCTTATCCTTATGAGGACATTTCGCAGCATAATGACCTACTCTTCCACAAGCAAAACATTTAAAAGGTAACTTACCTCTGAACCTTCCAGTACCCCGTTGAAGATTTCTGACAAAATTTGATTCTTCTTCTTCTTTTGGCACGTAACTTGCTTCATAGTAGTCTCCTTTGTCTGAAGCCTTGAAAACAGCTTCTCTCCTATCTGATGGACCTCCCTTTCTCATTTCATAAGCAGTTAGAATTTCGTGTAGCTGGGACATAGTAAGAATTCGTAGATTTTCCTTTTCTTCTATTGCAGACACTTTAGATTCAAACTTGGGGGACAATGATCTTAAAACCTTTTCAACCACAATAGCCTCTTTTATTTCTTCACCCAAGTTTTTTATGCAATTAACAATCTCGTCTACACGAAGGAAATAGTTAGCCACACTTTCATCATTATACATTCTGAGATTATCATACTAAATCCTGAGGGTTTGAAGTTTAGCATGCTTTACCTGTTCATCTCCTTCGTAGCTCAAGACAATCTTGTCCCATATTTCTTTTGCGGATTTATATTGCATAACCTTCACGAATTTTGTTTGAGATAAGCATCCCATCAGAGTATTGACTGCTTTAGCATTTGTTTCATATTTCTTCTTTTCGGCCGTATCTGTAGGAGTAGCTGAAGGAAAAGTGTAGCCTGTATCTATGATATCCCAAACTTCTGTACCAAGAGATTGAAGATAGGCAGTAACTCTTACCTTCCAATAATTGAAGTTTTTCCCATCAAAAATTGGTGGCCTGATTGATGCTTCCCTCTCGTAGTTGCTCATGATGAATGATCTTCCTTCAAGTGATCAAGCTTCTCTGAAGGACCTGCTTTGATACCAATTGTTGGAAATAATACTGAGAGGGGGGGGGGGGGTGAATCAGTATTATCAAGTTATTTTAATAAATCTTCCTTATTTATACTTTGAATTAATTTTGCAGCTCAGTACCATAAAATAATGAGCATGAACAAAGAAAACAGATAGTCACACCAAAGAACACCAGATGTAAGGTGGAAACCCAATGTGGGTGAAAACCCAATGTGGGTGAAAACCACCTGCTGCAATATGTCTCTATGTTCTTTCAAATTAGAAACTCCTTTTACAATTATTTTGTACTGGTGCAGTCCTTTACCAGTATGCAGGCTGCAACCTGCAGAGAGCTACAACTCTCTCTCGTTTTCCAGTCTCTCCTAGAAGGGAGCTACAACCCCCTACTTCTTTTCTTTCAAGGACCACTTTTCATAAATTTTCAAACTGGATCCATGAACATCAAATAATCATCAAGTACAAGTAAATCACCCAGTCAACTGCAGTAACCAGATCAATAGTAACAGTAAACTAAACCCAGAACACCTTATCAACAGAGAAAAGTCAGTCAAATAAATGCCTTAATACAAATACACAATTTTTCTTTCTCTGGCCTGCGTGGCTACGCACTTCACCTTCTGCTCCCCTGTGTATACCTACAAAGAGCGTTCTGCTGCACCGCGTACCCACGCACTGTTTCTTCAATCGCGCTGCGTACTGTTACTGTAGGCACGCACCCACAGATACTATTGCGCCACGTACTGCTACTGTAGCCACACACCCATAGATGTTATCGCACCACGTACCTACGCAGCTGCGGCTTCTGAAGCGCCGCGTGCTTTCCCTGTGCCTACACACCTGAACCTCTGTCGCGCTGCGTACCCACGCACTGCGCCTTCTTTTGCTTTGCATACCCACACACTTCTCCTTCTTCTGCTATGCGTACCCACGCACTTGCACCATTGATCACCTGCGTACCTATGATTAGGGCCGAATTCGCAGTCCCCCAGTCTGCCACAGATAGTCAAATGCTCAGATCTGATCATGCGCTCGAGAGATCACCCTTCATAGATTCGCTTTCAACTTCACTTTTATATAGATCAAGATTTTAACACAATAACCCAATATTTCAGATCTTAAGATATTTAATTTGCAAAAGATGCTTAGCCAAGTGATATCCTTTGCTTTATATAGGCAAGCTCTTCCTAAAATCATGGATCAATACCATAGATAACCAATACAAGGGGCCCAAAAACATGGGGCTCAATAATAATAATAATATAAACAATACCACGGGCCAAAACCATAGAATCAAGAACGGCGGGCTAAATACCATGGGCCAAACATAAGAAACCCCATGTGAGCGCGCTTCTCTGCTTTGAAGTAAGTGAACTGCGGGTACGCACCTTCTGAATGGGTGACCTGCATGTGCGGCCGCAGTCCCTTCACGGCGTACCTGCGGGTACGCACCTTTTGAACTATTCTCCTGCGTACCTCTTAATTTCCAACATTTTGAGAGCCTGATGAGAGCATTGCCACTTGAGGGTGTTGCCATCAAGTACAACATCTGTACCATAGAGCCATACCAGAATCATAATGCCAACACTTTATTGCATTAAATTTAGTCATAAAATGTCCATGTTATTTCTTTTCACCCCTTTATGCATAAAGATGTTCTATAATTCCTTCCAAGTGTAGATTAAATTGTTAGGCAAGATATTGAACCATTTTCTAGCCTCCCCATCTAAATACTGAACAAACAACCTCAATACTACATCTAAGTGTTCAACGTTCAAGTTTTCTGCAAATGCACAAAATATTTCAATATTTTTATGATATATGAAATCGTCCTCCCCAGTGAATGTAGTCAAGATATTAATATAGTCTTGAGGCATCACATTCATAGGTTGTTTCAGATTCAAAGGTGCATATTTGTTTAGAAAAAAGCTAGGGAAAACCATATTTCATAAGGTATTTTGAAGAATATTTATCATAGGACCTAGGTGAGGGGAAGAATGGATAAAAACAACTGAAATTGGGATTGAAATAACTATAGAAGTCTGATATGTGCTAGAAATATGAATATATTTAACTTCTTCAACTTCAGGGAGAGTATGAAACATGAAAGGATCAAAACTAACAGAGACGCCTTCGTACATAGCTTCTAATAAGGTAAAAATAAGTGCAGGAAAATGTTCCTCTAAGATGTCTAAAATATTAGATGAGGTTTTAGGAGAATTTATCTTAGTCGCTTGAGAACTAGAAGCTGAAATATCTAGGGAAATAGGATTTGGAGCTTTTAGGGTTCATTCTTCTCAAATTCTCTTGGAGATAATTCTTTATTGGTAAAAAACAAGAGGATTTTTCTACTAGGAGGTATCATAATGAGTGTGAGGGCTCCTAAAATCTAGGATTACAATCTGAAAAATCTTCTAGGTGAGAAATCTCAATACATACTTCCTTTCTCACCGTACAAAGGAATGCACAAATTTATACCTAGGGAAATATATTCTAATTTGTTCCTCGACAATGGTGCCAGAAGATGTTGTTGTTCCTGGAGACAACCTTCGAGTTGAGGAGATGTTCGTGCTTATGAAATCTTAATATGTATTAAAGATAAATATGTTCTGCTCAAGAGTTATATATAAAATGACTAAATCTGGTTCAATTACCCTACTCAAAGAAAAATTCAACTTATATACACGCAATATGTCATCCCAAACACAAAATTATAGATCTGGTGGCCTACACACAAAGAATGCACTTTCATTTATTGTTGTAGAATAGGTGAAAGAGGAAATACAAGAATAGAGACTAATTGTAGTGGGATGAGCACAAAAACGTATGCATTATATCCCAGTAGAATCATGGATTAAACCGAAGGGATGAAATGCAGACATTATGGAGTGCATTCTAATGCCTTCAACCCCACTCATTATAGGTACCATTTACCATAACGTAACGTAGGTAAAATTGTAACTTAAGATTGAATCCATCAACTACAATTACACAGTTTCTGAGAGAAGGAAACACATATGAAACAATAAAAAAAATAAAAAAATAATGACAATTTCAATGCTTGGAATCGCTAGGAAACTTCTTCATTAATATTTAAAAAAATATAGATTTCATAGATCCAAAACTTGCAAATTTTGTAAAGCATTTACAACCTCTGGGACAGAAAAATTGAACCCCTAGTAATGAGTTTTCCTTTCATTTTATATGGCGAATTAAAACAAGAATAGTTTACGAAAATACCTTGGAGTTGTACAACTATCTAAATTACTCAGTTGTGCTAGCATGAAACTTTTCCAGATGTCCTAATTATTACATAACGTATTTGAAAATCTTCTTCAAAATAAAATATTTACAAAAAATTTAGAAACGACATGAAAATACCATGATTCCTCAATAATAATATCTTCATTGTTGACTCATTTGATCACTTTAGGTGGACCTAAGCTCCACTGTTTGAACTCATGGTGTATTAACAAATTGATTAAATTTATTCCATAGTACAAGATCTAAGATTGTGAGCCTTTAATGATGACATCTATGGACACTTTATCATTTGGGCCTACCCCTAGTTTGATAATCAGTGCCATGAAGCTTTCATTTTACAAATAAAGGGATCTCGTATTAGATTTTCCTTGCTTTATTTTGGTGGCTTCTTTCTCCAATAGCTTCTCGACCTTGCTGAAGCTCAAATTTCCCTTGCTCAATTCACTATAAATCATATGCCCAGCCTACCTATAAAAATTGATCTTGTCTTGCAAGAGGACACTATTCAAATCCAAGGACAAGTCCGTTGTTATGAATTGTAGCCTAGATGGGAGGGATTGCATTGAAGGATGATACAATGAAACCTTCATTTGATTTCTCTCCAGGTCCATGTCAGTTAGAATCTTGGTTTGGTAGGGAACTGAATGAGATGCTAGTTGTGATAACATTTCATCCTTGATATTCTTATTTTTCTCCTCTGCCATCTTCCCTTCCTCCCTGTAGGGCATGTTGCTGATGTGGTACCTATTGAACCTAGAATTTCTACCTCAATTGAAATGGTGGTGGTGTCTTGTTGAGGATCTTCTAAGAGGACCTGGAAACGTGACTAGTTTGGGTTCCTCTTAGTAAATTTGACCTAAATCTCCTCCTCAGTTTGTTCCCGAAGTTTGGCTTTCTTGGGTGTTGATGCATCCTCCATCACTCAGTCTCCTTCCTAATCAATACTCCTTTTTTAGGTTTTGTCCTTTGTTCTTGGTGTCTGAACCTCCATCTATGTATTGATGGGCCATGAATCTAAATTAGACTTCCATTCTAATTCATATCTATATTCATGTTCATAGGCATAGGCACTAATCTCTTTTCTTCTACTAGATATAACACAATGGGGATCATAGTGCCATGCCTTTCCTATCTCAAAGTTTAGTTATTTTAACATATTTTCTACTTGCTAGAAAGATTTCCTGAATTTAACAATAAAGGGGCCCATAATGATTGGAAGGTTGAACTTATAACCTTTCTTGGTAGGGACAAAGTGGATTTGGTCAACATTTAAGCTCTGCTTGATGAACTCTAAAGCAAAGATAATCACCAGCATAAACACAAGAAACTGATAAGGAGGTAGTTTAGACCCGTTTATACCCATATACTCTAATTTTAGTGTAACCTTCAAATAAGTACCAATCACCTACCTTAGTTTCCTTCCTAATTTGAAGAACCTTTCACTGTTGGGGTAAGACTCTAGGGGGGGGAGACTTTGTTGGTAATTTTATATGCAATAGATATGAATTTGGAAATGAGCTAGGAAAGCCCCTCATTGTTGGGTCTATTCTTCATAGAACTGCCCCAATCAACTGAATACATTATCTACTTATTGGAGTCTATAATGTTGAGGCCTAGGTTGTCCAATTCCTCTAGATGAGTGTACAGAACATGTAAAATAGTATGGAGTAGTATCTGAAGTAGGAGGTAAGGGATGAATGGAAAAATTGAAACTTGATAGCTACAACGAGGAATGGATGGATATCAAGAATGGTGTCAGGCTTCACCATCAAACATAAAAACCCTAGAGAAGCTTTGGTGACATTAGTTGTTTCATCCTCATCTAATAACAATAGAATTAGGGCTAAGATGGGTTGTACAATTCTAGAAAATAAGGAAATTAGGAATTTATATGAGCTTGAAGGTAATTGGGAGTTTGGAACTAAAATCTGTTGAAACATGGCATGTCTTTCAACAACTGAGTGTCCATTGTATATAGAAACAAAGGTGGTCTTTGTGAAATTCTCCAGGTTAGGGAATTTTGGGTAAATGAAGGCATTCAGGACCAATTCTCGAGTGACTTCCAAAATCATTTCCCCAATAGATGAGGCACAATAATTATTTTCCTTGATGTACATGGCCATGAGCCAAGACACAAACTTAGGGTAGGGATAAATAGTTGGGATTGTAAGGTAATATAACCTTGATTTGATGATTTGAAACATGTCTTCTTTTTTCAAGTAACTACCATACAGATTGGAGTGAAGGTTTAATAGGTGAAGAGCAAAAAATAGGTCGTGAATTTATGCCTTTGTTTCCACGAGTCGGTTGGTGTGACCAAAGGGCTTTGACTCTTGAGGTTTGGGGTTTTTTGGCACAAACTTCTTCATTTTAATCATTTTAATGATGTTACGATGACATGGGCCACAAATTACCTGGTGAATGGAGACTGTCAGAAATTGTGGGCATGAGGAGAGATTTATGTTGGTTGACAACTTGAGAAAATGGTGTTTGCAAAGGGAAGAGAAGAAAAACAATAGACAATTTTGAATGGTAATGGTCACTTTATGGAGGTGTATGGGTAGGAAAAACAAGGGGTTGACATGGCATGACACTTGGTATAGTCAGGTTGGACGAGGAGTGAGAGGGGGATGATTTGTTCTACAATGTTGAATGCTCTCTTTCTGATATTGTTGTCATGTTGGCATGTGAGGTGGCATGCCTGGTGCACACCCTCCAGAGGGGTTCCTAGACAGAGTCGGGAATGGAGTTTAACCCCATGTAATTAATCCCAGTCGTCAATATTCCGCACTTACCGTTTTGACCTTGACTTTTTGGGGATAAGCATCAGCTTACCTATCACACTCATTACTCCACTAGAGTCACACTGAGAGTAGGAGGGTTTGGGAAGAATGGTGATCCACCCAATAGATTCTCTTCATTTAAAATTCAAATGTAAAATGTGGGGAAGGCCCATGTTATCTTGTCTTTTCTCCCTTTCCCCTTTTATTCTTTTTTATTTTATAAAGTTTTTAGATTTCTCCTTGCATTTAAAAACAAGTTCTCCTTTGAAACATAAACACTGAAAGGAAAAACGAGGAGGAAACAACACATGGTATGGTGAACAAACAAAAAACTAGTTGGCACCACATGTCTCCGACTTGTGGGTGTATTATACCTCGGTCAAAATTTCCACTGGCTTTACTCCTTTTTGCTTAGTTTATGGGGTCGAGGTGACAATCTCTATTGATTTTGATAACCATACCATATGCATGGCCATCAATCTTCTCCTAGACACTTCTCCATTAGAAAAAGGATCATCCAACTAGAACACATCAACGAAATTTGACAAGAATCCCTACAACATAATTAAGCTCACAAAAATGAACCAAAGCCTCCTTTGACAACCATGTTACCCCTCACTCATTTAACAAGAGGGATTTAGTACTCCGATAAAATGTTTCCAACGAACCCCTAATACCTAGGAAGTTCAAAACCTTGTGAAAAGGACGATAAGTTTTTAAAAATTTCCTTGTTATGGGTACCTTCATGTTAGTATATCGTAATGGGACCTATCTCAAAGGCCCCATCAATGGGTGCTACCTCAAGATATTCCACCCTTAGCATTAATTTTTGGCCTTATTATGTAGCTATTTACCATGTTTTATTTGTATGATTTCCTCATCGTTGATAGACTATAAACTATACCCTTATCATGTGTCACAAATGAAACATCCACCATCTTACCACCAGAGGTTCACTAAAAATGTTTATCGATGATCGTAGAACCTCATTGTGGTAGCATAGGAAATTTATTCCCCAATTAGACTATCCTCCAGAAGAACGATGTTTGGATTGGGACAGCCACTAATAATCAAGTTGAATATGATGTCTTAGAAGGCCTTCTAGTTGATGCCTCCCAGTTGGGTGTATATGATCTGCATGTCTTCCTTGATTCCAAGCTTGGTGTATCATAGTTGAATATACCCTTCCATGTCTGTGACCCTTGTCTTTTTCAGAAATACTTGCATGCGCAATTGTTAGCATGTGTTTTTTTATCATATCACATTTTCACATATACCAAGAAATCAAAACCATGTTGTTGACAACGTAGCTAATCAAATCCTAGACTAGCAAGCCTTACATTCAAATCACCATCAAGACATGTAAAGCACAAAAACAATGATCCATCACATCAATAACCATAATGATATATCACATGTATACAACCATTATCAACAAGATGTTGAAAATGGCAACAAGAAAATCCTGATTTAATTTTTCCTTGAATTAAATTAGGATAAAATCGTAATTCCACATCACAAGATAACAAGAATGAGTTAACTAAGTTAATTTCACTTAGTTGGCTCAGTTAATTCAAGTTGAGGGCCTAACTTGAGTCATGTAGAGTGGTTCTTAAATTTAGGGGCCTAGGTTGAGTTTAATTTGAGTTGTAATAGTTTAATTTAGTTAAAGTAAGTTAATGTCAGTTAAAGTAGTTCCAACGTTGGAGGAACTAGTAGGAGGTTTAGGAGTGGGGTGCAACTTCATGTTTTCAACTAGTTAACTAATAAATCAACCATAATTAACTCATACATGCATGAAATTCAAGTTACCCAATTGAGTTGGAGTTCAAGGGTAGTGTACTATCAGTCGTATAATTTTCCAAGTTTTACAGGTGGTGCATGCAGTTAGAGAAGGTCCTATAGGGTGTGCACAATTCAGGATGGCTATTTCCCTAACTAATAGGGGGATAATTCCTTGAGAAATAACGCAAGGAAATATGATCCTTGTAGGAAACATAATTGGCTAAGTAATAGCTAGAGTCAACATGTGAGGTAGTGAGATAGATTATACTTGTGCAAAGATTGTTTAGGTTGAACAAGCATTATATTTCTTCTCTAATTTTATGATCTAATGTAATATATAAATAGGAAGTGGTTTTGAGCAACAAGATTTCCCCTTAGATAAATCTATGAGCATATGTGGTTGAATCTTGTCTCATGTTTTGTAATTTCTCGATCGATTAATTGTTTTCGATGATGAGTAGAGTAGATTCAAGTCTTTTGGTTGGCTTGGTTTGGATTGACGCAAGTTTGATTTATACTATGCACCAAAAAAACCCTCAATCACTGGCCCTTTTGGCAACGACCTACAAGCATATCACAGTCTCACCCAAAGTGACTATGGGAGGTTGCAGAACCAAGTTTCTACAACCTTGAAGGATTAGGGGATGTGGCATTATTATTTTTTCTTATTCTTATCATTCATAAATCACTTTGCCACATTAGGTTATAACTTAAACATGCCATATGGAACCATAAACCATCACTGTGCTGAAATGAAATGAAACTGCAATAATTTCTATTTTACAACAAATAATAAGCAAATATACACATCAAGACAACAAATTACCATAGTTCACCTCGATGTGGGGCTACGCCCACAAGAATTGTTGCTAATATAATGAATCTTTGAAAAACGAAGAGTTCTTGGCCTGCGCACTAAGATGTAGCCTATTTTCACACTCAGCTATAGAGTTAGGGCTTTGCACACTCAGCTCAAGAGCCTCTCCTTCTCTACAAAACTACAGATCACAATAATTCAACCATAACAATGATATGGATCAATTCGATTTCTTATTGATGATTCTCTTCTTATTATTTTACCCTATATAGTGTATTACATCGAAGGGTTACATCATTACAATACCATGGTCCAAATTCCATGGACTCCCTAAAACAACAAACTATGGTCCCATACCATTTGTCCCTTACAAAATTATCTGTTTTTACAAAAATGAGGGGCTTCGACCCACCCCTAAGCCTTTACACCATGTGGTATATTTATTTCCTCAAACTATGCTCCATTGCTCAATCCACTTCATACTCCATTGCAGGCTCCACTATGTGCTTTGCCCCAAAAAACACAGAGCTTTTGCCAAAATATAGGCCAAGTTGAGTTGCGCCCAACATGACCCCAAAACTCACATGTGACTCGTCCCAAGTCACTCAGTCGATTTTCCGATGATCTTCATTGTAATGCTGTTGTAGGCACTATTTAACTACTGCAAAATGTCTATGACTTTCTTCTCTTCCTTGTGCACTTCCTATTATTGTTGTCTCTCTCTGTCGAAGCTCTTGAAGCTTCTCATCCACTGCTTATGACAGTTGGAGAGCCTCATCCTACCATGGTTGAGTTTTCTTTGTCAAAACGGGCTCTTCCTTCCTCATCTCCTATATCTTCCTCTAGAGGGAATTTCCCTCATTGATCTTGGCAAGATTCTATGAGATTGGTAAGGTCTTCGCAGTTTCCCAAATATCTTCCAACTGCTACTGCTTCTATTGAATGTCTTCTTAAAGTTTCTTCACATTTGGATCTTCCTACAGTGAAGTCCAAATCTGTAAGCTCTCATCTAAGAGCTTCCCACAATCTTCCACTATTGTGGACATGCAAGTCATTGCAGCCTTCAAGTCAGTCTCCCTCTGCTCTCACATTCGCTATCACTTCATTTGCAGCTCAGTGATCTTCATCTCATATGAAAATTTCACTTCGACAATCTTATCCTTATATATTTTTACTATGAGGTTGAGCTTCATGACCTTGTCCTTCAGTGGTTACTCTTCTCGAACCTCAATGTATACAATATCATGGCACATTTCTTCAACCAATTCCTTTATCTTCTAATGTTTTTGTACTGCCTAATCCCTCTCCTCGATTGCCTGGTCGAGCTTCTGCTGCAACAAAGACTGCTCTCTATCTACCTGAATGTTTAACTTTGAAAAGAAATAAGGGAATTTTGAGGTCTAAAATGGGCCTCCTAAGAAAAATGTACAACCAAAATAAACTCTATTAGAACCAATAGGATTGAATATGATGATGTCAACCATGGGGGATGATTTTCCATTTTTGGAGTAAAAAGTAAACAAATTAAAAAATAATAAAATAATAAAACTACTTTTTCAACTCGTATTTTCAACTTATCTCCCTAATTTTTACTCAAAGTTTAAGAGGGAGTACTCGTTTGATGAAAAATTTAATTCCTCATCCAAATAGTACCTATGTTACATACTTTTTATGGACTCCGCTACATGAAAAATTAGAAATACATGAAAACACATGATTGCAATCAAGTGGTTTCATTTATTTCTCATTTTTTCATGTAGCAAAGTCCATCGAAGTATGCAACATCGGTTCTCCTTCGATGAGGAATCAAATTATGCATCCAATGAGTGCTTCCACTCGAAATTTGAGTAAACCCATAGGGAGATAAGCAAAAAATACGAGTTGAAAGAAATTTTCTTTCCTTTGTCCCTCTAAAATTTGATGATGTAATCTAATCGTATTTTATTATTTCCACTATTATTTTATAATTTCCTTCGGAGGCCCATTTTACACCTGAAAAATCCCCTAATGAGTTGTTAGTGTTTCTTAAGCTCGTCTACGATTTCTTCATGTAGTTTGTGTAATCTATGAAGTGGTATTATTGCAATGTTCATGTGCACATACCTCCATTCTTTAGCCTGTTGTTGTACCTCGACAGATTCAAACTACAAGGCTCTAACAGGTATCGATGCTATCGACACTGCAAGTGTAGACTCTATTTATCTTTCCTCTGCAATTTTTTCCTCTTCCTGCACTGGCTATCTGACTACTTGTGCCAAAATCTTCAATTTTGCAATGCACTCCTCAATTCCTGTTAGAAGTGCGTCGTAACAATCTTATAAATTGCTCCATGATTCTACTTTTTCTTCCCAAATTTTATCTCCAAACTAATCCAAGTCTCGCTTAGTGAGAACCACTGTTGTTATGTCCTTTGCCTTGTCTACCTTCTACTTCTTTTTGCCTCTTGTGGCAGCTTCGATGCCTGCCTCCTCTTCTTTGCAACAACTTGGTCTGTCTCTGTCTTTTCAAACTCTTTGTCCTTCTCATCACCTTTAGGAGGATCCTGGTGACCCTCATTGTGTTTATCCTCTTATTTTGACTTGTGCTCATATTTATCCTTCCCACTAGCTTCCTCGTGTTGCGTTCTATCCTCCTCCGTCGAACTATCCTCTATCTGTGTCTCTAGCACAATCATCCACTTTGTGACTCAGTGTTATATCTGAGCTAGGAGATCATCTTCTATCACTAAATATGGCATGGGATGTCATTTCTTCCTTGTTTCCCTATGATATTATTTGTAAATTATGTGGAAGTCAGCCTTAAACTTTGTGACATTTCTATATTTCTGGTATAGGCTCGATGGCAGGTGAGGGTGTTGGTTCAACATCATGTGTAAGTCCATATGGTATAATAAAAAAAAAATTGTTTTCTCCTATTCTCGTGGCAATTTAGTGGTATACCATAGTGAGGCGTATTGCGTGGCTTCACAAACATCTAAGGGTGCCAGATGGGACTGCCAATCTTCTACCTCTCTCCATGCAAGCATAACAATTATCAAAATTAACCATGTGTAATGAAATGCAATACCTTTCTCTCGAGCCTCGCAACAGTCATCCAAAAACCCTTGGCATAGATATGTGGCCCAGTTGTACTGAACCTCATTATAACATTCCACAGCTAATGAAACCACCGATTCATTGACTTCATTAGCTCGAAACTTCCTCATGATTTTTCCAACCAATATTTACTGCAAAGAAAAATCCCTAATCACTGATTGAGTTGATATCATAACCTCACTTCCATTTTTTTAGTGTGAACTTCTTCATGTTTTCTACTATTTCTCTGTCTTGATATTTCCTAACAAATTCTTCTGCGAGGTTTTTCCCTTGATATTGTATTCTTGTGATTCTCCATATCAGGATTGGGTAAATAGGGATCCTCTTCCCCATCCATAGGCATCCATCATGAACTAGCATGAGAAGTTGTCTCACATAGGCCGTGCTCCTTGGATGTTTTCTAAGGTACAACACATTTAGCATGTTCACCAACCCCAACTGCACCAATTCAGCTTCCCACCATTATGGTTCTAACCTTGTCACTACAATCTCAGGGTGGTGAATTTTTTTTAAATATCTATCTAGTGTGAACTGCAAATATTTATTCCTATCATTGAAATCATAGTCCATTAACTTTAGTTGTGGAATCTTCCCAAGAGTTTCTCCAGCAAACGACACTGACTCCAACAATAAAGGTGTGAAGGTGCCATAGTTCACATCCTTTGACCCTTTTACTGGATTTGCATCCAAATTTATCAGTGGAATATACGGTGGGAGAGGCGATGGAAAAATTGTGCCATATGTTTCCATTTGAACTTTCTCTACTTCTTCCTCACGATCTCTCACTTGTTCGGGCTACTCAACAGTTCTCTTATCCTGTTTATTTTTTTTCTCTCCCCTTTAGTCTTTTTCTTTCACAGGGATCTCCATTTTGTGTGTGATGATGTTGGTGTGGGCATATCAACTAGTTCTTTAGATGTTGCTTCCATGACTCCGACTAAGCCCTTATCGTTAAAGATATAAATAAATTCTTCAGTCATCATGATATTCACGCAAAAATTTCTGCAACTTCTTCGCAACAGAAATATTCAAATTCTCGATTCAACAAAGTGACAAATCTAGGTCATACATGACCTTTTATAACAAATATGAATTTCTAACCCCATCATTAGCTCATATTGTGTTCATTAATTACATATCTATCCTTAGATCTTTTCAATCTTTCCTCATATTTGCTACTTTCCGCATATTTTAACATTAACTTTCCCTTCTAATGGTCATATTTTTTCGATGAAATTCGACTCTCCCATATTGTAGCAAACAACCCCTCTTACACTGAGGCTCGTATGAACTTTGACATAATCCAAACTGTAGTGAAGTAATTTCCTACATTGATCTCTCTCTGCAGCATAGTTTATAGTCCACTGCCCACTTTCAACTGCAGGTGGCACTAAGGGTTTTCTTATTTATTTAGAGAAACGTTGTAGGGGAAGGGCTATCCCTATACAACTTCAACCTACTACCATTTACTCTTCCTTGATGTTATAAAAAATTTTGGGCACTACAACCCCAAGCATGAAATGTCCATAAAACATGGGCTCCTAAGTCCCTAAAAGTGTTGTTCTAACCCCTAAAGGAATAAGGTCAACTGATTACAGCTTCTCCCAGAAGTTCTCCATGAAAAACTACTCAAAACTGGTCAAAACAGGATCATTTCAGCTGCTCCACAGGCAAAGTGCGTTGCACCTCACCTAAATACATTGTGTGGGTGTGTTGCATTTCAAAAAGCCCTTCTATGGGGTGCGATGGGTGAGTAGTGACAAATGGCAGTGTCATTCTGCGAGGTGGAGAGGCATGGAATCTTCCAGAAACTTCTCCTGTGACACTTGCCTCTCTAAATTCGACCAAGGATGAGTAAGAGATCATCAATCTCCAAGTGGAAGCAAGAACTATCAGAGGGAAGACACTAATCAAATCACAAGCTGACTCATCTCCCTTATAGATATCTATATATGGATCCCTCATCCCAGAGATCCAAAGGCTGGAATTTTGCATATTGTAAGGAATTGTTGTTGGTTTCTTGAGACAACATCAGATTGTTGGGTGATTTAAGCTTTGTATGAGGTGAATAGGGGCTTCCTTGCTGAGTGGATGATGTTGGGTCATGTTGAGGGCCCCGAAATCGGGTCGACAACAAGGGGGATACCCACCCGGTCCGGAACCTGGTTGGCAGCTCCTTGCCCGTTTGGAGTAGCGGGTCCGACTGGGGATAACGGGACCAGCTTCCCGATGCAAGGGGTGTGTGTGTGTGTAAGTTTCGATTTATGTTGTTTCTAGAGAACTTTTTGAGAACTAACTTTAATCTAATTCATCATCTGGCTATAAGCTGCTAAAATCAGAATAAAAATAACATATACAACCTACTCTAACCCAGGATATATCCTTTCCATCATGTGATCTAAAAAGATTTCATATAATAACTGGTAATGAAGATTATTCAGCTACTATAAGAATATAAACCATTTAAGATAAACCATTCTGCATAAGAAGTTAAACAGGACAGTTGTGGACTGCGTATCACATGATAAATCATTCATATGTCAAACATAAATAGATGATTCCACCATACAAAAGTGCCAAATGGTAACCATAAATCTATACATTAACATACAAATAACATCAGCTGCATATCACTTTAAGCAAATCAGCAGAAATTCGTCAAGAGATAAAAGTACCATTTATGACTAATTTCTACTCACAAACTTCAAGCAATAATGATCTACTTCTACTTACTTTGAACGCCTACTAAGAGTACAGAAATGCAACATCAGTAGCAGACATTAAAATGTAAATATAAATAAATCTGATCCTTCCATTCATCAAACCCTCCTTTGAGGTGCAGAAATGCATGTTCTGAGGACAAGTTTTTGACAAATTTCTGGACCCTCCTCCAATGCAATGAGAAGGGTTGAAATACTACTACCTAATCTTAATAATAGTATGTTTACAAAATTGAGGATACGGTTCTCAAATGACCGCCCTTTTTCTAATTTAATTAAAAGCAAAAAACAACATTCTAAATGAAATTACTTCTTTATTTGGTCTCTGAAGTTGCAGCTGTCAAGCATAGGCTTGAGAAGAGCAGGCTGGCTGATTTCTATGCTTAGCTAGGCTGCGAAAACAGCATCCATAAGAGCTGGCGCTACTTTCTCGGCTGCGTTCATGATGCACCTTACTGTCATGCATTGGCTGTGAGGCTTAACTAAGTAAGTCCAGTAACTTTCCCAGTTTAGTCTAGCCAATGTCTGGATTGTCTTTCCGTTTGCCTGTGCTTTCTGTTTCCATTCTGCCTCCAGTTGCGACGCGATTGGTAGGTACCCCGGAGTGGACTCTGAAATCAAATTGGCCCTGTGCAAATTTTCATTTACACAATTGATAAGTATGCTCTCCTGTGTCGTCGCTGTCTCTGCTGCTTGCTCCGCCTGTGTGATTTGTTCGTCCCATTTGTTAAAGAGAAGCTCCTTATGATTTTCATTAATCTTGGGTGCTCCTGCTCTTTTCCCTTCCTCGTCATTTTGCCAGGTTAGATATTCTGTTACTCTTTTGTTGGCCTGGTCATAGTCGTTCCGCAATTCCACCACCTGGCCGGTGATCTTGTCGCTTATTTCACAAAAATGCCTCCATTGTGATATTCTACGTACCATATCTTCCTGTTGCTGTGATAGTTGGTCGTTCAAGCCGATGGACTCTGAAATGAACTCTGACAGCTTAGGTTCATCTTTATGCATTTCTTGCACCGTCTGCAGCTGCTTTTCTTTTTCTTCAAGATTTCTTTGATAGCTCACCTGCATCTGGCGAAAGTCTTCTTGTAGCTTTTCGAGCTGTCTGGAGGCTTCAATGTTCGCATTGGCTTGCTGCAACTGTTGTTGTAGCAGTTGTATTTGACTTTCACGTTCTTTTCAAAGTTGCTGAACTTCAGAGGCCTTGTCGATAGTTGCAGAAGCATATGCTCCTGCAATCTGAGACAATTTCGTGAGATTCTTGGTTGGATTGTTATTCGGGTCTTTCCACAAGACATCTAGGTGTTTAGCATCTTGAGACAGTGCATCTTCAAGCTTCCTCTTCTTTCTTTGTCTTCTTACAACTGCCTTATGCTGTGGACTGTAGAATACGTCCAGTGGAGGTATTTCTTCTATGCTGAGTAGAAGTTCTAAGGATGGAGCGATAGGAAGATGCTCCATTTCTGCGGCACTACTGACCATGGTCGAGGCGACTTCTTGCACCACCTGTGTATTGCTCACAGGTGTCTTCGGGACTTGACCTTCAAGATTTATGAGTTCATTGAAGGTCTCCCATTCTTTATCCAATTCCTCAGTGACAAGAGGTGTTTCGACGACGAGAGGGGGAACTTCTCTTGGTGGCGAGGCGATAACTTGCTGCTGAGCCATCGTACTTGACTGAGCCGTGTCTTTGATTATTTCTTCTTTCTTTTCTTCTTGTTGCACAGACTCTTCAGGATTTTCGGATATTTCTTTTACGGCACTGGAATTAGATCTGGAAGCGCTGCAGTGTTCACTGAGGCTGATGATCGGAGTCGGTTCTCTGGTAGCTACTCGCAGTCTTTCCAGTGGAATGTTAGCCAGCCTTCTTTCTCTATACAAAGTGAATTTCTGGAGGTCGTCTGGGGACAACCTCGACTGAGCTTCTTGCAAAACTTCTTTGAGCGAGTTCTTGCTCTGAAAGAGATAATCAAACGGATCTTTCTTCCCAGAGAACACACTTATCTTGACATTGGTTGTAAATTCCCGGGCCACTTTATTTGGGTCGAATGGCCTTGGTGAGAACTTAAATAGTTGGACACACGTCACATTATCCACCTTGCCAAAAGCATGTCCCACATCGAACAAAGATAAGGCCCCACATGTGACGGGGAATTGAGGCCAAATGGCCTTCTTTTTGTTCTTTAGGTCCTTAGTTAAACCACCTTCAGAACAAGTCTCATAAGCCATTTCTCGGGCCAACAGTTTATCCGGGACATACAAGGGTAGGACATGCGAAGGTGCAGTGCTTCCAAAAACTCGAATGTAGGTAAACCATTCTTCTCCAAACCATCTTGCTATGGGGATGATATCATTTTGTGCCTCGGGAGAGCACCTTGGGGGGTCCTTATCATATATCATTCTATGCATGGGCAGTATGAGCCCATGGCAAATATGGTAAAAATGGGGGGCAAACTAGGAATCCCACAATACTTTATGATAGACATGAATGGGCAATGGGTCCTGGGTAGTCCATTGCCAACCCATAGTAGGGAATTTCGATACAAGACAGGTAGAGTCCATTATATAGGCAGACAAATAAAAAGGAGGATAGACCCTTTGGGAGAAGGATCTCTTGGAACGGTAGTGGAGAACCGCCATATATAGAGTGTCAGAAAGGATTTTGGCCCAATCCACTATCTCAGAGTTAGTCGCGGCATCAATTAACGGTAGCCATTCAGATGAAAATTTATTGATATCGGGCTTACCAAATAGCCTACAGAGCATGGCTACAGCAAAACAATACGGAGAGGTAAGAGAACCTGTGCTATACATACCGTTCTTATCCTTTTTCAGTGGCTCATCTCTTCTTGACCATTCCTTAGTGGTGTCTGATAGGTCCGAATTCTCTGCTACGAATTTCCTAACAAACTCTGCATTGTAGGTCGCTTGTGGTTCAAGAAGATGATACATGAGCTTCAGGTCTTGAGCTGCAAACGATCCCACGAGCCCATGCCCCTGGACTTTGAACTGTCTATGATGCAATTCCGCATCATCTAAAATCCACTTGATCATGTCTGTATACGGCAGGACCTTCGGCCTTGCCGCTATTCTGTGGAGGAAAGAGCACGCTTGGTCTTCCAGGGATGCCTCTGAAGGACGTGATGCACCTGCGACGACAGCAGTTACCTTAATTATTCTAGGGTTCTCTTCTTATAACAGCCTATACATGCCTTCCCATGTTGAGATGCCTGCGTCTTTATTGCATGCAGTATCTGTGTAGAGGGGTGCCATATCCTTGGTCTTTTCTCTTGTCTCTGAGCTTTGAGCTTTGTTCTTCTTCCCCATCTCACTTAGCGTTTCTGTTTGATTTTGCCTTCGCACTTTGCTCCTGCAGGTTATGAGTGGAATGGAAAGATTGATCATAAAGGTGATGGGAGAGTTTTAAATGCAAGAGATAAATCAGATACGCTACCTTACGTGAAGCAAATCCGCATTAAGGCACGCGTCTTTATTCCACTTAATAACTGACAACCAAATTTATTACTATCATTAAAAGCGCATAATTTCCAAGTCAGGTTATAGTAAGTAAATTTTCTTTGGGTGGCACGCCCGAAGGAGTCGTACTAAGGTGCTTTTATGACTCGCCAACGTACCCTTGCATGTCGTGCGATCGCAAGTGTTAGTGATCGCAACATCGCAGATCGCAATAATTCAATGTTTTCCAACGTACCCTGCCTCATTTCTGCGATATGCGATCGCGCGATCGCAACATCACAGATCGGCGGACTTGTAAGCTTTTGTTCATGGATGCTAGCGTATTGCGATGCGATGTTGTCTACTAACACCAAGGCGATGTGCATATTGGCCTTTAGAGGGGAAACGAAGGCGTTTCTTATCTTTTTGTGATGCAACCTTAAAGATTTGCTTTTATGAACACAGGTTTAGGCTTAAGTCGTCCAAGAAACCTTTCCTAAGCTTATGCTTGTAATTTCAAAAGAAAACTTTGTTTTTTCGAAAATTAACTAAGGGTCCCCATTCATTCTAGCATCGTGGCCGATACTAGATTGAACGAGGGGGGTTGTTGCTGGCCACAACAATTGGCGATTCACTTGGGAGAACCAGTTATCTCTGTTCTCTTTTCTATTGACGTTTCCAGACTTTTTAAAAATTTTCTCAGGGAATTCGAACTTTATTATGAAAAGATAAAAACAAACAAAACTTCAAAGCGCCAATGATGTTTTGTTTCAGCCCCATTCTATTCCAATTACTTGCATTCCCATGTTGTTTTCGAGTTTAGATCAGTTATTACTTGGTCTTGTAAAACATAAAAATAAAGTGTTCTCTATGTATCAACCCCTTTTTAAGAATGCCCCTTTGTCGCAGGTAGAGCCACTGCTGCCAGCAGGCGTCCATAGCCTCGACAGGGTTACCTATTATCCAGGAATGATCCTTTATCCTGCCTCAGTTTTTTTTTTGTTTACAACTTTTTCAAAAGAATTAACCCTTTCTTGATGCTTTTTCTTTTTTATTCTCTAAAGAACAATGTCTTGGTTTGGTGGCCAAATTATGACACAGTCATTCACTTGATTTACACTTTTGTTGAACAAGCTGGCTCGTGATGAGACCCCTTGTCTTTTGATCGCAACAATCTTGAGTCATTTCCCTGTCTTGGTAGACAGTTTTGGCAAAGTCAGCAAGTTATAATATCTGTGATCATGATAAGTCGGCTCGTGATGAGACATCTTATTCTTTGAGATATATCATCTTTTTAGGTTATTCTCCTGAACGTTGCATTTTCCTTTAGCAGGGAGGAAGTCAAATTCTCGTTCCTTAAGAAAGTTCTGGACGACAATGATAGGGCTACTTTTGATAATGGTTGTTTTCACAGAGAATCTTTATTCTAATATTGATACCTTTTATTGTGCTGATCTAAAACGAATTCCTCACTGAGATAACTTCCTTTAAAATTTTCTGGGGTTGAACTTATCATCATTTCTGGGTTGAAGATCTATCAATAATAAATATTAAATTCCCAAAAGATTTCCGTTTAAGAGAGTCGAAGTTCAAAATCTTTAACAGAGACACGGTTCCTTTAGCAAACGTCAAATATTGTTTAGCCAGAACGAACTTTTATTTGGGAGAGGCAACTATTCTCTAGCGTCATGTAGAGAATATAACTAAATTTTCCTATCAATTATTGGAAGCAAAATTAATAACCTAGCTAAATTACTCCTACTCCTATTCTAATTATATACAGGAAATAACTAAGTAAAATGATATTTCCAATGGAACCAACGATTCATTATTATCCCTAGCCATATGAATTTCCCAAGCATTGGTAAAAAGAATCGAATTTCTCTTGGATTGAATTTGTTGGCTAGGGAACAAGAACCTATAAACTCAATTGGAATTCTGCCTGGTTTTATTTTCTCATGATAGGTCGCTTCCAACTGAGTACCTATTGGATCATAGAAATTGAGAAGGATTTCTTTTGTAGATCGACGATCTTTCAATAGGAGGGATAACAAGCCAAATTGTGAAATGGGTTTCTCAATCTTGATGGCTTCTAACCCATAGTTTTTTGATGTTAAGTTTTCAGCGATTTCGTTTGAAATGAAAGCGTTTATATATAAATCGCTGAAGTCTAATCTATCAAAAATTTGAAAATTTAAACAGAAATTTGATTTTGTACAAGATGAGAGTGAGTGAGAAAGAAATGATTGGGTATGTATACACATAGTGGTGTCGCACGTCTGGGAGTTACTTGTAACATTTTCCTTTTCACAAGAACTGGCCAAGTTTTGTGAATCAGGAACTGAATTATGATTGCGAACAGGGATGAAACTTTCCTCTTGATATGAATCATAGATCGGAGTGTTGTTTTGGATAGTAAGATTATTCACATGAGCTTTCACTTTGATGTGAGGGTCAGCTGGTATAATTCCTGATCTAAGATGTTTTTTATCATCTGACCCTAGTTGGGTTACTTGTGATAACTCAACATCATCACGATCGGCAAAATGACTATCACAAAAGACTTTACAGTGTCCCCTACGTTCCTCTTTTTCATTATATGTTTTCAGACGAGGGAGGTGAGGCAGCTCTTGTTTAATATGGATCAAAGGCTGTGTTAAAGTGGTCTCTTTATTTTGAAAACCCAATGAGGGTTCGTTTGAATAACCCTCTGTGTCCATTGAAATATGCTTAATATTATGAGGGAAAAAATCGTCGTTACTAAAAATATTGGGGTAAAGAGAAAAATGTAAATCTGGAACAACGCATTTAATAGAATCAACTAAATCTCGTTCATCAGATTCACTATAAGCATCGGGTTTTAGATCATACCTTTTTGTGCCGATACTTTTCGAAAGAGAAACAGTAGGTGGATCTAACCTTGGCATTAGCAGTTGTTGATTTGAAATGATATTGTCTGACTCGATGTCGAAGTTATCTTCTGGTGCTAAGGTATTTTCTCTTTCGGTATTTTTGCCTTCGTTTTCTGGTGTCAGAGCATGCAATACTCCTAAGCTGAATTTCGTTTGGTCAGGTACAGGAGGTAGGAAACACTCATCATAATCTGAAGATTCATCATCTATGAGCTCATCCTCGAGGTCATATTGTAGACACTTAAGATGAAATCGCATATTGAAATCCCTTACGGGTTCGCCTTCTTTCCACAGATAGTCGATTTCATCATATACCTGGTCGTATTCATAGCAATCAAATTCCAAGATGAAAATCCTGATGAACTGGTCCCAGCTGTGGACTGATGCAACTGGGAGGCTTCTGCACCATTTTCTAGCTTCCGCTGTGAGTGTAAGAGTAAAAATCCTGCACAAAACGCCTTCGTCAATTTTTTGAATATCAGAACTCAAAACTCTTTGAATGAATTGCAGGGCATGATGAAATGCAGAAGAATTATTCTTACCATTGAATTTTACCTGAGACAATAGCCTTACCACATCTGGTGGAGTGTTGGAAGAGGCAGGAACATGGATGCAACTCCAAATAGGAATTTTGTGAGTATCCATCCTGTTTCAAGATTTATAATTAAAAACATTCCAATCAGACAATGTGCTCAGGCCCTCCTTCTAGCGCCAAATTATGTTGAGGGCCCCGAAATCGGGTCGACAACAAGGGGGATACCCACCCGGTCCGGAACCTGGTTGGCGGCTCCTTGCCCGTTTGGAGTAGCGGGTCCGACTGGGGATAATGGGACCAGCTTCCCGATGCAAGGGGTGTGTGTTGTAAGTTTCGATTTATGCTGTTTCTAGAGAACTTTTTGAGAAATAACTTTAATCTAATTCATCATCTGGCTATAAGCTACTAAAATCAGAATAAAAATAACATATACAACCTACTCTAACCCAGGATATATCCTTTCCATCATGTGATCTAAAAATATTTCATATAATAACTGGTAATGAAGATTATTCAGCTACTATAAGAATATAAACCATTTAAGATAAACCATTCTGCATAAGAAGTTAAACAAGACAGTTGTGGACTGCGTATCACATGATAAATCATTCATATGTCAAACATAAACATATGATTCCACCGTACAAAAGTGCCAAATGGTAACCATAAATCTATACATTAACATACAAATAACATCAGCTGCATATCACTTTAAGCAAATCAGCAGAAATTCGTCAAGAGATAAAAGTACCATTTATGACTAATTTCTACTCACAAACTTCAAGCAATAATGATCTACTTCTACTTAATTTGAACGCCTACTAAGAGTACAGAAATGCAACATCAGTAGCAGACATTAAAATGTAAATATAAATAAATCTGATCCTTCCATTCATCAAACCCTCCTCTGAGGTGCAGAAATGCATGTTCTGAGGACAAGTTTTTGACAAATTTCTGGACCCTCCTCCAATGCAATGAGAAGGGTTGAAATACTACTACCTAATCTTAATAATAGTATGTTTACAAAATTGAGGATACGGTTCTCAAATGACCACCCTTTTTCTAATTTAGTTAAAAGCAAAAAACAACATTCTAAATGAAATTACTTCTTTATTTGGTCTCTGAAGTTGCAGCTTTCAAGCATAGGCTTGAGAAGAGCAGGCTGGCTGATTTCTGTGCTTAGCTGGGCTGCGAAAACAACATCCATAAGAGCTGGTGCTACTTTCTTGGCTGCGTTCATGATGCATCTTACTGTCATGCATTGGCTGTGAGGCTTAACTAAGTAAGTCCAGTAACTTTCCCAGTTTAGTCTAGCCAATGTCTGGATTGTCTTTCCGTTTGCCTGTGCTTTCTGTTTCCATTCTGCCTCTAGTTGCGACGCGATTGGTAGGTACCCCGGAGTGGACTCTGAAATCAAATTGGCCCTGTGTAAATTTTCATTTACACAGTCGATAAGTATGCTCGCCTGTGTCGCCGCTGTCTCTGCTGCTTGCTCCGCCTGTGTGATTTGTTCGTCCCATTTGTTAAAGAGCAGCTCCTTATGATTTTCATTAATCTTGGGTGCTCCTGCTCTTTTCCCTTCCTCGTCATTTTGCCAAGTTAGATATTTTGTTACTCTTTTGTTGGCCTGGTCATAGTCGTTCCGCAATTCCACCACCTGGCTAGTGATCTTGTCGCTTATTTCACAAAAATGCCTCCATTGTGATATTCTACGTACCATATCTTCCTGTTGCTGTGACAGTTGGTCATTCAAGCCGATGGACTCTGAAATGAACTCTGATAGCTCAGGTTCATCTTTATGCATTTCTTGAACCGTCTGCAGCTGCTTTTCTTTTTCTTCAAGATTTCTTTGATAGCTCACCTGCATCTGGCGAAAGTCTTCTTGTAGCTTTTCGAGCTGTCTGGAGGCTTCAGTGTTCGCATTGGCTTGCTGCAACTGTTGTTGTAGCAGTTGTATTTGACTTTCACGTTGTTTTCGAAGTTGCTGAACTTCATAGGCCTTGTCAATAGTTGCAGAAGCATATGCTCCTGCAATCTGAGACAATTTCGTGAGATTCTCGGTTGGATTGTTATTCGGGTCTTTCCACAAGACATCTAGGTGTTCAGCATCTTGAGACAGTGCATCTTCAAGCTTCCTCTTCTTTCTTTGTCTTCTTACAACTACCCTGTGCTGTGGACTGTAGAATATGTCCAGTGGAGGTATTTCTTCTATGCTGAGTAGAAGTTCTGAGGATGGAGCGATAGGAAGATGCTCCATTTCTGCGGCACTACTGACCATGGTCGAGGCGACTTCTTGCACCACCTGTGTATTGCTCACAGCTGTCTTTGGGACTTGACCTTCAAGATATATGAGTTCATTGAAGGTCTCCCATTCTTTATCCAATTCTTCAGTGACAAGAGGTGTTTCGGCGACGGGAGGGGGAACTTCTCTTGGTGGCGAGGCGATAACTTGCTGCTGAGCCATCGTACTTGACTGAGCTGTGTCTTTGATTGTTTCTTCTTTCTTTTATTCTTGGTGCACAGACTCTTCAGGATTTTCGGATATTTCTTTTACAGCGCTGTAATTAGATCTGGAAGCACTGGAGTGTTCACTGAGGCTGATGATCGGAGTCGGTTCTCTGGTAGCTACTCGCAGTCTTTCCAGTGGAATGTTAGCCAACCTTCTTTCTCTATACAACGTGAATTTCCGGAGGTCGTCTAGGGACAACCTCGACTGAGCTTCTTGCAAAACGTCTTTGAGCGAGTTCTTGCTCTGAAAGAGATCATCAAACAGATCTTTCTTCCCAGAGAACACACTTATCTTGACATTGGTTGTAAATTCCTGGGCCACTTTATTTGGGTCGAATGGTCTTGGTGAGAACTTAAATAGTTGGAGACACATCACATTCTCCACCTCGCCAAAAGCGTGTCCCACATCGAACAAAGAGAAGGCCCCACATGTGACGGGGAATTGAGGCCAAATGGCCTTCTTTTTGTTCTTTAGGTCCTTAGTTAAACCGCCTTCAGAACAAGTCTGATAAGCGATTTCTCAGGCCAACAGTTTATCCGGGACATACAAGGGTAGGACATGTGGAGGTGCAGTGCTTCCAAAAACTCGAATGTAGGTAAACCATTCTTCTCCAAACCATATTGCTATGGGGATGATATCGTTTTGTGCCTCGGGAGAGCACCTTGGGGGGTCCTTATCATATATCATTCTATGCATGGGCAGTATGAGCCCATGGCAAATCTGGTAAAAATGGGGGGCAAACTGGGAATCCCACAATACTTTATGATAGACATGAATGGGCAATGGGTCCTGGGTAGTCCATTGCCAGCCCATAGTAGGGAATTTTGATACAAGACAGACAGAGTCCATTATATAGGCAGACAAATAAAAAGGAGGATAGACCCTTTGGGAGAAGGATCTCTTAGAACGGTAGTGGAGAACCGCCGTGTATAGAGTGTCAGAAAGGATTTTGGCCCAATCCACTATCTCAGAGTTAGTCGCGGCATCAATTAACGGTAGCCATTCAGATGAAAATTTATTGATATCGGGCTTACCGAATAGCCTACAGAGCATGGCTGCAGCAAAACAATACGGAAAGGTAAGAGAACCCGTGCTATACATACCGTTCTTATCCTTTTTCAGTGGCTCATCTCTTCTTGACCATTCCTTAGTGGTGTCTGATAGGTCCGGATTCTCTGCTACGAATTTCCTAACAAACTTTGCATTGTAGGTCGCTTGTGGTTCAGGAAGATGATACATCAGCTTCAGGTCTTGAGCTACAAACGATCCCATCAGCCCATGCCCCTGGACTTTGAACTGTCTATGATGCAATTCCGCATCATCTAAAATCCACTTGATCATGTCTGTATACGGTAGGACCTTCGGCCTTGCCGCTATTCTGTGGAGGAAAGAGCACGCTAGGTCTTCCAGGGATGCCTCTGAAGGACGTGATGCACCTGCGACGGCAGCAGTTACCTTAATTATTCTAGGGTTCTCTTCTTCTAACAGCCTATACATGCCTTCCCATGTTGAGATGCCTGCATCTTTATTGCATGCAGTATCTGTGTAGAGGGGTGCCATCTCCTTGGTCTTTTCTCTTGTCTCTGAGCTCTGAGCTTTGTTCTTCTTCCCCATCTCGCTTAACGTTTCTGTTTGATTTTTCCTTCGCACTTTGCTCCTGCAGGTTATGAGTGGAATGGAAAGATTGATCAGAAAGGTGATGGGAGAGTTTTAAATGCAAGAGATAAATCAGATATGCTACCTTACGTGAAGAAAATCCGCATTAAGGCATGCGTCTTTATTCCACTTAATAACTGACAACCAAATTTATTACTATCACTAAAAGCGCATAATTTCCAAGTCAGGTTATAGTAAGTGGATTTTCTTTGGGTGGCGCGCCCGAAGGAGTCGCACTAAGGTGCTTTTATGACTTTCCAACGTACCCTTGCATGTCGCGCGATCGCAAGTGTTAGTGATCGCAACATCGCAGATCGCAATAATTCAATGTTTGCCAATGTACCCTGCCTCATTTCTGCGATATGTGATCGCGCGATCGGAACATCGCAGATAGGCAGACTTGTAAGCTTTTATTCATGGATGCTAGCGTATTGTAATGCGATGTTTTCTACTAACACCAAGGCGATGTGCATATTGGCCTTTAGAGGGGAAATGAAGGCGTTTCTATCTTTTTGTGATGCAACCTTAAAAATTTGGTTTTATGAACACAGGTTTAGGCTTAAGTCATCCAAGAAACCTTTCCTAAGCTTATGCTTGTAATTTCAAAATAAAACTTTGTTTTTTTCGAAAATTAACTAAGGGTCCTCATTCATTCTAGCATCGTGGCCGATACTAGTTTGAACGAGGGGGGTTGTTGCTGGCCACAACAGGTCAGAACAACTAGTTGTAACTCCCTTGGCTCTTTCTTGTTTATAAATATAAGCTATTCAAGTTTTCCTCCATACTCTTGTGTCATTTATGTTTTATGCACTTGTATGGTCAATTTACATCTGATCCTAAATTGTTTATGATTATAGATCCATGTTCTTGTATAGTGTTATGCTACTGTGATCTCACAGGTACTCTGTGAAGCTGGGCGTACAGGGGAGCAAGTAGCGAAAGACTATCAAGAGAGAGAGGAATCGAACTAGGAGATTAGCGCAAGACAGAGGTTGGTCTTCTTTGTTCTTCTCTCATCTATATTTCATAAAGGAAAAACGAAAGTAGCTTTACTTTGTTTGTTTCTAATGTAGCTATCACACCTTAGTGGGATAAGCAGTTCTGTGTAGACACTTTTCCCTGTAATAAAATGGCGACTCCACTCGGGACGAATTAGTTTGTTTGTTTATCTTCCTTATTGTCTATTTTATAAACTTTCAGACGGAGCCTGAAGTCGAGCCAGGTAGCTTTCGAACTGCATTTGCTATGCAAATACAAAGTAGATAAATGTCGCTTCAGTCAATCTCCGGGATTTGTTTATAAATTAAACAACTGATTTACAAACTCTCTGATTTCCCCTTGTGGTAGCTCTTAGAACCTCCTTAGATCTACCCCTGATTGTTGCATTACTGATTACCATTTGCTCGGCCAAAACCCATGAACTGAACTGCAAACTGTGACCCGGAACCCAAGCAAAGTCTTGTCTCTGGCCCAACGCAAGTACTGTTCTGTGAATATGAAATTCAATGCACTTCCCGAGTGTAGTAGGTGCTTTGCATTTCAAATTCCCTGTGTTATAGGTACGTTGATCAGACTAGGCATTGTTTAGTTTTGGTTTCTGTGATTCATTCTTTTCAGTTCTATTCATGAATTTTGCTACCTGTAATCAGTATATCTCTGTTTGAAACCCCTTTTCCTTGTTGTTATTCCGTCTCCTTTGTGCAAAAGAACTGTAAATGTTTTGTGTATTTGTTGAGTCATTTTCAGTTCTCCTTTGCAAAAAGTAATGTAATCGTACTGTCGTCCTTTGATTTGAAAGTGTCGCAAGTGTCGTTTTCAGTCATAGGAAAGAGTTTGGTTGCTATTGATAGTCGATTATCCTGTTACTATTGTATTTGGTTTGAATTCGTAGGTTTTCTAGTGTCAAAAACAAGTATTCATTTCCAAATCGTAAAATGTCGTGATTGTCTCCATTTTTTATTTTGAAAAGAAACTTGTTAATAATTTTCTCTTGAAAAGTAATTTAGATTTGTGCATTAGCTTTATTTTTACAATTCACATACTAAGAAAGCCGAAAACAAATACATGCATGTGCATTTGCATTTAGACTGTTTGAATGGTTTGATTTAGGACAGTGCATTTAGAGTGTGCTCTTTGCTCTTTGTGAAAGAATACTGTCTCTCCTTCCTTAGTAGCTAGGATTTTCATTGCACAAAGAAGATAAAAGATTGTTTATCATCTTAGATTGCATTTTAGGAATTATATATCTACATCTCACGGTGAACCTGAAAGGCAAATTTCTTAAACAAGATCAACTATAAAATAAATTCAATGAATCTAACAACGCTTTGGAACCTAACGCACAACATTTATAAGTCTAGGCTAGAGACGTATTCTGGCATCGTAAAGCCTGGTAACTGTTGTTCTCACTGATGGTTGGGTGATTCCTCCACTTTCAGACGATAAGTGCCAGTACGGACTTGTGCTCCCACGTACTGTCGAGTATATTTTGGGAGACCACAATAGGCTTAATCCTCTATCCATAGGAAGCCATGTCTGCCGCCCCATCGATCGTAATGCACTGAACACAACATTCGGGAAGATTGACTGCCATACCGTAAAAAGTATTCTGCAGTTTTGCAATTGGTTTGGTAATCCCTCTACCTAGATTTCTAGAGCAGTCCCTTTTGTTCCTTTTCATACTCCTTAACGGAAAAGTTCCATCTGAGCACTTGTCACTTCAGGCTCATTAAAAATCGAAGGCGACTAGAGTCATCTTTTGTTTTTTCTCGACTCTTAAAAATTGAAAAAACAAGTTGTGTCAAAGCATCTAAAATTTATTTTAAACGGAATAATCATCACCCTTTCCTACGTTGATCTTAGGTTGAGAAAATGGAACCCACCAACCAAGGAATTCCCCTTGGAGGAAATCCTAGTCCCTTCTCCTCTTGGGGAGATGTTGGTGCACCCCATATGGCCACATTGTCACTTCCAGGATTGACAATCGGCTTGCGCGTATGGCTCTTCTCAACCTCTGTCATTTAGAACACCACAATTCTTGAACAATCGAGTCAGCAAATAGAGGAATCCAAAGTTACCCACCAACCTTCTACTTCCTCCAATTCTTCCTCTCCTCCTTCTTCTTCGCTTGATGGGGTTGATAAAACAAAAAATCAAGTACCTGAGATGAACAAGGAAAAGAAGAAGAAAGAGAAGAGGAAGAAGGAGCCAAAAGTGAAAGGGGGCAACCAAGCATCATCTAGCGAAAATCCACACACTGCACTGACCAGGCCTAAATCGCCATGTGTCATTTGCAAAGGAGACCACTATCATAGAGATTGTCTTTGCATCCCTCGGATCTTAAGGGACTGGTCTCCTCGTTTGCAAAACCCGATGTCGTCAACCTCTGATGATCATGTTGAAAGCACACCGTCGACTAGTGAAAGTGAAGCCCCAGGACAAAAAGGAAAATATAGATTTCCTTGTAAAATGTGCGAAGGCGACCATGCCGTCCACCGTTGTCCCTTCTTAGACGAGGCTAAAAGAGTTTTGGACGATCGTCCGGTCTCACCGTTACAACTTCCTCCTGGATATAAAAAACTCTTTCTGAGTCCGTCACTAGTTGAAAAGCTGGCTAACCCGCCCAGGTGGTCGGCTGAAGCATCTACCATTGAAGACAAACCATCTGAACCCATACTAGACGAAAGTCAAAAGGTCGAGGTGGCAGTTGACCCGGTCTTGCCTTTAGAGGTTCCATCTTCAGATGATACAGTCACAGAAGAGAATAAGGATGACACCGTCCAAATTATTTTCATAAGCACAGACTCCGATGAACATGGGGGCAATTTACTCGTTCCTTTACCGTAGGAAGGAAGTTCGTCAGAGTCATACCTGGCCGTCTATTCGGTCCCACCTCCAAGCAACCTAGTTGTTTCTTTCGACTGGAATCAACTAGGAAGACCCCGTTTACCAGCTAGTATACCATTCCAAATTATTGCTCAAATATATAAAATGGTTATGGCTGGTACCATAATAGATGAAGGGGCTTCTGTGAGTATCCTTTCCTTGACTTCCTGGAAAGCGCTTGGTTCGCCATCGCTTTTGCCTGAGATGAGAAATCTAACAGGATTTGACAAAGGAACCAGTCGACCATTAGGGATCCTTCCCAATGTGCGCATAACATTGAGAGGGAAAACCATTCACATGAACGTAATGGTAGGTCAAGGACCCCTGGATTATAATCTAGTCCTTGGACGAGACTATATTTATTGCATGGGATCCATTGTCTAATCACTCTTTAGAGTGATGTGTTTTCCGCACGTAGGAAGAGTGGTCAAGCTCATAGACCAACTTTCATTTCCCAGATCACACAGAGAAAATAGTCATATGCCATCCCTAAATGGTCTTTTCACACAAGGAATGTCTCATCAATCTCCAGTCCGTCCACCTGATGAGCGCGAGTGATTCGGGAGACATGACTGAAACCCAGGGGGCATGCACCCTGGTCTGCTTCAGCAGGAAAACTTTGGGTATAGGGTAGGTTTCTGCGAGAGATATATGATTGGACTGTACTCCCGTCCGTGATTGGAAGAGGGGGTTAGACTGGAATAAGATTCTCTTGTCAAAGTTATGTGAGTGGATTGTCTCACCTTTGTCTATTTCGGTAGACATTGCCAGAGAAGTGTTTTGTTTGCGCTGTGAATAAAACAATCTTTGGTAACCTAAAAGAGGTATACCTTTCCTGATAAAACAAAGGTTTTGTCGGTAGAACAAAAGGTGACCTTGAAGCTTTATTTTATACCTGGTGGCATGCAAACCTTTTGGCATGCAAGTGAAGAGCGACTATTTATTTTTTAAATTTGTAGGTCCTCTAACCCTTTAAACTCGTAGGATTGGCCGTTTCCTAACTTGGATAAAGAAAGGATGTGGGGTAAAACTCTAAAAATTTCCGTTTTAAATGGGACATTCTTATTATACGACTGGATTAATCGAGCAGTGTTACCACAAGGTTCAAGCTCGTTAAAAATTAAACCTGCATCGAGCAGTTTTAACGCATAGTTCAAGCTCGTTTAAAAAACAAACATAAGCCATGAGCAAATGTTTCCCCCCACGTTTAAGCTCATTAAAAAATGAACTATTTTCCAGTAAATAACCATGGTGAATGTAGTACTTCAGCCTTTAAAGCCTTGGTCATGTTCTCATCATCACCTCCACTTTGTATTGGCCGATCATTCACCTCCATTTCATTGTTTACCCCTTTTGAGGAACAGCTGCAAAGAGTGATCCCACTAGCCATCCTTGTAACACTGTCGTGATTGGAAAATTCCAAACCTTACCTGGAATCAGCTGCTACCCAATTTTATCACTCGTTCCTCAAAAGACGAGTCTCCTTTAAGCTCTTTTCAACTAACTCGTAAAATATGAAAAGATTGCCGAGCCATTGGCCTCTCCAGCTCGTTAAAGGGACTGGAAGTGCTATCCCTCCTTTAGATTTTAATCTTTTTGGACCTGAGGAATTATTACACAAAAAGGTCGAGCGCTTGTTTTGTTCGGCTCGTTAAAAGTATCGAAAACTCATCCCTTCTGTATTGTTTTATACTTTTTCGGACATAAGGGATTAGATGACGAAAATGGAATTTTGGGGTTTCCTTTACGTTCCTTTTCAGACTCTCTAAAATTCAAAAGGACCGAGTTATCTTTGTCGTTAAACTCGTTAAAACTTAATAGCGACAAACTTGTCCATAGCAGACAAGAACGAGTTTCACTATCGCTAGGCTCATTAAAACATAGCAATGGGTTTGCTCGAAGGGCAAATTATAGAACAAGCATATGTTATCCTCCTCAAGCTTGACAAAAATAAATGAGGTACTGGTTAGCAATGACTGGGGAAAAATTGGGAAGAAAACTTGAAGAAACTTTGTTGGTAGCAAGTCGCTCTTGAACATGACACTTTCACTCCGCATCCAAGTCGCGTTGGATTGTTTCATTCACCGGTCACATCAACTTGGTCCCATCACACCATCCACATTTGGGGTTAATGCTACCAATCCATCACGTCAGTGTCGCTGATATGTTCAAGAGAAGTCATTCAGATAATTCACCTGTGTCTCACCCGCTACAATACATTTACGCTCCATTCTTTCATGACCGCCACCTTAAACCTTATGTCATCAGATTGTTTTCACCCCCATTAAAATCATTTGCTCCATTCTATGTCATTGATGTGGGATTCATTAACACCCTCCTGTGACGGATTGCTTCTTGTCAACATCAGCTCATTATCCAAGAAGTCGATCTAGGAACACCCCGTTCAGTACTTTGAAGCTTGCATGCCTTAATGGAAAGTTTCTCACTTCCGGCGACAGGTTTACATCAATGGCCTTCGACCGAAAGATTTTGCGTGGTGTTCTACGCCAAGTCCTTTATTCACACCACATGAATTGTACTTCAGTACCTTGAGGGTCATTATCATTATCAGTGATTCCTCTCGCGCCTGTTAACAGCTTACATCATTGGCTAGTAATCAGCCAATGTCTTTCCATGTTCGACTCCAGAACATCTCTCACATGGATAGACTTGTACTTCGAGTGAAGATCGAACGAGATTGAAGACCCTGGATCTAGTTTCATCCATCCGGGCTACGATATATATTCAAGGAAATAAAGACATCAAATGTACATCATTGCTGTACAGATAATCATCCAATCAAAGGGATGATGGCTCTACCAGAATCATCAGTATACACTCAGACGATTGTCTGTCCTATGTACATGAAAATGAATTTATAAAGCTGAGCATGGGAATGCCCGCCTCAGCTAGATCGTGAAAATATTATGAAGATAATGTAATGTATCGTATCTTATTACAGGTCTCCTCTCAGCTTGAAAGAACTTCGGATCCTCATAATAAAGCATTTCACCCGACATCAAAAGATTAACGACCTCATGCTTTAGGGGGCAACTGTTATAGACATTTTTGGGCACTACAACCCCAAGCATGAAATGTCCATAAACCAAGGGCTCCTAAGTACCTAAAAGTGTTGTTCTAACACCTAAAGGAATAAGCTCAACTGATTACAGCTTCTCCCAGAAGTTCTCCATGAAAAACTGCTCAAAACTGGTCAAAACAGGATCATTTCAGCTACTCCACAGGCAATGTGCATTGCATCTCACCTAAATACACTGTGTGGGTGTGTTGAATTTGAAAAAGCCCTTCTATGGGGTGCTATGGGCGAGAAGTGACAAATGGCAGTGTCATTCCGCGAGGTGGAGAGGCATGGAATCTTCCAGAAACTTCTCCTGTGACACTTTCCTCTCTGAATTCGACCAAGGATGAGTAAGAGATCATCAATCTCCAAGTGGAAGAAAGAAATATCAGAGGGAAGACACTAATCAAATTAGAAGTTGAATCATCTCCCTTACAGATATCTATATATGGATCCCTCATCCCAGAGATCCAGAGGCTAGAATTTTGCATATTGTAAGGAATTGTTGTTGGTTTCTTGAGACAACATCAGATTGTTGGGTGATTTAAGCTTTGTATGAGGTGAAGAGGGGCTTCCTTGCTGAGAGGATGATGCTAGGTCAGAACAGCTGGTTGTAACTCCCTTGGATCTTTCTTGTTTATCAATAAAAGCTATTCAAGTTTTCCTCCATACTATTGTGTCATTTATGTTTTATGCACTTGTATGGTCAATTTACATCTGATCCTAAATTGTTTATGATTATAGATCCATGTTCTTGTATAGTGTTATGCTACTGTAATCTCACAGGTACTCTGTGAAGCTGGGCGTACAAGGGAGCAAGTAGCGAAAGACTATCAAGAGAGAGAGGAATCGAACTAGGCGATTAGAGCAAGATAGAGGTTGGTCTTCTTTGTTCTTCTCTCATATATATTTCATAAAGGAAAAATGAGAGTAGCTTTACTTTGTTTGTTTCTAAGGTAGCTATCACACCTTAGTGGGATAAGAAGTTCTGTGTAGACACTTTTCCTTGTAACACTTGAACCAATTATCCATTTAAATTTGCTAATTGAACTATGCCTCCATTAGTAATATGCTTGATGATGTATGGGCCCAACCAATGAATCATGAATTTTCCTGAAAATTTTATGAAATCATTGTCATAAAGGAGAACAAGGTATCCTACCTAGAACTTATTTTGCTTAATATGTTTGTCATGCTAAGACTTTTCTCTTTATTTTTGTATAGGTTGATGAAATCCTGTTATAAATCTATCTTCCTCCAAAGCAAGCAACTGCGACATTCTTTCCCCCATTATATCAGGGCCTTCCATCTGTAAAAGTTGTAATTTTTAAAGTACGCATGATGTTCTCCTTAGGCATTACAACTTCTTGCCCATAAACTAACCTGAAGGGTGTCTGACCTGTCAATAATTTACATGCAATCCTATAAGCCCATAAAACCATTGGAATTCTAAGGTTGCAGTCATTTCTATTCACATTTCATACCTTAGTAAGTGGATTCTCCAAAATATTATTAAATACTTCTACTGTTCCATTGGCCAAAGGATGATAAGGGGTACTCTTATGATGATAAAATTGGAACTCCTCAGTTAATTCTTCAATAGTCGTATTTATGAAGTCTGAACCTTTGTCACTCATCAAAATATTTAGACATTCAAATACTCAAAAATAAACTTCGCAATAGTGTCTGCACTGTAGTCCCTAACTAGTTGTGCTTCTACCTGTCTTGTTAAGTAGTCAGTCACAATAATTATGTACCTTGCACGAGTCCCTTTTCTAAGTGGGTTGATGGCTCCAACGAAATCAATGATCCACTTATCAAATGCCTACAATGTAACTTGCGGTACTGATGGCATCTCATCTCTTTTGGAAGGCTTCCCTTTCCTTTGACACACATCACATGCTTTGTGTTACTCCTTCACATTTTTATGTAGTGTAGGCCACTACAATCCCACTCTCAAAATATTCATTGTAGTATATTTTCCTGCATAGTGTCTACTAGTTGTGCCCCCATGAGCTTCTGCTAGAATCATTTGTCTCTCATGTTCAAGAACATATCTGCACAGTATCTCATATGGTTCCATATTATAAAAATGTCCTGATATTAATGAAAAGTAAACTTCCTTAACCACTAATTCTATCTTTTTCTATGTAGTATACTCTGAATGAGCCATTCATGTGGTCAAGAACTAAATGGTATCTGTGAAATCGCCATATGCCACTCTAATTACAAATAACTGTGCATTAGGGAGATTATCCTCTATGTTGGTTGGTTCTTCCCTTGTTTCCAATCTTGATAGATGATCAAGTCCTACATTCAATCTCCCTGATTTAAAAATGATCTCAAAGTCATATTCATGGAATAACAGTAACCATCTACAAATATCTCCTCCTAAGACAGGCTTATTAACAAAATACTTCAATGTAGAATGATATGTCAACATTTTAAAGCGTGACCCTAGAAAATGGTGTCTAAACTTTTGTAAAGCATATACCATGGCCAATGCTTCCCTTTTTTTAGTGGTGTAATTCTTTTCTTCTTTAGATAACTTTCTACTTACAAAATCTATAGGATGATTAATTTCTCTTGCATCAGGTTGTGTCAGCACTACTCCCAAAGATATACAAGAGGCATCCACGTGGAAATGGAATTCCTTATTCCATCAAGGAACACTAGTATAGGTGCAACTACCATTTTTTATTTCAATATGTCGATGCTCTTCTAACATTCTTCATTCCATTAAAAATTTACATCCTTCTTCAACAATTTCTGCATAGGTGTAATGATCTGAGCATACCCCTTGATTAACTTCCTATAATATCTAGTATGTCCCAACATAGTGTGAAGGTGTCTTATTGTCTCAGATGGAGGAAAGTTCACAACGATAGCAATATTAGCAAGGTCCACCATTAATCCTTTCTTACAAACAATATGTGCGAACAATTTGTCAAAAGGTACACAAAGTATGCACTTCTTTATGTTCAAAGAAATCTAATATTGTCTACAAGTGTTGAGCATAAATCTTAAACTTACAAGATGTCCAATCATCAAAATACTGTCCAATCATCGAAATAAACCTCTAAAAACTTTTGAATGTATTCCTTAAAAGCTAAAACAACCACCCTAGAAAATATAGCAAGGGAATTTTTCAATCCAAAAGGCATTACTGTGTATTGATATGAACCCCATTCTGTAGAAAATGTGGTCTTATGTCGATCTTCAAGTGAAATCCTAATCTGATGATAACCTGAGAATCCATCTTTAAATGAGTAAGCTTCCTAACCTCCTAGATTGTCTAGCATTTCATATTTGAAATGGGTAGGGAAGGGATCATGTAAACATGAATCATTCTACTTCCTCAAATCAACACAGATCCTAATCTCTCCTTGAGTCTTCATCTCTTGCACCACCATAGGACTCATCCATCATGATTCTTCTACTAGTTCAATAATTCTTGCTACTATCATATTATCAAGCTCTATCATTACTTTCTCCTTATACTTTGGGTTCAGCCTGTAACCTCTTTGTTTGACTGGCTTCACTTCAGGCTTAAGCGGAATCTTCATGACTCCTAGATCTCCTATTATACCCTCCACCTCTGAAAACTTGGTGGGAAATAGTTCTTGATATTCATGAGGTAACTTTGTAACTTTATTTATTGTATCTTCATCCTAGTAGTCTCCAATTGTTGCAAACTTGGGTTCTCTCTCTGATATTATGTTTACCTTCTTAGTCTTCAGTGGCTTCATGATATCTGACATCTCTAGCTCAGGTCCAATTACTTCGCGGTATCCTTTTGACTTTACTATGTCAATGTTGCAAAGGTCTTATTCTTCATCTATAGTGAGGTTATAACACTCTAATGCATTTTCTATCTGCGCATCCCAATCAAGCTGTTTCCATATCAATGAGGTTACATTCTCAAAGATCCTCTTCTTGATTGTCTGAAGGGGAAAATATATGTATGTAAAATCATCCTAAAAGCTGAATGTTAATATCAATCCATCAACCATGTCTGCCTGGTTCATTGTACCATGTCAAAGCTCTATTTCTGGGTACCAATTCTTAGGGATTGTCTCTAATGTATGAATTAATCCATGTACCCACTCTTGCTATGCAATCTCCTTCCATGCTGTAGTGCATAGCTGAATATGGTTCTTAGGATTAGTTTCACCATCATATTTTATCTCCATCTCTATATCTATATGTCCAAAATATCCCCATAAATCTTAGACATTCCTTCCAACCTCCTATATTATTCTTGTGTGAATTCCTCCATCTAGCAGGGGTAGCTTTCAGGGCTATATCCAAGGTTGACTACCTTTGATTTTCTGGAACTTTTTCTTCATAATCATTAAGAAAAGTATTTACATAACCTAATGCATCATAAGAAGTGTTAGTGTCAGTATCTGCATACTTCCATCAGGGATCAAATTTTCTCTTTGCATTTTCATTTAAGGGTCTTGTACTGAAATTTTTTCATCATTTCATTAGGTCATGACAAGCTAATCCACTAATGGTTGTATTCTCCTGAAACCAAATTTTCCCTCATAAATTACATTTGTTGACCCATCTTCGGGTTGTATTCAGTCATAGTTTTAGAGTCAAAAGCAATCATGTTTCCATTAAGTCTTCGGGCATGTTTTCATTAGGTTTTAGGGTTCATTTCCAAGGTCAAAATCATGATTTAAAAGTGTAAATTAAGGGAAGAAAGGGTATGAGAATGATAAATAAACAATGAGTGATTTCTAGTAAGTCATGGTCACTGTACAAATATCTCTTTTCATTAATATAATTTTCATCTCAAAAACGTGTTTTTGAGATGAAAACAGAGTATTTTGGGTTAATTTATATTTTTTTATGTAATTTAAGTCACTTTATGTAATAAATGATCCTGGCTGCACCAAGCCTCTCTCCTTTCTACAAGACAATGAACCATTGGAAAAACCAGTTCAAATTGAGCATCATACACTTGAAAAGAGACAATGAAGAAAAGGCATTAAAACAGAGATTTGGAAAAGGTCCAAAACATTAGAAAGTGGGTTTTTCTAATGAAAAATAAAAATTTACTCCTATATAAGATGTCACATTTCAGCCCCAAGGGTTAGCTCAGTTGGTCAAAATTAGTGCCTCGCCATCGGGAGGTCACAGGGTCCATTCTCTTCGAAGCCCTTGGGGTTAGGCCTTACTAGTGGTCCACGGGGCTAGATTCCCTTCGGGGTCAATCAGCCTAGATTTTTACATGGATGTAGTGCCACCTGTTGGCCAGGGTGTCCATGAACCACAACATAAAAAAAATAAGAAATAAAATAAAAAGATGTCACATTTCATTTTCAAGCCTACCATTCTTATTCGAAAAAGAAGAAGACAAAAGTTGAAGGAAAGAGGAGAAGTTGAGCAAGTTCTTGGCCAAGAAGAAGTGGCACTGTGCTTAGGGAGATTGGCGTTTCACACATGGCAGTTGGAGGTGGTGTTGTGCATTCAGGCCAGAGTGCTACGTGTAGACCAGTTTTCTCAGTGGAAAAAAAAATGGTGTTGCACATAGAGAATGGCATTGCGTGCCTATAGGAGGCACTACGCGTAGGGCCATCAAGGGCCAAACGACCTCCTCCCACCTAAAAAACATGAAATTTGTCTTCCCTCCCCTCAAACGAGTAATTTTTGTTCCTTGAATTCATCATTAGTTTGCAATTAATGCATATGAGGATAAATTTCCATGGTAAATGTAAAACCCTACACTCTCCCTTATTTATGACTTAAAAACTGTAACCATTATTATTCCTCCCATCTCTTATCACTAAAACCCTAAAACCCTCTGCCATATCACTCAATAACACTCCATATCCCTTCTTGCTTCATCCCTAAAGAAATACCTTAAAAAACCGTAGCCCCTCTCCCTCAATTTCATGGTTTACACCCTCCCACTCATTTTCATGTTTACCTAGTCCACCAAATACCTCACAAGATCATGTCCCCTTCCCTTATTCCTAATCACTCTTATTCACCCCCTCCATCCCTTTTCTAGGAGTGCATAGCCTCAAAACTTACAAACATGGACAAAGGAGGTAGAGATTATGAGGAGGAGGAAACAACTGGCAGTGACAGTTCAACAGGGAGACCTAGGCATCAGAGAAAACCATATAAGGGGGGAAGAATTATCAGGGAAGAGCCATCAAACCTCAGAGAGTTGTAGGCATCTCATTTGGCTGTCACTTTTTTTAGGCATCTAGGCTACTATGAGTTCTATGAGTAGGTGGAGAGAGTTTAACACCATCCTGATCTCACAAGGATTTTTGTAGCCAATCTTCATGACAACAAGGTGACTCTTGCTGGGGTGACATTCACAGTTTCACCCTCCATCATTGCAGATGCAACCAGGGTTCCAACTGTGGGAGAGAAATGGTATAAGGCATAGGACCTAGATGAACACTATTGTGATACCTAAATAAAACCTAGGTACATAAATGAAGCAAAGAGGATTTTTCCTTTCAGGTTCCTTGAAGACAAGTATGTCCCCATGATGAAAATCATCATGAAATATTTTACTTGAGAGAGCATATTTTCTAGATTGTACACCTATCACATAAGGTTTTTCATGCATTTTACCAAGATGAGGATGTTGAAAATCCATTATTTCTTGTTCAGGAACATTGATAAGATGGCCTACTTTGTACAGAAAAATCCATACCCCCTGCAAATGAGTATCCTCTACCACTATTCCCTGATCAAGATGATTTTGCTTCATCATCTTAACCTCCTCAACATCTCCTGGGAGACATTATTCCCCATGACATCTTCAGGGGTGCTAAAACGCCTCCACCAATGTCTCAAGAATTAGGAGGACCTTCTATTAGTACTCAGGTAAAGAAAGATGAGAAGGCCAAAGAGACTAAATCCATTAAGGTGCCTGAGACATACAAGACATACCAGAGGGGCACAAGAAAATTGTTTGCAACTGATAGGCAAGTGTTTTCTTCACTTGGTTTGGAAGGGACCTTACCTTCTTCATCAACTCATAAGAAAATTCTTGCTCCACAGGGTGTGGAAGGGGCTTTTCCTTCTTCATCAACAAAAAAGGTACAGGTGCAGCAAATGCATAAAGGGAAAGAAAATATGTAGGTGGAAGATCTTGATGATGAGGAGGAAAGAGATTCTAATTTAACGGAGCATGAGGAGCCAGAACAACATCATATTCATCATGGCATAGAGACAATTGACTTAGAGGCTCAGGATGAAGCAAGAAAAGAAAACATCATCATAGAGGAGAAAGAGGCTCAAATTGAAGCATTGATGGACAACCTTGAGAGAGCCAAGTATGTAATCACATATCTAGAACAAGAGAACAAGAAGTTGGGTGATAAGTAGGTCCTCATGGAGCTGGAACTTCTCAAGACAAAAAGACAAAGTGACAAGGGTAAATTAACAATACAAGAGGAAGAAGCACCGATCACTTTGACTTCAATTGAGAAGGAAATTAAGAGTGATAGATAAATTTGGCTTGAAAGAGTCAATTTTCACATAGAAAAGCTGCTATAAAGGGCCAATAGGAACAACCCAATCATCAGGCACATGACCTACCACTACAGGACCTGGAACAAAATTTGCAATATAAGGGTCAAGCAGATGAAAGCAACGCTGAGATGGGCTCTAAAAGGCAAAAAGGAGGAGGATAGGCTTAGGTTTCTTACTAAAGCTTTCTTGGCTAATCAATATACTTGATGATGGTGCTTCTCACCAATTTTGATCAAATTTGGAGGAATTTTTGGCTTCAGCAAAATTTTGGAAATTTTAACACAGGAATTCTGGCTCTACACGCAGCACCACTAGCGCTGCGCTTTTCCTAGGGGCACCCAATGGAAAAATGCCTTGCATTTTTGGATTTAGAGTGATGATTTCATGCATCCTATGCATTTTTTAAGCTTTTGGAGCAGAACTAGTCTACCAAAAGGTCGAAAAACACTGCAAAAATGACCTTTCTGCCCCTTTTTGGACACACAGAAGCAGTCATGGGAGAATCAACTTTTGAGAGGTCAAATGAGCTTCAAATGAAGACATTATAGATGTTTTTGAAATTAGACTTGGATAGATTTCCAATTAGCTATCATGAGCTCAATTTGGATGCTGGGAAGGCCTCGAACAGGGACCTAAGATTGGCGTTGTGCGTAGGACCAGTGGCACTGCGCGTAGGACAAATTTTGCACAAGATTGCCATTTCACTGTGTTTTGACTGTGATCATGGATTTTCTCTCATGGAGGATGTTTTACTAATGTAAATGATGACTTGGCTTGTAAATATTATGTATAATTAGTAGTTGAGGGTAGATTCATTAGATTAAAAGTCATTTTGAGCACAAATGAATCAGTTTCCTCACTTTTAGAGGGAAATTGTTAGGATGCCCAGATTCCAGTTTCTTGTTCAGTGTTGGTTAGATTAGCTACTCATCTTAGGGATTCAACCGTTGAGGATGGGAGGAGGTTTAATCAATGCCTATATCTTCTTCTTCTTTCTCATTGTAAAGGGTTGGACTTAGCTAGATGCTTAGGTTTTGAAAGAACATCATTTTGTATCAGTTTAGTAAGAGATTAACTAGAAATTACAGCTATTTCTTTGGGATCCATGTGGTATGGTGTTTAGTTCAGTTTCCTCTCTTGCGATCATATGTTTAAAAGTATTTTGTACTTCATTAATCATTTCATAGCTTCTAAGTGGATGTTTTCAAGTCGATAGGCAGAATCCATTGTTAGAAAATTATATATTACGGAGCAATGGAACACATAAAATATTGCAGAAATATAAACACAGAAAACACACAAAACAAGAGAGACACAAATATACGTGGTTCACCCAGTTTGGGCTACGTCCACCCCGAACAGCCAGTCCTTCCTTTCTATTATCCAACAAAATGAAGAGACACAACCTACAATAAATCCGCTGTAATATCCTCTGTTTTCTCTCACAGTCTCACCTCTCAGTTTCTTGCTCACAGAATACACATCTATATCTCAGCCTCAAATACAATACCCTCATACAAAGATAGGGGTTGCATTCTTGGGCAAAAAACCATAAACTAAACATAAGTTCTACCATCAAATCATCTGCCTAATGAACGACCCATATTGAATAGAAATTACTATACTTTTACAAGGTAATTTTACATTTGTTTTTAGCTTCGGGGGTGCTGCCCTCAAGCCCCCGCCGGGGGACCACTGGCCCCCGAACCCCCCAGCCGGGGGGGATTGCCAAGTCCCCGCTGCACCCCCCGCATGGAGGGCTATACAAACTTCCTGGGGTATACATCCAGTTGAAACAAAGACTTCTGAAAAATCATGCTCCACACAAAACATCCATAACATTAATGCTCTACTTTGTGAAAATATTCATAGTTTATGTTTTCTACAGTTTAGGAAGGATCCATGATAATCACATGCTCTTCCTAGCTTCTCACCACTCTTGAATCACCTCACCCATCAAACCCTGGAGTGTTAAGATTCATACCTAACTTGCCCCATTGAACACCCTACAATTTTGACCTAGTTTCCTTGCCCAAACTGTCCGGCTCCTCCTGATCCAGCAAAACCCCTTCGAATCAAACCAAACCTTGTGCTACTATACCTAGCCTAATATTATTTTCCTGATCCAGTCATCTTGGCTAAGATCCTTATGGAGAGAGGCCTCTCCTGGCCTAGTAGGGCTAGCTACTTAGCTAAGCATGGTTTGTGGTTACCTTGGCATTACCTTCCATCAGCGTGAGGTTCAATACAGGTGATAACAAGAAGGTAAGTTACGTACCTCAGATATCATACAACAAAATGATTTGGTAATTGTTGTACAACGCCTTGTAGAAACTTCATGCAGCGTATTATGCCAATTCTCCAACTCTTCTTTTGAGTTTGAGGTACAAGAACTATCATGTTTCGAACTCACCTTTCCTTCTACAGCAGGGTTAACAAAATCATGTTCCTTCACTGTCAATTGATAGACAATGTCTATGTCGGATGCACAATATTATTCTTTGATTGGTAATGTATATATTACTCCTTGTAATGGATCCAAGGGGACAATTACTCTCATATTGTTTCCTTAAAATATCATTTGTCTCTTCTTCAAATTAATTATGGCCATATTGTCAAATTCCCATTCAATTCCAAGCAAGCAAATATAAGGTTTACTATCATTGATGATATCTATTACTTCAAAATTAGCAGTAGTGTGAACTACTTCAATATTCATTGTGACACCGGTATTCTTCCAAGAGGGAAGATATTTTGCTGATTTTCCATACTTAACTGAATAGGTGACCACTATAGCTTTGAATTTCCCATTAATTATCATCAGATCCCAGATCTAGGATAATTTGATCCATCTCATATTCTCCTATCTGTGCACTAAGCCTCATATCTCTTCCAATTCTCTTATGTCGATGAAAATTATTGACTTCGCGTATCTCAATTTGTGGTGTTTCTTTAGATGCACAAGAATCTATCAACTCCTGAAGCCCTTCTATAGAATTTTGATCTCTTAACAATTTCATACAAGTATGTAGAAAAGACATTAAAATACCAGCTGATTTGTTGAATCTTGGTCTTTTGTCGGAACTTGATCTGGTGACGCAACTCAGTCCTGTGTCGAAGATGATGATACTTTGTAGTTACTTTTCTGATTGGGCCTTGGCTGTGCACTAGAGGTCAAAGCTCCAACATCCATAAAAATTCACTTTGCTTCCATAAATAATTCTTTTTCTTTCTGAATATAAAAAATAAAAACTTTCTCAGTAGTCTTTCTGACCCATGCACTTTTAGATTCTATATTTTAATTCTCTTTATCACTACCAATCATAGCTCCACTTCTAGTGACAATACTTATTCAAGGTTCATCGGTCCTTCTTTTAGTAGTCATCATTTGAATATTTTATGTCGGCTGATGATTCCTCTTTTCTTACATCTTCGCCATAAGTACATGACATTATTCAATTATATGGTCAAAGGATTTACATTACTTACATTTCATTGTGGGATTCTGGCAGTATCTCGAAAAATGACCTCGTTAGCCGCAATTGTGTCTCAATTATAGAAAATGATCTGTCCACATCCTCAACCAGCTCCATGTCCTTAACCTCTTCCTTGGTAACCTCCTTGACCACCACAATGTCCATGTTCTTTTCTTGCATTCTATAAGTGTTAGAACCACACTCCATCATTAGTCCGTAAGCCTGCCAATTATTCCAATCGTGTCCTACTCATTTTCGGAATTTTCAAATAGGTTCCTTGGAGTCTATACATATTTATGTAATAAGTAATAGTATTCTGAATGATGGTGGCCTCTGGTCTTACATATTTCACACCATAAGCTGGATCTTACATTCAAAGGATTCGGCGCCCCACCAGCCATGTAATTTTTTAAGATAGGGCACTATTATTTAGAATGGACCTTTGATATGCAATTTGTAAACCATACTTCTCTAAATTATTTACTCTACTTGATTTCTCGTATTTGTAGGGTTAGGTTCACCAGATGACTCTGAATTTGTTGCATGCCTGCATTAGTATCTCCTATAGGCGAAGCTTCCAATTTCATCACAATCTGCAGAGCTTCAGCTTGACTTTCTATCTTTTGTTGTGTCAATGGGAATCTGATATGTAGTAACAATGGAGCTATAAACCATTCTTGACGTTACTGTGGAGCTATGTCGAAGCTTACTTTATCCAATAGCACTCTAAATATCTAATCAAACTCCCAAACAGACTCAGTAGGTTTCTGTTTCAGTTTTTTCAACTCAGTGATGCACTGAGACTCATACTTCGTTTTCTTAAACTCTCTTATCAATTCCATTTTAATATCTACAAATGTTCTGTTCTAATTATTTGAATACTTCATATACCATGTAAATTATCTATCTCATAACATCGTAATGGGCTGCACTTTCTTTATATTCTCATCATTGATCTGCTTCACTTTCCATCTAACTTCACATAAAAACCAAAATTATTCTAGATTCTCCAATCCAGTTCTTTGAAAAAGGGTATCTTAATATCATCATGCATATTTCTTCTTGGTGGTGGAGGGGGAGACATAAGGGAAGGGGGATGGGGTTAGGAGGGGTAGAGGGATGGGAAGGGGGAGGGGGAAAGCCAAAAAAAACTTGGATATTATTGGGTTCTCACTTTTTTGAATTCTTAGGCTGGAAGGGTGAATGCTATGAAGCTACCTCGGGGTTATCATGGTGTCTTTCTTCTCTTTCACATTCAGATTCACTCAAAATAGAACTATAATTAGTCTATTTAAAGGTCTTAGGATATTTTCCATGAGATATCTTTTTGGTATCTACTCTATATTTCTTTTCACTTCACGTAACTGTGGTCTCATATTTATTCCCTCTTCTTCCAAACATAAGTAAACTAGCAATTTGATTGCATCTATAAAACTCCTTTTTCACATAGAAGCACGTTAATCCAAAGTTTCAAAGACTTTAAACACTTACCTCGTGACCCTTTAAAGAATCGTCATTTCGCTTCGCTATAGGACACAGTTGAGTCTACCATGAACTCAATATTGAATCCTCCCAAGATGTTATCAATCCAGAAATCGACAACTCTTTAAATCCTATTGTCAATGCTCTTGACTCGTTGTATCAGTTCAAGAGTCCACACCACATGTTCTTCCCCTTTAAAATATTTCTTCCTTTCGGTCAACCTCGATATCCATTTAGATAGCTCGACACAAAATGAAGAAAAGAAAATTTCGTATTGATCTGTAAAAGTATACTTTTGTAACGAAGTGTCAGATGTCAGACGAGGGTTTCTATTTTCTTGATCTGCAAATTCTCGCTCTTTTAGTTCTATCCAGTATTGAATATCTTTCTTCAACCAATGCCACATCCACATGTCCTTCAAACAAATCTTGGTCCCAAAAATGTAACCATTTGTTTGCTTGGTTTGGGATGCCCTAGGTTTGATCTATACTATGCACCAACAAAAACCTCAATCACTGGCCCTTTTGGCAATGACCTACATGTAGATCACAATATCACCTGAAGCAACTATAGAAGGATGCAGAACTAGGTTTATGCAACCTTTAAGGATTAGGGGATGTCGTATTATTATGTTTTCTTATTCTTATCATTCATAAATCACTTCGCCACATTAGGTTATCACTTAAACATCCCATATGGAACCATAAACCATCACTGTGATGAAATAAAATGCAATTGTACTAACTACTACTTTACAACAGATAATAAGAAACTATACACATCAAGACACCAAATTACCATGGTTCACCCCAATGTGGGGCTACGTCCATAAGAAATATTACTAATATGATTAATATTTGAACAACAAATAGTTCTTGGCCTGCACACTAAGCTGCAGGTTGTCTATGCACTTAGCTGCAGACTCATGCCTCTATGCACTCAGCTCAAGAGCCTCTCCTTTGCTAAAAATCTACAGATCATAATAATTCAACCATATCACCGATTTGGATCAATTTGATTTGATATTTATGATTCTCTTCTTATTATTTTACCTTCTATATACTATTACATTGAAGGGTTACATCATTACAATACCATGGTCCAAATACCATGGACCCCCTAAAAAAAGAAACTATGGTCCCAAAACCATTTATCCCTTAAAAAATCATGTGATTTTACAAAGAGGAGGGGTTTCAACCGACCTTGAATCCTTTACACTGCGTGGTATATTTATTTCCTCAAACTGCGCTTCTCTGCTCCACTGCACGCTCCACTATGCGCTCTTCCCCACAAAATGTCGAGATTTTACCAAAATATAGGCCAAGTTGAGTTGTGCCCAACACTTTTGTTTTAGAATATTACATAAGAAATTTTAATCTACAAGGAATTTTTACATCGTATCAAAGGAGGAATCATAATAGAAGAGAAGAATTTGAGTTTTTTTTGCAGTGTTATGGGCAACTTTCATGTCTTTTCGAACAACCAACCCCTAGACCTAGTAGCAAGTCAAGAACAACAATTAAATTAATTCCATTGCTTTTTCTATAGCTAACAGATAAAATAAATAGGAGCAAAAGTCAACCTGTATCTCTTGCTCAATCCCTCTTCCCTTTGACCACTTTGGCCACTCCGTCCTTACTTAAGTCGCTTGAAAGTTACTTGCATACAAGCCGAGACAAAAAACCATCAAAGCATACATATCGATCTGTTAACTAAACATATTATAGAATAAAAAGTACAATATACATCACATGAACACATGAATGGAAAAAGCATATAACTCTTTATTCATAGAAGGAAAGATTACAACCCATGTAGATGCATGTCCAATTTAGTGTCATCTTTCTAGCTTCAAACCCTTCTCTCCTCATGAATCAACAATTTGACATGATAACATTAATCTCTCTACTAATCTCATTCCAACAACATTTCTTTAGCTTATGAAGTTCCAACCTTAGACCAGCCTTGAATGCCTGGTCCTTTTATAGCTGAAAAGAGGAGATTAGGCCATTAGTGGCCCTCATGAATGCTTTGCCATATTTGGGAAGTGGTTCCATGGAGGAAGGGATAATGTATCAAGGTTCATTCATCTCCTTCCTCATCCAAAAGCGAGCCCAATCCCTCTAGAAACATCTAGAAGGATCCATTGGATGAGGAATCCAATGGATTCATTTGAAAAAATCATTGGATCTCACCCATCACAGGTGATACAAAGGGCAGGTGTTATGCATAGCACCCTGACAGTGTAGTGCCTGCCATTCATTGCCATCCAAATATAAGGCTACCTATGATGGTCTCTTTAGGGACATTTTTTGGATGAATGGTGTCATGAAACTCTTGGGAAGAAAGCATGATGTAGGTTAATTTCATTGGGGAATGACAACAACTGAATTAGGGGTTGATGGACCCTAATATCACTGATCTGGAGGTTGGGGTTGATGTGCCCAAATTTTCCTATAACAAATTCCCTCTAAAGCTTGAAGTCGAAAATAACCATGTCGAGTGAGGTGCTTTACCACTTTGGAGAGAAGGTTTCGAACTGGAAGGTGACCTGCATCAGTTACAATACAAATATCATGATACTTTGATTTTTTCTCATAATTAGCTAAGGGAAGACATACCCATGCTCAGTTTTATAAAATTTCATTACATGTACAAATATAGTCATCTACAGTTGTAGACCCATGAATGGATGACCATGAATGTAAGGCCATTGTACATTTGATGTAGTACTCCTGAATATATCATATCTCGGATGGATGAAACTAGATCCGGGGTCTTCAATCTTGTCCAATATTTCACTCAAGTAGAAGTCTAACCATGTGAATAGATGATCTGAAGTTGAACATGGAGAGGCATCGTCTGATTACTAGCCAATGATGTAAGTCATTAACAAACGCAAGAGGAATCACCGATAATGATAATGACCCTCAAGGTACTGTAGTACATTTTGCATGGTGTGAATAAATGATTTGATGTCGAACACGAAGCGAAGTCTTTCGGTCAAAGGCCATTGATTTCAACCTATCGCCGGAAGTGAGAAACCTGCCATTGATGTATGCAAGCCTCAAGGTATTGAAGGGTTGTTTCTAAGTCAACTTCTTGGATGATGTGCTAATGTCGACAAGAAGCGACTCCTTGCAGGAGGGCCTTGATGTATCCCACATCAACGATGTGAAACGAGGTAAATGATTTTGGAGATGAAACATCGACTGACAACACAAGGTTTAGGAATGGCAGGCATGAAAATGAAGGTTTACTGTATTACAAAGGATGAGGTTTTGAACTGAATGACTTCTCTTGAACATGTCAGTGACATTGAGGTGAATTGGTAGCATTGACCCAAAACAAAGTGATGGATGGTATGATAGACCAATGGTGTGATAAACATCAAGATGAATGACCCAACCCACATAATCACGGTGATGAGGTGAAAGTGTCATGTTTAAGAGCGACCTGCTACCATAAAGTGTTCCCAACTTTTTCCCATTTTCCCCAGTCATTTCTAACCAGTAGCTCTTTTTTTTTTATCAAGCTTGAGGAGGATAACATATGCTTGTTGTATAATTTTTCCTTTCGGGTGAATCCATCACTATTTGATGTTTTAATGAGTCTAGTGAAGGTGAAACTTGGTCTTGTCTATATGGACAAGTTTGTCGCTATTTTATGTTTTTAACAAAGTTTAATGACAAATATAACTCAGTCCTTTTCACATTTAGAGAGTCTAAAAACGGACTAAAAGGAAACTCCACAAGTTCTTTTTCGTAAATTTGTCTCTCAAGTCCAAAAATGCATAAAACAATACAAGAGAGAACCTATTGATCATGTTTGATCAACGAGTACATTTTTCATGATTAATATATCTCAACCTGAAGAAAGGGTAAAACTATACTGAGTAGATATCGATTCTATTCCATTAACAAGCTAGAAACGACAAGTGCCTGACAATCTTTTCATGTTTAGAGAGTCTGAAAAGAGCTTACTGAGGACTTCGTTTTGAGGAACGAGTGGTGTCTAGGGTAACAACTGGTTTCGGTGATGTTGGAACTTCTCAAAAAATGTTGATTTATGTGAAGAGGTTGGCTAATAAGACCACTCATTGCAACTATTCCTCAAAAAGGGTAAAACAACCAAGTGAAAGCATATGATCAGCCAAAGGGATGGTGGCGATGGGATGAAAACAAATGAGGCTCATTTGATGAAAAGGCCGATAGAATGGAAATCACTAGGGTTTAAAATGGAAATGGGTTCATTTTTAGACAAGCTTGAACCATAAGGAACTATGATTGGATTCAGTTTCATGTTTACACAAGCTTGAAATGAAAAACTATGCTTTGATTCGGTTTCATTTTTACACAAGCTTAAAATGAAAAACTATGCTTGAGATTGGTTTACATGCCCCCAACATGATGAAAAGGAGAGTATCCTGTAACCAGATGGAAATCACTACAGTGAACCAGGATGGTTATCCAACACCTTTTTGGCTTCGTCCCGATAGACAAAGGTGAATGGGGTGATTCCATTCACATAACCTATAGGGAAACTTAACTTTACTACTAAGTGCGTGCCCCCCAAGCTTCATTACATTCACCTATGTAGACTACTCATGGCTATCAGGTGGATGGAATGAAGGTTATTTACAAGATCAAGTGAAAGGCTCGACTGGGATTTTACGAGATCTAATCAAAGACTCGAATTGGAACTTGCAAACTTGTTTCATGTTTTAATGAGCTTGACACAAGACAAGGAACTCTGCTCAAATTCCTTGTTTCATTTTTTAACGAGGTTGACATAAGACCAGGAACTATCCTCATGGACCTATTTCATTTTCAAACAAGGTTGACACAGTAAAATAACTTTTCTCAGAGACCCTTGTTTCATTTTTTATTGAGGTTGATACAAGACAACAAACTATCCTCATATTCCTTGAGTTCATTTTTTAATGAGGTTGACACAAGACTAGGAACTCTCCACGAACCCCTTGTTTCGTTTTTTAACGAGGTTGACACAAGACAATGAACTTTCCTTTGACCTGTTTCATTTTTTTGACGAGGTTGACACAGTAAAAGAACTAACCTCATGCTCCTTGTTTCACTTTTTAACGAGGTTGACACAAGACAATGAACTATCCTCAGACCCTTGTTTCATTTTTTAACGAGGTTAACACAAGACCAAGAACTATCCTTGGACCCCTTATTTCATTTTTTTAATGAGGTTGACACAAGACAACGAACTATCCTCGGACCCTTGTTTCATTTTTTAACGAGGTTGACACAAGACAATGAACTATCCTCGGACTCCTTGATCACAACTCATAAGTGGTCATGAAGGAAAGATCTAGTTCCAATGCCCCCAATACATGATGTACAACATCACTGAATTGACCTTCATTCGATGTAGGTATGGAACAAGTTGCCACATAATTAACTTCTGGCGGGGACGATACCATTGGTACAAAAGGACCATTTAGGGAATATGGTTGACTAGGAGGTATATTTGGACTAGGAAATGAAAGCTAGTCAACGGTGACAATTCTGCCTTCATGCGGGAAACAAATCACTCGAAAGAGTGTTGAAACAATAGCTCCCATACCGTAAGCATAGTCGCACCCAAGAAGTAAATTATAACCTAAAGGGCCTAGGACTACCATCACATTCAGATAAACAGTTTTTCGTCCCAAAGTAATAGGTAACTGAGGGAGGATCCCTAATGGTTGACTAGTTCCTCTGTTAAAACCCAACAGATTCTTTGTAGCAAGCACAAGCGGTGGCGAACCAAGTGCTCGCCAAGCAATTGAGGAAAGAATACTCACTGATGTGCCTTCATCTATAATAGTGCCTGATATAATCATATTACAAACTTGTACTATGATTTGGAAAGGCACATAAGAAGGAAAGTAGAATGCTGCCAGTCGATTCCAATCAAAGAAAGTGACTAGACTACTTGGAGGGGGGACCATAGAAACATGAGGATTAACCCCTTGAGTTATGGGAACTGGAGGATTTTCCTCTTGTCTTGATGGAACAGGAGGACTTCCCCCAAGCTCATTTGAATCTAATGAAACAAAAAGAACTTGAGTGGTATCATTTTCACTCTCTTTGGGAAAGGTACGATTAGTTGAAGGTGAAATTAGGTCAACTGTTACCTTGAACTGTTGATTTGGGTTGGGTATAGACTCACAGGATTCACTTTCAGAGATAGTGGTTTTGACCAACGGTTGATTTTGGTCAGTCAATTCATCAACTAGTGAAGGACTTAGGGAAAGTTTCCTGTAACCAGATGGAAATCGCTACGGTGAATCAGGATGGTTATCCAACACTCTTTTGGCTTCATCCAAATAGGGACAAAGGTGAATGGGGTGATTCCCTTCACATAACCTACATGGAAACTTGACTTTTCCCTTCTGTCCATGAACTTTACTACCACTAGTTGATGGTATGTCACCAACATGATCTCCAAAAGTTGATGACACGGGATGATGTGAATAGGAAGACCATGCTTCTAAGATCTGAGGAATATCAGGACAATTTCAAAGAATATGGTCTCCTGCACAAAGTTTGCATGGATATCAAACTTTGTGAGGCTTGACGGATGGTTTCTCATAAGATGTTGCATTCAAAGCAATGGCTGCTTGGTTACCCCTCTGTTGAATTTGATTTTTCTTCTTCTTCTTTTTAGCCACCTGGTTACTAGTACCAATACTATCACTTGGGGAAGAGGAAGAAGGGGAGGAAGAAACAAATGAGGAAGAAGGCAAAGGGTCAACTTTAGGATCAACTGGAGGTTGATTTTTTCCAGTTGGAGGTGTACTCGATTGCAGAGAAATCACAACATTTTGAACCAAGGAGGTTGAAAATAACCATACTGGCAAGCCAATTGTAAATCCTGGAAGGGACAATTGTAGCCATATATGGAGCACCAATATTTCCAAATGGAGGAAAATGACTAAGATTTCCATCAAAATGAATTCCTTGATTAGTGGACTCTGGATTTGTTGCCATATGTTTCAACCTAGGATCAACTAAAACACAAGTGTGGAGTATGTTATTCACGGTCAATTAATTTTTAGGAAACTAGAACTTAACTTTGATTTTTCATTTTTTAAGAGTCAATAAAAAGAAAAAAGATGACTCTAGTCTCTTTCGTTGTTTAATGAGATTGAAAGGAAAAGCGCTCAAATGGATCTTTTCTTTTAAGGAGTCGAAAAGGAACAAAAGCGACTACTTTGGAGATACTAAGCAAGAGGGTTTGCCAAACTAATCACAAAACTGTAATATACACCTTGGTGGTAAATTAAAGAGAAAGTACCAAGGATTTATCATACAACAGTCAGTCTTCCAGAAAGTTGTGTTCGGTGCGTTGTGATCAGTAAGGCCGCAGACTCGGCTTCCTAGGGATAAAGGATTTAAACCTATTGGAGTCTCCCACTATATACACGACGGTAGAGGGAGCACAAGTTCGTACTAGTACTTACCGGTTCAGAGAGGAGGAATCACCCAACCTAAATGAAACGACAGCCACTAGGTTTTAAGACGCTGGAACACGTCTCTAGCCTAGACACCTCTAGATGTTTGCGTTAAATTCCAATGCCTTAGTAGATTAATTGAGGTTAATTTTATGTTGATCTTGCTTAAAATTTTCCTTTGGGTTTCACCACGTGATGTTTTCCAAGATTCCTAAGAATGCAATTAAAATGAGAAGCACCCTTTCCATTTTGACAATGAAAATCCTAGCTACAAGGGAAAGAGAAAACAAGTACTTTTTGGATCAAACAACAAAGAGCACTCACTAATGCATTTCCCTAACCATTCCTTTTAAACACACACATTCAATCTCCTAAAATGCAATTACATGTATTTCTTTTTATTTTCAGTTCTCCTTAATGTGAATTATGCACTAAAAATAACAAATGCACAATGATTCAAAAGATTTTTTCACAAAAATGTCGATTTATGACAATTTCACTTAAAGATAAAGGAAGACTAAATGACACTTTTAACTTTAAGGAAATGAATATTTTCGACACTTTATGAAAATATGAATCAGATGTACAAAATAGACCAATCGATTATTCAATAAAGGAAGATTTTATGGCACTTCAAAACAACCGAATGAAACTACTTTCGACTAAGGATTGCAAATGATAAACAAATACATAAACAAAATTTAACAATCCAGTCTAAAATGGGTCGAAACAAGGAAACAAAGACTGCTTTCAGAGACAAGAAATCATCTAAATCCAACAAACAATTCAAACAACTAAAAATTGACTTAAGGCTTCAGCTCCTAGATGGGAAAACTGATCCAAAATGAATCATCACAGGCCATAGTGAGGGACAGTGCGATGCATAGCACTGTCTCTATGTAGAGGGTGCAATGCATAGCACCCTGTTAGTTATAAAGGTGCTATGATTACAGAATGACAATTTTATGGTCAAAATTGACTCAAATTTCAATAAATTGAGCTTGAATTCGATGAGAAAAAGACGGTAAAGTATGTCAAAGTGTTCTAAGAGATTGATTAGCTACTATAAGGGATAAAATCAATTCCCCGATATGGTCACCATTTTGTTACAGGAAAATTTAGTGTCTTTTCGAACGACTAACCCCTAGACCTAGTAGCAAGTCTAGAAGAACAGCTAAAGTAATTCCATTGCTTTTCCTATAGCTAACAGATAAAAGAAAGAGGAGCAAAAGTGCCAACCTATATCTCTCGCTCGATCCCTCTTCCCTTTGACCACTTTCACCACTCCCGTCCGTACTTAACTCGCTTGAAAGGTACTTGCACACAAACCGAGACAAAAAACCATCAAAGCATACATATCGATTTGTTAACTAAACATATTATAGAATCAAAAGTACAATATACATCACATGAACACATGAATGGAAAAAGCATAGAAATCTTTTTTCATAGAAGATAAGATTACAACCCATGTAGATGCATGTCTAAACCAGTGTCATTCTTCCAGCTTCAAACCCTTCTCTCCTCATGAATCAACAAGTTGACATGATAACATTACTCTCTCTACTAATCTCATTCCAACAACATTTCCTTAGCTTATGAAGTTCCAACCTTAGACTAGCCTTGAATGCCTGGTCCTTTTATAGTTGAAAAGAGGAGGTTAGGCCATTAATTGCCCTCATGAATGCTTTGCCATATTTCAGAAGTGGTTCCATGGAGGAAGGGATAATGGATCAAGGTTCATTCATCTCCTTCCTCATCCAAAAGTGAGCCCAATCCCTCTAGAAACATCTAGAAGCATCAATTGGATGAGGAATCCAATGGATTCATTTGAAAAATTTGTTGGATTTCCCCATCGTAGGTGATACAAAGGGTAGGTGCTATGCATAGCACCCTGACAGTGTAGTGCCTACCATTCATTGCCAACCAGATAGAAGGCTACCTGCAATGGTCTCTTTAAGGACTTTTTTGGATGAATGGTGTCATAAAACTCTTGGGGAGCAAGCATGATGTAGGTTAACTTCATTAGGGAATGATAACAACTGAATTAGGGGTTGATGGACCCTAATATCACTGATCCAAATGTTGGGGTTCATGTGCCCAAATTATCCTATAACATGTAGGTAAATCGAATTTGTAGTATCATTCTTCAAAGCCAGTAGGATGTCATTCTATGGGTTGAGACTCGAGTATGCCCTTGAGGGAACCGTAATCTATATTTCTTCAAAGGATAGGATGGATGCAATGTTGGAAGAAAACAGGCTGAAGGAATTCATATACAATGGTATTCCTAAGCCTCCAACAACTAATGCTTAAGATCTGGCAGAGTGGAAGAAATTTGTAGAAAAGGAGAGGAGGATCATGCTATAAGGAGTTATAGATCATATTGTCTTGAATCTCCATAGGAAGGATACCCCATATGAAATGACGAAAGCCTTGATATAATTGTTTCAGAACAACAACGATCAGAGGAAGTTGGCACTGAAGGACAAGCATCAAAAGATCAAGATGGATATGGGTGACACAATACCACAGTACCTGAGTAGGTTCACCCAATGTTGAAATGAACTTGGGAGTTGTTGGCTTGATGGGGGCTTGACCCAGGCTTGGAGTTAATTATCCAAACAAATCCCTACACTAATGGCCCTTTCAACAACAGCCCGCAGAGCGCGGACCGAGGTCTCACTCGAGGTAGTCTAGGGGGATGCTGGAACCAAGTTTCCCCACCCTTGAGATGTCTGAGGGGTCGATTTAGTCCAGCTGTGAATGGCTTTGTGCAGGTCACTTCGCGCACTACCCTGACCTGCAAGGCTTTTGCGATCTGTTATAATCACCTTCACGCAGCCCTAACCAAGGGTTGAGCTGCTTTCGTGTTGCTAAGGCAACAATCTGCTCTATTTCCCCAAGTTACACCAGGGATCTTACTTTTCTTCTTATAACTGTTAGTTAACTTCGCATAAATAAATACCTTATCTTATATTCTCTTAATCAACACAATCATATATGTTCGCATAGCATATAAACAACAGAAATGGAATTTATACCCAATACATTCAATGTAGAAAAAAAAGAAAAATACACAGGAATGGTATAATAGTTCTGTTTATTAATGCTTCAATTGGTTACAGACTCAACCTGCCTTACGCACTCAGCTACAGATCCTTCTCCTACTCTACAACCCAAAGACTTGACTCTACACTTCAGACAAGACTCAATTATCCATCCTTCATTCATGAATTCCTTCTGTCTTATTTACAACTTAGAGTCTTGCTCTATTTATACAATCCCATGGTCCGTGGACCATGGGTAGGTCTCTAAAACTGACATTACATTACAAAAATGAGGGTGGACAACCCTATGACTCATTTACAAGCTCGCACTCTGTGTCCACAAAACGCAGAGTCTTTACATCGGATTTAGTCAAATTCTAGGCTTTAAGCTCCAAAACTTCCCTTGGGGGATCACGTGCCCAACAGGAGTGTTGGTATTATAGTTTTTGAAGATGATCTAGTAATCCTAGAACTTCTAGGCCTTCCCAAGAACTAGCACAACTACTAGGATTTAGTAAATAGGAGGGAGAATCTACCAAATTTTGAGCGATTTTGGTCTCACTTTGTGCAAGAAGAGATAAGGTGGAACACAAAATATGTAACCTCATCCAAGCATGATGATGAGGAGAATTGTGCCTTGGCTAGAAAGGAAAATAAAGGGAAAGGGAAGAAATCCCAATCCAAAGGATATTTTGGTCAGGCCAGTAAGAAGGACTTGTCAAAGATTACAATTTTTTATATCATGAGTTGGGACACTATGCCACGAAGATGAGAAAGAAGCCCTAGAGAGGAGCAGTAGGTGAAGCTCTAGCTTCATAATTCAAGTTGGGTTTCACAGCCATTGCATGCATGGCATCATTAGTGATTGGTAGTGCGTGGTATATGGATAGTGGAGCCTCATTCAATATGACAGGCAACAAAGTTTTTTTTAGTGACCTGGAGGAGAAGAAAATCGAGATGCACATCGAGATGGGAGATGAGGGAAGGTATAATGCAATCGGTATTAGTACACTTACTTTTTAGAGGGAGTCTAGTTTTCCTCTCACATTAAAAGTTGTCATGTATGTTTCGGGTCTAAAGAATAATTTCATTTCAATTTTTATTTTGGAATAATATGACTACAATGTGACTCTGTTTCTTTGAGCATGAAATCGGAGAAGGTTTAAAACTGAGACATCAGTGAATTATGGCATAGGATAATTCACCATATTCACCATGGAGCCTTCAAGATCATGTATCATATTTCTACATGACTTACCAAGGGTGCACTAGAGTAGTGAGATACATGCAAAGGGTGTACAGTGGGGAAGTACACCAAAACCACCTTTCATGACAAGGACAATAGAGCACAAGAAGTTCTTGAAAGAGTTCATTTAGATGCATGTTGACCTTTCTTGATAGCCTCCACAACCAAGCAAATATATTTTGTTATATTTGTAGATGATTTCTCAGGTAAGTGTTGGTTTTTATCGATGAAAAATAAAGACCATACATTCTCAATTTTTTTTTAATTTAAAGCCCTTGTTGAGAAAGACACTGGAAAGAAAGTGAAGGCTCCCAGGAGTGATAACAATGGTGAATATGTGTCGAATGACTTCAAGAAATTCTGTGCATTAGAAGGCATTCAACGAGAGTTAATAACACCCCGTAACCCACAACAAAATGGGGTGGCTGAGAGGAAGAACAAAATTATTGTGGGAGCTATACGAGTGATGTTCCATGATCAGGGCCTATCATTGCACTTATGGGTTGAAGCATGCAACAAAAAAGTATATGTGCTGAACAAGAGTCCTCATCAGATTCTCAATGTGAATACACTAGAAGAATATTTTTCAGGGAAGAAACCAAATGTATCACACCTATGGATATTTGGTTCATTATTTTACTATCATGTTACCAAGGATGCAAGGAAAAATCTAGAACCAAAAACTGAGTTGGGCATATTTGTGTAGTACATTGACACACCTCACAACTATTAGGTGTACCTGCCATCTCATAGAATGACATTTGTTTGTAGAAATGTGAAATTAAATAAAGAGAATTCCATGAGATTTTCCCTTGAGAGGGAGCTTCAGTTGCATGTAGATGATGAGATTCAAAGGAAGAACCTCAGGATGATGTAGAGAAGCCACACGTAGAGGAGAAAAGAGTGAAATCACTCACTCATGCAAAGAAATCCATAGATGGAAGGAAGCATACCAGGCAAGCTGACATGTTATTGGATGATGCTAGAGAGGATGTGAGAGCACCCACATCATAGCGCAGGAGGAGGAGGTACATAGGGTACATGAATCTGATGAGTGAACTAGTTGACATCAAACCATACGCATTCAAGGAAGTAGTGTAGAAGCCAATATGGGTTGATTCAATGGTAGAGGAATATGACTCCATAGTCAGAAATAGTGTTTGGGAAGGTTTCCCTGTTGGCTGTAGAGCCTGATTATCTTCTTTATTCAGAGGTATCGCCATGTTGGACCCCAATTCCTAATGGGGAAGAAATGTTTCCTATCGTTTAATCACCATCAGGGGGGTCCAGGGGTGGTGATGATGATTCTATGAGTGCCACCCCCCGGTGAGGGTTTGGGGGTAGTGCCCCCAGAGCTAAAAATAGATGTAAAATTTCCTTGTAAAAAATTGTAATTTCATAGTCAATCTGAGCCGTTCATTAGGAAGATGATCTGATGGTAGAAGTTATGTTCAATTTATGGTTTTTTTGGCCTATATGGAAACCCCTCACTATATATGAGGGAATTGTATTGCAGCTAGAGATATATGTGTATTCTGAGTGAGAAAGAGAGAGGATATTGTGTGAGAGCGAAGAGGAAATTACAATGGATCAGTTGTAGGTTGTATCTCTTCATTTTATTGGATAATATAAAGTAAGGAATGGATGTTTCTCCATGGACATAACCCAAATTGGGTGAACCACGTATATCTGTGTCTCTCTTGTTTTATCCATTTTCTGTGTTTATATTTCTGCAATATTTTATGTGTTATGTTGCTCTATAATATATATTTTTCTAATAGTGCCAAGACCAGGGAACAAATTAGTGGGAGGTTCAATGTGGATCTACAAGGTGAAGCAAGAAGTGTATGAATGCATCGAAAAACACAAGGCTATATTTGTGGCCAAGGGGTTCTCCCAAGTGGAGGGAATTGATTATGAGGAGACCTTTTCTCTAGTAGCAAGGTACTCTATAAGATTAATTCTAGCACTTGCAGCACAGATGGGTTAGAAGATACATCATATGGATGAGAAGATAACAATCCTTAATGGATTTATTGTGGAGTAGATGTACATTGGGAAGCTGGAAGGATTTGAGACCTTTGTCAAAGAGTTGCATATGTGCAATCTCAAGTGAGCATTGTATGGATTGAAACAAGAACCCCATGCTTGGTACACTAGGATCAACAACTATTTCACCGGGTTGGGCTTCACCAAAAGTGAAGTAGATGAAAACCTTTACCATATTGTGCTTGAAGGTAAATTATTTATTATAGTACTATATGTCGATAATTTAATTCTAACTAGTGATGAGAAGTTGATCAAGTCTTGCAAAGAGGATATTGCAAGAGAATTCGAGATGAAGGACATGGAAATAATGCATTATTTCATTGGTTTGGATGTATGGAATGGAGATGGGGAATTATTTGTCTCTCAGAGAAAGTATTCCAATGAGATACTGAAGAAGTTTTGCATGGGGAGTAGAAAACCCATGAACACTCCTCTAGGAGGAAATTGGAGGAAACAAGATTCAACTTCAGGTGAGGAGGTGGATGCCACTATGTTGGAAATAATACTGAGAGGGGGGGTGAATCAGTATTATCTAGCAATTTAATAAATCTTCCTTATTTGATCTTTGAATTATTTTAGCATGTCAGTACCATAAAATAATGAGCATGAAAAAACAGATAGTCACACCAAAGAACACAAGATGTAAGGTGGAAACCCAATGTGGGTGAAAACCACCTGCTGCAATATGTCTCTATCTTCTTTCAATTTAGAAACTTCTTTTACAATGATTTTGTACTGGTGCAGTCCTTTACCAGTACGCAGGCTGCAACCTGCAGAGAGCTACAACTCTCTCTCTCTCTCGTTTTCCAGTCTACTCCTGGAAGGGAGCTACAACCCCCTACTTCTTTTCATAAAGCATCAGATGATCAAAAAGTACATAACAGATATAGATCACTACAGATATCAGATCAGCAACAACAGAACTAACCCAGAACACCTTATCAATAGAGAAATTCAATCAACAGAACATCTTAAAACAGAGACGCAGTTTTTCTTTCTGTGGCCTGCGACCAGACGCCGTTAACCTTCTGCTACTCTGCGTCCACACGCAGATATCCTTCTGCTCCGCTGCGTGCCCACGCACTGTTCCTTTGACTGCTCTGCATTCTGTTGCTTCAGGGACGCACCCAAAGATACTATCGCGCCGCGTCTTTCGCTACAGAGACGCACCTGAAAACACTATCGCGTCGCGTCCTTCTGCTTCAGAGACGCACCTGAACCTTGATCGCCCTGCGTCCCCACGCAGGTCTCTCTCTACTGTGCTGCGTCTCGGCGCACTTGCCCTTTATAGTACCTGCGTCCCGGCGCACTTTCCCTTCACTGAACCTGCGACCCTTTAGATATAAATGATATGAAGGCTTCAGGACAAACCCAAATAGTCAGATCTACAGATCTGTTCATGCGCCATAGAGATCACAGTCCATTAGAAGATTCGCCCTCTTAGATCTGGACTAGATATCACCAAATAAGATATTCAACCCAAGACCATTCTCAATCCAAATGAACTCCTTTGCTTTATATAGGCAAGCTCCTCCCCAAAACATGGAACAATACCACGAGCCGACACCATAGAAACATAAAACCGTCGGCTAGATACCACACAAGAAACCCCCACGTGCTTTTCTCTGCCTTGAAATGTGTGCACTGGGTAGACGCACCCCCTGAACGGCTGGCCGGCGTCCCTGGACGCGGGTTCTGCATGGTATACCTGCGGGGACACACTTTCTGAACAGATTGCCTGCGTCCTTCTTAATTTTTCAACAAACTGAGAGCCTTACCACTGGAGTTGCCATCAAGTACAACATCTGTAACATACAGTCATACCAGATAACATAATGCCAACAATCTCCCCCTTTGGACTTGATGGCAACCTCAACCTGGCAACCTCAACCTTACAAGCTTCAGCTTCATTCTCCCCCTTTGACATCAAGGGCAAAGGGTATGCTCCCCCTTAGCTCATGCTCCTCCAGATCTGCAAAAAATAACCAGAAATCCACCATGAAAGAGATAGAGACATATTGCAGCTATTTCCAAGATCTCCTTCTCCATAATGCCAACAATGCATTATGTGCTCCCCCTGAGCCTTGTACCACCAATAAGAAGATTTTCAACAATAAGATGATGCATCAACAACCCCCAGCTTTTGCCTGAGGTATTCAAATGTGTCCCTGGGCAATGGTTTGGTGAGAATATCAGCAACTTGTTCCTTGGAAGGAACATACTCCAACTTGACTTTCTGTTCAAGCACTTGTTCCCGGAGAAAATGGTACTTGATTGGTATGTGCTTGGTTTTTGAATGCATAACAGGGTTCTTTGAGATGCTGATTGCACTTGTATTATCACATAAGATGGGGATTGGTGGAGTACAAGTGATTTGAAAATCCTGCAAAGTCTGCATCATCCAAAGGAGTTGGGTGCAACAAGATGCAGCAGCAACATATTCTGCTTCAGCTGTAGATAAGGCAATGGAACTCTGTTTCTTGCTGAACCAAGATACCAGTCTGGAACCCATAAAGAACGCACCACCACTTGTGCTTTTCCTGTCATCCACGCTTCCGGCCCAATCTGCATCTGCATAAGCCTGAAGAGTAAGATCTGTATCTCTAGGATACCATAAGCCATAATTTTGAGTCCCTTGAAGATATTTGAAAATTCTCTTTACTGCCTGAAGATGAGTCTCCTTCGGATTTGCCTGAAATCTTCCAACTATTCCAACTGCATGCATGATGTCCGGTCGGGTACCTGTCAAATATAGTAAACTTCCAATCATAGATCTGTAGGTTGGTTGATGTACTGCTGCAGATTCATCATTTGCACTGAGACTACATCCTGTGACCATGGGTGTACATACTGGTTTTGCATCTTCCATGCCATATTTCTTCAAAATCTGCTTGAGATACTTGGTTTGAGATAAAAAGATTCCTCCTTCCTTTTGTTGGATTTGCAAACCAAGGAAATATGTCAGTTCTCCTAGCAAGGACATTTCAAATTCTTTCTGCATGACCGAGGCAAAGCTTTGACTCATAGCTTCTTCATTGCTGCCAAAAATAATGTCATCTACATACACAACAAGTATTAGCAATTTGTCATTTTCAACTTTTATATACATATTGCTATCTGCTGAACCTTTTGAGAAACCTTGTTGATGAAGATATTTGTCCAACCGTAGTACCAAGCCCTTGGAGCTTGTTTGAGACCATAGAGAGCCTTTTTCAATCGGCATACAAGATTTGGATCATTTCCAAGAATGAACCCATCTGGCTATTCAATGTACACTTCTTCTTCCAAGTCTCCATTTAGAAAGGCTGATTTTACGTCCATTTGAAATACTTTGAAGTTTTGAAAACTTGAGAGAGCAAGGAACATTCGGATGGCCTCAAGTCTTGCAACAGGAGCAAAAGTTTCTTCAAAGTCTATTCCTTCTTGCTGCGCATACCCTTTACAAACAAGTCTGGCTTTATTTCTAATTACTTCTCCATTTTCATTCAATTTATTTTTGAAGACCCATTTTGTTCCGATAAAATTCTTATCCTTTGGTCTAGGAACCAGCTCCCAAGTGTTGTTCTTTTCGATTTGCGCAAGTTCTTCATCCATTGCTTTCACCCAACATTCATCTTTGCATGCTTCTTTCACATTTTGTGGTTCAGTAGAGGAGAGTAATGCCAAATAGCTTGAGGCTTCTGCAACTGTTCTTCTTGTTTGTACACCTGCTTCTTTCTGCCCCACAATCTGAGATTCTGGATGATTCTTCTGAACATATCTGGATGGAGTTTTCTCTTCTATTCTTGTCTGCTCCTCTGGTTCTTCTTGACGTTCTCCTTGGGGTTCTTCTTCTTCATTATTCTGTCTTTGAGGGTAGCCTTCATCTTCTTCTATATCTTCATGATGTACTTGCCTAGGAATATATCCCTTCTCATCAACCACTACATCAATGCTATCAACAATTCTGCCAAGTCTTTTATTGTAGCATTTGTATGCTTTGCTATGTGGAGAATAGCCAAGAAGAATGCCTTCATCTGCTCTAGGTTCAAGTTTGCCAAGCTGCTCATCAGTATTCTTGATATAGCATTTGCTCCCAAAGATTTTGAAGTGCTTTACCGAAGGAGTCCTGCCACTCCAAAGCTCATGAGGAGTTTGAGTGCTGTTCACCCGGACATTTGTTTTGTTGAGAATAACAACCGCAACATGTGCAGCTTCACCCCAGAAAGTTGCGGGAGTTCCTGATTCATCAAGCATAGCACGAGCCATTTTTTGGATTGTTCTGTTCATTCTTTCAACAACTCCATTTTGCTGAGGAGTTCTAGCTGTAGAGAATTCTCTCCTTATCCCATGTTCATCACAGAAATCGAAAAATTCATTTGAAGTAAATTCCCCACCTCTGTCGGATCTGAGGCACTTAATTTTGTGACCTGATTCATTTTCAACCAAGGCTTTGAAGGATTTGAATTTTTCGAATGCTTCATCTTTGTGCTTCATAAGTCCTAACCAGACAAACTTGGAGAAATCGTCAATAAATAATATCAAGTATTCCTCTCCTCTAGGTGTTCTTTTCCTGAATGGACCACATGTATCTGTATGTACTAGCTCAAGAGGCATGCTAGCTGATCCTTCTTTCTCTGGAAAGTTAGTCCTGGTTTGTTTTCCAAACTGACATGATCTGCATATGGTGTTGTCAGCAATTTTGATATCTGGAAGATCGCGAACTGCCTGATATTTGCATGCTTTCCTTATTTGTGAGAAGCTTAGATGTCCCAACCTTCGATGCCATAACCAGTGCTCTTCATCCTTGCTTAGATAGCATTGTTGTTGTCCTTCTTCAAATATGTACAGATTATTTGGAGTTCTTTTGCCTTTGAGTACTGTTTTACCTGTATCAAGATCACGAACAAGACATCCATTCGATCTGAAAATAACCTCGGTTCTTTGATCACACATCTCGCTGACACTTAGAAGATTATGCTTCAATCCATCAACATACAAAACATTTCCAGCTTTGACCTTTCCTTTTAACTGAGCAATGCCTTTTCCTTTTATAGTTGCAGGAGTATCGTTTCCAAAAGAGACTTTCTTTCCTTTTTCTAGAACAGAATAAGATTCAAGTTTTTCTTTATCACCTGTCATATGCTTCGAACATCCACTGTCAATGTACCATAGATTTTCCTGTCCCTCTGCATAAAATGCTATTCCACATCTTTCTGTTTGAGGTTCCTTTATTCTCCATGTTTTGGTGCTTGAGGCTTGCTCCTTTTTCTGCTGAAACCTGCTCCTGCATTCAAATTCTTCATGACCAAAGTTATTGCAAATAGAACATTCGACTTCATTTTCAAGAACCGAAAAGTTGTTATAGGTCCTTTTTGTCATCCCTGTCATACTTCTTTGTTTTTGAGCTTCCCTAGTCATGATTGTTTTATATGCAACACATTGAGCTGCTTTGTGACCAAAATTATGGCAAGAAAAGCATTGTCCATTGAAGAAGCTTCTGCAGTTATTGAATCTACCTGCCAACTGATTGTAATTTCTATTTTCATCTATTCTTGAACCAAACTGAGAAGATTTTACCTGTGGCTGGTTGTAGCTTTTGTTCACCCTTAAGATGGATTGCCCCTGATAGTTTATGTTTGTATTTTGTCCCTGCTTTACCTGATTATCTTCATTGTTCTTCTGCTCATTTCTTCTTGCCGCATCAAGATAACTTTTTGAGGTGGATGCTTGAGAGGTTTCTCCATTGTAACCCAAACCTGTCTTGTTTAGAGGAGACCGCTGCACATTGATAATCTCATCCAAAGTTTCAGATCCTTTGACAAACTTAAGATTAATAGCTTTTGTTTTCTCAATTTCTTTTCTGAGACCAACAATTTCACCTTCTAGTTTTTCAAGATGTTTTTCTTTTTCATCAATTTGAAATTGTAGAGTATCAATGATCACATTCTTTTCTTCTATACATCTCTTGAGTCTAGTAATTTCATCATAGAGGTTATTCACATCTACAGCATCCTCATAATCATCATCTTCAAATGCCATTAACAACTTATATTTATTACCTTGTTCATCTTCATCACTGTTTGATAAACCATCACTATCTTCATGGGTGTAGTAGCTTTTCTTATTTGCACTTTGTTTCTTGTTCCATCTAGCAAGTTCCTTTCCTTTATCCTTATAAGGACATTTTGCAGCATAATGACCTACTCTTCCACAAGCAAAGCATTTGAAAGGTAGCTTACCTCTGAACCTTCCAGAACCCCTTTGAAGATTTCTGACAAAATTTGATTCTTCTTCCTCTTCTTCTGGAACATGGCTTGTTTCATAGTAATCTTCTTTGCCTGATGCCTTAAAAGCAGCTTCCCTTCTGTCTGATGGACCTCCCTTTCTCATTTCATAAGCAGTTAGAATTCCATGTAGCTGAGACATAGTGAGAGCACGGAGATTTTCCTTTTCTTCTATTGCAGATACTTTAGATTCAAACTTGGGGGATAATGATCTTAGAATCTTTTGAACTACTATAGCCTCTTTTATTTCTTCACCCAAATTTTTCATACAATTAACAATCTCATCTACCCGAAGAAAATAATTAGCCACACTTTCATCATTATACATCTTGAGAGTCTCATATTGAATCCTGAGAGTTTGAAGTTTAGCTTGTTTTACCTGTTCATCTCCTTCATAGCTCGTGACCATTTTGTCCCATATCTCTTTTGCTGATTTGAAGTGCATTACCTTCATGAATTCTGTTTGGGATATACTTCCTAATAGAGTACTGACTGCTTTTGCATTTGTTTCATACTTCTTTTTCTCAGCTAGATCTGTAGGAGTAGCTGAAGGAAAGGCATAGCCTGTTTCTACAATGTCCCAAACTTCTGTACCAAGAGATTGAAGATATGCAGTAACTCTTAACTTCCAATAATTGAAGTTTGTCCCATCAAAAATCGGTGGCCTGATTGATGCTTCTCTCTCGTAGTTGCTCATGATGAACGATCTACCTTCAAGCGATCAAGCTTCTCTGAAGGACCTGCTATGATACCAATTGTTGGAAATAATACTGAGAGGGGGGGTGAATCAGTATTATCTAGCAATTTAATAAATCTTCCTTATTTGATCTTTGAATTATTTTAGCATGTCAGTACCATAAAATAATGAGCATGAAAAAACAGATAGTCACACCAAAGAACACAAGATGTAAGGTGGAAACCCAATGTGGGTGAAAACCACCTGCTGCAATATGTCTCTATCTTCTTTCAATTTAGAAACTTCTTTTACAATGATTTTGTACTGGTGTAGTCCTTTACCAGTACGCAGGCTGCAACCTGCAGAGAGCTACAACTCTCTCTCTCTCTCGTTTTCTAGTCTACTCCTGGAAGGGAGCTACAACCCCCTACTTCTTTTCATAAAGCATCAGATGATCAACAAGTACATAACAGATATAGATCACTACAGATATCAGATCAGCAACAACATAACTAACCCAGAACACCTTATCAATAGAGAAATTCAATCAACAGAACATCTTAAAACAGAGACATAGTTTTTCTTTCTGTGGCCTGCGACCAGACGCCGTTAACCTTCTGCTACTCTGCGTCCACACGTAGATATCCTTCTGCTCCGCTGCGTGCCCACGCACTGTTCCTTTGACTGCTCTGCGTTCTGTTGCTTCAGGGACGCACCCAAAGATACTATCGCGCCGCGTCTTTCGCTACAGAGACGCACCTGAAAACACTATCGCGCCGCGTCCTTCTGCTTCAGAGACGCACCTGAACCTTGATCGCCCTGCGTCCCCACGCAGGTCTCTCTCTACTGTGCTGCGTCTCGGCGTACTTGCCCTTTATAGTACCTGCGTCCCGGCGCACTTTCCCTTCACTGAACCTGCGACCCTTTAGATATAAATGATATGAAGGCTTCAGGACAAACCCAAACAGTCAGATCTACAGATCTGATCATGCGCCATAGAGATCACAGTCCATTAGAAGATTCGCCCTCTTAGATATGGACTAGATCTCACCAAATAAGATATTCAACCCAAGACCATTCTCAATCCAAATGAACTCCTTTGCTTTATATAGGCAAGCTCCTCCCCAAAACATGGAACAATACCATGAGCTGACACCATAGAAAGATAAAACCGTCGGCTAGATACCACACAAGAAACCCCCACGTGCTTTTCTCTGCCTTGAAATGTGTGCACTGGGTAGACGCACCCCCTGAACGGCTGGCCGGCGTCCCTGGACGCGGGTTCTGCATGGTATACCTGCGGGGACGCACTTTCTGAACCGATTGCCTGCGTCCTTCTTAATTTTTCAACAAACTGAGAGCCTTACCACTGGAGTTGCCATCAAGTACAACATCTGTAACATACAGTCATACCAGATAACATAATGCCAACACACTATTTACAAGAAACTTGTGAGTTCAATTATGTATTTGGTGAACACACAACCAGACATATATTATGCAGTTAAACGACTTAGTCAAGAAATGGTTAAGCCAAGCAAAATGTATTGGAAGGCAACCAAAAATTTGTTGGGATACCTTAGATGCATTACTCAGTATGGTATTTGCTACAAACAGATAGAGGAAGTGAAGCTACAAGGCTTCAAAGATGTAGATTGGGTAGGTAGTCCATCAGACACGAAGAGAACACCAAGAGGCATCTTCAAAATTGGGTCAGCACTATTTTCTTTGTACAAGAGGAAGCAGAGATCAGTTGCACTCGGTTCAGCAGAAGCAAATTACATGGCTGCTAGTCAAGCATCTTGTGAAGATATCTGGATGAGGAAGATTCTTGTTGGGTTATTTGGTTAGATAATGGATTCCACTATGATTTACTGTGACAATTAGATTTGTATCAAAATATTTGATAATTCATTTTTTCATGATCAATCCAAGAATGTCAACATTCCGTATCACCATCTACAAGATTGTGTGCAAAGGATAATCATGTTGATGGAGTACATTCCTACAAAGGAAAAAGATGCAGATATTTTGAGAAAGGAATTGTAAAGATGAAAATATGTGTTCCATAGAGGCAGGATCAAGGTAGCAGATAATCCATTTCTTCTTAAGAGGGGATGTTGAAAATCACAACAATAAAATCCTAATTTAATTTTCCCTTGATTAAAATTAGGAGAAAATTGTAATTCCAAATCACAAGAAAACAAGAATGAGTTAACTAAGTTAATTTCACTTAGTTGTCTCAGCTGATTGGAGTTGAGGGTCTGACTTGAGTCATGTAGAGTGTTTCCTAAATTTTAGGAGCCTAAGTTGAGTTTAATTTGAGTTGTAATAGTTTAATTTAGTTAAACATAGTTAATGTCAGATAAACTAGTTTCAACCATTGGAGGAACTAGTAGGAGGTCTAGCAGTGGGGTGGTTCATGTGTTTAACCAGTTAACTGATAAATCAACCATAATTAACTATTGCATGCATGAAATTCGAGTTACATAGTTGAGGATGGAGTTCAAAGGCAGTGTACTATCAATTTTATAATTTTTGAGGTTTAAAAGTGGTGCATGCATTTAGAGAAGGGCTTATAGGGATTGTGCAATTCAAGATGAGGACTTCCATAATTAATAGGGGGTTAATTCCTTGATAAAAAATGTAAATAACTAGGAGCTTAGAAGGAAGCCTAATTGGTTAAGTATTGGCTAAGAACTGAGATATTGATGAATTATTGCATACGATAATTCACCATTTTCACCATGGAGCCTTCAAGATCATGCATAAGATTTCTACATGAGTTACCAAGGGTGGACTAGAGCAGCAGGATACATGCAAAGGTTGTACAATGGGGAAGTAAACCAAAGGCACTTTTCATGATAAGGATAGTAGAGCGCAAACAACTCTTGAAAGAGTTCATTTAGATGTGCGTTTACCTTTCTCGACAGCCTCCACAACCAAGCACATTTATTATGTTATATTTCTAGATGATTTCTCAAGTAAGTGCTAGATTTTATTGATGCAAAAGAAAGACCATACATTCTCCAATTTTTTTGAATTTAAAGCCCTTGTTGAAAAAGACACTAGTAGGAAAGTGAAGGTTCGCAGGAGTGATAACAGTGGTCAATATGTGTCAAATGAGTGCAAGAAGTTTTGTGCATTAGAAGGCATTCAACGAGAGTTAATAACACCCCATAACCCACAACAAAATGGGGTGGCTAAGAGTAAGAACAAAATTAATGTGGGAGCTACACGAGCGATGTTTCATGATCGGGGCCTATTGTTGCACTTATGGTCTGAAGCATGCAACAAAATAGTATATGTTCTGAACAAGAGTCCTCATCAGATTCTCAAGATGAGTACACTAGAAGAAGATTTTTCAAGGAAGAAACCAGATGTGTCACACATAAGGATATTTGGTTCATCGGTTTACTGTTATGTTACCAAGGATGCAAGGAAAATGATAGAACCGAAAAATAAGTTGGGCATATTTGTGGGTTACACTAATACACCTCACAACTATCAGGTTGTACCTGCCATCTCATAGAATGACAATTTTTTGTAGAAATATTAAGTTAAATAAAGAGAATGCCATGAGCTTGTCCCTTGATAGGGAGCTTCAGTTGCATGTAGATGAGGAGATTTTGGCTCCAAAGGTAGAACCTTAGGATGATGTGGAGAAGCCACAAGTAATGGAGAAAAGAATGGAAGCAGCCACTCATGAAAAGAAATCCATAGATGGAAGGGAGCATATTAGGGAAGCTAACAGGTTATTGCATGATGTTAGAGAGAATGTGAGAGAACCCACATCATAACACAGGTAGAGGAGGTACACATGGTACATGGATCTGAAGAGTGAGCTAGTTGAGACAAAACCGTCCCCATCCAAGGAAGTAGTGTAGAAGCCAGTGTGGGTTGATGCCATGGTAGAGGAATATGATTCCATAGTCAGAAATAGTGTTTGGGACGTTGTCCCTGATGAGTGTAGAGCCTGATTATCTTCTTTATTCAAAGATATCGTCAGGTTGGACCCCAATTCATAACAGGGTGAATATTTTTCCTGTCATTTAATTACTATCAGGGGGTCGAAGGGGGGGTGATGATGATTTTAAGAGCATCACCCCCGCTACCCTGGCAGGGGTTTGTGGGAAGTGCTCTCAAAGCTACAAGTAGATGTAAATTTTCCTTGTAAAATATTGTACTTTTCGTAGTCAATCTGAGATGTTCATTAGGAAGATGATCTGACAGTAGAAGTTATGTTCAATTTATGGTTTTTTTGGCCAGAAGGAAACCACTCACTATATATGAAGAAATTGTATTGCAGCTGGAGATATATGTGTATTCTAAGCGATAAAGAGAGGGGAGATTGTGTGAGAGAAAAGAGGAAATTACAATGGATTGTTTGTAGGTTGTATCTCTTCATTTTGCTAGATAATATAAAGGAAGGAATGGATGTTTCTTCGTGGACATAGCTCAAATTGGGTAACCATGTATATCTGTGTCTCTCTTGTTTTATGCATTTTCTATGTTTATATTTCTGTAATATTTTATGTGTTCCATTTCTCTGTAATATATAGTTTTCTAATAGTCCCAAGACCAGGGAACAAGTTAGTGGGAGGTTCAATGTGGATCTACAACATGAAGCAAGTAGCATATGAAAGTGTTGAGAAACACAAAGCTATATTTGTGGCCAAGGGGTTCTCTCAAATGGAGGGAAATGATTACGAGGAGACCTTTTCTCTAGTAGAAAGGTACTCTATAATATTAATTCTAACACTTTCTGCATCGATGGGTTAGAAGATACATCATATGGATGAGAAGATAACAATCCTCAATGGAGATATTGAGGAGGAGGTGTACATTGGGTAGCTGGAAGGATTTGAGAACTTTGAGAGAGAGTTTCATGTGTGCAAACTCAAGTGAGCGTTGTATGGATTGAAACAAGCACCCCATGCTTGGTACACTAGGACAGAAAACTATTTCATGAGGTTATGCTTCATGAAAAGTGAAGTGGATGAAAACCTTTACCATATTGCGGTTGAAGATAATTTATTGATCAGAGTATTATATGTTGATGATTTAATTCTAACCAATGATGAAAAGTTGATCAGGTCTTGCAAAGAGGATCTTGCAAGAGAATTTGAGATGAAGGACATGGAACTAATGCATTATTTTGTCGATTTGGAAGTATGGAAAGGAGATAGGAAATTTTTTGTCTCTCAAATAAAGTATTCTAATGAGATACTGAAGAAGTTTTGCATGGAGAGTAGAAAACCCATGACACTCCTCTAGCAGGCAATTGGAGGAAACAAGATTTGACCTCAGGTGAGGAGGTGGAGGCCACTATTTATAGGTAACTTGTGAGTTCAATTATGTATTTGGTGAACACATGACTAGACATCTATTATGCAATTAACCATCTTAGTCAAGAAATGGTTAAGCCAACCAAAATGTATTGGGAAGGCAACGAATTTTTTTTTGGGATACCTCAGATGCATTACCCATTATGGTATTTGGTACAAACAGACAGAGGGAGTGAAGCTCAAGGCATCACAGATATAGATTTGGTAGGTAGTCCTTCAAAAAGGAAGAGAACATCAAAAGGCATCTTCAGTATTGGTTCAACAACGATTTCTTGGTACAGCATGAAGTAGATATCAGTTGCACTCAGTTTAGCAAAAGCAAAGTACATGGCTGCTAGTCAAGCAGCCTGTGAAGATATCTGGATGAGGAAGATTCTTATTGGGTTATTTGGTTAGATGATGGATTCCACTATGATTTACTGTGACAATTAGAGTTGTATCAAAATATTTGATAATCCATTTTTTCATGATCGATCCAAGAATATCAACATTCGGTATCACCATCTACAAGATTGTGTGCAGAGGAGAATCATGTTTTTGGAGTACATTCCTATAGAGGAAAAAGATGCAAATATTTTGAAAAAGGAATTATAAAGATGAAAATATGTGTTCCATAGAGGTAGGATTGGGGTAGAAGATAATCCATTTCTTGTTGAGAGGGGATGTTGAAACTGGCAACAAGAAAATCTTGATTTAATTTTCCCTTTAATTAAATTAGGAGTAAATTGTAATTCCAAATCACAAGACAACAAGAATGAGTTAACCATGTTAATTTCACTTAGTTGTCTCAATTTATTTGAGATGAGGGCCTAACTTGAGTCATGTAGAGTGTTTATTAAATTTTAGGAGCCTAAGTTGAGTTTAATTTGAGTTGTAATAGTTTAATTCAGTTAAACTTAGTTAATGTTAGATAAACTAGTTCCAACCATTGGAGGAACTAGTAGGAGGTCTATCAATGGGGTGCTTCATGTGTTCAACTAGTTAACTGATAAATCAGCCATAATTAACTCTTGCATGCATGAAATTCGAGTTACACAGTTGAGATTGGAGTTCAAGGGTAGTGTACTATCAATTGTATAATTTTTTTAGTTGTACAAGTGGTGCATGCAGTCAAAGAAGGGCCTATAATGATTGTGCAATTCAAGATGGGTATTTACGTAATTAATAGGGGGTTAATTCCTTGATAAAAAATTCAAATAACAAGGACCTTGGAAGGACGCTGAATTGGCTAAGAACTAGGACATCGGTGAATTGTGGCATACGAGAATTCACCATTTTCACCATGGAGCCTTGAAGATCATGCATCAGATTTCTACATGACTTACCAAGGGTGCACTAGAGTAGTGACATACATGTAAAGGGTGTATAGTGGGGGAGTACATCAAAGCCACCTTTCATGATAAGGACAATAGAGTGCAAGTAGTTCTTGAAAGATTTCATTTAGATGTGTGTTGACGTTTCTTGACAACATCCACAACCAAACACACGTATTATGTTATATTTGTAGATGATTTATGAGGTAAGTGCTAGATTTTATTCATGCAAAACAAAGACCATACATTCTCCTTTTTTTTTTAATTTAAAGCCCTTGTTGCGAAAGACACTTCCAAGAAAGTGAAGGCTCCCATGAGCAATAATAGTGGTGAATATGTGTCGAATGAGTTCAAGGAGTTTTATGCATCAGAAGGCATTCAATGAGAGTTAATAACACCCCATAACCCACAACAGAATGGGGTGGCTGAGAGGAAGAACAAAATTATTGTAGGAAGCACATGGGCGATGTTTCATGACTAGGGCCTATCATTACACTTATGGACTGAAGCATGCAACAAAATAGTATATGTGATGAACGAGAGTCCTAATCGGATTCTCAAGATGAGTACACTAGAAGAATATTTTTTAGGGAAGAAACCAGATGTGTCACACTTAAGGATATTTGGTTCATTAGTTTATTTTCATGTTACCAAGGATGCAAAGAAGAAGATAGAACTGAAAGCTGAGTTTGGCATATTTGAGGGGTACACTGATACACCTCACAACTATTAGGTGTACCTGCCATCTCATAGAATGACAGTTGTTTGTAGAAATTTGAAGTTAAATAAAGAGAATGCCATGAGATTTTCCCTTGAGAGAGAGCTTTATTTGCATGTAGATGAGGAGATTTTGGCTCCAAAGGAAGAACCTTAGGATGATGTGGAGAAGGCACAAGTAGAGGAGAAAAAAGTGGAAGCACCCACACATGCAAAGAAATCCATAAGGGGAAGGAAGCATACCAGGGAAGCTGAAAGATTATTACGTGATGCTAGAGAGAATGTGAGAGCACCCACATCATAGCATAGGTAGAGGAGGTACACAAGGTACATGGATCTAATGAGTGAGCTTGTTCAGATATAACCATCCTCATTCAAGGAAGTAGTGCAGAAGCTACTATGGGTTGATTCCATGGTAGTGGAATATGATTCCATAGTCATAAATAGTGTTTGGGAAGTTGTCCCTGTTGGGTGTAGAGCCTGATTATCTTCTTTATTCAAAGGTATCGCCATGTTGGACCCCAATTGGTAACAGGGCAGAAACATTGCCTATTGGTTAATCTTTGTCAGGGGGGTCCAGGGGGGTTGATGATGATTTTATGAGCGCCCCTGCACCCCCCCCCCCCCCCCCCCCTTACCGGGGGTTTGGGGGCAGCACCCCCGAAGCTAAAAATAGATGTAAAATTTCCTTGTAAAATATTATAATTTCGTGCTCAATCGAACCATTCATTAGGAAGATGATTTGACGATAAAAGTTATGTTCAATTTATGTTTTTTTTGGCCTAGAAGGAAACCCCTCCCTATATATGAGGGAATTGTATTGTGGATGGTGATATATGTGTATTCTGAGCTAGAAAGAGAGAGGAGATTGTGTGAGAGTGAAGAGGAAATTACAACAGATCAGTTGTAGGTGGTAACTCTTCATTTTACTGGATAATATAAGGGAAGGAAGGGATGTTCTCCATGCACATAGCCCAAATTGGGTGAACCACGTATATCTGTGTCTCTCTTGTTTTATGCATTTTCTATGTTTATATTTCTACAATATTTTATGTGTTTCATTGCTCTATAATATATAATTTTCTAATAGTCCCAAGACCAGGGAACAAGTTAGTGGGAGGTTCAATGTGGATCTACAAGGTGAAGCAAGCAACATACGAAAGAATCAAGAAACACAAGGCTATATTTGTGGCCAACGGGTTCTCTCAAGTGGAGGGAATTGATTATGAGGAGACCTTTTCTCTAGTAGCAAGGTACTCTATAAGATGAATTCCAGCACTTACAACACAGATGGGTTAGAAGATACATCACATGGATGAGAAGATAAAAATCCTCAATGGAGTTATTGAGGAGGAGATGTACAGTGGGCAGCTGGAAGGATTTGATACATTTGACAGAGAGTTTCATGTGTGCAAATTCAAGTGAGCATTGTATGGATTGAAACAAGCGCGCCGTGCTTGGTACACTGGGATCAAAAACTATTTCACCAGGTCGGGCTTCACCAAAATTGAAGTGGATGAAAACCTTTACCAAATTGTGGTTTAAGTTAAATTATTGATTATAGTATTATATGTCGATGACTTAATTCTAACCAGTGATGAGAAGTTGTTCAAGTCTTTCAAAGAGGATGTTGCACGAGAATTCGAGATGAAGGACGTGGAACTAATGAATTATTTCTTCGATTTGGAAGTATGGAAAGGATATGGAAAATTTTTTTGTCTCTCAGAGAAAGTATTCCAATGAGACACTAAAGAAGTTTTGCATGGAGAGTAGGAAACCCATGAACACTCCTCTAGTAGGCAGTTGGAGGAAACAAGATTCCACTTCAGGTGAGGAGGTGGAGGCCACTATTTACAGGCAAATTGTGAGTTCAGTTATGTATTTGGTGAAGACACGAGAAAACATATATTATGGAACGAAGCAACTTAGTCAAGAAATGGTTAAACCAACCAAAATGTATTGGAAGGTAGCCAAACGTTTGTTCAGATACCTCATATGCATTACTCAGTATGGTATTTGGTACAAACAGACAGAGGGAGTGAAGCTACAAGGCTTCACAGATGCAGTTTGGGAAAGTAGTCCAAGAGATAGGAAGAGAACATCAAGAGGCATATTTAGTATTGGGTTAGCAATAGTTTCTTGGTACAACAAGAATTGGAGATCAGTCGCACTCAATTCAGCAGAAGGAAAGTACATGGCTGCTAGTTAAGTAGCTTGTTAAATATCTGGATGAGGAAGGTTATTGTTGGGTTATTTGGTTTTATGATGCATTCCCCTGTGATTTACTGTGAAAATCAGAGTTGTACCAAAATATTTGATAATCCAGTTTTTCATGATCAATCCAAGAATATCAACATTTGGTATCACCATGTACGAGATTGTGTGCAGAGGAGAATCATGTTGTTGGAGTACATTCCTACAGAGGAAAAATATGCAGATATTTTGACAAAGGAACTGTAAAGATGAAAATTAACGTTCCATAGAAGCAGGATCGGGGTAGTAGATAATCCATTTCTTCTTGAGAGGGGATGTTAAAAATGGCAACAAGAAAATCCTGATTTAATTTTCCCTTGAATTAAGTTAGGAAAAATTGTAATTCCAAATCACAAGACAACAAGAATGAGTTAACTAAGTTAATTTCAGTTATTTGTCTTAGTTGATTTGAGTTAAGGGCCTAACTTGAGTCATGTAAAGTGTTTCCTAAATTTTAGGAGCCTAAGTTGAGTTTAATTTGAGTTGTAATAGTTTAATTTAGTTAAACTTAGTCAATGTCAGATGAGCTATTTTGAACCATTGGAGGAAATAGTAGGAGGTCTAGCAATGGGGTTCTTCATGTGTTCAACTAGTTAAGTAATAAATCAATAATAATTAACTCATGGATGCATGAAATTTGAGTGACACAGTTGATATTGGAGTTCAAGGGCAGTGTACTATTAATTGTATAATTTTTTGAGTTGTACAGGTGGTGCATGAAGTCAAGGAAGGGCCTATAGGGATTGTGAAATTCAGGATGGGGATTTCCATAATTAATAGGGTGTTAATTCCTTTATAAAAAATGCAAATAACTAGGAGATTGAAAGGAAACCGAATTGGCTAAGTATTGGCCAAAGTGAGCTTGTGAGGTAGTGAGATAGATTATACTTGTGCAGAGATTGTTCAGGTTGAACAAGCAATGCATTTCTTCTCTATTTCTCTGATATAATTCAATATACATGTAAGAAGGGATTTTGAGCAGCAATGTTTCCCCTTAGATAAATATTTGATGATATGTGATTGAATCTTGTCTCATGTTTTTGGATTTCTTGATTGATTAATTTTTTTGTTGATAAGTAGAGTGGATTCAAGTCTTTTGTTTTAGCATATTACATAATCATTTTGAATCTACAAGCAATTTATACACAAGACACATAATAAGTGTAATTTCTTTTATATCTCATACATAGATAAAAAATTAATGTTTATGTACATCCAATGGCCATCACCATAAAATATAGATCACCTAAAAAAGGAGGGAAGCATCCTCATAATGGGTTCTTCCCCTAGTACATCACAAAACATCAAAGGTCAAGGCTCATTGTCCCCTGTACCACTTGTTAAAGGCCCTACTGCCTCCCCTTACCCTAGGACCAAGATTGGTTGTGTCATAGCCATTGCAATAGCTACTCAACAAAGAACCATATGCCACTCTATAACAAGTACTATCATCCTCTTAATCACATCCTCCGTAAGCATAACACATCCGACCTCTGGTAAACCAAGTAGAATGTTAGTGAAATTTTTCTGTGTGCCCATCTCCCTCTACTCTACAGCCATTTCACATGCTCGTAACCTCTGAATCTCCTCCTGGAAATGTACCACATCTCCCTCCTCTCAAGGAACACCTATCTATAGGCACACTCGTTGCGTTGATTTCTCCTCTGTGACCCCCTCTTGAGGTATTTTCTACCTATCTATAATAGTCCCTTCATAAGGTTATCTATGATCTCCCTCACTAGCTCCTACTAGCCTACCCTAGGGGACGACCATGAGGACCCATATCTGCAAAACAATATATCCAATATTAGTATGATTTACATATTAAAAAGTACATATATGAAAAAAATAGATGTAGATAAATCAAATCATGTACTCACATACCTGTAGGTCCCCACGCATTGCCTGGAGGAAACCCCATGTCAGGATCACCCTTGAACCCCATTCTTACATACAATAACTATAGAATCAACCAATGTTTGGATATAAACCAACCTTCTTCCATCTCTATCCAACACTAGCTTAGCTCACCACCACCTGTAGGCAGCATCAGAGGTTCTCATCACCTGATCCGTGGATCCTGCATAGGTGTCTGATCCAACTGGATGATCAACCATAATGGGATCACCCGCTCATACAAAACATTGCACAAAATGATTCCATATTGGAAGCCACGAATCTCCATATGCACCATCTGCATGAGGTGAGTGGTCATCCTCTAATGAACCACTCGAGCCCAGTCAAAAAATGTGGCGGTACACATATTCTCTAACACTACTAGTTGCACCCTTGTAATCTCATGTGTAACATAGGTCTCACAAATGCGTATGATCATCATCGGCGCTTCTCATGTGGCCAGCTCCACTATTGACTTAATCATAATTCCCCCAACATCATAAAGATCAACCCCTCACCATTAAGCGACCCACTTAGCCAGCGTAATTTTGGCTATGAGATATCCCTATAGGTAGTACCTCCCGTCAAGGCACTAGTTCAGTAACAAAGTAAATTTATACCTCTATCATGATAGGGAGATTAGACCTTCATATATAAATAGTTGGCACATTTGATGCCACCTCCTAATAACAAATCACAGGAACTCCTCATGTGATCTCACCAGTAGATTTTGAATAAACGTTAACAACCCTTGGCTAGCTAAATTCATTTGGACCTAGGCATCTACAATAATGTCCTCATAGAGATCCTCCCAATCTCTGTCCCTCCACAACACCATCCTATGAATGTGGTCCCCATGAGGTCAATAAAAAATAAAAATAGAGAGAGAGAGAGAGAAAGGAGGAAAAAGAACTAAAATAAAGTGACCCTCATGATTATTTGGAAAATGGTCATGAGGGCCTCGTGCATGTTCCATTAATAGGCGTGAGGGGCATCACACATGTTTCTTGTACAAATTATACTAATGTCTTGGTTTTACACCCCTATCTAGAGAGACCCCCTTGAAGGGGGTCTTGCATCTCTTCTCTATGCATTCATGGCATGGTTAAGGTTGCATCACCTTTTATCGTGATACCATTGTAGCTTAGTCTCCCTAACCCATGATGGCTTGCGCAACTGTGAGCCAGTCGTCTCTGAGCATTAGGGAGATTTTTCCTAAAATTATCCGTACATGCCACCCTATATGGCCTATCTACCCTAAAACTAACAAATTTACAAAGGGGGTTTTATGATGATTAACTTGGCTCTCCTCACATCATGAAAGTACACTCCAGTTGACTACACATGTAGAAATGGTCTTTCGGCTCCATAATAAGCGCCACATTAGTAGGTACAAATGAGGTGGAAATGTGGGCCCCACCATATCATCTTAAAAAGTCATTTGAATACCCATATGGGAGCCCAGAAGATCCTTTCACCAATATATAAGTGGCATTGGGATCAATACATTCTCATCTTCACCATGGTACCCTCTCAATTCATTACATTTTTTCATTTTTGGGTATGTTTCACACTTATAGTACTCACCAGGTGCACCTTCCCATATTTTTGGATGCATCTACTTTAGTGTTTCCAGAATATATGTTATTACATGAAGATTCTTTCACTTGGGTTACTAGATTTTAAGTTGGAAGTCATTGATAAATTCTACAATGATATTAGTACCCTAGTGCACCAATCAAGAGTTAAGGTATCATTATTCACTAGCGTGATAGGTTTCCTCAGAAACTTTGCATATCCTAACACAACTTCTTTGAAATTAACTAGAAGGTCCACGATCTCATTCATGTTTACCATCACCATCCACCCGCACTCAATAAAAATAACATTGGTTGATAGAGCTTTCACCCACATGAATTATGCCATTTGCTAGTTCCCATAACACTATTGGTATCCATGACCATTTTCTTAGGCTTGGAAGCCATTCATTTGCACGATTTGGAGATAAACCTCATTTCTATTTCTCATCTTCCTGCTTACCACCCTCCTTCCAGGACACCATTCTTTTCAGACCATCATGAATGTACCATCACATTCTACACTTGTCCTACCATCCATCCACATTTCATTAAACCATCTATATTACCACATCCATTCTAGTCACCTCACACTAAGACTATCCAATGGGGCCCCACCCACTACAGACACTCGCCTGCATCATTATGCAGGCCATCATACTCTTGGGCCCCCCATCTCTATGTTTATACATCCAGAACCACTTTTAAATTATTTTGGAAAGTGTACACAGATTTTTTGGAAAAGGGTTCTCACTAATATTTTGTGTCAATTACTTGGTGATAGACCCTCATCATCCCTTGTTAGAGCTCTTTTTTGACTGATCGCATACCCACACCATTGATCACCATTTTTTCACTCATCCACTGCAATAATTAGAACATACATATACCTCCCTTGGACATCCTCCTAACCCTAGGGGCCTATACCTCAAAGTTTTTGTTTCGCCTACAACCACTCACATTATAGATCCAATATTGGGAAATTTTCAATATCCCTCCTATAATTTCAATATATGTTCTCATTCCTTTGACCCATTATATTACAATACCCACTCAACTCCATTTGGATTTCTCCTAGAAACCTTTTTCGAATGATTGGCACTTATTTTTATTAACATCAACATTCATATTCCATAATCAAAACAGTACCTTGGTTGTTACCCACATTTTTGGGGACAATCTTGGGTGGAACATTAGGAAACCTCATTTACCACTAATTTTCTTGGTCCCCTTGATGTTCAACAACAACATAATTTTTCACATCAGGGATGTATCATACTTTATGACCATTGCAGTTCTCTTATCTAGTTGAAGACCCATGGGTCTAGATCAAATCTCCAATATTGTTGTGTATTTGATGCATGGGGGCACCTAGTGTAGTATATTTTCCAAAGATACCCTTGAGGGTGAAATTATTTATCTTCTTCAACTCAAAACACATCAACAACTTCACTGTTGATTTTACAGGGCTTCTCTATGTATCTGCAATATTCCAAGTCAAAGTAATCATAATAAGTATGGGACATTCCCACCTTATATTGACACTTTTGTAAAATAAAAAATTCATAGCATGGTTTTCTTTCAGTTCTCAGTCAAGGTATTTTCCCCTAATCATCTCCACAACAAGTTTCTCTCTCAAGAAGTAGATAGGAGTCATTATCAAGAACAACAAAACGTGATGTATTTCGGTTATATGCTCACTCCGAACCTCACACAACAAGGGGGAATTATTATTATGAAAAAATGGTACAATCATTTGTACACAATGGAAGGCATTCAAAGTCAATAAGAAACATGTAAAAAAGGCACATTTTGAGCTAGAAACATTATGAAAGGAAAAAATATAAGGGTTTTCCTAGTGTTGACTTAAAAAGTCAACCCTCGTGGGTGCTCCAAAGACATTTAATTTCACCATCGTGGCTTTTTCTTTGATATCCGTAAGGGTCGCGGGAAGCTATTGTAGTAAAAACACAACACCCCCATTTTATTATATCATAACAGACATGGGGGACCATTTTTTAATTGGATGTAGGCTTTGAGTGTGATTGCTTCATCTCAAATCTAGCTTTATTTTTATTTACACTTATTTTATTTTTATAGTTTTCCTAAGTTTGATTAAGTTTGTTTGTTAATAAACTTTGTAAATAAGATTTTGTTTTAAACATCTTAATTAATTAGGTTAATGAATAAAACATAGCCCCCAAGGCCAAGTTTCATACATTAAACATATTATAATGTGGTCAGTGGCTTAGTTCTTTTTAAGAAACATACAAATATAAACTCTGAACCATATGAAAAATAGCTTTAATACAAACAAATTAATATGGGTATCGGTGATATATATTATAAAGTGGCTGAAGTATTATGGAGGACCCACATACCACATAACCCTCCTTCACTCCCTTATATCAAAGAATCCCTCACATCAAAGTTTTTTTTATATGCTGCTCTAACGTTTGATATGCCAATTCGATCTTCGATCTTTGATAATCGAATCCCTCTGATCTTTGATATCTCTATGTGCCTTCGACCTCTGAATTTCGATATATCTAGGCTTCGATATCCACACTTGATATATGTATTAATGATGGCCTAATCAGAATTTCACATCCACTCTCATATCAGAACTTTTGAAATGACACATATTTATAATTGTGGATATGACTTAATATTTCGATCACCGATTTGAATGCAGATCTGATGGGCTTTATCATAACGATTTAATATAATATCAGATATGCTCCTTATCAGAACTTTCCATATATCACAAGTTTTTTAGAGTGTGTCATGTTAAATTTCTGATATCCATACCTCTAATATCCATCTGCGTTCACCGCTTGTCACACTTTGGTTCGTTCATTACTAGTTTGAATAAATCACTGTTAATGATCTCGGGATATTTATCATTGGTTTTTCGTTGGGATTATTTTACATTCAAATTATTTGTAAAACACTGATTTATTTGTTGCATTTGGATTTCAGGGCCGATTCTAAAAGAAATTTCTATTCCTATTTGAATTGAATAGTTGAACCACTATCGCGCTAAAGAAAGACAAAGGTTGTTGAAAAAGGCTATTTGGAGAATTTGTTGGAAACTACCATTTCACTCATTCGAAGATTGTTCGAATCTAATCCAAATGAAGCTTTCGAGATATTAAGTTCAGCTTGTGATTTAACAAAATACAAAACCTCTACGTTCATTTATTTTTTATTTCTTGTTTGTTGAGAAATTGATGGGATATGTTAACTTTGAAACTTTGTATCAATACCTGTCTCGTCAATAATATTAGGTAGGTCGCGATCACACACAAGAGGCTTTGTAATAATTCATTTTGTGATTTTGCACTATTTTAGAGCAGCGAGAGTTTTATTGTAGAGATTGTAGAGAAGTTATGGCTCTGTTACAAAGGGACTTTGCACTATTGGAAGCACTTTCATTAAGGGTCAAAGCTACTCTCAGAACCTTGGTAATAAAACTTTGACATGGTTTTAATTCATTCTTGTTCTTGTGTACTATTACGGGAACTCAGGATTGTTGTCTCACTATTAACGTTTAATTTTTGGTTTTGATATTTATTATAAACAATATTATGTTTCTTTGATATTATGGACTATTTTTGTGTCATTGACATTTTTTTGTTGACACTTTGTTAAAGCTATCTTTATAGGGTAGAATGAGATCAGAATCAATATTAATTCGGTGAAGTATTCTTGTGGTCATTGACAATTATTTATTATTCATTTGTAGTGTGAAGCAGGTAAGTTCCCTCTGCGGATAGGGGCAACCCCTCTAGTCCTATAGCGGGTCTAGTCACAGCAAGAACAATATCAAAGCAAATTTTGTTAGATAGTTAATGTCATGAAGCCCTCCCTTCAAATCCTCATTTGATGAAGTTCTCGTTGTGTTGCTTCAGCTCTCGTTCTAATCACTTTTGTACCTGAAACAACATACAGAGAACAACAAAAAACATAATAGAATACAACAAAAATGATCTACTTAAAGGGTAAAGGAACTTCAAGCTATCAATATGTCGTTTTGACATACGATATAGGAAATAAATATTTGATTTGTATTAATATGAATTGAATTAAAACTTACAACCATGCCTTGATGTTGTAGGTCTCCTTGAAGGGTCCTGTCAGCATGTCTTCATAAGAATTCAGTCTTGAGTTGTCTCCCAAGAGGATGAATAGCTCTCTCTCCTACCCAAAAGGCAAAATTATGATGTTATAACACTCATACAATCAAGCCAAATCCACACAAAACTATCCCAGGCTAAGTTACATTAGAAGCTACTTCCAAAAGCTACTCAAACTTTCTCACTCTCCCTTCAACTAGCAGATCTTAGCTATGAAGGAGGTATTTATAGGAGGAGGAGCCTCCATAAAAGATGGCAGAAAGGGCTTATCCCTTTGGTTGGTTGCACAAAGGGTGGAAAAACCATCCCAAAGGAGAGAGCCAAGCTCATCTGATCCAACTGTTATAGACATTTTTGTGCCTTACAACTCCAAGCATGAAATGTCCATAAACCAAGGGCTCCTAAGTCCCTAAAAGTGTTGTTCTAACCCCTAAAGGAACAAGGTCAACAAATTACAGCTTCTCCTAGAAGTTCTCCACCAGAAACTGCTCAGAATAAGTCAAAACAGGATCATTTCAATTGGTCCACTGGCTAGGTGTGTTGCATTGCACCTAAATACACTGGATAGGTGCATTGCAACGCACCTAAATGCACTATGAGGGTGCGTTGGGCGAGAAATGACAAATGGCAGTGTCATTGCGCGAGGTGGAGAGACAATGGAAGCTTCCAGAATCTTCTCCTGTGACACTTGCCTCACTGAATTCGACCAAGGATGAGTAAGAGGTCTTCAGTCTCCAAGTGGAAGAAAGAACTGACAGAGAGAAGACACTAATCAAATCACAAGCTGACTCATCCTCCTTACACATATCTATATATGGATCCCTCATCCCAGAGATCTAGAGGCTGGAATTTTGCATATTGTAAGGAATTGCTGTTGGTTTTTTGAGACAAACATCAGATTGTTGGGTGATCTATGCTTTGTTTGAGGTGAAGAGGAGTTTTGTTGCTGGGAGGTTGATGTTGGGTCAGGAACCACTGGTTGTAACTCCTCCTGGATCTTTTCTTGTTTATCAATAAAAGCTATTTGAGATTTCCTCCATGCTTTTGTATCATTGATGCTTGTTACATTTGTATGGTTAACTTAAATTTGATCCTAAGTTGTTTATGAATATAGATCCATGTCTTTGTATAGTGTTCTTCTTCTGTGATCTTACAGGTACTTCGTGAAGCTGGGCAAGTAAGGGAGCAGGTAGCTGGAGACTATCAAAGAAGAGAGGGATTGGATCAAAGGATTAGCGCAAGACACAGGTTGGTTCTTTCTATTCCTCTCTATCTATAATTCATAAAGGGAATACAAAAGTAGTTTTTCTTTGTTTGTTTCTAAGGCAGCTGTCACACCTTAGTGGGATAGAGCATTTCTAAATAGACACTTTTCCCTGTAACAAAATGGCGACTCCGCTGGGGAGCTAATTAGTTTGTTTGTTTATCATTCTTTGTTTGTTCGTTTCATAAACTTATAAGTGGCATTTGAACTGCATTTTCCATGACAAATGCAAAGTAGAAAACTGCTGCTTCAATCCATTCACTGGATCTGTTTATGACTTAAACAACTGATTCACAAACTATCTGATTGCCCTTGTGATAGCTCTTAGATCATCCTTATATCTACCTCTGATTGTGCATTATTGATTGCTTTTACTCGGCCAAAAACCAAAGACTGAACTGCAAACTGTGACCCAGAACCTGGACAGATTCTCGTTTCTGGCCCAGCACAGGTAATGTTAAGAGATCCTGCATTTCAACACACTTCCCGAAAGGGCAACCTGCACTGCAATGCAGTTTCTCTATGTTACAGGTGCGCTGATCAGACTAGCCCTGTGTAGCCGAGGTTCTTGTGCTTCATTCTCTCCAGTTTTATCTCTGAATTTTGCTGCCTGTGATCAGTATATGTCTGTTTAAAACCCATTTTTCTTGTTGTTATTCCACCTCCTTTATACAAAAAGAAACTGTAGATGTTTTTGTGTGTTTGTTGAGTCGTTTACAGTTTTCCATTGCAAAAGTAGAATAGTCGTACTGTCGTCCTTTGATTTGGATCTGTCGCAAGTGTCGATTTCGATCATAGGAGAAAGTTTGATTGCTGGTCGATTATATTGTTACTATTGCTTTGGTCTGAATTTGTGATTTTCCAGTCTCAAGTACAAGTGTTCATTTCAAAATCGCAAGGTGTCGTAATCGTCTCTATCTTTTGATTTCGAAAAGAAGCTTGTTTATATTTGTCGCTTGAAAAAATTCAGATTTGTACATCAACTTTCTTTTTAGCATCAATACTAAGAAAGTCGAAAATAAATACATACATGTGCATTTGCATATTGACAGTCTGTTTGGCTTGATTTAGGAAAGTGCATTTACAGTGTGCTCTTTGCTCTTTGTGAAAAGATTGTGTCTTTCTTTTCCTCTAGTAGCTAGGATTTTCATTGCACAAAAGAAATAAAAGTTTGTTTATCATCTTTAGATTGCATTTTAAGAATTACATATACATCTCGTGGTGAACCCAAAAGGCAAACTTCATAAGCAAGATCAACTTAAAATAAATTCAATGAATCTAACAACGCTTTGGAACTTAACGCACAACATTTAGAGGTCTCGGCTAGAGACGTATTCCGGCGTCGTAAAGCCTGGTAACTGTTGTCCTCATTGATGGTTGGGTGATTCCTCCACTTTGAGACGATAAGTGCCAGTACGGACTTGTGCTCCCACGTACCGTCGAGTATATTTTGGGAGACCCCTATAGGCTTAAATCCTTTATCCATAGGAAGCCATGTCTGCCGCCCTATCGATCGCAATGCAATAAACACAACATTCGAGAAGATTGACTGTCGTACCGTAAAAAGCATTCTGTAGTTTTGCGATTGGTTTGGTACTCCCTCTACCTAGATCTCTAGAGCAGTCCCTTTCGTTCCTTTTCAGACTCCTTAACGGAAAAGGTCCATCTGAGCACTTGTCACTTCAGGCTCATTAAAAATCGAAGGAGACTAGAGTCATCTTTTGTTTTTTCTCGACTCTTAAAAACTGAAAAAACAAGTTGTGTCAAAGTGTATAAAAATTTATTTTAAACGGAATATTCATTACCCTTTCCTACGTTAATCTTGGGTTGAAAAAATGGAGTCTACCAACGAAGAATTCCCCTTGGAGGAAATCCTAATCCCTTCTCCTCTTGGGGAGATGTTGGTGCGCCCCATATGGCCACATTGTCGCTTCCAGGACTGACAATTGGTTTGCCTGTATGGCTCTTCTCAACCTTTGTCGTTCAGAACACCACTATTCATGAACAATCGAATCAGCAATTAGACGAGTCCAGAGTTGCCCACCAACCTTCTACTTCCTCTAATTCTTCCTATCCTCCTTCCTCTTCGCTTGATGGGGCTGGTAAAGCCAAAAGTCATGTTCCTAAGGAGAAGAAGGAAAAGAAGAAGAAAGAGAATAAGAAGAAGGAGCCAAAAGCGAATGGGGGCAAACGAGTTTCGTCTAACGAAAATCCACACACTGCACCGACCAGGCCTAAATCGCCATGTGTCATTTGCAAGGGAGACCACTATCACAGAGATTTTCCTTGCATCCCTCAGATCTTAAGGGACTGGTCTCCCCGTTTGCACAACCCGGTGTCGTCAACCTCTGATGATCATGTTGAAAACACACCATCAACTAGTGAAAGGGAAGCCCCAGGACAAAAAGGAAAATATAGATTTCCTTGTAAACTATGCGAAGGCGATCATGCCGTCCACCATTTTCCCTTCTTAGACGAAGCTAAAAGAGTTTTGGATGATCGTCCGGTTTCATCGTTACGACTTCCTCCTGGATATAGAAAACTCTTGCCGAGTCCGTCACTAGTTGAAAATCTGGCTGGCCCGCCAGGTGGTCGGGTGAAGCACCTATCATTGAAGATAAACCATCTGGATCCATACCAGACGAAAGTCAAAAGGTCGAGGCGGTAGTTGACCCGGTCTTGCCTTCAGAGGTTTCATCTTCAGATGATACAGTCACTGAAGAGAACAAGGATGACACCGTCCAGATTCTCTTCATAAACACAGACTCCGAAGAACAAGGGGGCAATTTACCCGTTCCTTTACTGCAGGAAGGAAGTTCGTCAGAGCCGTACCCGGCCGTCTATTCGGTCCCACCTCCAAGCAACCTAGTTGTCTCCTTCGACTGGAATCAACTAGGCAGACCCCGTTTACCAGCAAGCGTACCATTCTGAATTATCGTTCAAATATATAGAATGGCTATGGCTGGTACCATCATAGATGAGGGGGCTTCTGTGAGTATCCTTTCCTCAACTGCTTGGAAAGCGCTTGGTTCGCCATCGCTTTTTCCTGAGATGAGAAATCTGACAGGCTTTGATAAAGGAACCAGTCGACCGTTAGGGATCCTTCCCGATGTACCCATAACATTGAGAAGGAAAACCGTTCACATGAATGTAATGGTAGTTCAAGGACCCCTGGATTACAATCTACTCCTTGGGCGAGACTATATATATTGCATGAGAGCCATTGTCTCATCACTCTTTAGAGTGATATGTTTTCCGCACGAAGGAAGAGTGGTCAAGCTCGTGGACCAACTTTCATTTCCCGGATCACGCATAGCAAATAGTCATATACCATCCCTAAATGGTCTTTTCACGCAAGAAATGTCTCAATCTCCAGTCCGTCCACCCGATGAGCACGAGTAATTCGGGGGGACATGACTGAAACCCAGGGAGCATGCATCCTGGTCTGATTCGGCAGGAAAACTTTGGGTATAGGGTAGGTTTCCGCACGAGAATATGACTAGTCTGTACCCCCGTCCGTGATTGGAAGAGGGGGTTATTCTAGAACAAGATTCTCTTATCAAAGTTATGTCAGGGATGGTCACACTATACTCTCCATTAACCTTTGGTTATTTCGGTAGACATTGCTAAAGAAGTGTTTTGTTTGCGCTGTGAATAGAGCAATCTTTGGGTAACCTAAAAGAGGTATACCCTTCCTGATAAAACAAATGTTTTGTCAGCTCGAATAGAGGGTGACCTTGAAACTCTGTTTTATACCTGGGGGCATGCAAACCTTTTGGAATGCAAGCAAAGAGCGACCATTTATCTGTTTTTTGGATTGGTCGTTTCCTAACTTGCATAAAGAAAGGATGTGGGGCAAAACTCTAAAAATTTCCGTTTTATATGAGACATTCTTATCACACGACTGGATTAATCGAGCAGTGTTACCGCAAGGTTCAAGCTCGTTAAAAAAATAAACCCACATTGAGCAAATGTTTCCACCCGCGTTTAAGCTCGTTAAAAAATGAACTATTCCCCGGTAAATAACCACCGTGAATGAAGTACTTCAACCATTAAAGCCTTGGTCGTGTTTGCACCGTCACCTCCACTTTTTCATTGGTCGATCATTCACCTCCACTTGATTGTTTACCCATTTTGAGGAACAACTGCGAAGAGTGATTTCACTAGCCATCCTTGTGACACTGCCGTGATTGGAAAATTCCAAACCTTACCTGGAATTAGCTGCTACCCATTTTACCAATCGTTCCTCAAAAGACGAGTCTTCTTTAAGCTCTTTTCAACTTACTCATAAAATATGAAAAGATTTCCGAGTCCTTGGCCTTCCAGCTCGTTAAAGGGACAAGAAGTGCTATCCCTCCTCCATATTTTAATCTTTTTGGACCTGAGGGATTATTTCACAAAAAGATTGAGCGCTTGTTTTGTTCGGCTCGTTTAAACTATCGAAAATTCATCCCTTCTGTATTGTTTTATACTTTTTCGGACTTAAGAGATTAGATGACGAAAAAGGAATTTTGGAGTTACCTTTACGTACCTTTTCAGACTCTCTAAAAATGAAAAGGACCGAGTTATCTTTGTCGTTAAACTCGTTAAAAAGATAAATAGCGACAAACTTGTCTTTAGACGAGAATGAGTTTCACTATCGCTACGCTCGTTAAAACATGGCGATGGGTTTACCCGAAGGGAAAATTATAAAACAAGCATATGTTATCCTCCTCAAGCTTGACAAAAATAAAGAGGTACTGGTCAGCAATGACTGGGGAAAAATTGGGAAGAAAACTCAAAGAAACTTTGTTGGTAGCAAGTCACTCTTGAACATGACACTTCCACTCCGTGTCTGAGTCGGGTTGGGTTGTTTCATTCACCGGTCACATCGCCATGGTCACACCATACCATCCACATTTGGGGTTAATGCTACCAATCCATCACATCAGTGTCGCCGATATGTTTAAGATAAGTCATCCAGAGAAGTCACCTGTGTCTCACCCACTACCATACATTATACTCCATTCTTTCATGACCGCCACCCTGAACCTTATATCACCAGATCGTTTTCACCTCCATCAAAATCATTTGCTCCGTTCTGTTTCATTGATGTGGGATTCATTAAGGCCCTCCTGTGACGGATCACTTCTTGTCGACATCAGATCATTATCTAAGAAGTTGATCTAGGAACACCCCATTCAGTACTTTTAAGCTTGCGTGCCTCAATGGCAAGTTTCTCACTTCCGGCGACAGGTTTACATCAATGGCCTTCGACCGAAAGATTTTGCGTGGTGTTCGACACCATGTCCTTTATTCACATCACGTGAATTGTACTGTAGTACATTGAGGGTCATTATCATTATCGGTGATTCCTCTCGCGCTTGTTAACAGTTTACATCATTGACTGGTAATTAAGCGATGTCTTTCCATGTTCGACTTCAAAACATTTCTCACATGGATCAACTTGTACTTCGAGTGAAGATCAGACGAGATTGAAGACCCAGAATCTAGTTTCATCCATCCGGGCTGCGATATATATTTAGGAAAATAAAGACATTAAATGTACAAGAACTGCAGCACAGATAATCATCCTTCCAAAAGGATGATGGCTCTATCAGAATCATCAGTCTACAATCAGACGATTGTCTGTCCTATGTACATGAAAATGAATTTATAAAGCTGAGCATGGGAATGCCCGCCTCAGCTAGATCATGAAAAACAGTAAGAAGATAATGTATTGTATTGTATCTTATTATAGGTCTCCTCCCAACATTGAAAGAAATTCGGATCCTCATAATAAAGCATTTCACCCGACACCAAAAGGTTAACGGCCTCATACTTTAGGGGGCAATTGTTATAGACATTTTTGTGCCTTACAACTCCAAGCATGAAATGTCCATAAACCAAGGGCTCCTAATTCCTTAAAAGTGTTGTTCTAACCCCTAAAGGAACAAGGCCAACAAATTACAGCTTCTCCTAGAAGTTCTCCACCAGAAACTGCTCAGAATAAGTCAAAACAGGATCATTTCAACTGCTCTACTGGCTAGGTGTGTTGCATTTCACCTAAATACACTGGCTAGGTGTGTTGTAGCGTACCTAAATGCACTATGAGGGTGCGTTGGGTGAGAAATGACAAATGGTAGTGTCATTCCGCGAGGTGGAGAGACATTGGAAGCTTCCAGAATCTTCTCCTGTGACACTTGCCTCACTGAATTCGACCAAGGATGAGTAAGAGGCCTTCAGTCTCCAAGTGGAACCAAGAACTGAAAGAGAGAAGACACTAATAAAATCACAAGCTGACTCATCCTCCTTACACATATCTATATATGGATCCCTCATCCCAGAGATCCAGAGGATGGAATTTTGCATATTGTAAGGAATTGTTGTTGGTTTTTTGAGACAAACATCAGATTGTTGGGTGATCTATGCTTTGTTTGAGGTGAAGAGGGGCTTCTTTGATGGGAGGTTGATGCTGGGTCAGGAACCATTGGTTGTAACTCCTCCTGGATATTTTCTTTTTTATCAATAAAATCTATTTGATATTTCCTCCATGCTTTTGTATCATTGATGCTTGTTACATTTGTATGGTTAACTTAAATCTGATCCTAAGTTGTTTATGAATATAGATCCATGTCTTTGTATAGTTTTCTTCTTCTGTGATCTTACAGGTACTTCGTGAAGCTGGGCAAGTAAGGGAGCAGGTAGCTGGAGACTATCAAAGAAGAGAGGGATTGGATCAAAGGATTAGCGCAAGACACAGGTTGGTTCTTTCTATTCCTCTCTATCTATAATTCATAAATGGAATACAAAAGTAGTTTTTCTCTATTTGTTTCTAAGGCAGCTGTCACACCTTAGCGGGATAGAGCAGTTCTAAATAGACACTTTTCCCTGTAACACCAACATCCAACCCTAGGACCTCCACTCAAAAGCTTTGACAATTTGTAAAAAAAACTCACCAAACGTAGCTCGTCGCGAGTGAAACACAGGGACATGGTGACGAAGTTGATAGGCTTAGTTCAATCTTGGCCATCTTTGTGAGTGGAATAACTGATGACCTGCAATGACCCAAAAATAGAGGTTAAAAAGGGTTTACTATAGGAGTAATGAACTGAGGTATTCTTCCTGATATGACAACGAAGACATTGACACATATTTTGCAAAATGACACAAAGAAGATGTTAATAACACAGATCGGTATTATCCGAGATTAGGGAATGCGAGGTCGGTGACAAAATACTATGTAACAAATTCCCCCTAAAGCATGAAGGCCGAGAGAGTGGGAGGGGTGAAATGCTTTACGAATCCATAACTGAAACAAAACACCATCGCAGAGAACCTACAAATGCAAGTACAACTAACATATTTGATACATAAGTACATAGTGAAAGGAAATACATGTGACAAGGCATGGGCACATCCATCCAAAAGATAAACATAAATGATCTGTGCTATGGACTCAACCATCCAATCAAAAGGACCTTATAAAAGACTCAGGTATGGTCGCATCCATCCAATCAAAAGAGTCATGTTTACAATCATGAACCAATAAACACAACTTGGACTTGTGTAATCTGAGCCCAGGGTCTTGAATCCCAACCTGATCAAGGTACAAATTCTAATATGCGAATAGATGTGCTGAAGTCGAGCATACTAGAAAATCGCTTGATTACCGATCAATGATGTAAATCGTTAACAAGCGCGAGAGAGACCACCAGTAATGTTAATGGTTCTCAAGGTACTGCTAGTACAATCCATGAAGTGTGAAGAATGATCTGAAGTTGAACACCCATGAAATCACCCGATCGAAGGCCAATAATGAAAGCTCGTTGTCAAATGTGAAGAACTTCCCATTAAAGCATGCAAGCTCCAAGGTACCAGAAAGGAGTCTCTAGACCAATTCCTCGGATAATGAGTTGAAGTCGACAGGAAGCAACTGGTCGAAGGAGGGCCATAATGTTTCCCACATCATCGACACGAGATAAAGGAACATGGTGAATGTGGTTGAGTTAGAGAATCTGAGGAAGGTGTGTAAGGATACAAAAATCAGAAGGATTAAACTCTTGAACATATCGATGACACGACTCTAGATTTTGGCAGCATTTTGGTACCAAGGGATCAAAGGTCATGATGATGCAACAAGGATCAGATGGAATGAGGCAAAATGGATAACCCAAAACCCAGAAGGCAAATGATAAATTGATGATATCCCAACCCGACATGAAGAAGCAAGAGTGTCGATGTTCAAGAGAGACAAGTTGTCATAGCAATTAATACAACCAATGAAATACTTCCAAATTTTCCCCCACCATTTCTGGTGAGTACCCCAATTATTTTTTATCACAAGCTTGAAGGGGATAGCATATTCTTGCACTGTAAGTTCATCCTTCGGACGAATCCAACATAGTAAGTTTAATGAGCCCTAGGAAGGAGAAACTTGTATTCATCATGGTGACAAATCCAATGTCGTTTAATAGTTTATCGAGTTCGACAAAGGTGTAACTCGGTATCTTTTTCACGTTTAGAGAGTTTGAAAAATACACATAAAAGAAAACTCCACATGGTCCCTTCTCATAAATTTGTCCCTCAAATCTGAAAGGGTAGAAAACAATACCCAAGGGAACCTATTGACCATGATAGATCAACGTAGATCTTTTTTGTAAATAATCTATCCTATTCCATAAAAGGGGTAAACTTATACTGGGTATATGACGCTTCACAACCTTTGATGAGTTCAAAGTGACAAGAGCTCGACAATGTTTTCTGTTTTGAAGGGTTATAAAAGAGACAAAAGTAGACCCTCGATTTCTATTCTCTTTAACGAGTCAAAAAGGGAAAAATACTTTTCAATCTTTTCATCTTTTACAAGTCATAAAAGAGCTTAAAGGTGACTCATCCTGGAGGAACGAGTGGTATAAAGGGTAGCAATTAGTTTTGGCAATGGTGGAACTGCTCAAAACATGTAATGGCCAAGAGGCTGGCTAATAAAACCACTCATCTTTGTGGTCCCTTAGGAAAGGAAAAACAACCAAGTGAAAGAATATGATCAGCCAAAGAGATGGTGGCGATGGAATGAAACAACCAAGGTTCATCTAGCAAAAATTAGCTGATAAAAATGGCGATCACGAGGGTTAAAATTGGGCATGGGTTCATTTTTACACAAGCTTGAACCATGGAGAACTCTTCTTAGATTCTGTTTCATGTTTACAAAAGGTTGAAACAAAAAACTGTGCTTGTTATAAGTTCACATGCCCTCATCATAATAACTCAAACGAGCTACATGCCCCCCAAGATTCATTTCATTCAACTAGGTGAATGGAATGAAGGTTCACTTGCGAGATCTTGGAAAGACTCAATTGGGATTTTACAAGATCTTAATCAAAGACTAGATTTGAAAAGGGAGTTGCTTCATTTCTTAATGAGGTTGACACAGTAAAATAACTATATCTTAAAGACCCTTATTTCATTTTTTAACGAGCTTGACATAAGACAAAGAACCATCCTCACGACTCCTTGTTTCACTTTTTAACAAGCTTGACAGAAGACAAAAACTATGCTCACACCCTTTGTTTCATTTTTTAACGAGGTTGACACAAGACCAGGAACTATGTTCACACCCTTTGTTTCATTTTTTAACGAGGTTGACACAAGAATAGGAACTATCCTCATGACCTCTGTTCATAGACCATATGAGAAGATTGTAGAGTTGGGGCTTCTGTGATCCATGACAAGTTTATGATAGATTCTTTGGCGAAAATCACATGAGAAACCATTTTTCGACGCGTTTCGAACCAACCAGTGTGGTTCATCGTCAGGAGAAGTTGAAGAACAGATCCAGCTTAGCCTGTTTAAATAGCTAGAGCAGAGACACCAACGGTTACCTGGGAAAAAGGTTGACTTAAGGAGCAAGGTCAAATTTAGTTATATTAGGTAAAGAAAATAAATAAATATCTAAATATATAAATGATAAATTTTTTATTATTATATTATAATTTATCATTTATATATTTAGATATTTATTTATTTTCTTTACCTAATATAACTAAATTTGACCTTGCTCCTTAATTCAACCTTTTGCCCAGGTAACCGTTGGTGTCTCTGCTCTAGCTATTTAAACAGGCTAAGCTGGATCTGTTCTTCAACTTGTCCTGACGATGAACCACACTGGTTGGTTCGAAACGCGTCGACAAATGGTTTCTCATGTGATTTTTGCCGAAGAATCTATCATAAACATATGAGAAGATGTCTCCCAAGAGATCCTCACTAGATGGAAGGACCATGCTCGAGGAGGAATACATGTCATTTGGTACCAAAGACATATCGAGTTCCAATGCCCCCAGTACATAATGTACTATACCATGTTTGTGATCATTAGTAGATGGGGAGACGGAATGGGTAGATACATAATTGACTTGTGGCAGGGAAGGTACTGCTTGCAAACAAGAGCTGATAGGGGATGATGGTTGCAAAGGAGATGCTTGGTGACCAATGAATGAGAGTTGATCAATAGTTACAATTCTTCATTCGTGCAGAAAAAAACCACATGGAAAAGTGAATAAACAAGAGCTCCGATGACATACACATTTTCACGTCCAAGGAGGAGATTGAAATCTAATGGACCTTGGACTACCACCATGTCTATATAGACAGCCTTTCCTCCCAAAGTAATAGGGAATTGCGGAAGAATCCCTAAGAGTTAACTGGTTCCTCCGTTGAAAGCCAACAAATTCTAGGTGATAGGCACAAGCTGTGGGGAGCCCAAAATTTTCCGAGTAGTAGAATACATGATACTGACAAACACACATTCATATAATATAGTGTCGGGTACTACTATATTATAGGCTTGTACTATTATCTGGAAAGGAACATAATATGGGAGGCAGAAAGCATTCAATGGAGCCCAATCGAAAGAGATGAAAAAACTACTTGTTGGGGGTATCATATGATTGCCCCCATGCTCTGCAGGAATAGAAGAAGAACTCTCCTGAACAACTGGGATGGGAGGTTCACTCTTTGATTCATGAGAATCTGAGGAGACAAGAAGAACATGAGCAGTAAGATCACTACACTCTTCCGAAACAGAGTGAGAAAATGGTGGCAGAGCCAAGCCGACACTCTTTTCGACCAATGGTTGGTCGGGAAGAGAAACAAAAGAGTCTCACTCAAGAGCAAGACGGGCAAGAGATGAACCCAAGCTAATCTCTTTCCCAACTAGGAGAGGGTTAGAAGAAATCCTCTGATAACCAATAGGGAGTTGGGGTTGAGGAGCTATAATGTTTTCCAAAAATTTGGAAGCTTTATCCATAAGATGACAAAGGTGAATAAGATTCTCTCCTTCACATAGCTTATAGGGGAATATAATATTCCCTTTCTTCTTACCATTGCTAGCCAAGAGTGTAGCATCGACATGATCTCTAGAGGTTGATGGGGATGGTCGATCCAGATTTTGAGACCATACCTCTAAGACTCTGGGAATGCCAGGAGAGTCTCGGAGGAGATGGTCACCCTTACACATCTTGCAAGGGAATCTGACCTTCTGTGGAGGAACAAAATGTTTTCCTATAGGAGGTTCATTTGGAGCAACAACCACACGGTCTACCTCTTGCTTAACGGACTTCTTCTTCTTCGTAGCCTCCTGGTTACTAGATTTGAAACTTTCACTAGGCGAAGTAGAAGGGGAAGGTGAAGAAATAGGGGAAGAAGGCGGGCAGTCAACCATAGAATCTTCGTGATGCGATTCAAATGAAGGGGATGGCAAGGCCGGTGTTGGGACACTCACGATCACTGAGGTAAAAAATAACCAGACAGGTAAACCAATGGTTAACCCAGGCAGGGAAAACATTGCCATATAAGGAGCACCAATGTTTCCAAAAGAAGGAAAAGGACCAGGATTCCCTTCTGAGGGGAACCCTTGACGGGTGGACTCCATAAATGTTGCCATTGAAATTGACTCTGAAGAATTGCTAAGGATGATAACTTTTACTAGGAATATTTCGTGGGAAGTTAATTTTAGAACATTGAAACAAAACTTTGTCTTTTCATGTTCTAAGAGCGGAGAAAATTACGAAAGGTGACTTTATCACTTCCGATTGGAAACGAGCTCGAAAGGACAAGTGCTTAAATGATATTTTAAGTTTAATGAGTCAAAAAGATCAAATGATTGCTCTGGAACTCTAGGCATAAGATTTACCAGATAAATCGTAAAACTGCATATACACCTTGGTATTAAAATGAAAGAGAGATGATCGAGGACTTCCCATACGGTAGCTAATCTTCTCGAATGTTGTTTTTGGTGCATTACGGTTCGTAAGGAGGCAGACTCGGATTCCTATGGATAACAAGATTACAACCTAGTGGGGTCTCCCATCATATACGTGACGATACAGGGAGCACAAGTATGTACTAGCACTTATCGAATCACAAAAGGAGGAATCACCCAACCTTAGTGAAAACAACAACCTCTAGGTTTAAAGACATCGGAACATGTCTCTAGCCTAGACCATTAGATATATGAGTGTTAAGTTCCAATGCATTTTTAGATTAATTCGATAAATTTAAGCAGTTTATCTTGAATTAGATCTCAATTTCAAGGCCCTACAGAATATATCTTCAAAAACTCCTAGAATTCAACTAAATGAGTAAAGAAACCACTTCTTTTCAATGAACAACTAACTAAAGAAAAGTGAGACATTCAATTCAAAGCAATCAAAGCAACAAGCAAGCAAATGCGAGAATGGTACATTTCATTATTTCGCAAGCAAACCAATCAAGAGGAAAGAAAAATGCTTCTATATTTCACTAACTTTCAAGCAATCTAATTAAGAAAATGAAAAATTCATCCTTTGCTTTTCAACCTCTAAATGTCAAGAATTTACTAATGCAAAAGATTGTTCTCATTTCCTAATGAAAAATGAATGCGATATTTTGTTTTTTTTTAATAGATGACAAGCAACCAAATGCAAAACTCAAAATAATGCTAGTTTTAAGTCCTTTTCAAATGAAATCCTTCAATAAGTAAAGAGAAACATTCCACTCAGAAACTAATCAAAGACTTAAAACAAAGAATATGTTTCTTTTTGCAAAAACTTGAAATCTTTCTAACTGGTCGAGAAGCAGTGTGATCTATGCCAAAGTGATGGAAGGAAACCAAACAAACAAGACTTGAAAGTTTTGGTAACCAAACATCACATACTAATCAGGAAGATGAAAAAACAGTCAATAAGGAAAATCCTCAAACAAAGCAAGGGATCTAGCTCAAAGGGTCCAAACGAACAAGAAAACCAAGAGAAATCTAATGCTTCAAGAAACCCTAAGGTTAATAGGTCACACAGTTCAAAAGGAGAAACCTCAAGGGAATGAAACCAAGAGTCGAATATTCTAGCAAACAACAATTTGAAACACAATAAATAGGCAAAAGAAAAGCTCAGAAGGATAGGACACACTAGCCAATCAGAAAATAGAACTTCAAAATTAAAACCTACAAGAATCTTCGCAAACGTAAAACCGACAACATGCGCCGACAATGAAAAGTCGCATCCCCTTAACTAGCAACTTTGTAACATCATCACATAAGTACACCAGAGAACATTGTTGAGTGTAAATCAAAGCTCGGTGCGACTGTGAGGCGACTTAAGCATGCCAAACAATAGGAAGTGCAACTAATTAAATAGAGCAGACATGACTATCATCACCACTATCATAAAATAAAAGGCAACGACCCCAAACCAAAGGAAAATTTAAAAATTTAGCTGAGGAAAGGCCAGACCTATCACTTATGATAGTGGGAATACTACCAGGAGTAGTCAAACAACTCACAATATGGAGAACTCTACCCAAAAAGTAAAGGAGACAATAAACAAGAAAAGAAAAATCAAATTAAGAGACAAAAGACACAATGTTCCCCAGTATGGTCACCAACTCCTGAAGTAGGTAAGTTCTCTCTGCAGACAGAGGCAACCCCTCTAACCGTAGAGTGGGTCTAGTCACAACAAGAACAATATCAAATAAAATTCCCTTAGATAGTTAATGTCATGAAGACCTACCTTCAAATCCTCATTTGATGAAGTTCTTGTTGTGTTACTCTAGCTCTCGTTCTAATCACTTTTGTACCTGAAACAACATACAAAGAACAACAACAAACATAATAGAATACAACAAAAGCGATCTACTTAAAAGGTCAAGGAACTTCAAGCTATCAATATGCAATTTTGACATAAGATATAGGAAATAAACCATTGATTTGTATTAATATGAACTGAGGTAAAACTTACAACAATGCGTTGATGTTGTAGGTCTCCTTGAAGGGTCTTGTCAGCATGTCTCCACAAGCATTCACTCATGAAATGTCTCCCTAGAGGATGAATAACTCTCTCTCCTACCCAAAAGGAAAAATTATGATGCTAGAACACTCATACAATCAAGCCAAGTCCACACAAAACTATCCCAGGCTAAGTTACATTAGAAGCTACTTCCAAAAACTACTCAAACTCTCTCACTCTCCCTCCAACTGGTAGATCTCAACTATGAAGGAGGTATTTATAGGAGGACGAACCTCCATAAAATATTGGAGAAAGAGTTTATCCCTTAGGGAGGTTGCACAAAGGGTGGAACAACCATCCCAAAGGAGAGAGATGAGCTCATATGATCCAACAACCAACCCTAGTATCGCCACTTAGAAGCTTCAACAATTTGTTAAAAACAAACTGGCCAAAAGTAGCTCTCTGTATATGAAACACAAGGATAGGGCGACAACGTTGCTAGGCTAAGTTCAACCTTGGCCATCTTCGTGGGTGGAATAACTGATGACCCGTGACGACCCAAAAACATAGGTTAAAAATGGTCTACACCAGGAGTAATGAACTGAGGTATTGTTCCTGATATGACAAGGAAGACACTGACACATATTTTGCAACATGACACAAAGGAGATGTTAATAACACGGACCGACAATGTCTGGGGTAAGGGAATGCAGGGTCGGTGACAAAATATTATGTAACATTTAGGATTATTTTTCTTTCAATTGTATTAGTTATGTGAACTACTTCCTTTAACTAATACAAAATCATATGATGAATAATATCAACTATTTCTACCTGTTTTAGTTAACTTTCTCTTGGATTAGGAGAGGGATATCCCATTCTAGTTCAAGATAGTATTTCATGTTTTAGATTAGTTTTGCATTAACATCTTAGTTTGCCTTAAGTCATCTCTTAAAGAGGAAAATAAATCATTTAATTGTGCTCTGATCAACCTTTAATTCGATCAAACCTTTGTGTTGATCTATTCCTTTAATTTAGATAGTCAAATATTGATATAAAGGAAATGTAACATATTATGATGTGTATAAATTAACTCTTAGTTTAGGTTAGATTAGTATTACATTAGTTTTAGGTTAGTCTTAGATGAGAGGGCAACTAGACCCATAACTAGTCATAACCACCATCTTGAACGAAAAAGGAGTTGGTTTTAGTTCCCAACGGGGTGGTCTCCCCTAATGTTGATGTTGATGGAGGACATTTTTTTTGTTCAATATTTTTGGCACTAGAAGGAGGGCTTGAAGACCTATTTTATTTTGGATTTTTTTTTTTTTTTTTTTTTAAGTTTTATTTTAATTACAATGTCTTGTCTCAAACTTCCAATTTGGAGTTGTATCTCTGGATGTGCGTCTGCCAATACTCCACCAGAAATAGTAAGACACGTGTCAAAGGTAAAAATTTAATGGTAAGAGGAATGCTTCTACATTTAATCATGCTTTACAATTCATTTAAAAAATTTCAATTTCTACTTTTCATGATATTAATGAAAGTATTATATGCAAGATCTTTACTCTTACATTCTCAGGAAAAGCCAAAAACTGGTGTCAATCTCTTTCAAATCCCTTTATTCATAGCTGGGATCAAATTATCACAATGTTCCTCTATAAATTTGACAGTTATGATTATGAACAAGTATGTGATGAATTCAAAAATTTACAAAGATGTGAAAATAAATCTCTCTTAGATTTTATTGTTAGATTTCAATAAATTTGCTTGAGATCCAAAGCTGAAGATAAACCTTCAAGAATTGAATTGATAGATTGGTTTGAATATATTTGTTCTCTTCCTCTCATTTCAAATCCATATGTAACAATTTCAAGCTTTGATGACTCTCCTTCAACTTTTGGTAATATTATCAAAAAATATAATTTAGAGGTGCATATTAACCATGATGAAGTGGCCTCAACCATGTACGATAAATTCCTAAATTTAGTACACACGTCTTAGAGTGTTAATGATAATCATGCTGATGAATCATTATGACAAAGCTTGCAAGAATTTTATAAAAGAACTACAAGAATAAATCATTAATGACCATCTTCCATGAAATATGAAAATCACAATGAATTAAATTCAAAAAATCAGATTATAAATCAACAAGTCAAAGCATAAATTTAAATTTCCAATAATATGCGCCCTGTTATACAAATTTTTGAATTTGATCATGTTGATCAAATACAAAATTCAAGGTATCCAAAGAACACTCTTTAAGAAAGAACAATTAGCCAAGTAAATGATCTAGAATCTGAAATTTGCAATGAAGAAAATGCACAAGAATTCACAAATAGAGATATTTTTAAATTCATTTTTGTTGATTCTCATATTCACCTTTGTCCTGATATTTTGGTTGATAGCAATATATCCATTATTTACTTTAATGTTATTCCAGAAAATAGAGAGGATGATATAAATGAGTTGCCAATTATTTTTTATCAAGATAGAGAATCATTCATTAATCATTCTTTTGGTATTAATGAACATGTGCTTCATATTCCATATTTTTTTGATACATCAGATGATATTGAAGGTAATTATAGAGAATGTTTTGAGGTAATTTATGATAATTTCTCTAACATTGAGGGTGTTGATTTGTCTTCTTCTCAAGTGAATCCTCACAATCAAATTCAAATCACATGTGAAAATGAAGAAAACTCTAACTCATAAAGTTTAGCAACTGGTTCTCATTTTCAAACAATTAATTATACTCATGATTTCTGCATTCAAGAACTCATTCCAATCTATGATTTTTATGATGATAAAATTCTTACTCATATTCTTAATCCTGGCCCTCTCTCTAATTCACAAGTTAGTGTTTTCAATGATTCTAATTCCATTATTCTTGCCAATCCTTGTTAAGAGGAAATTACTCCAAGGCAATCCCAATTGTGTTGTAACAATAATTGTATTACTACTATAAATTATGATTTGATTTCATTGTTGTTCCTTCACTTATTTTGTTCGATTTCATATTTGCTTTTTGTTTTCATATTTCAGTTTTTTGATATCTTATGCTAGCATAATGAGAAGTTCAGTATGGAATACTCAATTGATGCATCACTTGAATGTGAAGATGATGTTTCAAATCACAATCATGAACATTAAGAGTTATTAATTTTCCAATTCTAACTGATGTCCATTTCTTATCACTTGTTACTTTCCTCTCCAAAGTAGTGCAAACAAGAGAGTGTATCTTTACAATATGACCAACTATCTAATTCTATTAATGATATTTCATTGAATCTATCAGATTTCCATCCATATTTCATTGACACATTTGAGATACATTTGGAAAGTTTTCCCTCACAGAAGATTATTAATAATTTAACATATGTACATACGGTTAATAATTTCTTGCAGGCCATTGTATCTAAAAATCCATTTCGACAATTTGGAATGTTATCTTCTCCTTTAAACATCTTCCAATCATTAATGGAAATCCATCTAGATTTCTATCATCCAATTGAAATTCAGCTAGGAAAGACATTTCAAGAGAAGGTGATTGTAAATAAGTTGCTTCTTGTAAATGCATTAACAATAATTGTACATAATGTTTTCAAATTTAATTATGTTGGTTTAATTATATTTATGCTTTTATTGCTGATGTTTGAAGTATTTATTCATGCATAAAATAAGATTCTTTAATGGCTACATTAGAAGCACGATTTCTCTTAGTCTTAGTCTACTTTTTAGATTAGGATTAGGTCTAGTTTAGAAGTTACTTTAAATTGAATAAGAATATGGTTCTGAACTTTGATTAATACATGGGAGAAAATAAAGATTCAATAGCTAAAATTATGATCGAATTCTTGAAGGTACACATTTATATGTTCATCCTCATCTGGTTGAGCTTTATTTCATCTTTTCCTTTCTTTTTTAATCATTATTTCTTTCTTATATTTTGTTGTTATTCTTGCAGGTTCCCATGGATTTGATTTGTAGATTCAACTTTGCTGGAAACTTACATTTCAGAAGAAAAATCATCATATGACATTAGGGAGTTTTCTCTTTTCTAATTTTGCATACATTTTGAAATTGATTGCTAGTCTTATTCTTAAAATTGAATCTATGAAGACTCGTAAACTATCCTCAAGCAAGATTTGAAAAAGTTAAAAAACCCCTATCAAAGCATACAATAATAACTCTAAATCAATAACTATGCTTTTAAACAAAAGATATTTATTAACAAATCATCATACAAGATAAAATCAACAGAATCTCATTTTTCTTGTAAAATGTATCTCAAGGTTCATTCTCTTGATTGTCTTCTTTCTGATTTGATAAGCATTTTACGGTTAGTTATATTGTCTTTTCATTTCATTTCACAATAAAATGGAGTAGTCTTTTCTCTTTCATATTGGCATAATAATTTGGCGAGTCATTTTCATACTCTAATTTATATTAATAGAACCTAATCCCTAAGGATCACTTCAATGAAGATGATTTCGTTTATGTTCATTTTCAGCTTTCCTAACCAAGTAGAGTCCCTGGTTTTGGTTCTTTGAGTTTAAATATTTTCATTATTGGTTAATGAACTATCTTTAACCCCAATCTTTAAAGAGAAAAAAACACATATAACAACAGTTTCTTAAGGTCATGAGTTCTTTTGGGAGAAAGTTTAGTCAAGTGAATAATAGTCAGCTTAAAACTTTTTACACCCATCCCTTTCTCTTAAGGAGAAGTATGCCACCCCATCTATTAATTAATCTTTATGAGATTAACAGTAACCATAGTTAAACATAAAAACAAAAATGGTCAATTGAAGGATAGGAGGTCTCATCACAAGCCAACCTACCATGATCATGAATTTTAACATTGTGACATTACCATTATTGGTCACCAAGCCAAGGTAATGGATTTCGACCAAAAGGTTGAAGGACAAGAGGTCTCATCAAGCTGGCTTGTTCACCATGTTAGATCCCGTGAATAGCATTGTCGTTAGCTGGTTACCAAGGCAGTACAATGATCTTCAATTGCAATTAAAATAAGTTTAAGATGATCTTTTTGCAACTATGCATTTATTCCTATTAGATGGGACACTAGCACCTAAAAGTGTTAAAAGGCCTGTCGAGGCCATAGACGTCTGTTGGCAACAATGGCCATGCATATGCTATAGAGGTTAAATTAATAATATGTTTTCTTGATTATCTTGTTTACTTGAAAACTAATGTCCAACTAAGTTGATTGTTGTACATTCACTGAAACATTGAATTCATGGGGTAATTTTTTACAAGTTCATGAATGATAATGGTATATATATATGTGTGTGTGTGTGTGTGTGTGTGTGACAACATATAATAGGGACAAAATGGTTAGGATATCTAAATTTGAGCATTTCAAATTATCTAATTATAATTACTTCATTTTTAAACTAGGTTATGTATCTTTACGACAGAGATAACTGCTGCTCCCCAGTGTGTCGCCATTGTTGTAGTAAAAGCACAACACCCCCATTTTATTGTATCATAGTAGACACGAGGACCCTTTTTTGCATTGCATGTAGGATTTGAGTGTAATTGCTTCATTTCAAGTCTAATTTGATTTGTATTCACACTTGTTGTATTTTTATAGTTTTCCTAAGTTTGATTAAGTTTGTTTGTTAACAAACTTTTTAAATAAGTTTTTATTTTAAAAATATTAATTAATTAGATTAATGAATAAAACATAGCCCCTAAGGCCAAGATTCATACATTAAACATATTATAATGTGTTGAGTGGCTTTGTCCTTTTTAATAAACATACAAATATAAACTCTGAATCATATGAAAAATGGCTTTAATACAAACAAATGAATATAGGTTTCGGTGATATATATTATAAGGTGGCTGGAGTATTATGGAGGACCCACATACCACATAACCCTCCTTTGCTTCCTTATATCAAAGAATCCCTCATATCAGAGTTTTTTTTATATGCCATTCCGATTTCCGATATGCTAACCCTCCTTTTCTCCCTTATATTGGAGAATCCCTCATATCAAAGTTTTTGTTATATGCCGCTCTGATTTCTAGGATGATAATCCATCCGATATCTGATATTCAATAATCCAATCCCTCTGATCTCCAATATCCCAATGTTCCTCTGACCTCTGACTTCTGATATCTACCAAGCTCTCATATCTAGACCCGATATACGTATTAACAATGGTCTAATTGGAATTTCACGTCTGCTATCATGTCATAACTTTTGAAATGGCACATATTTAAAATTGTTGATATGACTTAATCTTCCAATCATTGATTTGGTTGCTGATCCAATGGGCTTTATCAAAATGATTTAATATAATATCACATCTACTCCTTATTGGAACTTTCCATATATCGCATGTTTTGTAGAGTGTGTCATGTTAAAGTTTCGATATCCATACCACCGATATCCATCCACGTTCTCTGCTTATAACACTTTGGTTTTGTCTTTACTATTAAGTTTTAAATAAGTCACTGTTAATGGTATTGGTCTATTTATCATTGGTTTTTCATTGGGATTAGTATAGATTTAAAGTATTTGTAAAATGTTGATTGCTTTTTTGTATTTGGATTCTAGGGCTGATTCTGAAAGAAATTTCTATTCCGATTTTAAATAAACATTTAAAATACTATAGTGCTAAAGAAAGACAAAGTTTTTTGAAAAAGGCTATTCAGATAATTTGTTAGAAACTACCATTCAACTCATTTGTAGAATGCTTGAATATGATCCAAATGAAGCTTCCAAGATCTTCTATGTTCATGTTGTGATTCAACAAAATAAAAAACCTCCAGATTCATCTATTTTTTATTTCTCATTTGTTAAGAAACTGAAGGGATGTGTTAACTTTGAAAATTTGTGTAAATTCTTGTCTCTTGAATAAAAATAGGGAGGTCATGATCATACACAGGGGGCTCTATAATATCTTTTCTTGTGCGTCTACACTATTGTAGAGCGTAGAGAGTTTTATTGTAGATATTGTAGAGAATTTATGGCTCTGTTATAAAGGGACTTTACACAATTACTAGCACTTTCATTAAGGGTTAGATCTACTCTCGGAACTATGGTAATAGAACTTTGACATGGTTTTAATCGATTCTTGTTCTTGTGTACTACTACCAGAACTCAAGATTATTGTCTCATTGTTAAAGTTTAATTTTTGGTTCTGATCTTTATTCTAAACAATATTATGTTTCCTTAATATTATGCACTATTGTTATTTCATTGACATTTCATTGTTGACACCTTTTTAAAGCTATCTTTGCAGGGTAGAATGAGATCAGAATCAATCTTAATTCATTGAAGTATTCATGTGGTGACTGATCACTATTTGTTATTAATTTGCAGGCTTATTTTTCTTTCACTTGTATTAGTTAATGTTAACTACTTCCTTTAACTAATACAAAATCATATGATGAATTATATCAGTTCTTTCCCCATGTTTTAGTTAAATTTCTCTCGAATTAGGAGAGGGCTATCACATTCTAGTTCGAGATAGGATTTCATGTTTTAGATTAGTTCTGCATTAACATATTAGTTTTCATTAATTTCTCTTTTAAAGAGGCGAATAAATCATTTAATTGCAGTTTGATCAGCCTTTAATTTGATCAAACCTTTGTGTTGATCTATTCCTGTAATTTACATGTTTAAAGATCGATATAAAGGAATTGTAACATACTATGATGTGTATAAATTAACTCTTAGTTTAGGTTAGATTAATATTTGATTAGTTTTAGGTCAGTCTTAAATGACAAGTTAACTAGACCCATAACCAGTCAGAACCACCATATTCAACGGAAAAGTAGATTCTTTAAGTTCCTCACTAGGTGGTCTCCCCTAATGCTGACAAAGGACATTTTTGTCGATCAGCAAAATCCTAGTCAACACCTTGGGAGGTGCATTTTCTTGAAAAAAACTAAGACTCTTGACATGATGGGCTGACTATTCGAGCCTTGAGCTCCAAGAAGCCTTAATGGTAGGAGGATGGTATCTATCATCTAATTTATGAGCCGAACAACCTCATTGATAAGTTAAAGGAGGGAGAGAGTGTCCAAAAATTCTACAAATGCAAGAGCATGGAGATCCAAAAAATAAGAAGCAATTATTATTACATAGTATTTCATCATGCCTCCTGCACTACCCTATGTCATACCTCAATGTGTCTGAAACTTGGAAATCATGCAGTGTACCCATCCTGATATGTAGTCCAGATCCTCCCTGAAACATTGATGGAAACATGCATTGAGCCTTCCTTTGAAGAAGTAAGCTCTACAACCCTAATTTCAGGACTAGTGTGACTGTGACACTAGAAACTAGTGTTGATGGAGAGTTTCATTATACTAGCTTCATACCAACGTGCGTTTTACTTGGATACTCGTGCTGATCCCTAAAAGGAAAGTTTTCCCAAAGAGGACAAGAAGCTTCATGATGTAGAGGCTTCCAGAATGACGATATGGATGTTGTTCGGTGTGGATGTGGTCAAATTATTCCAATATTTCCCTTTAATCTTTTTAAAAAATTATATATTACAACGCAATAGAACACATAAAATATATTGCAGAAATATAAACACAGAAAGCACATAAAACAAGACAGACACAAATATACGTGGTTCACCCAATTTGGGCTACGTCCATGGAGAAATAGCCAGTCCTTCGTTTTATATTATCTAACAAAATGAAGAGATACAAACTACAGTAGATCCGCTGTAATTCCCTCTTCACTCTCACATAATCTTCACTCTCTTTCTCACTCAAAATACATATATACATAGATGCAATACAATTCCCTCATATATAGTGAGGAGTTTCCTTCTAGGGAGAAAAACCCTAAATTAGCCATAAATTCTATCGTTAAAACTCCTCATAATGAACGACCCAGATTGAAAACGAAATTACAACATTTTACAAGGAAAATTTACGTCTATATTTTAGCTTTGGGGATGCTGCCCCCGATCCCCTGCCTGGGGGGGCTCCAAATAATCACTGTCATTGCCCCCTAGATGCCCCTGGAGGTGTACATAGATGGGTGGCATTGACGCCACATTATGAACTAGGGTCCAATGTGGCGATACCTTTGAATAAATAAGATAATTGGGCTCCACACCCAACAATATCCCACTTGGAGACTGATTATAGTAACTCCACTACTGCTTAATTTTCTAGATAATGCCTCCACTTTGGACCTGGTTGTTTCTCATATTCTTCATCATACTTCAAGACCAATTGAAACTGAGTAGAATATCAATTTCTCCCTGGTTACAACTTTTGTTAACATATATGCAGGATTCTCGCTTGTGTGTATCTTTTCCAGCTTCAACTGTCTATCTTCCAACACTAATCATATGAAATTGTACTTAAGTTGTACATGTTTAGTCTTGGAATGAAATGCAGAGTTCTTTGAAAGATGTATGGCACTCTGGCTGTCACTGTATAACCTACCCAACTCCTACTTCTTACCCAATTCATCTAGAAACCTTTATAACCAAATCATTTCTTGACTAGCCTCTGTAGCAGCAACATACTCTACTTCCATCATTGAGAGTGCAACAACACTTTGTAGTTTTGAAACCCAACTTACAGTTGTTCCACCTATAGTAAACACCTACCCTGTTGTGCTCCTCCTGTTATCTCTATCACCCGCCATATCTGCATCAACATATCCCTATAGAGCAATGTTTGGACCACCAAAGCATAATGCTTGATTTGTGGTACCTCTCAAATACCTGAGAATCCACTTCACCACCATCCAATGTTCTTTTCATAGATTGTTCATGTACCTACTTACTGTTGGGCCGCCAAATTAGCATACATTTTCACTCCATTTTCACTTTTATCCTCATTTTGTCACCTCATTTCATCACATTATCATTATATTTTCATTACCATATGGGTTCATATTTTCATTTTCCAAAGTTATTTATTTTATGCATTTAAAGTGAATTTATGATTAAAAGTTAGAAAAATAACATATATTTGCTTATACCTAAAGGTGGAATGAGTTTGGTGACATGTGTAGGTGATTTGGAAGGTTCCAAGACACTCTTATGTGGCCTCCAAAACTCAAATTCGAATTCTCTTGAAGATTTGAAGGAGATTTGGGATAGGGGTCAAGCATATCTCATGGAGAAAAATCATGGATAAAGGAATATGTGTCTCATATTGGTTGTAACCATATGAATGATTTGTGGAACTAGGAGGGATTAGTGGACCTCCATTAATGATTTAGTTGCTTATGTTTTTGTATAAATAGGAGTACCTCCTCCATTCCAAAGGGGGAGGACTTTTGGAGCATGTATCCAACTTATGATGGAATAGAATAAAGCTTCATTTTACATAAATTTCCATTCTATAGTTTTAGATATAAATTGTCTTAATGTAGTATATGGAATAATTTGTCACTTTGTTCTTAAGAGAATTGAGCTCACTCTAAAAGGATCAAATAAACATTTTATTTCATAATAGATCTTATTTCATTTAATTGCACAGTTGTTTGAGGATTTGTTTGTGATTGCCAAATGGGTTTTAAAATTAAAATCTTATAGCATATGAGGGGAAAACCAAGGGTCTAAGTTAGGCTCTCTCTCTATTTTATTTGCATGATAATTTAAATTCATTTTTTTGCTTTTAAGTTTCAAGTTATTTCATTTCTTATGCTTATGAATGAATCTTAGTTTATTTTGGATCAATATATGAGGGGACAATCAAGGGACTAAGTTAGTATCTCTCTCTCTCTATTTGAATCTGAACAACAATTAAAATTCATTCTCTTGTCTTTATTTCAAGTTTCTGGTTTTATGTAATCAATGATTTCTTTTCAATCTATAATACTGTAGGGAAGGACAACCAGGACCTCCTCAATTAGGAGCCTCTTCCCTTGCATATTATATTGAATAAAAAATCATTTAGTTAGACATAGAGTTAGTTGCCTAATCATGCATATATTTTGTTGGCATCATCACAAGATTACGAGTATCCCTGGTTGATAATTTAATGAAAGAAATTTAAGCAATTAAATTGCCCAACATTTTGGCGTCGTTGTCGAGGATGGTGCTAAAGGATTAGGCATTAGAAATTTAATTCAGTACCAATATTTTTCTTTGGAAAAACTAACTCATGTTGAAAGGATGACTTGGTGATAGCAAGATCTTAGTAACATGGGGAAGTGTACATAGGAGTTAGCTTTGAATCTCATTTTTAGCTGCATATATAAATCATCATAAATACGATGCATAAATTTCAATCAATATTTTCACTATAAGAGTTTCGAACTATTCCATTTATGGACAGGAGATCTAGAATGATATTTAAGCATTTGGAGGAGAGACAAGAGAATGAGGACTACATTGAAGATTGGTTTCAAAAGGTGACTAGGCCACAACATTTTTTCATTCTTCAACGAATCCTAGTATTTAATCCAAATGTGCAATTGATCTCTCATATCCTTGTAAACATTTAGGTATATTTTTCAAATTTGTATGTGAGCATACTAGATATTTTGATCCGTAAATGGCTTCATTGGAAATGCTCCTACACTTAAAAACAAAAACAAAAAATCTCGTTCTCAAAATAGAATAGTATATAATAGGAAAATAAAACCAAGCTTGGAGAGTTTCTTTTAAGTTTTTTATTTTCAAATTTGATTTCATTTTCTTGGAAATTTTGGTGGTGCAGCAAGAGCCACCTCATCCACTAACCATTAGCAGGAATATCTACAATCAAAGGGATATTTGTGAAGAAGGAAAACAAGTGGAGTTTAAAAAGTTAAAACTTGAGGTTTGAAATCGAATTCTTCTTATATTTCTTTTGAAATTTCATATCTCAATTACATAAATAATTCATAAGTATGCTCTCCTCCTACACTTTGTGTGACTTGGAGGATCAAAAAAAGGATTTCATGTTAGTATTTCTTTTGTTAAAAAAAAAAAACAAACTTCTCTCTCATTATTTGTTTCTTTTAAAAATAATAAAAATAAATAAAAACACAAAGACAAAAATGAGAATAAAGTAAACAAATAAAAATTCATGGAAGCCAAGGAAACAAATTGCTGCAAATGTTATGTGTAATTTTGAAAAAAGGAAAGATAGTTATGTATTGTCCTGATTTAAAAAAGAGAAAATGAATTTCACCTGCCAGTTAACTGAGCAGAGACCAAATTCGTAGAGGTTAAAAACGTCAATTTTAAAATGCATTTTGTGACCAAATGAAAACGAATATGAAAAATCGAAAACATGGGTTTTTCTTAGAAGGGGGTGAATTATGATTGATGAGGAATATTTACAAAATTCGTAACTGATTGAGATATTTTCAGGGTTCTCTGAAGTGTTATTTGTGAGGTTGCGTGAAAAAAGCGATTTTCAATTAATTGTAACCAGCACACCAAGGCCATCCAATGGCTCAGCCACAGAGCCATGGCCACCCACCCTGTAGTGTTGCCAAGCTGCAGAAAAAAATCAATCAATAAATTTAAAAAATTAATTAATTAATAATTAAATAACAAAAAAAATATTAATTATTAAAAAAAAAATTATTACAAAAATGAGATTTTCTCCATGCTTACAACCTGCAACAAATATATATATATATATATATATATATATATATATATATATATATATATATATATATATATATATATATATATATATATATATATATATATATATATATATATATATCTATATATATAGGATGGCAGGTGTTTGCGAGCTTAGGTTTTCAGCAGGTCCGTATGTTGCCACCGCCGTCCCCACAGATTTGTTTGATACTGGAACGGCTTGGAGCCTGGCTGCGGGATCCTCAGCGCTCGATGATACCCTCAGGACTTGGCCTGGATCCTTTGACGGAAAGGAGCAACAGGATTCGAATCAAAACAAACAGGTATTGGAGGTTTTCCCCCCCTTCTTGGCACGGTTCGTTTTCCTCAGGGCGACTCTGGGCACCCCTCTTCGTTGTCCGGGGTTTTATGTTTCAAATCAACCGACCCTCACACAGTCTCAAATTGATACGCCCTCCTACGCGGGTGACTTACCCTGGATAGGTTGCCCTGTCTGCGTCAATGGGAAACAGAGCCGGCTACCTATTCCTCCGCCCCTTCTTGGAATTCTGCGGGCCCGATCTGCCACACTATGGCTGTCTTTAAATGGCCTGGTTGAAGACCAATTATGGGGCGGGAAACTGGATCTGGTATTCCAATGGTTTGAGGCTCCTCTGTCCTCGGTGGCGCAGATTTGGGAGACTGCCATTTTGACAGCGAAAAAATTAAGTCTCAAGACTCCCATCTCCAAGACTCCCTCTCGTCGAGAGATACAAGGCCCCCAACCTCCTTCAGGTCCTCTCCATGGCAAGCCTACCCCCCTTATTGTACGGGAGAAGCAACTAGTAGAAGAAATCAGGCAAAAAACAAAAGGTGAAATAAAAGAATCAGGTCATGAAATGATTCAAATTTTTATCAGAACCCTGTCAGGGAACACAATCTGCAAACAAATAAGAACAGGGATGCTGATAAAAAACCTAAAGGACGAAATTCAAGTATTATTGGGCATACCAGCAAGTTTACTGAGCTTGGTATATGCAGGACACAAACTACAGGAAAAATTTTCAGTGCAGCATTATGGAATAGTAAGAGATTCAACAATTTATCTCAGTATGAGGCTGAGAAGAGGAAGCTTTGGATCTAGCTCAAAGGGCACAGTCTCGTTCAAGGATGCTGTCAAAGGAAAAGGGGAAGCCACCAACAAGCCAGCACCACCACAGGATCTGCCTGGTCCTTATATAGTGGAGCAAAGTAAACAGAACCCAGTTTTGACAATCGACATGCCTGAGGTAAACAATTTTCATACACATTTATCTTCTTTGGCAATCATCTGTAGATTCAATGGTTTTTGGCCTAAAACAGATGCTTTACGGCATTGGATCTATTCCACATGGACTCCAAACTGTGACATCTTTTTATGCTCCAAAGGATTTTTTATTGTACAGTTCGACTCAGTCGAGGTAAAAGACCATGTTCTCCATGAGGGGTCATGGTTCTGGGGCAACGCAGGGCTCTTTATGACCCCCTGGTTTCCGAGTTTTGACCCCTCCACTATGGTGGTCTCCAAAATGCCAGTCTGGGTCAGGTTACATAATCTCCCGCTTCACTTTTGGCATCCAAAAGTTTTTAAAGCAATGGGGAATGTAATAGGCAAATTTATCAAGGATGATGACGAATGAACTGCTAGATGCATTCACACTTTTGCCAGAATCTGTGTCGAAGTTGACCTCAGTCAAGGGCTACCTGAAAACATCATTCTTATCCATAACAACTCCCAATGGAAACAACCGTTAGACTATGAAAACACGGCCTTCAGATGCCGAGGCTATCAACAGACAGGTCATCTCCGTAATAACTGTCCTCAGGCCAAAAAGGAAAACAGAAGGAACAAAAAACCAGCAAAAAAACCAAGAGGCTGGCAAAACACAGAGAACCTAGCAGAAGAAACAGAAGATGAGGAGACAGAAAACCTTCCACTTGAACATGACGAGAATCCAATTGGGGGTGAAGCCGCAGCTCCCACCCCCTCAGCACCTAATTAAGTTCATATGACGACAGAATCAGAGAATTTGGCAGGCCAAGGAATGTGGGCCTCCTTGTCGAAGCAAAACACAGTTCTTAAGGACAATAGCGGAGCCAAAAGACACCACTCCCCAGAATACTCTGACTCAGAAAAGGATGCGTCCTGTACTATCGAGGATTCCTCACTAGCCCTTTATAAATCCTCTCCTACTCAACGTGAGTGGCGAAAGGTTGAGAAGAAAAAAGGAAGATAATCATAATTTCCTAAGACCTGGTAACTCCCTGCGTGGAGGCAACTACTGGTTTCTATGTTTCTTGTACATGGTTGTAGACAAAATTTCTACTTGCTACTATCCGGAAGGCGACCAGCCTCATTATACATATGCACAGGCATCTGCAAAATGTAATTTCTTATAATATAATAGAAATTACGACTTTTTCTACGGGGAAAAAAAAAATATATATATATATATAGATATATATATATATATATATATATATATATATATATAATCATAAACATTTCCCAACATTTTATAGAATAAAAATTGGTTAAAGAATCCACTTTCTAGGCAAAAAGGATGAGTTCAAAATATATGAAAAATGATTTGGCAAATATTTTGGAATTCCATCTTCCTAAAATTCTTGAAAATGATGAATTCAAAAGATATGAAAAATAATTTGGCAAATAATTTGGAATTTCATTTTCCTAAGAATCTTGGAAAGGATGAATTCAAAAGATATGAAAAATGATTTGGCAAATATTTTTGAATCATATGTCCTAAAATCTTGGATTTAGATTGGCCACTTTCCAAGTTGTTGTTTCAATTTTCATTTTAGAATAATTAAAATTTCCAAAATTCCATTAAATTCGTAAATGTGACTTGTGATTTATTGGTAGGTCATTCAAATTACATAATGGAGGTCATGATTTCAAATCTTGTAGGGATTGGTATTTGTTAATTATTCGTCAATTTTGACACAACATTAATTAAACAACCATTTTGCCACCACATGGTAGCACAACATTGACCAATATTGCATATTCACTGCCACATCATCATTCAACATGTCACATCATCCATTTTCCATGTCACCCACTACCACATCACTATTGCATAGTCACCCTCTATTATGAAACCAGCTCAAGAAAAGATAGAAAAGATAGATCAATGCCTTAGAATTCAGCCTCTTTGAGGGGGCAACCTCCTTTACATTACATAAATGAACAATTCTTGGATGATTCAAATGACAAAACCTCCTTTCTATATATAAGAGCCTAAGGAGTCACAATATAATCCAGTCGACCTAACAATAATAATATAAAGCCACAAAAATAACAATAGAGGGATTATATGGGGCACAGTAATAACAATATGGGGGCAATAGGGGCACAACAATATTAATAAGGGGTATAACTACAATAGTAATGGGGTAATCACTAGTATTATAGGAACCCAACATGCTCCTCTCCTTCAAAAAAGTATTGTCCTCAACGCTTGAGTAGTTTTGGATACTTCTGCATAAAATTCTCATCCTCCCATGTGGAATCTTCAGCGGATAAGTTCTTACACTTGATAAGATACTCTGAAATTGAACAATTTCGTAGCTGTCGAGTTCTTGTTTCTGTGACTGCTTCCAGTTCCAATATAATTTTTCCTTCCTCATCAAGTTCTGGCAATATTGTTTGAACTGAGAGCTTGTCGCCTATAACCTTCTTTAAACATGAAACATGGAAAACTGGGTGCAATCGAGAAGCTGCAGGAAGCTCCAATTTGTATGCCATAGTACCAATATTTTGCAACACCTTGTACGGACCATAATACTTTGGTGATAATTTATTATCCTTCTTAGCTTGCTTGAGGGACATTTTCTTATATGGTTGTAGCCGTAGGAATACCCAATCACCTACATCGAAACTTCTTTCACTACGATGTTGATCTGCCTGTTGTTTCATTCTATTCTGTGCCAACATAAGGTTGTCCTTTAAGAGTTGGAAGACTTGTTGTTGATGTTCGATGTGATGTTCCACTGCCTGAACCTTAGAATTTTCTCTTAAATATGATGTGATGGATCGTGGTTGATACCCATAAAGTTCCATAAATGGGGTCATTTTTGTTGTTGTATGGAAGGAAGTGTTATACCACCATTTAGGCTGAGGCAACCATTTGACCCATTGTGTTTGTTTATAAGATACAAAGCAACGAAGATATCCTTCCAAACATTTGTTTACTATCTCAGTTTGCCCACCAGATTGAGGATGATAAGATGAGCTATGAGCTAACTGAGTACCAAGACAAGAAAATAATTCTGTCCAAAAATTTCTAGTGAAAATGGGATCTCTGTCACTTACAATAATCTTTGGGTTTCCATGTAGCTTTTGAATTGTTTCCATAAATGAAGCAGAAACTGTACTGGCTTTAAATAGATGTGATAATACACAAAAGTGTGCATACTTGGTAAGTTTGTCAACTACCACCATGATGACACTCTTTCCCTCAGACTTGGGTAAACCTGTGATAAAATCCATTGAAACCTCCTCCCAATGTTGGCTTGGAATGGATAAAGGTTGTAATAGACCCGGTGTCTTAATTGTTTAAACTTTATTTTGTTGGCAAACCAAACATTCAGCCACAAACTTTTGAATATCTGATTTCAGGCCATCCCAAAAAAATTCCTTCTTAACCCTGTGGTAATTTTTTAAAAATCTTGAGTGCCCTCCTAAGGGAGAAGTATGCAATTCCATAAGAATCTTTTGTTTTAGCTGGGAATTCTTACAGACGTATAAGCGATCTTTGTACCATAACAAATCATTTTTCCAGCTAAATGTACCAGACATACTGGAATGTTGTTGTAACTTTCAAATAAGTGCCCACACTTCTTCGTCATTCTTCCATTCCTCCCTTGCTTCGTTTATCCAATCTGGTTGGATAATAGAAATGGCGCACAACAATGCTTCCACATCCTCATCCTTTCTTGAGAGTGCATCTTCCACCACATTTTGCTTCCTTTTTTTGTAGATGATTTCAAAGTCATAACCCAACGTCTTTGTGACCCACTTTTGTTGCTCTTCAGAGGATAATCTTTGTTGTAAAAAGTATTTAAGGCTATCATGATCCATTTTTAGCTTGAAGTGTCTACCCATTAGGTAGGGTCACCATTTCTTAAGTGCATGGAGTATTGCCAACATTTCCTTCTCATAAATAGCTTTGCTTAAAAACTTTCCCTTGATTGGACGACTTTCAAAAGCAATGGGTCTTTCATCTTGCATTAAAACAACACCAATTCCATTTCCTGAAGCATCACATTCCACAATAAAGGTTTTTGTGAAGTCTGGTGTAGCTAAGACCGGTGCTTGGCACATTGCCTCTTTAAGATGTTCAAAGGCCTTTGTTGCTTCCGGAGTCCATGAAAATGCATCTTTCTTCAATAATGTTGTTAGAGGTGCTGCTATTCTCCCATAATTCTTAACAAACTTGTGATAATACCCTGTCAACCTGAGAAATCCTCGCAGATGCTTTATGGATGTGGGGATTTTCCATTCCTTAATGGCTTTAATTTTGCTAGGGTCTACCTTAACTCCTTCATGAGATACAATATGACCCAAATATTCCACCTCTTGGACTCCAAGGAAACATTTGGATCTTTTTGCATATAATTGTTTCTCCTTCAATAGTTGTAGCACCTTGTCAACATGTTCAACATGATCCTTCCAAGACTTGCTGTAGATTAGTATATCATCAAAAAATACTAACACACATTTTCTAAGGAATGGTTTGAAAACTGAATTCATCAAACCTTGAAATGTTGAAGGTGCATTGGTAAGGCCAAAAGGCATGACCAAAAATTCATAATGACCCTCATGAGTTCTAAATGTTTTTTTCAGAATGTCTTCAGTCTTCATTCTGATTTGATGATATCCTGAACGAAGATCCAACTTGGTGAAGTAAATTGATCCATGCAATTCATCCAGTAATTCATCAATGACAGGAATGGGGAACTTATCTTTAATAGTGAGCTTGTTGAGCTCCCTATAATCCGAACACATGTGCCATGATCCATCCTTCTTGTGCACCAATACTACTGAAGCAGAGAAAGAACTTTGACTCGGTTGAATTATACCAGCCTCTAGCATTTCTGCAACCATACGTTTAATTTCACTCTTTTCGACATAGGGATATTTGTACGACCTGATGTTTGAAGGAACACTTCCTGGAATCAGATGAATAGCATGATCATGATCACGCATAGGTGGGAGACCTTTAGGAGTCTCAAATACCTTGGAATGGTTGTCCAAGACTTTTTGGAGATCTGGAGAAATAAATGATTCCGATGTGGAAACATCTAGTGAGCATAATTGTGTAATTACACCTCTTTGCTCCCCTTTTAGAAGCTTTGTCATACTATTAGAGTTGATTATCTTTCCTGCTTTCCCTACAATACCCCTTAATTCAACTTCCTTTCCTTCCGTAGAAAGTTTGATGAAAAGTTCTTGAAAATTAAAAGCTATTGTACCCAGGGGTTGTAGCCATTGGACTCCTAGTACAACATCAGCACCTCCCATTGGAATGGAAAGCATTCGGCTAGTCAATACATATTCTCCCATGGATAGCTTGATATTATGGCACTTTCCAGAGAAATTTATTGTTCCTCCATTTGCAATAATCACTTGACACTCTGGTGCTCGATATAGGAAGCAATTCAATTCTTTTGCTACCTTACAATGAATAAAATTGTGGGTGCTTCCTGAATCAATCAACACTATTACCTTTTTCTTCTTGATTTGTCCTTCTATCTTGATGGTTTGAGGAGTGGTAATTCCCGCCAATGCATTACAAGATATGGTCAGATTTATTTTTTCTTCATCTAGGCTTTGTTCCTGGAGTATATCCTCTTCTTTTAACCTTTCTTGCTCCTTTTCTTCTTCCTCTTCACAATCTATGTAGAATAATTTCTTCTCAGCACACTTATGACCTTTAGTGTATTTTCTATCACAACTGTAACAAAGCCATTTTGCTCTTTTTTCTTCCAATTATTGTGGTGTCAACCTTATAGGTTGTGGAAGACTAGGGGAAACAACACTTCCGTTTTTATAGTTGTGCGTGGTATGCTTCCTGGTTGCCATAATTTTGCTTTCCATTTTTCTTGCTAACCCGAATTCCTTCTCTAATGAATCATGTTCCCAAAGGCGAACATCATATTGGATATTATCCTTTAAATACCCTATAAACACATCAATCCTATGCTCCTCTGGAATATCTTTTACCCTTATGTTCAATTTTTTGAACTCCTCAATGTGCTCCATTATTGAACCCTTTTGTTTGAGACTTATCAATTGGCTAAAAAAAGTGTTGCTTTTTGTATCCTCATAATGTGCTATCAATTCTTCCGTAAAAATTGCCCAAGTGATAAATGGTTTACGAGAGCAAAGCCATTGATACCATACAAATTGATTTGGTTCCAAATATAAAGTTGCCATACGTACCTTTTGTGTGTTTTGCACATTATTGAGATCGAAGAATTGCTCCATCTGTAATATCCATGTGGCAGGATCCTTGCCATCAAACTTCCTCATATCGATTTTTGGAATATGGTGAGTCTTCGATCCAACATTAGCATCTATGGAATCATGATTAACATTTCTTTTTTTCTCATCAGGAGTTTCCTTTAGTACCCTTTCACCCTTAGGGACCATTTTTTGTAGCAACTTATTCATATTTATCTTCAATTCGTCCATGTCTGTCTTCAAATCTATCTTCAAATCATCCATCTTAGCTTCCACGTCAATCACCTTAGCTTCTACGCATTTCTTTAAACAGTCCATCTTAGCTTCTACACCTTTCTTTAAACCATCCATCTTAGCTTCTACATCTTTCTTTAAACCATCCATCTTAAATTCTGTTCCTTTTTGTGCAAGGGACAGTTGTTGCACTTGGTCTTGTAATTTTGATATATCATGTTGCATTTCTTCCTCTTCTTCATGAGTCATGCTAGAGCTTTCAGGTTCCTTACTAGGTGTTTGCATTTTCTTTCCTCGAGGCATCAGTTACCGATAATAATGCTCTACTATTCCCTTTGAATTCCTTCAAAATAAATTTTCAAACCAAGCTTAAGCAAAAATTTAAGAAAATCTACACACCTTTTTTCACTTTGTAGGAGCTCGATATTGCCTCTGATGTATCTCTATACTTTCCAATCATCTAGTTCTAAATTTGTGAGCTTTAGTAGCCCTTTGTGTCCTCTTTCCAATGCCACAAGTCTGACCCAAATTGGATTCTCCAAGGAAGAGTTATGTGAAATCTCCCACAGTGACTTGCTTATAGACTAGTTCAGTAGAGCGAACTTCTACGACGTGCCCCAAGTCACTGTTTTGACCTTTGGATCTGAAACATGCATACAAGCAACTATAGTCCGTCCTCTTTCTGTACCTCATGAAATTTCAATTCGATCCCCAGAGAGAAATTTATGACGATTTTCCACAGGTCACCTATTTTGAATGTAACTCAGGAGTCTGCAAAAATACCAACTTCCTCAGATCATATCTCCTCAAATATCACGCGAGAAGCTCTGAAATTAGGACCCAAGGTTCAGCGCGATTTCTTCTCAAATGGGTTTTTTTTTGCGACTTCTAAAACGTCACAGAAAAATTGTTATAGCGAAATTGCCACGATGACCTGTTTGGAGCAGCAAAACCCTAGAATCCAAAGCTCTGATACCAAATGTTATGAAACTGGCTCAAGAAAAGATAGAAAAGATAGATCAACGCCTTAGAATTCAGTCTCTTCGAGGGGGAAACCTCCTTTACATTACATAAATGAACAATTCTTGGATGATTCAAATGACAAAACCTCCTTTCTATATATAAGAGTCTAAGGAGTCACAATATAATCCAGCCGACCTAACAATAATAATATAAAGCCACAAAAATAGCAATAGAGGGATTATATGGGGCACAGTAATAACAATATGGGGGCAATAGGGGCACAACAATATTAATAAGGGGTATAACTACAATAGTAATGGGGTAATCACTAGTATTATAGCGACCCAACACCCTCCATCTGCCAGCTCATTTTTCAACACTGAAAATGGATCAAGAAGAAGCACGATAAGGTTGCTTCATCTACAGGATTATTGGTTTACAAATTGCCTTGAAAAGAATCCTGTAGATGGAAGATTGAATCCTGTATACATGCATTTTCATTTCATAAACTATTTTTATATGATCATGTTTCTTTAAGTCTTGTAGTTACAAAAGCCAATGATATCAAAAAATGGAAAATTTTATGTCATGACTCAGCCAAAGAAGATAGACAATATTTTTAGATGTGGGAAGGGTGCAATCCTGCAATTGAGAAACCTCATGACAATCTTCATTGTTTCACCCAAATTTCAAATAAGCACAACTTTCTCATAAGACATCAAATTTCGACGATTCAAGCGTTGTTGGAAATATCTCGATGAGATATACATAATGAGAAATATAACATCAGAATTTGAAACATTTAAAGAATTAAGAAATTGCTGACAAGATATAACAGGTAAAATGAGGCACTAGTTTCGACACATGTATAAATTCTTTCAGTTTTTCTTTCATGAATTTGTTTTATTAGTTCCAATTCTCAAATTTTTTTGTAAATGTCATAAATAGAGAGATTGATCACCTCTCTATTATGATAAACTTACATTTCATTGCAGAAAAAGTACTAAGTTTTTGCAGGTTTGAGGAAGATAAACAAATGACCGCAAGCAAACATTGTCTTTTAAAGACCCCATTTCAAGCATGAGGACATTTTTTTGGGTAAGCCAAGGGGAGAATGTAATAATATCTATCAAGTCATTGAAAAGCCTCTCAAAGATCACATTTATTTCACAGAAAATGATCAAAGCAGCAACAAAGATGAAACATCAATGCATGAACACAAGATGTCAAATAAGATCCATCACTTACAAGCCTTTTAGATGTCAGTGTCTCCATTGCATCCATGCTTCTTCAGTCAATAAACATTCGCCTCATTTCCCTTTACATTCATAATTGTATTCCTCCATTTTAGTAAATAAAACCTTCATTGCATTCTCACTTTTTCAGTCAATAAATTTTCCTTCATAGTCATTTTCCTGCCACACTTTCACTAATCTGTAACCCATCAATAAAATCATTCCACTCCTATACAAAGCTGATTCATTCCATTTCCTTTCCATTTTTCCAAATAAAACTTGATCAACTGCAAAATTTCTCATCCATAATCCTTCAAAATTATTGTTTCATGATCGAGTTAGATGATGGAGGATTCCTTAAGGCCTCCCTTCTAACAAGTCTTGGCCTATTGACATCAACACATTATCTAAGTTCAAGGCTAGAGTCCTTAGGAGTACCTTGAGGCTTGTATGCCTTAATGATAGGCTCTCTCACTAGCAATCATGGGAAAACAACAATGGAGCTTGATCGTTGGATCTTGCATGTGGCTCGACATCAGCTCATCCATTAACCCTTGGCAACATGTACATAGGTACCTTGGTACTCATTGACATTAAAGGTGAATTGCCTCGCATTGGTCAATGATATGCATCAATTGTTGGTAATCCAATTACTTCTCTTCATGCTCGACATAGACAGATTTATTTGCATGATTAAAATTGTACCATCGTGTGTTGTAATGATTAAATACTACATCATTTCAAAAGTTTGCAACAGATCAATTTGTCATAACAACAATAAAGATTCAACCCTTATCATCAGCAAAAAGAACATAAAAGAAGATCCAAATTCCTTTGTTTACATACTCCATGATCCAACAACATCAACAGCCACACTCTTCAGCGTCCACAACTCATGTACATTGAGGGTAAGTGAAGGTATGTGGTTTTCTAATTTTTAGTCATGCAATTCCTTAAAATGCTTAAAATTGTAACTTTGGAAAGTTCCTCACTTCCTTTTTCACATTATCATATCTCTAGTTGGAGGGGGACTTCATGTTCATACCTCATATTTACATTTTGAAATATATCACCTTTCATATGTCATATATGTCATTTATACACATGCCATCCTAACCAACATACTTTTCCAAACAACTACTATTGCATTATGATTCAAAACGTTACATGTTTTGCAAATGATGATCATATAATGAATGGTTGATTAAATGTTTTCAAAGTATTTTGATGCAACACAAAAATAACAAAAGTATTGTTACACAAGAACCAATACTAATAAAATTTGGTTGCCACACAACAACCAACCAAAGTAATATGTTGCAATCAAATATCTTTCAAAATGACACTTTGCAAAAGGAACAAAGCTATCAAATGATTATGCGAAGATGAAAGAAGAATTAACATCAGCCAAAGTTCATATAAAAGGAAGACAATTCAAAAGATCAAATCATGATTAAAGTAAATCAATGCAATAGATTGCTTGAGGACATGCAATAGCTTAAGTCGGGGGGTATGTTGGGCTGCCAAATTAGCATACATTTTCACTCCATTTTCACTTTTATCTTCATTTTGTCACCTCATTTCATCACATTATCATTATAGTTTAATTACCATATGGGTTCACAGTTTCATTTTTCAAAGCTATTTATTTTATGCATTTAAAGTGAATTTATGATTAAAAGTTAGAAAAATAACATATATTTGTTAATACCTAAAGGTGGAATGAGTTTGGTGACATGTGTAGGTGATTTGGAAGGTTCCAAGACACTCTTATGTGGCCTCCAAAACTCAAATTCGAATTCTCTTGAAGATTTGAAGGAGATTTGGGATAGGGGTCAAGCATATCTCATGGAGAAAAATCATGGATAAAGGAATATGTGTCTCATATTGGTTGTAACCACATGAATGATTTGTGGAACTAGGAGGGATTAGTGGACCTCCATCAGAAACATTATAGATATATATATATATAATCAGAAACATTTCCCAAGATTTTATAGAATAAAAATTGGTTAAAGAATCCACTTTCTAGGCAAAAAGGACGAGTTAAAAATATATGAAAATTAATTTGGCAAATATTTTAGAATTTCATTTTCCCAAGAAATTTTCCCAAGAATCTTGGAAATGATGAATTCAAAAGATATGAAAAATGATTTGGAAAATATTTTTGAATCATATCTCCTAAGAATCTTGGATTTAAATTGGCCACTTGTCAAGTTGTTGTTTCAATTTTCATTTTAGGATAATTAAAATTTCCAAAATTCCATTAAATTCATAAATGTGACTTGTGATTTATTGGTAAGTCATTCAAATTACATAATAGACATCATGAGTTCAAATCTTGTAGGGATTGGTATTTGTTAATTATTCTTTGATTTTGAGACAACATTAATTAAACAACAATTTTGCCACCACATGGGAGCACAACATTGACCAATATTGCATATTCACGGCCACATCATCAGTCAACATGTCACAACATCCTTTTTCCATGTCACCCACTCCCACATCACTATCACATAGTCACCCTCCATCTGCCAACTCATCTTTCAACACTAAAAATGGATCAAGAAGAAGAATGATAAGGGTGCTTCATCTACAGGATTATTGGTTTACAAATTGCCTTGAAGAGAATCCTGTAGATGGAATGTTGAATCCTAAATACATGCATTTTCATTTCATAGAGTATTTTTATATGATCATGTTTCTTTGAATCTTGCAGGTACAAAAGCCAATGATATCACAAACTGGAAAATTTTATGTCATGGTTCAGCCAAAGAAGATAGATAATATTTTTAGATGCAGGAAGGGTGCAATCCTGCAACTGAGAAACCTCATGACAATCTTCATTGTTTCACCCAAATTTCAAATAAGCACAACTTTCTCATAAGACATCGGATTTCGACGATTCAAGCGTCGTTGGAAATATCTCAATGAGATATACATAATGAGAAATATAACATCCGAATTTGAAACATTTAAAGAATGAAGAAATTTCTGACAAGATATAACAGGTAAAATGAGGCACTAGTTTCGACACAGGTATAAATTCTTTCGGTTTTTCTTTCATGAATTTGTTTTATTAGTACCAATTCTCATATTTTTTTGTAAATGTCATAAATAGAGAGATTTATAACCTCTCTATTATGATAAACTTACATTTCATTTCAGAAAAAGTACTAAGTTTTTGTAGGTTTGAGCAAGATAAACAAATGACCGCAAGCAAACATTGTCTTTTAAAGACCCCATTTCAAGCATGAGGACATGCTTTTGGGTAAGCCAAGGGGAGAATGTCATAATATCTATCAAATCATTGAAAAGCCTCTCAAATATCACATTTGTTTCACAAGAAAATGATCGAAGTAGCAACAAAGTTGAAACATCAATGCATGAACACAAGATGTCAGATAAGATCCATCACTTGCAAGCCTTTCAGATGTCAGTGCATCCATTGCATCCATGCTTCTTCAGTCAATAAAATATTCACCTCATTTCTCTTTACAATCATAATTGTATTCCTCCTTTTTAGTAAATAAAACCTTCATTGCATTCTCACTTTTCCAGTCAATAAATTATCCTTCATAGTCATTTTCCTGCCTCACTTTCACTAACCTGTAACCCATCAATAAAATCATTCAGCTCCTATAAAAAGCTGATGCATTCCATTTCCTTTCCATTTTTCCAAATAAACCTTGATCCATTGAAAAATTTCTCATCCATAATCCTTCAAAATTATTGTTTCATGATCGAGCTAGATGATGGAGGATTCCTAAGGCCTCCCTTCTAACAAGTCTTGCCCTGTTGACATCAACACATTATCTAGGTTCAAGGCTAGAGTCCTTAGTAGTACCTTGAGTCTTGTATGCCTTAATGATAGGCTCTCTCGCCAGCAATCATGGGAATACACCAATGTCCCTTGATCTTTGGATCTGACAAGTGGCTCAACATCAGCTCATCTATTCACCCTTCACAAGATGTACATAGGTACCTTAGTACTCATTGACATTAATGGTGAGTTGCCTCACATTGGTTAATGGCATTCATCAATTGTCGGTAATCCAATGACTTCTCTTCATGCTCGACATTGACACAATTATTCGCATGATTAAAATTGTACCATCGTGTGTTGTAATGATTGAAGACTACATCATTTCAAAATTTTGCAGTAGATAAATTTGTCAAAACAACAATAAAGATTCAACCCTTGTCATCAACAAAAAGAACACAGAAGAAGATCCAAATTCCTTTGTTTACATACTCCATGATCCAACAACATCAACAACAACACTCTTCAGCGTCCACAACTCATGTACATTGAGGGTAAGTGAAAGTATGTGGTTTTCTAATTTTTAGTCATGCAATTTCTTAAAATGCTTAAAATTGTAACTTTGGAAAGTTCCTCACTTCCTTTTTCACATTATCATATCTCTAGTTGGAGGGTGACTTCATGTTCATACCTCATATTCACATTTTGCAATATATCACGTTTCATATGTCATATATTTCCTTTATACACATGCCATCCTAACCAACATACTTTTCCAAACAACTACTATTACATTATGGTTCAAAACGTTACATGTTTTGCAAGTGATGATCATAGAATGAATGGTTGATTAAATGTTATCAAAGTATTTTGATGCAACACAAAAATAAAAAACGTATTGTTACACAAGAAACAATACTAATAAAAGTTGGTTGTCGCACAAGAACCAACCAAAGTAATATGTTGCAATCAAATATTTTTCAAAATGACACTTTGCAAAAGGAACAAAGTTGTCAAATGATTATGCAAAGATGAAAGAAGAATTAACATCAGCCAAAGTTCATATAAAAGGAAGACAATTCAAAAGATCAAATCATGATTAAAGTAAATCAATGCAATAGATTGCATGAGGACATGCAATAACTTAAGTTGGGGGGTATGTTGGGCCGCCAAATTAGCATACATTTTCACTTTTATCCTCATTTTGTCACCTCATTTCATCACATTATCATTATATTTTCATTACCATATGGGTTCATAGTTTCATTTTCCAAATGTATTTATTTTATGCATTTAAAGTGAATTTATGATTAAAAGTTAGAGAAATAACATATATTTTCTTATACCTAAAGGTGGAATGAGTTTGGTGACATGTGTAGGTGATTTGGAAGGTTCCAAGACACACTTATGTGGCCTCCAAAACTCAAATTTGAATTCTCTTGAAGATTTGAAGGAGATTTGGGATAGGGGTCAAGCATATCTCATGGAGAAAAATCATGGATAAAGGAATATTTGTCTCATATTGGTTGTAACCATATGAATGATTTGTGGAACTAGGAGGGATTAGTGGACCTCCATTAATGAGTTAGTTGCTTATGTTTTTGTATAAATAGGAGTACCTCCTCCATTCCAAAGGGGGAGGACTCTTGGAGCATGTATCCAACTTATGATGGATAGAATAAAGCTTCATTTTACATAAATTTCCATTCTATAGTTTTAGATATAAATTGTCTTAATGTAGTATATGGAATAATTTGTCACTTTGTTCTTAAGAGAATTGAGCTCACTCTAAAAGGATCAAAGAAACATTTTATTTCATAATGGATCTTATTTGATTTAATTGCCTAGATGTTTGAGGATTGTTGGAAATAATACTAAGAGGGGGGGTGAATCAGTATTATCAAATCAATATAACTTTTTCATTTCCATATTAATGTTCATATACGCTACTTCAGTTAAGGCAAACCGCGTGTATACGGAACTGTGTGTAATGCAACAAGTGTATATCCAGTAGACTTATGATTTAGTTAGTTGATACTTAATGAGTGCATCAGAACATTATTAACCATAGAACAGTAAACAGGTGCAGTAAAATAGAACAGATCATCACACGCAAGAAGCACACATGAACACCATGATGTAAGGTGGAAACCCAATGTGGGTGAAAACCACCTGCTGCAAGTTGTCTCAATTTTCTTTTTAATAAGAAACTTCTTTTTACAATGGTTCTGTACGGGTGCAGTCTTATACCAATACACAAGCTTCTACCTGTAGAACGCTACAACCTTCTCTCGTTCTCTAGACACTCCTGGAAGGGAGGTAAAACCCCCTTAGCTCTTGTACTAGCCGATCCATTTACTAGTACGTAGGTGCTGGTCTACTGAAATGCTCCAACCTTTACTCGTTTTCCAGCTGCTACTGGAAGGGAGCTACCACCCCCTTAACTCTTGTACTACCTGATGTACTAGTATGTAGGTGTCGACCTATAGAAGGCTACAGCCTTCTCTTTCTTCCTCCCGGTGCCACATTTCATAAATTTTCAGACTAGATACTCCTGAAGCACAACACCATAATTTGAAGGCCACGTTTCATCCAATTTTCATACTGGACCCATTAATATCATTGAAGCACACAATTAATCAACACTAGCATCACCAATCTCTAAATCACCCAATACTGAATCACTGAAACCTTGTCAACAAAATGCAGTCACCAAAACACAGAGCAGAACACTGAACTCTGCAACAATATTCAGAACCAACTATATCATCAAAAATCATGCATCAGAGTGCATATGCTACTTGGAAGTGCCAAACCAGCATGTATACGCAACTTCACCAAAGCAAACCAGCGTATATGTCATTAATTGCTTATTCATAACTTCGCTGCACTTCCTGACTTCAGACATACCCAGATCATTACATATACAAAGATAATACATATGTTAGCAACCAAATCTAGTTCATCAGATCACATAAAGGTAAGTCATTCTAATCTTGATCCATTATAGATCTCATCCATCAATACTAAAGCTAAACATAATCAACCAATCTATATATGCAGAATACTGACACCAGTAAACAGTCATGAGAACTCATCAACAACCAGAAACACTTGTAACTTCAAACATCATAGCTCATATGGTATACGCTACTTAGATATACCTAACCTACGTATGTATGCGCTTATATCATAGTCAACCGACGTATACATCTATAAATATTCATTCATGAGTTGCAGTTATTTCAAACTTAAGTTATACCCAGATCAGAACATTACATGCATCAGTATATAGATCTAGAATAAACATGATCAAACCATATAGAGATGATTCATTCCAAGCCATTAGGTCCCGATCTATCCTTAGATCTTGTTGTCCATCAACCGTTGAGATTCATCCTTAGCTCATATCAAGCAAATCATCATGAACGCATAACCTGCATACGAGATCTCATACTTCATTAGATATTCAAGACTTTCCCCATGCCTTTGCCTAATGATCTTCTTCTCCTTCTATAGTCTTAGGCCTTACTCAATACCATGGTCCAAAACCATTGAGCACCAATACTAGGGACCCAATACCTGGGTTCAATACTTTAGAGGAAATACCAAGGACCAAAACCATAGGTCTAAATACCACGGACCCAAAAATAAGCTTTCCCACATGTACGCTCTCTTTCGTGCATGAAAGTGCGTGCATACGCACACGCGACTTTTTATCAGCAATCCCGCGTGTATACGCACCTTTGTATATAGTGAACCTGTGTGTATAACCTGTGTGTATACCCTACTTGGTATATAGTGAACCTGTGTATATATGTGACTTGGTACATAGTGAACCTGTGTATAACCTACATACGTACGCGACTTGGTATATAGTGAACCTACGTATATACTCTTCTTTCTTCATTCTTTGTAGTCTGATCATGAATTCTTTGCTACTAACCTGCTGCACTGTGATCTGTCATTAGTGTGAGTTTCCATCAAGAACAACACTTGTATCATAATGCCAACAGATTTGTTTCTGATTGATGAATGGGTTTTAAATTAAAATCTTATCAGCATATTGGGGGAAAACCAAGGGTCTAAGTTAGGCTCTCTGTCTATTTGATTTGCATGAGAATTGAAATTCATTATTTTGCTTTTAAGTTTCAAGTTATTTCATTTCTTATGCTTAGGAATAAATCTTAGTTTAGTTTGGATCAATATATGAGGGGACAATCAAGGGACTAAGTTAGTCTCTCTCTCTATTTGAATCTTAACAACAATTAAAATTCATTCTCTTGTCTTTATTTCAAGTTTATGGTTTTATGCAATCAATGATTTATTTTCAATCTATAATACTATAGGGAAGGACAACCAGGACCTCCTCAATTAGGAGCCTCTTCCCTTGCATATTATATTGAATCGAAAATCATTTATTTAGACATAGGGTTAGTTTCCTACTCCTGCATATAATTTTTTGGCATCATCACAAGCTTACGAGTATCCCTGGTTGATAATTTAATGAAAGCAATTTAAGCAATTAAATTTCCCAACACTTACAACTCCCACTGCATGTGCAATATCAAGCCTTGTGCAGACCATTGCATATATTAAGCTTCCAACTACTAATGCATATGGAACTTTAGACATCTAAGCCATTTCTTCCTGAGTCTTGGGACACACCTCCTTACTTAGTTTGAAATGGCTAGCTAAAGGTATATTAATTGGTTTTGCATTCTACATATTAAATATTTTCAATACCTTTTCTATGTACTCACTCTGAGACAATGTTAATTTTTTATTCTTCCTATCTCTAGTTATTCTCATACCAAGGATATGTTTTGCAGCATAGAAATCCTTCATTGCAAATTGGTTTGCAATTTTCTTTTGAGCACATTTATTTCTTACATGTTAGAACTTGCAATGAGCATGTCATCTACGTACAATAACTATATAATATAGCTGCCATAATTTTTCCTTTTGAGATAAACACAATGATCAGAGTGACATCTAGTATAACCTTGTTTAGACATAAACCTGCCAAAATTTACATACCACTGCCTTTGAGCCTGTTTTAAGCCATAAAAGCTCTTCTTCAACCTGCACACTAGTTTATCCTTCCCTTTTACCTCATATCCTTGTGGCTGCTACATATATATCTCTTCCTCCAAATCCCCATGGAGAAAATTTGTCTTTACATCTAACTGGTCAATATGAAAATCTTTAGCTACTGCTAGACTTCAAATAGTTCTGATTAAAATCATTTTAACAAGAGGAGAAAATATCTCATCAAAGTCAATACCCTTTTTCTGTGCAAACCCCTTCACCACAAGTATAGATTTATACCTTTTTCTACCTCCATATTCTTCCTTCAACCTGTAAACCCATTTATTCTATAATGCAATTTTACTTGCAAGAAACTTGACTAAGTCCCAAGCCTGGTTAGGTGCTAAGGAGTCCATATCTTCTTTCATGGATTTCTCCCACTTCTTCCTGGTTTCTACCTGCATTGCTTCTTCATAACATTCTGGTTCACCATAATCAGTGAAGAATACATAATATAATGAAGGAGAGTAACTTTCATGGGGTCTACTTATCCTGGTATATATTCTAACACCACTTTTAGGCGATTGAGGTGCTTTTTGCTGTTGTGGTTGTTGTTGTTTTTGTTGTTTTGGATGTTTATGATTTTCATGCACCTTTATTTTTTATGTGATCTCATCAAACACTGTGTATTCTATTTTTTCCTTTCCTGTTTCTTTTCCTGCATCTAATCCTTATAGAAAACCTTTTCATTGAATGTGACATGTTTCCTCCTAATGATTTTGTGCTTTTCATAATCATAAAAGTGATAACCAAAATCATTAACACCATATCCAATAAAGGTACATTTCTTTGATTTTTCCTCAAGCTTTGATCTATTTTTTTTACTAATGTGGACAAAGACTTCAAAACCAAAAGTCTTTAAAAATGTGCAGTTTACCTTTTTACCTATCCATGCCTCCTCTGGAATACCACCATCCAAGGAACTTTAAGGCCCTCTGTTTATTAGATAAATAACAATATCTACATCATCTAACTAAAATTGTAACAACAATCCTGCACGCAATCTCATGCACCTTGCATGCTCCATGATTTTCTTGTTCATCCTTTTTGACACACCATTTTCTTGTGGTGTTTTTGCAACTGTCTTCTCTCTGCGAATTCCATTCTCTGAACTGTACCTATCAAAATATTTGCTGCAATATTCACCCCCATTATCTAATCTGAGACACTTCGACCTTTTTCCTGTCTCATTTTCAACCAAAGCTTTCCATTTCTTGAAAGTATCAAACACATCAAATTATTTCGAATACAATAAATCCATGTTTTCTTGGTTTCATCATCAATAAAGGTAACATAATAATGAGAGCCACCTAGAGATGATACCTGATCAAGTCCCAATACACTTGTATGCACAAGCTCTAATTTTCTTCTTCTTATTTTCTTTCCCAACTCTAAGGAATCTGACTCTCTTCTATTTCCATAAACACAATTCTCACAGAATTTTAAATCAACATGCTTCAAACCTGGCAACAAATTTCATGAGTGAAGAATTTACATCCCCTTCTCACTCGTGCCCAAGCCTATGATGCCACAATGATGTATCTGCTCCTGTAGAGGTTAAAGCATTAACATAATTAGAAATACCATTGCATAAATATAATTTATCAACCTTTTCTCCTTTTGCTATTACCAGGGCTCCTTTAGTGAACTTCTAGGTTTTGTCTATAAATGTAGTCACACAGCCTTCACCTCCCAAGTTCCCTGTTGAAATCAGATTTTTCTTCATATCTAGAACATGCCTTACCTCCTTCAGTAGCCATTGATTTCCATTCTGCTATTTTATGAAATTGTACCCATTCCAATTATTTTACAGGGTTTATCATCAACCAATTGAATCTGTCCAAAATATCCTTGAACATAATCATGAAAATGTTTCCTATCAGGTGTAGAATGGAATGAAGCCCTTGAATCTACCACCGAAGCATCAATAATATTTTCTAATGAAAGAATCAAAGAACCTTGCAACGCATCACCTATCACATTTGCTTCATGATTGTTTTCTTGTTGTGTGTCTCCTTCTTTTCCCTTTAAAGACTTGCAGTCTTTCTTCAGGTGCCCTTTCTTCCCACATTTCCAGCACACTATCCCCGATCTGGACTTGGATCTGCCTTTCCTTGACCTACTGCGATATCCTAGGCTCTTCCCTCTATCCATTTTTCTTCCCCTAGTCCCTGTAGTCAAAGCATTACCTGATGTCTCACTAGAGCTTTTCTGTCACATTTCCTCGCTAAGGATTGCACCGACAACATCATCAAATTTTAAAGTACTAGATCTAGAGATAAAGTTACTAATGGCCATAAATAAACCATTCCAACTTTCTATAAATGAGCACAGAAATAACAAAGCCATAACTTCATCATTAAAAGTTACCCCTACAAAACTTACTTGACTTGTAACTGTATTAAATTCATTTAAATGATCGGCAAAAGATCCACCTTCTGACATATTTATATTAAATAAATGCTTCATAATAAATACCTTATTTGAGGCTGAGGGTTTTTCATATAGTTTGGAGAATTTCGACATTAAACCCTCTATTGTCATTTGATTTGAAGTATTAAAGGCTATCGATGCCACTAGGCATAACCGTATTATTCCAAGTGCCTCTCTGTCGAGAATATCCCATTCTATGTCTAGCATACTGATTAGCTTCTTTGTCTTTCCACTCAATGGTAGGTATAGATCTTTTTGATACAAGTAATCTTCCATCTGCATCTTCCACAGCTGGTAGTTTTGGCCATTAATTTTTTTTACCCTAAACCTACTATCTTCTACCATTTCTCCCACTCGAACTAGGAACCCTTCTCTACTGCAAGTTTATCAGCCAAATAGACCTTTGTCTCTGATACCAGTTGTTAGAAAATTATATATTACAGAGCAATGGACCATATAAAATATATTATAGAAATATAAACAAAAAAAGCACATAAAACAAGAGAGACACATATATACGTGGTTCACCCAATTTGGGTTACGTCCACGGAGAAACAACTAGTCTTTCATTTTATATTATCCAACAAAATGAAGATATACGACCTACAACAGATCTGTTGTAATTCCCTCTTCACTCTCACACCATCTCCTCTCTCTTTCTCTTTCAAAATATAGATCTACATAGGTGCAATACAATTCCCTCATATATAGTGAGGGATTGCCTTCTAGGGAAAAAATGCTAAATTAAACATAACTTCTACTGTCAGATCTCCGCCCAATGAATGACCTAGATTCACTACGAAAACACAACATTTTACAAGGCAATTTTACATCTATTTTTTAGCTCTGTGGGCACTGCCCCTAATCCCTTGCGAGGTGGGGGCTCAAAATAATCATCGTCGCCCCCACCTAGACGCCCCTGGTAGCATACATAGATGGGTGGTGTTTCCGCCACATTACGAATTGAGGTCCAATGCGGTGATACCTATCAATAAAGAAGATAATCAAGCTCCACACCCAACAGATCTTATCCCTATGAGCTACCTCCTTGAGATGAGGGCCTTCCCCTATCTTTGGAGATATCGTAACTCCCTCTCCCTACCTATATATTCATCCTCTTATATTCCCAAATGGTTGGTCTCTGATTATTTTCACCCTTATCATAATGCCTACATGGTACTCATTTGGCTTGGAGGAGTGCTTGGAGAGCTTGAGCTAGGACTTGGACATTCACTCAAAGGGAGCTTATTAACATCAAGTCTTGGTTGTATGCTTCCTCCTTTACTTCATTAATATATACAATTGTTTGTTCACTTTCCATAAATGTTTGTGTTAATGCATCATTTATCTTAATTCTCCTTGATCTATTAAGTGAATTACTTTCAATTATGCTTGTTGTACTTGTATGATATGTTGTGTCTTTTATCTCTTGTGCATGTATTCAAACGCTGTGAGGAGTAGAGATGAACCTAAGGAGCAATTGATTCGAGATCTTCAATAAAGGAGTGAGTTATAGCATCAGAATGAGGTACGCCACCTTCCTCTTCTCCCATTTCAATTGTAATTTAGGAAAGCGTCTTGTAGATTGTCACTTAGGTTGCTAGTCCCAATCTTTGGGCTAGAAGGATCGTATCTATCCTTAGAGAGTATTTACCTAGACAAAAAAATGGAAACTCCACTAGAGAAACTATAACCTTTTCAATCCATTCCTTTGATCTGATTCTCTGATGAGTTTGACCAACTATCTATTTCTTGGCTTTTGTACATTACTATAGCTATTTGCAGTCATTGGTTTTTTCTTGAGAATGTTAAACCTTTTTTGTTCTTGACGATTTTTTAGTTTTCCTTATTTTTCTCGCCCAACTCGTTTCCTGCTCGGATAGAAGCACTGACAGTGCTAATTTTCAAATTACAGTCGTAGTGTTCTGTCTTTCATCGCCATTTTTCCTTTAACAGGCACACTGATCCCAAAGGATAAAAGAAAAATTTGTGTTTCTTCTTGTTTTCAATGGTTTTCGAGCTCTATCAGTGATTTACTAGTGTGATTACAATGTGTTTGTCTTGATTGTTATCCTCCTATGATTGCAATTGTCTCTTGGATTTGTTGATGTGTGCTTGAAGCTTGATTTCCTTCTATGGTTTCTAGGGTTTCTAGGTCACCCTTCATTCATTGCTTGGATTTTCTCTATGAGATTGATTACTTCCATTTAGGAGTCTTGATGCAGTCAAGATATCATTTTCGAGTTGCTTTTGGTTCATGATTCTGAAGTTATTTTCAATAGAATTGAGTCATATTAGTGCTTTAAAAAATTCTATTGCTACATTATCAAACATAGATTACAATTGTTGCTTGGTAGGACTGAAAGTGAGTTCTTGTTTTGATTTCTTTGTTTTGAAAATAAAATTGAAATTCTTCATTTAAGTATTTTGAAATGATTTTCATTCGAAACCATAAGTGAATGAAATTTTCATTTTAGTTTTTTTAGATTTCATTTTTCTCTTTGCTCATTGCATTAGTTTTCATTGTTGAATCAAAATGAAACGAAAAGAACAAAAATATTAGTGTATCTTAGTAAAAGGAAAGTGATTTTTGCTTCTCATTGGATTGCATTTTGCCATTGCATTTGTTAGGGAAAGTGAAATATTAGATTTCATTTTTACGTTTTGCATTGGAAATATAAAGAGTTATGCTTTGATGCATTTTTCTTTATTGATGCATTATTTGGTTGTCTCTCTTCCTTCATTAGTTTAGCCTTATTTGAATGAAAATATTTCATTTTTATCATTTAGTTGCATCATAGGAATTCAGGTGACATCGTTGAGCCATCAAAATGAATCTTAATTAAAGATAAACTTAAAATTTACCTCAATCAACCTAAGGAGTATTTGTAACCTAATGCAAATATCTAGAGGTATAGGGTAGAGACATGTTCTAGCATCTTTCAACATAGAAACTATCATTAAATACCTATATTGTATCCCGAGGGTGAAATCCCGTCCCAGTATGGAAGCATATCGAAGGTTCTCGAGTACTTTCGGGTATATAGGAGGCACTTCAGTATGGAAAATATATAGGGACGCTCACATAGAATGGTTATAAATTAGACAATGCTAACACAAACTTGTGCTCCCTATAGCATCAAGTATATATTGGGATCCCGCACTAGGTTGCTATCTTTTAGCCACAAGTAACTGATTCAACTGCCTTGTAGTGAAGAATCTAGGGAAATCAGAACTAATGAGATTCTTCTTAGCATGATAACAATTTGTGAAGTGCTTTTGTAATTTTATCTTAGCTTGATATTCTTATTATTATTAGTGTGTGTGTTTTCTTCATCAAAATGCTATAAAAAACAAGGAGACAAGAACAAAAGATGTTTGGCTTTCTTCCAGGGCCAAAACCTCTCCCTCTTGGAGAGGAAAACCCACACAAAATTCTTCTTACAGAGATTCCAATTGATGAATACCAACACCATGGCCCTTGACCTATCCTACTGCTCCAAGACCAAGACACCAATCCTCTTCTCTATTACTGCTGAGATCATCATTATCACTGTTGCTATACTTTGATCATCATCATTGCATCATTGATGTCATCACAGTTTCACCACTGCTGCACCTTCACTAAAATCATCCTTGTTGCTCCTTCACCTAGATCATCATTGTTGTACCTTCATTGAGGTCACCATTGTTGTACCTTTATTGAGATCATAACAATGAGGTCCTTATGATAGCTACACCGAGATAGGGATCATAAACTTGTCTTCATCATAACCGAGATCATGACCATGACCTTGTCTTCATAAAAGAACAAGATAATGACTATTATTTTACTGAGATCTTGACTGTGTCTAGAATGAAAAAATGTATAACTCTAAGGTCACAATTATGCCGAGATTAACATTGTGTAATGCTAAGAGTGCATCTCCTTGATTCATGATCTTTTCCTTCAATTATGCCGAAACTATTTGTACTACAGTGGGATCACGAAGGTCATCTTCATCACCAAAGATATGACTATGATGTTATCCTTCCACTAAAATTAGTTACATCGAGCTACTACCGAGGAGGATACAATTATTTTCATTGAGATTTGTGCTACCAAGGAGGTCCCATAATTTCTTACTACCATCACGACCGAGATTACAAAGGTATCCGAGATCCCCATATCCATCTGAAGTTACAGGGATACTTATATTCCTGTAATGTTGATTTTAGACCCATATCCATCCAAATACTTCAGAGAATAATGTGAATTCTTCTTCCTGCACCTTATTCCCATCCGAAGACGCAGACAAATCTGAGTTCTATACTTTTTGTGCTGACCTTGATGGGGTATTTATAGTGGTTTGTCCATGTATGAAAGTTGACCTAATAGTGTGAAATGAAATGTATATTTATAGAGCCGATGTGACTACCATTTAGCTATTTAATTCAATTTTGAGGCTGACATGATTTTCTCCTTATCATTTTTCTTGCATACTTCTTTGCGCTTTCTTTGGAGGATTGAGTTTGGTCTTGGAGTGTTGCTCTAGGTTTGAGTACATTTTACATAGGCTATGAAGAGATTCTTCATACATGACATGACTCTTTCACATTATGACAAATCCTAAAGATGTCAAGAAGAAGTCTTTGACCTATGACACTTCATGCTCATGAAACCCATGCAACAAGGCATACAAAAAGTAAATTTATTCTCTTTTATTACATCATTTACATTAGTTACATCTTATTATGAAGACCGAACCTAGTTACACTTTTTTCAACACTCCCTCTTAACTAGGGAGGTATTCATAATGGTACTTAGTCATTCTCAATATAGATAATTTATCATAACAAGAATCATATTTGCAATCCATCTGTTATAGCATCATTTCAGCCAACATTGTTTTCATATAGAAACACCTTGACTAAAAACTCTATCTATCACTTAGATCAGAGATCAATGTTGGCAAGAGCAACGATTGATGGACACACATCATCATTGTCTCTCTTAGGGTCATACCCACTTGGGTGTTCTCCAAGTATTCCCTACTAGGACTATTCTCATCTTGGGTTCCCATCACTCAAGAATATCGGTCCTCTTGCCCATTCTTGACTTGGATTCCATACCACATCCTCAAAGAGTGTCAGATGCTATATGATTACATAATCCTTCATTTTTTTTTCCAAACTAAAGACAAAAATGTCATGTCTAGCTCTCCCTCTTAACCAGGAATGAGTTCCAAGTTTATCTTTACTCATAAGCTTACTCATGTTCCTTTACTCATAGGAACCTTCCAGAGCTTCCTCTTAAATAGGGACTTTATCATCAGTACTTTATAGGGTCTTCTAGTTTCTTGACAATCCATAACCTTGATGTCAACCCTTTCTTCATATGTATTTCCATCCATTCATCACTTTCCTTCATCATGTCATTCCTCATTTTCCCAAAAAGTATCTTCCTTGGCTTTAAATCTAGGGCTTCCTTCACAGGGCCATTTATCTTCACATTTCCTTCAATAGTGATTTCTCTAGATCACAATGTACATAGTTGTGACATTCTTCACAACTTTCCTTACCATGGCCTTGCACACATACCCAGACTTTCTCCAAGAGGTCATAAACCAAAAACAAATAACATGTTACCTTTTGGTGATGGCCTTTTCTAGTGACATCTTCCTATAGGTATCAACATCCTGCATACATGTTCACACATCTCCCAAGGATATCTACTATCAAGTGTCTTCAAAATTTTCAGACTTCCATTAGAGTCTTCATATATTTCTAGGAGATTCCTATTCAAATCTTCCTAATCCTTTGGATGTTTATTTCCTTCATCATGGTTGCATATTCAACAATTTCTTCCTTCCTCACACATTCCATTCCTAAGAGCTTTCAATCAGAGTTCCTTAATTGTATTCAACCACCTCATACTTCATATGAGAACGTATTATGTTGATTTCATCTAGTGTGGCTATGCCTTCCTGCATCCTTTCAGAGGAGGATATCCTTTTTATCTTGATCATTCTTGATCAATGTTACGTACAGCCATATGACATGAAATTACAGCATTAAACACAAGCATACATACCTCATTTAACCTTTAGGTCATCTAGGCTTATTCCAATAGCTTCCTTGATTAAAAAGATCTTAAATCCCTTGATCTTCTTCATTTCTCATGTCATCATACAATCATCTCATGAATTCCATAAGTTGGATTTCCTGATGGAACATTTGCTACCTTTCTAGATTAATGAACCCTCTGTTGAGGTTTCCATCAAATAATCTTGAGGATCTTGCATATCCCCATATGGAAAAAAAATTCCTTTGTCCTGGATGAATTCTTCCTTTCCTTTAATGTCCAATGAGGTTCCCAAGAGCTATATCCTTCATGTTTGACTACCATGGATCTTTTCTTTCATGAATCCCATGATGATGTCACGATCTCTCGTTTTTAATACTTCCATGATGCCATGATGCATCTTATTATCATGGTTATATTTGTAAAAGATGTAGGAGCTTATGATATGACCCTTTTGTGAGGGACACCATTTCACTCATTGTAGAGGTCTATTACTCCCTCTTTCCTTAGCCCTTTTCTTCAGCTTCCTCCATTCTTCTAGTGATATGAGCTTCTTTCCATAATATTTTCATATCATTGAATCTTAGCTATACTATTATGTCTTGTTTGAGGATCAAACTTCCCTTTCCTTTTTGCACATTTTTAAGTCCTTTAACCTTAAACACTTTTGTCCACAACTTGTTCCTTTTCTATCTTACATAGATACCACTAGTTTTTAAATGAGGAAACTTCCTTGTCCCAAGGACACTTGTCATCTTGCTTATTAAGAATATAGATGATTATATTCTTATCCTCTTTCTCATATCTACAAATTAAGATCTCATGAAGATATTCCTTCATTTTTTATACCTTTAATGATATGACCTTATTAACTTTATTTCAGAGAGTATATCTTCTATATCTCTTTTCTGTCTCCTTTCTTGCTACATAGGGAAGAGAGGACCTTAAGATTTCTCTCTCATGAATTCAAAGGAGACATGTTCATTGACTTCTCTTATATATGAGGATTGTGACAATCCTCCTTACTACATGCAAGGACCTTTGATGACTCATTCAATCTATAAATCTACTTTCAATCATGAAGTCATTTTACCAAAATGATTTAATGAAAATACTTATTTGAGATGTGAAGATGAAATCTTCACCTTGATCATGTTGGTAGTAGTTAGGGCAGATGTATTGATCCTTCCTCCGAAAGCGATCCTTGATAGGAATATTGCCTTGTTTTCCTTCGAGCTATCTTGATTTATATATCCAACAAACTCTTGATATAATTGGGCTACATAAGGAAGATTTTAGTATGCAACATCTAATTGAGGTTTCTTGCTATGATATATAGAGACACATAAGTTAGTATAGCTTCTATACCGAGTACTTTCTATTCAAAATCCTATAGATTCCCTGAAATATGTATCATTAAGTTATGAGAATCTGAGATTTCATGATTGTGTTCTTTATCGAAAAGGATTCAACCTGAGATAATGACTATCACTAGTATGTTTCAGATTAAAACTATGTGAGTCACCAAAGTTTTTTCCATGTATCTTGATATCTGAACGCTTCATCTTTTGACTATTGTTCTCCAAAAACCTTGTTGTTGTAGACTATTTTTGTAGGTTTCTTCTTTGATCTCGTATTGATTTTTGAATGTATATATTGATTCCTACAACTTGTCTTGATGCTTTTCTTGAAACTTAATCCTTGAATGTCTCTTTTCTGCCCTTCCTCTGACTTTTGAAACTTTTCTCCGGTACCATGTTGAAGAATTTAGAGCAACCGGAATTAATGAGATTCTTCTTAACATGATAGCAATTTGTGAAGTGCTTTTGTAATTTTATCTTAGCTTGATCTTCTTATTATTATTAGTGTGTGTGTTTTCTTCATCAAACTACTATAAAAACAAAGAGACAAGAACACAAGATGATGGCTTTTTGCCAGGGCCAAAACCTCTCCCTCTTGCAGAGGAAAACCCGCAAAAAAGTATTCATATAGTGATTCCAATTGACGAATACCAACACCATGGACCTTGATCTATTTTGCCACTCCAATATCAAGACACCAATCCTCTTCTTTGTTACTACCAAGATCATCATCATCACTACTGCTATACTGAGGTCGTCGTCATTTCATCACAGTTGCACCATTATTGCGCCTTGACTGAAATCATCCTTGCTACTCCTTAACCGAGATCATCATTGTTGTATCTTCATTGAGATCATAACACCAAGGTCTTTATGATAGATACACCGAGATAAGGATCAGGACATTGTCTTCATCATAACTGAGATCATGATCATGATGCTGTCTTCATAAAATAACAAGATCATGAATGCTATTTCACCAAGATCTTCACTGTGTCTAGTGTTAGCACCTAAATCTACCTTAGGCTGAAGGAAGGCAAAAATTAGGGTAACCACAAACCACGCTCAGTCTGGTAGCTAGCCCTACCAGAGCAGGAGAGGGCTCTCTCTGAGTCACGCTCAATGAATAGATGATCGAAAACGGTCTGAGATGACTTACAATGCAATATTTACCTTAGACTAGTAAGTGAATAGGGATTCTGTAAACAATTTTATGAATGACCGAGCTTCTGGGATGTTATGGGAATGGCGCTCAGCAAAGAACAGAGAATTTAATACAAAGGCACAGATTATTCCGTGAGGCAAGGTAGGTGGAAAATGTAACAAGCTAGTTTGAGGTACCCCAGCATGAAAATATTGTTGAAGAAAGTGAAATGGGCATAGTGACATGAATCCTTTTCAACAGAAGAATAACACTGAACATGAAATTTTCCCACAGGCAGAGCAATAAAAATTGAATTCTACCCAATCTCACTCAGAAAATTTCACTGGATATGAACATGAATTGAATTATGAAACATAACGAAATACATATGAAAACATAAGAAACACTTTTGCTACACTCACAACCACAAGAATCTCATGAAACAGAGCCGCTGGCTTTCATTAATTCTCTGTAAAAATACACAGTGAAGAAACAAAGCTTCTTTCCCATAATCTCCCAGAAGTTACAAGCCAACCCACCCTTTGCAAATAACTTGCATACAATATATAGAATGTGTGAGGAAGAGATAGAATGCCCAGAGGTTAGGAAGTTACTCGAATCATTACAAAATGGAGATGGAGAGCCAACCATCAGCTACAGGTGCAGCGCTGCAAACATGACATTTGGCATTGGGGTGACCGTTTGCCTTCCTTCGCCACTTGGATAGAAGAAAATCTGGAGAAAGAACACTTTAAATTCCTCCTTGGTGCCAAAAAACTGAAGTGTAGACGATTGAGCCCACTTGGAGAAGTCGCGAACCGAAATTTTACGAAACGGAAGCAAATTGGCAATTTTTTCCTCTATGCAACGCGCCACTTTTCTGCTACATCGTGCTACTTTGGGGCCTGTTTTGGGGCACTTTCATGTGTCCAAAATGTGCCCAAGTGAGCTTGCTAGAAATCTTGTCCTGTCTACTTCCTAACCCAACTAGAATTTTCAAATTTTATCCTCATTTTCCCCTCCAAATCTTTATTCTCCCAAGACTGCTTTCTGTGTGTCAAAAAACAGGCAAAGAGGCCATTTTTTGGTGTTTTTTGACCTTTAGGAGACCCAGACCTTGCCCAAATCTCTTTCCCGGACATCAGTAGTCATAATTTTTTATGATGATTCCAAATATGCAAGACATTTCCCAATTAGAGCCCTATAATTTTAGCGTCGCGCCAATGGCGCGGCACACAGGGAGAAAATCCCTGTTTTTTATCGAAAAAATTATCAAGTGACCAAAATTTCCCCAAATTTTTTGAAATTTGGGCCAGAAGTTCTCTATGGGGTGCCATGCTGAGCTAAGGAAGCATCAGCCAATATTCTAAGCCTATCTTTCTCTTTTTCTCGTTTTGCCCTTCTTGTTGCTTTCCTCAATTTTGCTTTCAAGTTCCTTATCCGAGCCTGTGAACTCATGTTTCGCACCTTGTAACAGAAAGCCATATGTCTCAATAGAGCAAGGTCCTAGTTGGCTTTGTCCAGTAGCCTCTCCAAATGCATGTTGACCCTCTCAAGGTTGGCCTCCCGATCCTCATTCATTGCTTGCTCCAAATATGTGAGCGCAACCCCTCTTCTTTGAGCAGGTTTGCAATGCTCACAGATGTTTTGCAGCTCCATGATCGTCTATTGGTCCTCAAGCTATTTGTTTCTCCACTCCAAGTAGTTCATGTTCCACTTGGCCCTCTCCAAGTCAAGGGACAAGGAGTCAATCACTTACTGCTGCTCCTTGATGATCTTTGTGAGCTCCTCATTTGTTGGTTCTGCATCTGTCTCATTGTCCTAGAGGAGAACAAACTCGGTCTCTCGCTCACCTGATGGCCCTTCCTCCTGCACTGGCTCCTTACCCTTACCCTGATCTTGTGATGTTGATGTCGGAAGTGAGGCCCCTTCCACCCCGGGTGGAGATAACACTTGCTTTGCTGCTGCAAATAAGGGTCTACTGCCTTTCTGATAGGTGATGTATACTGGCATAGTGGCAATCTCATGTCACTCATACCGACGATATGGGCCCCCTACCTCATGCTCTGCCTCTGAAACCACCTGTGGAGTGCTAAAGAAGTCACGGGAGATGAAGTCCTCCCAAGCAATGCCCTGCAATCCCAACTGATGGTCTACCAAAATCTGGATAAGGGCAAAGTGATACACACTATTGAGCTGTTATCGAGGGGTCTTGTGCTGCATGAAATTTCTGATCCTCTCTATGTTCCCGCAGATGAAAAATGGGAGGTTCATCATCATCACCCTGGTAAAGTGCATGAGCAACCTGATGTGATAGGCATAAAGGCGAGAAAACCTCCCCTCGCAACTAAAGTACTTCATGATCAATTTCATGAGCGGGGCATACTCATCTTTCAGAAATCTGAACGAAAAAACTCTCGTGAGGTGGCTCAAACAATTGTCTTTGATGTAAGGTTCATAATGATGCCTCTCTACCTTCTTTTTCTGATGCCACTGCTCTCCAATGTTTGGTATGCCTGTTGCCACTGATATGGTCTCGGGTCTCAATGTGAAAGTGGCCCCAGCCAAGATGGACTGTCCTCCATATAGGTGAAGTGCAAAAAGTCGGGCCAACTCATGATGAACTCTGACATTTGCCACCCTCTGACAAAATTCGAAACATGCTAAGTGCTGGAAACAAGACATAGCAAGAGGGCATGCTTGCAACTCGGTGAGGGTGTTTGGCTCGTCTCTAAGATGTCTGCCACTCCGGTGATGTCTCCTTTGTGCCGTTTCTCCCGAAGCTATGTCACTGTGGGTCTCCTTCTCATACTCTGATGAAACTTCAGATGCCATTACTGTTGCTTGTACCCTATGTTTTATGCTGCCCTTGAATTCCAATGAAGCTGGTAGTTTCCCTGAAAATCTACCACCAAGGGGACAATAAAACAGGGAGTATTAGGAGGGGAATGATAAAATGGGAATAGGGGTTAAAAGGAGAGATTTGTCAGGGATTTGGGAGTAGTTTTGGTATAGTGTTGATGGAGTAGGGTTTGAAACATATTGGCAGCCTTGTCACTGTAGCATAAACCCTAGGGTCATGATTTCTTTGTTTTTCTTTTTTTGGCTTTATAAAAATGTTTGCACTTGATTTATACCCCTTCCACCATGCTATCCATTTCAGTTTTTGATGCAAGAACTGAGGTAGGTGGCCTACCTTTCAAATTTCGTGAGCCTCCAAAAGTTTTTAGGCAGATTGGATAGTTTTTGGGTCTTATATTTCTGTGTGCCGCGTGACGGGTATGCGTCGTGCCAGTGTTATATTTACACAGTGGGTGGGCCCTATGTGCGCTATGCATAATGAGTGCACCGCTCTTTGGTTTGTGCACTGCGCACTATGAAAACACTCAAATTTTCTCCTAATCTTTAACTCTTCAACTCTTTGACCATGCACCCCTCTCCCACAGCTTGGCTTGCACAATGAGCTGATTTCGTGGTGACTTTGAGTTAACCAAATAGTGGAGGAATAGGGAGAGGGTTTGGTAGTGACTTAGGGTAGGGGTTTAGGAAAAATGACAATGGATGATGGGAAAAAATGATAGGTGAGGGGAATAGGTGAGTGGAGTGAAACCTTGGTAATATCAACACAAATTTACAACCTCAGCCTTTGTTTTCTTGTTCATTTTCTCATGGGTGACATTATGCATTTTTGGTGACATTCAAGCCTCTTCACAAACACCATATCCTTGACACAATTTGATGAGCAGGTGATGTCATAAGGCTTACCTCTCGATTTGATAGCCTTCCCCAAAGTTTGAAGTGGTTTGGCACCGTTCCTTGGCCGTTGGACTATGTGCGTCGCGCGCAATTCCTAGTGCGCTGCGCGCCTTGTATGCACTACGCTTGTACAATCTTTTAACGGCGGGCTGGATGGATGTGCACCACGCCCGGTGAGTGTGCCATGCCCCTGGTTATATGCGTCGCGCACTCCCAAAACTTGCTTCTGCTCACTCAAACTTCTCCAACCTCACACTCACACCTTTGAAATGCTTTCTCCAAGTCTTGAAAGAGTACAATGCCTTTGATTTGGGTCAAAACATGTATTTATAGCCTTGGAGGAGATGGGTTTTATTTTTGCCTCTTTGAAAACCCCTTTTCTAATGTTGTGTTTTGCACTTTTTAGTTGACCTTTAAACACACTGATTTTCACTTTCCCTTTGACATTTTGGCTCAAATGATGAAATTTTTGGCACCTCTTTGTAGGGACTATATGACAGAGCATTTGGCCATATAAATCATAACTACATCTGAAAAGTCAACTGGTGATTTTTTGGAAAATTTTGTCATAAATGACCTTGTTTGACTTTTCTTCAAAACAGAGTTTTGAAGAAGAGTCGATGTCTATCCAAGTGACGATGAAGCTCTCTGAACCATAGTTGTATAAGGGCCTCCCTCTGGCCTGCATGGCTTGTTCTGGACATGTTTTCAAAGACCAAATTGATGAATTCCTAGACCCAAACATTAAAATGACTTTGTCCTGTAAAGGATCAGACCCTGACTGTCATGAACTTTTGGTGATTATGGACAAAGACTTGAGCCAGCAAGATCCAGACATGAGGGAAAATTATTAGCATGACTTTCTCCGTTAGATCATCACATGTCCCTAGCGAAATGTAGCTGATTGAATGGAGCGTGACAGCTAAAATTGAAATGCACAAAGAGTTTTGATCTCTGACGAAGGGCTGACCAGACCGACTCTAACATTGGCTCCAATGGGGGATGGTGGCTCCTTGGAGGTGACAAGAACAGCAGATCTTTGGAGGCGCTAGACAGTGCCTTTTGTCCATTGGGCTATGGAGTCATCATTTCGATAAATAGCACAGGACTCTGACTTATTTATGAAACTGAAATGACCAAGAAATTGGCTCTACTTGACATTGAAATAACTCAAAAACTAACTCTACAGACTGGAACCAAACTGAAATAAAAATTGTATTTACAGTGATAGTGGAAGCAACATTAATAGATCAATAGTGATACCGCTTGAGCAGCCGACCATTGATCAGCCCTCTAGGACAATCTTCCTCGTTCATTTCTTTCAGAAGAAAGGCATTCTAACCCCTATATGCTGCAATTTTGAAAGGAGCTTTCCAAAGATTTTCGAACTTTCCGTGCTTGCCTTTCTCTTCATTCCTTGCATCCCACTTCAGCACCACATCCTCTAACTGAAATTTATCTACCTTTGCTTTTCTGCCATAGATTTTCTTTATCTTCTCCTACAACTTGGATGTGTTCTTGAAAACTTCTTCTCTGGTTTGGTGCAAGTGGATCATTTGATACAGCCTTCTCTGTATGGGATCTTCTTCACTGCCAGCCTCCTGAAGAAGTCTGACCACCGGGGCAGTAAGAGAGGTGGGGAATATTGTGTCAACTCCATAAACAAGCTCAAATGGTGACATACCAATAGACTTTTTCTAGCTGATACGATCTGCCCAAAGCGCATGGACCAACCTCTTGTTCTAGCTCTTCTTATTTATTTCCAGCAGCTTCTTGATGATATTGACCAAAGATTTATTCGAAGATTCCGCCAATCCATTTCCTTGCAGATGATAGGTAGTTGAATGACCCAAAATTATGTGATATTTATGACAAAATTCTACCATCCTTTTTGATTTGAAAGCTATTGCATTATCAGTGATTAATTTGTTTGGACAACCAAAGCGAGACAAGATGTTATTTTTGAGAAATGAAATGATTACAGTGTCTGTGGCTTTTCTGGTAGGGGCTACCTCAATCCATTTTGTAAAATATTCTGTCGCTGTAAGGATCCATCTATGCTGTCCGGAAGCGTTGGGTTGAATTTCCCCAATGAAATCCAACCCCCACTGCTGGAAGGGAGCGCTCACTTCAATAGGCTTAAGTGGCAAAGGCTGTAATTTCTGTTTTCCTTTGAAAATCTAACATTTATGACAACACTTGACCATCTTATGCACATCAGCAAACAAAGTAGGCCAGTATTACCCTGCTCTCAAAATTTTGTTCACTGTTGACTTCCAAAAAAGATGACCGCCACACTCTCCTCCGTGGAAATCCTCCATGACTTTCTTTGCCTCCTCTTCCACTAGACAATTTAACAAAATGCCACAGGGATCTTTCCAATACAATGCAGAATTCAAAATACAAAACTTGGCAGCCTTCAATTTGAGTGTTCTCGCTTTGTTTCTAGTCATGCTGGGCAGTGGTGATAGATTTTTCAACACATATATTATATCTGAATACCATGGAGACGAAGAAAACGTTTCAGATACCTGAATTGACGTTCCTTCCTCATTCTCATCGGACATGGCAGCGATCAGATTTATGTCCAAGGCATGCAAGTTTGATTCGGCCATTAGCTTCGCCAACCCCTGTCCTTTGACCAGCTTTGTAGGCTTTATTTCCACATCATATTCCAGCAAGGCTGCAATCCATTTGCCTCTTCTCCCTTCTAGATCGGTCTGCACTAAAACATCTTTTACAACAGTATTAGGAACATAGGCCAGAATGTGAGAATGTAGGATATATACCTGGAAATCCTTCAATGCCTTCACCAATGCCAGGGCCTGCTTCTCAATGATGTTGTACTTTAAAGTTGTGTCCCTTATAGCCCTGCTAAAGAATGCAATGGGTCTTTCATGATCATATCTCTTCTGTAATAATACCGCTGCCATAGTGTGCTCAGAAGCAAATGAAAACAATATGAAATCCTGAGTGTAGTCCGGGCTGACTAGAACTGGAGCTGAAGAAAGGGCCAATTTGACCAAGTTGAAAGATTTTACAGCCTCCTCTATCCATTTCACCTGGCTGTCCTTCTTAAGAATGTTGGTCATTTCTCTTAAGTGTTCTACAAGATTGGGCACAAAGCGACGTAGAAAATTCATCTTACCATTGAATGATTGTATCTCCTTTTTGTTCCTAGGCAGATCGATTTGCTGAATTGCTTGCACACGTGCTGGGTCAATACGAATGCCATCCTTTGAAATGATGTGCCCAAGTAATTTGCCTTCCTCCATGGTGAACAAGCTCTTCTTAGGATTCAATGATAGACCATATTTCCTGCATTTTTGAAAGACAATTTTTAGGTGATGCATGTGCTCTTCATCAGATTTGGAAAATACCGTCAAATCATCCAAGTACACCACCAAAAACACATCCTTCTCATTTGCAAAAGCCAAGTCCATTACCCGCTGAAATGTGGCACCTACATTCTTTAAACCGAAAGGCATTTTGGCATAGTGAAAGGTTCCCCATGGAGTGGTGAATACTGTTTTGTCTCTATCATCTTCATGGATAGAAATTTGGTTATATCCAGAATAACCATCAAGCAGTGACATACGAGATGCACCCACTACTCGCTGAAGTATATGGTCCATCTTGGGCAGTGGATAGTTGTCCTTTAATGAGACCTTATTTAGATTTCTGAAATCGATGCATAGGCGATCTCACCGGTCTTCTTGCGTACAGGCACTAAGTTAGATATCCAATATGAAAATCTGATGGGAACAATGATACCTGACTTATACAACCTATTTACCTCCTTTTCGATAGATGGTAGCAAATTTGGATTTATCCTTCTCAGCTTTTGTCTAAATGGTTTTTGGTTGGGCTTGATGGGTATTGTGTGCTGAATAATATTTGTATCATAGGTCTTTAAATCAGAATAGTCCCAAGCAAACACATCAGCAAATGAAGCCATCAAACTGATGTATTTGTCCTTGATCTTTGGCAGTAATGCTTTGGACAATTTCACCAACTTTGGATTGGCAGTTGTACCGATGTTGACTTCTTCTACACCCTTCTCTGTCGGCTGTAATGTTGGCTTGCAGGCTACATCATCCTGATCAAAAATTTCCTCTAGAGGTATCAAGCCTTTAGGAATGATGTTATTCTTCAGCTACAATACGTCCATATGATTAATCTGCACTTCATCTGTACCATTCCCTTTGCCTTCATCGTTTTCTACATCAATTGAGGTTTCTTTGAACTTGCCTTTGTTTAGCAGAAAATCCTTAATCTCCCCATCATCTTGAAACACCTGCCAATATCGCTGATTGTCTGGAATGGTTGGATGATGCTTGAAATGGATTTCAAATTTATTGCTGGAGTTCATGGGAATCTTCAAGCTACTCGCTTCCTTTGCAAGAGCATCAGCAATACTATTTTGTATATGAGGCACACATGTCAAGGTGTACTCTGAAAATAACTTCAAGATGTCTAAAACTGCATTACGGTAGGCCCGCATCCTAGGATGTTTTGCTTGATATTCACCTCTGACCTGTTTTATTACCAACTCGGAGTTGCCATATACCGAAATCCTTTCTGCATTCAGATTTCTAAGAATCTTCAGGCCAGCAATCAGAGCTTCATACTCAGCCTCATTATTTGAACATTCAAAAGCCAGCTTGTAAGAGCAAACCCTCACGCTACTAGGCACTTTTTTGGGGCGGAGAAAGGACTGTGTACCCAAATTCCAATTCCAGCGCCATCATTCCATACTGCTCCATCGAAATCCATGGTCCACAAGCCTTCTTCCTCCTCTTGCAAGTGTTGGAAATTTGTTTTTCGTGCCTTGTCTGCTTGCCGTCCATTACTATCAGCTAATTGCCCAACATTTTCCTGCTTTTTTTGTCTTTCTCTCTTCAAACTTTCTCTGAAATTTTCTATTATTTCTGGTATGTCATCTGCTTCTACTATCTAACTATCTATCTCATTTAAACTATCTGAAAATAAAACAAAAGACTCTAAATCTGTATGTACATAATTAATAGGATGATTTATACGTTTCTCCTTGCTTGTGATCATATATTTCATTTTTTGTTCCTGATATAACTTCCTCGTTTGTCCAAACATCGGGATCGTTGCATAGGAGAAATCCAGCTGTAGTGTCCCTTTCAATTTCGCTACCCAAGACCTGGAAAGAAGCATGCCAAACCTTGGAGTAATATCTACTACCACCACATCCATCAGAACATTTTTCATAGGAAGTTGATCCAAACTCACAACTAAGTCTTTGATGAGTCGTATACACCTTACTCTGCTGGAATCGAATGAGTAGATATCATGATATTGCCGGGTGATGTCTAGACCAAGTTTATCCATGATAGCCTTAGGCATGAGATTGTGAGAAGCTCTGGAATTGAACATGGCATTGTGTAACACAAAATCATGCAATCGTAAACTGATATAGAAGGGTGGCACATCGCTATAAGGAGACTCACCATTTGATGCTGGTACAAAAATCATTTCAGGCTGATCATCTTCTACATTTACCATGTCAAACATTGGGTCCAAATTCAACATTTTAGAAATCTGTCCTCTATAGCTAATGTTCTTCATTATTTCAGTCAAGGGGATGGATACCTTTAACTTAGAAATCTCATTCTCTAGGCTAAAAGCGGGAGTTTTTTCTACCTCTTTGACTGGGATCTCTTTCCTTTCCTTCTCTTTTGATGTGGCTGGTTGCTGTGGTTGTTCTGCTGATTTTGATTTGCTGCTCTGCGGACAAACCGCCTCCTTTCCTTTTCTTTTTGTAGCTGATAAATCATTTTTTGTTGTTTCACCCTCCTTCTTTTTCTGAATCGGTTTGGCTGGCACATCTCTGTTTCTAAGTGAATATCGTTGGTGTTGTGCAAACAGAGCATTCATATACCCCCTTTGATATTCTTCTGGTTCTTCTTCCAACACGGTGTTGCTAGCTAGAATAAAATCAGTGTCTTGGTGTGAAGTTGAATTCACTACACATTCTTCCTCTTTGGTAATGTAAGTAGGAAGGTCATCTAGAGTAAAGAGATGATTTTCTTCACCTATTACATTCCCGTCCTCATCTGACTCCGGTCCATGCATAAAATTCTGCTGCAAAGGTGTTTGTACTAGCTGTTGTGCTATCTGCTCTTGAGTTCATTGATCTCTCTGTCTTATTCTATATTGTGGCTGTTGCAGGCCACGAAAGTTAGGATTCCTAACTTGTGGTTCTGGCTTGTCAAGTTTTACCCTTTCAAGCATCTAATCTACCTTTTCGAGAAGTTGATCCATTAAAGAAGATTCTTCTTTCATAGTGGTTTTCTTCTCTGCTTTCACTCTATCTCTTTTGGACAGCAGATTTGCCTCAACGCTGACCGCAATTTTCTGCATGTCTTCCATTGTGGTCGATTCTCTTTCTCTTAATTGGTACGCCATGTTAGCATCAAAACCATCTGGAAACTTCATCATTTCTAGTCCCACAGGTGGCTTTAGGTGATCTGGAATTTTGTTATAGACTGCATTAAATCTAACACAATAGTCTTGAACCGACTCACCAGCGTTCCGTTTGATTTGTTCATATTTGTCCAGAATTTGAAGGGGATTCTTTTTCACTTCCCACCGGTTCAAAAATTTTATTTGTAGTTCAGCCAAGGTAGTGATACTTGCTGCCGACAAACCTCTGAACCATTTCCTCACATCACCTGCAAATGTCTGTACAAAGAGCCTCATTGCCATGTTCTCTGCATCAATCTCATGAAGTTCATAGAAGTCTACCATTTTGTCTACATGTTGCTGAGCAATAATGCTGTTAGGAGTGCCATCAAAAAATGGGATTTTGCTTTGATAATCCATTGGCATGTCATCTAGAACTTGGGGCAAAACAAGGGGAGCGAAACGGGCAGCCATCATTCTTGGTGGATTTGGCCTTGGAGGTGTTGAAGGATGTGCACAGTTTGCAAGGGGTTTGCAATTGGGGTTTGGGGCTGTGTTGCAATGTAATTATCAATTAATCTATTAGCTCTTTATGTTTTGAGGTCTACAAGAAATTTCGGATTGGGGATAGTATAATCAACAACCCTTTCGGATTTAGACTCAAAAAATGATATTTCAATCCATTCGTCAAACACAAGCTCTTCAAGATACTCAAAAATGTCGGGACATGAATGGGATTTGAACACGGGAGTTATGGTGCTTTCTTGACGAAGGAGTCTTGGGATCAAATTGGGGTTTTCGTAAATATGAGGAGGATCCAGGTCTGGATTGGCTCTGGTATATCGCCTCGAAGCCAGCGTGCTATCAAGAGAAATCATAGGACACGACCAACTTACTCAGCCTTTCCAATCATAATCTCATCATCCGGAAGCTTAGAATTATTATAAAACAAAGTGATTTTGTTTCAACTTAGTTCCCTAGTATGGTCACCACTATGTTAGCACCTAAATCTACCTTAGGTTGAAGGAAGGCAAAAATTATGGTAAACACAAACCACGCTCAGTCTGGTAGCTAGCCCTACCAAAGCAAGAGAGGGCTCTCTCCAAGTCACTCTCACTGAATAGATGATCGAAAATGGTATGAGATGACTTAAAATGCAATATTTACCTTACGCTAGTAAGTGAATAGGGATTCTAGAAACAATTTTATGAATGACCGAGCTTCTGGGATGTTATGGGACTGGCACTCAGCAAAGAACAGAGAATTTAATACAAAGGCACAGATTATTCCATGAGGCAAGGTAGGCAGAAAATGTAACAAGCTAATTTGATGTACCGCGGCATGAAAATATTGCTGAAGAAAGTGAAAAGGGCATAGTGACATGAATCCTTTTCAACAGAAGAATAACACTGAACATGAAATTTTCCCACAGGAAGAGCAATAAAAAATGAATTCTACCCAATCTCACTCAAAAAATTTCACTGGAAATGAACATGAATTGAATTATGAAACATAACGAAATACATATGAAAACATAAGAAACACATTTTCTACACTCACAACCACAAGAATCTCATGAAATAGAGCTGTTGCATTTCATTAATTCTCTGTCAAAATACACAGTGAAGAAACAAAGTTTCTTTCCCATAGTCTCCCAGAACTTACAAGCCAACCCACCCTTTGAAAATAGCTTGCATACAATATATAGAATGTGTGAGGAAGAGATAGAATGCCCAGGGGTTGGGAAGTTACTCGAATCATTACAAAATGGAGATGGAGAGCCAACCATCAACTACAGGTGCAGCGTTGCAAACATGACATTTGGCATTGGGGTGACCGTTTGCCTTACTTCGCCACTTGGATAGAAGCCAATATGGAGAAAAAACACTTTAAATGCCACCTTTGGTGCCAAAAAACTAAAGTGTAGATGACCGGGCCCACTTGGAGAAGTGGCGAACCGAAATTTCGCGAAACGGAAGCAAATTGGCAATTTTTTCCTCTATGTGCCACGCCATTTTTTCGCTGCGTTGTGCTACTTTGGGGCCTATTTTGGGGCCCTTTCAGGTGTCCAAAATGTGCCCAAATGGGCTTGCTAGAAAGCCTATCCTATCTACTTCCTAACCCAACTGGAATTTTCAAATTTGGTGCTCATTTGCCCCTCCAAATCGTCATTCTCCCAAGGCAACTTTCTGTGAGTCAAAAAAATGGCAGAGAGGCCATTTTTGGGTGTTTTTTGACCTTTAGGAGACCCAGAACTTGCCCAAATCTCTTGCCCGGACACCAGTAGTCATAATTTTTGATGCGGAATCCAAATCTGCAAGCCATTTCTCAATTGGAGCCCTAGAATTTAAGTGTCGCGCCAGTGGCGCGGCGCACAGGGAGAAAATCCTTGTTTTTTACCCAAAAAATTATCAAGTGACCAAAATTTCCCCAAATTTTTTTAAATTTGGGTTGGAATTTCTATATGGGGTACCATGCTGAGCCAAGGAAGCCTCAGCCAAGATTCTAAGCCTATCTTTCTCTTTTGCCCGTTTTTCCCTTCTTGTTGCTTTCCTCAATTTTGCTTTCAAGTTCCTTATCCGGGCCTGTGCACTCATGTTTCGCACCCTGTAACGGAAAGCCATCTATTTCAATAGATCAAGGTTATGGTTAGCTTTTTCCAACAGCCTCTCCAAATGCATGTTGACCCTCTCAAGGTTGGCCTCCCGATCCTCATTGATTGGTTGCTCCAAAGATGTGAGTGCAACCCTTCTTCTTTGAGCAGCTTGGCGATGCTCACGGATGTTTTGCAGCTCCATGATCGTCTGTTGTTCCTCAAGCTACTTGTTTCTCTGCTCCAGGTAGTTCATGTTCTATTTAGCCTCTCCAAGTCAAGGGAAAAGGATTCAATCACTGACTGCTGCTCCTTGATGATCTCTGTGAGCTCCTCATTTGTTGGTTCTGCATCTGTCTCATCATCCTGGAGGAGAACAAACTCGGTCTCTCACTCACCTGATGGCCCTTCCTCCTGTATTGGCTCCTTACCCTTACCCTGATCTTGTGATTTTGATGTTGGAAGCAAGGCCCCTTCCACCCGGGTGGAGATAACACTCGCTTTGCTGCTGCAAATAAGGGTCTACTACCTTTCTGATAGGTGATGTATACTGGCATAGTGGCAGTCTCATGTCACTCATACTACTGAGATGGGCCCCATACCTCGTGCTCTTCCTCTGAAACCACCTATGGAGTGCTGAAGAAGTCACGAGAGATGAAGTCCTCCCAAGAAATACCCTACAATCCCAACTGATGTTCTACCAAAATCCGGATAATGGCAAAGTGATACACACTGTTGAGCTCCTATTGAGGGGTCTTATGTTGCATGAAGTTTCTCATCCTCTTTATGTTCTCGCAGATGAAAAATGGGAGGTTCATCATCTGCACCCTGGTAAAGTGCATGAGCAACCTGATGTGATAGGCATAAAGGCGAGAAAACCTCCCCTCGCAACTGAAGTACTTCATGATCAATTTCATGAGCGGGGCATACTCATCTTTCAGAAATTTGAACGGAAAAACTCTCGTGAGGTGGCTCAAACGGCTACCTTTGATGTAAGGCTCATAATGATGCCTCTCTAACTTATTTTTCTTATGCCACTGCTCTCCAATGTTTGGTATGCCTGTTGCCACTGATATGGTCTCGGGTGTCAATGTGAAAGTGACCCCAGCCAAGATGGACTGTCCTCCATGTAGGTGAAGTGCAAAAAGTCGGGCCAATTCATGATGAACTCTAACATTTGCAACCCTCTGACAAAATTTGAAACATGCTAAGTGCTAGAAACAAGACATAGCAAGAGGGCATGCCTGCAACTCGGTGAGGATGTTCAGCTTGTCTCTAAGATGTCTACCACTCTGGTGATGTCTCCTTTGGGCCCTTTCTCCTGAAGCTGTGTCACTGTGGGTCTCCTCCTCATAATTTGATGAAACTTCGGATGCCATTACTGTTTTTTGTACCCTGAGTTTTATGTTGCCCTTGAATTCCAATGAAGCTGGTAGTTGCCCTGAAAATCTACCACCAAGGGGACAATAAAACAAGGAGTATTAGGAGGGGAATGATGAAATGAGAATGGGGGTTAAAAGGAGAGATTTGTCAGGGATTTGGGAGTAGTTTTGGTATAGTGTTGATGGGGTAGGCTTTGAAACATATTGGCAGCATTGTCACTGTAGCATAAACCCTAGGGTCATGATTTCTTTGTTTCTCTTTTGTTGGCTTTACAAAAATGTTTGCACTTGATTTATACCCCTACCACCATGCTATCCCTTTCAAGTTTTGATGCAAGAACTGAGGTAGGTGGCCTACTGTTATAGACATTTTTGGGCACTGCAACCCCAAGCATGAAATGTCCATAAACCAAGGGCTCCTAAGTCCCTAAAAGTGTTGTTCTAACCCCTAAAGGAACAAGGTCAACTGGTTACAGCTTTTCGCAGAAGTTCTCCATGAAAAACTACTCAAAACTGGTCAAAACTGGACCATTTCACCTGCTCCATAGGCAAAGTTTGTTGCATCCCACCTAAATACACATAGTAGATGCAATGCATGTCAAAAATCCCTTCTATGGGGTGTGATGGGCAAGAAGGGAAAAATGGCAGGGTCAATCCGCAAGGTGGAGAAGCATGGAATCTTCCAAAAACTTCTCCTGTGACACTTGCCTCTCTGAATTCGACCAGGGATGAGTAAGAGATAATCAATCTCCAAGTGGAATCAAGAATTATTAGAGGGAAGACACTAATCAAATCTCAAAAGCTGACTCACCTCCCTTGCAGAGATCTATATATGGATCCCTCATCCCAGAGATCCAGAGGCTGGAATTTTGTATCTTGTAAGGAAGTGTTGTTGGTTTCTTGGTGAAATATCATAGTGTTGGGTGATCTAAACTTTTCATGAGGTGAAGAAGGGCTTACTTGCTGAGAGGATGATGCTAGGTTAGAACAATCGGTTGTAATTCTCTTTGCTCTTTCTTGATTATCAATAAAGCTATTCCAGTTTTCCTCCATATTCTTGTATGATTGATTATTTATGCATTTGTATGGTCAATGTACATCTGATCCTATATTTTTTATGATAATAGATCTATGTTCTTGGATAGTGTTATGTTGTTTTGATTCTACAGGTACTCTTTGAAGCTCGGTAGATAAGGAAGTGAGTGGCAAAGACCTACCAGAAGAGAGAGGAATCTTGCAAGGAACCAAGCGCAAGACAGAGGTTGGTCTCCTTATTCTTCTCTTATCTATTTCTCATAAAGGAAAACGAAATTAGTTTTTAGTGTGTTTGTTTCTAAGGTAGCTACCAGCCTTAGTGGGATTAGCAGCTCTGCATAGACACTATTCCCGATAATAAAATGGCGACTCCACTAGGGATCAAGTAGATTTTTTGTTCATCTACATTTTTTTACTTTATAAACTTACAGATGGAGCTTGAAGTCAAGCCAGCTAGCCTTCGAACTGCATTTGCTATGCAAGTGAAAAGTAGATAAACACTGCTTTAGTCAATCTTCGGGTTTTGTTTATGAATTAAACGATCGATTTACAAGCTTTATAATTGCCCTCGTGGTGGCTCTAGTAACCTCCTTAGATCTACCCCTGTGATTGATTTACTGATTACCACTTGCTTGGCCTAAATCCCTAAACTGAACTGCAAACTGTGACCCAGAATCCAATCAAAGTGTCATGCCTAGTCTAGTGCATTGTCTGTTCTGTGAACTTCAAATGCAGTGCACTTCCCGAGTGTACTAGGTGCGTTGCATTTTAGTTTCACTGTGTTACAGGTGTGCTGATCAGACAAGGCCTTGTTCCTAAATTTTGGTTTTTGTGTTCACTCTTTTCAACTCTATTCAGGAGTTTTGCTGCTTGTAGTCAGTACACCTCTGTTCGAAACCCCTTTCCTTGCTGTTATTCTGCCTCCATTGTGCAAAGAACTATAAATGTTTTTATGTATTTTTGAGTCATTTTTATTTCTCCTTTACAAAGAAGTAGCGTAACTGTACTGTCGTTTCTTGATTTGAAAGTGTCGCAAGTGTCGTTTTCAGTCATAGAAGAGAATCTGATTGTTCTTGATAGTCTATTACACTGTTACTCTTGTATTTGATCTGAATTAGTATTTTTTCCTAGTGTCGAAAGCAAGTTTTCAATTCCAAATCACAAAGTGTTGTCATTGTCCTCATTTTGTTCTGAAAAGAAACTTGTTAATAATTGTCGCTTTGGAAAATAATTCAGATTTGCACTTAGCTTTCTTTTTATCATTCACACATTAAGAAGGCTGAAAACAAATATATGCATGTGCATTTGCATTTAGACTATTTATTGGTTTGATTTAGGACAGTACACATAGTGTGTGCTCTATGCTCTTTGTTGAAAGAACACCATCTCTCTTTCCTTAGTAGCTAGGATTTTCATTGTAGAAAGAAGATTAAATCACTGTTTATCATCTTAGATTGCATTTTAGGAATTGTACATCTACATCACGCAGTGAACCTGAAAGGCAAATTTCTTAAGCAAGATCAACTATAAAATAAATTTAATGAATCTAAAAATGCTTTGGAACCTAACACACAACATCTAGAAGTCTAGGCTAGAGACGTATTCCGGCGTCATAAAGCCTGGTAACTGTTGTTTTCACTGTTGGTTGGGTGATTCCTCCACTTTGAGATGATAAGTGCCTGTACGGACTTGTGCTCCCACGTACCATCGAGTATATTTTGGGAGACCACAATAGGCTTTATCCTTTATCCATAGGAAGCTGTGTCTGCCGCCCTATCGATTGTAATGCACTAAACACAACATTCGGGAAGATTGACTGCCGTACCATAAAAAGTATTCTGCAGTTTTGGGATTGGTTTGGTAATCCCTCTGTCTAGATTTCCAGAGCAGTTCCTTTCGTTCCTTTTTAGACTCCTTAACGGAAAAGGTCCATCTGAGCACTTGTCACTTCAGGCTCATTAAAAATCGAAGGTGACTAGAGTCATCTTTTTTTTTCTCGACTCTTAAAAATTGAAAAAGCAAGTTGTGTCGAAGCGTCTAAAATTCATCTAATTCAGAAACATACTTCCCCTTTGATTTTTAGTTGATCGAGTAATCTGCAACCATGGAAGAAATTCAATTGAAACCCCGTCGCTCGCAGAGGCTTACGAGTCAACTGTCTTTGTCCCTAGAATCGAAACTGTTACGGACAATGCGAACTCGATTAACGGTTCCAAATCCCCTAGTAAAGTTAGAACAAGTGTTCCAACACCATCAGAGACTTCGGTTACTCCCAACATTTCTGGTATCCCTGCCTTTACAGAAGAAGTTCAGCAGCCATCGAAGGGCAGTAGCACTGATCCTAGTGTGAGGGTAAACACTTGTGTTACTGAACCAGTTCCATCTACAGCTGATTCGGAGGGTGTTATTCCCCAAGCATCTTTCGCTGCAGATTCCATACCTTCTTCGACACTAGAAATATTTTATAGACCTGACGGTCTACCTCTTCCACCTGGTCTGATTGCTATAGAAGATATTATGGAGGATCCTCCATCGAGTACTCCATCACGATTTGGAGTCGGAATCACTCTATATCCTTCTTCATCAGAAATTAGTCTACCACCATCGAAAGCTCTTGTAGAATCGCTAGGCAATCTTTTGGATAGACTAGAAATGTCTGAACAACTGTCAACATCTAGGACTGTGTCGTCCAACACAGCGACGGTAGAACTTCCTAGTCACTCCAGCAATGTTCACCGGTATACCATTTGTCCCAACTAGCTCTCAATCACTAGAAGGGGCCCACTCAGGGGCTATTTCGACAGTATGGTATGTTCCTGTTTGTTCATCTGGAAACTCTTATGTTGAGTCTCAGCAAATTGATCCTTCAGGGTGTCAATTTGGGCAGTCCGGTCCTCAAGGGCAAACAATTCCTTGAAGTACCATATTACCACCGTATGGGGGGCAATATACCTTTTCATTGTCTCCTCTGGGAGGACAACCATACGGGATTTCACAACAAAATTCAAGTTATGCTGGAATTACATCTAGCGGTTGGGTGCCGATACTACCTCAACAACCAAGACTTGTGTATTCAATGCAACAATGTTTACCTATGTCAAATATACCAACTATGCCGGCTATTATGACAGTGTCGCAAGCACAAGTGCTGCTTGTCGTATGCCAACCTCAGGTTTCTCAAGTTGTAATGCAACAGCCCCTTGGCCCTGCGACTCAACCACAATCGCCAACTAGTGGAATGACACAGGCCCAAACAGGTACAATTACCCCTCATCTTGGTCAAATAGTTAGTATCGGACAACAGCACATGGCTTCACAACCATGGCTGGTATAATACCAACAACCACAATTCCAACACGTATACCAAGGATCTGAGAAACAAATATTTGCAAATAGTGGGCAACCGTATATTCAAAACACTCAAAATCAACCATTCTACAATGGTTATGCACATCAATCTTACCAAAGTTACCAGCATCAAATGCATTATGCTGGTATGGAGAGACCAACTACTTAGGCGATTCCATCTTATCCTGGGTATGCTTCACCTAACCTGAATCAACAGTTACCCTTCGTGGCGACCTTAGAGTTACCGGATCTAAATCGGTTAACAAATTATCCAATCGCTTATGCCCCTTGGTGGCCAGCGATTCCGCATAAACCTCCGTCAGATATTCCTAAATTTAATGGAAATCCAGGTGAAGATCCATTGAATCATGTGATGACATTTCATCTGTGGTGTTCATCAAACACCCTAAACGATGATTCGATTAGGCTTCGCCTTTTTCAAAGGACGTTAACTGGTCCGGCAGCAAAATGGTATATTGAATTACCCAGAGCTTCGTTTGACAACTTCAGTACCCTAGCCACGACCTTTTTAACCCATTTTCAATTACCGATAAGGTACGAAACGGGAATAGAACTTCTTACCAATTTCAAGCAAACAATGGCCACTCACATATCTAATCATATTCATGAGTGGCGATGTCATCGTAGAATGGTAAAAACATATGTTCCTAATCAGCTTTTAGCTGAATGGTTTATTAAGTCTTTATTACCTTCCATTACAAAAGATGTGGCAAAAGGAGGATTCATCACTGAAGAGCAAGTTATTTCTCGTGCACAATATTTAGACTTGATTTATACTTAATCTGGCACGCTCTACGATAAAATCCCTGACGCTCCCAAACCGGAATTTTCCGTCCCCCCTCCTCCTAAATCGAACAATGACTCTCATGCCGGTGATGGCGTGATTGGTACGACAGACATGAAATCGACAAAGGCTACATCTAAAAAGGCCCATAAGATTTCCAGTCAAAATGCAAAAGAAGAAATTCTTGCCTCAGAAGTAAATGTCGTCTCAACAGATAAAGGCAAAGAAACCAAGCAACCGGGAGGCAAGAAGAAAAACAAAGGGAAGAAGAAGAAACAGGAGGATTCATCACCTAAAAAATATTCTACAAACCCTACTGGAAATAGGAAACCAAAAAATCCATGCATAATATGTGATGAGGATCATTGGACAAAAGACTGTCCATTTAAAGCTGAGCTTAAAAAATTCTGCAATAATTCAAAAACCTCAGCAGTACTGACTGATCCGTTTCCAAATCCAGGAACAAATCTGGTAGACAATGGAAATGCTTCCCCATCCCAAGTGTTGATGTTGTCAGTTTCCAAGCAACAAAATTATGCTTTGATATCTACAAGGAACAAAGATTACGGGAATCCACAGCTGTCGAACAACAAGGATAAAGATTAACCTAGTAGTTCGACAACAACTTCGACAGAAGTTGCGCCACCCATCATACCTGAGCTAACAATAAAACTGCCAAAGGGAGTAGTACATAAGTCGACATTTAATCCTCGTGCCAAATCAGCACAGCATTATAATATAGTGGAAGATCTGGCCCAATCACCATCCGCTATGTCGACACTTGGGGTACTGCAAAATTTCCCATCCCAAAAGTAGGCTTTATTATCAGCTATCGGTGGGATAGACCCAAAGGATTCTAATCTTGTGTCCTCAACAAAACTATTCATCGAACAATTATTCATGAGGGGGCATCTACATGTATTATGTCGATGAGTTGCTGGGAAACTTTAGGATCTCCAACCTTGTTGCGATCTTCAAAAACATTAAAATCATTTGACGGATGAACATATACCCCATACGGTATTCTAAGTAACTTGAAAGTTGAACTAGGAGGGAAAACAGTAGAAATAGATGTCGAAGTAATCGATGGAAATCTCGATTAAAACATCCTACTGGGAAGACCATGGATATATGCTATGGTTGTTGTTGTGTCGACCTACTTTAGGAAGATTGCATTTCCCTTTCAAGGAGGGATTACAATCGTCGATCAACAAAATTTCCTCCCCAATGGTTCCCAAGTTATGGGAAGCATTCCAATGATCCATGGAAGCCCCCATTCGCTTCAAAATACGGAGTAGACCTACTTAAAGACCTTATATTAATGGGGACTTTTGCCCTTCCGCCTCCAATCAATCTGGCGGAAGTAGCGTCGGTAGGAACCTGCAATATGATATCTTCGATTGAAAAGATCTCAGAAAATTATATAAACATGGATCATACGCGGGTATTGCCTCCAAGCCCAATAGAAATATTATAGCAATCAATGTTTCTAGGATGGGAGGCAAACCCAAATCAACGCTCATCAAGTGTTTGGATAGATAGGTCTAAGGAATATGGTACCCCTTCAGATCCTTGGTCGCAAGTGCATTACACCGACGTGGGAAGATTACCACCATTGTTCCCATCTTCTGGATTGTAAAGAAGATACTCCTGATGACCTTCATCATCCTTCAGTTTTTTATTTCCTATCAAATACCGTAAACACGGTGGATTCCGAACAAAACTTGTCCAACATTGAAGAGACTATTGCCATAAATATCTCGACCAAAACAGATGTTGTAGAGAATATTTATGTTGGCAAATGTTGTTCTCTTTCAGAACTGGAAATATATAATGCTCTTTTTCGCGAATTCAGAGATGTCTTTGCTTGGTAATATGATGAAATGCCAGGCATTGACTCGAGTATAGTTGAACACGAAATCAAGATGTATCCAGATGTCAAACCAGTACGACAACGGCTACGCAGGTGTACCCCAAGAAAGCTGTTGCCATCAAGGTAGAAGTTGAAGATCTTCTCCATGCTGGTTTCATTTACCCGGTTCCTCTAACCGATTGGGTATCAAACATTGTTCTTGTGATGGAAAAACAAGGAACGATTAGAGTGTGCGTTGATTATAGGGATGTAAATCAAGCTTGTCCAAAAGACAACTACCCTACGCCCTTTATTGACCAGATAATTGATGAATGCGCCAGATGCGAAACCTTTTCATTCATGGAATGATTCTCCATGTATAATCAAATAAATATCCGCCCACAGGACTAGTCAAAGACTGCATTTATTTGTCTATGGGGCACATTCGCATATCGCAAATTACCCTTTGGTTTAAAGAAAATAGGGGAAACATTTCAAAGGGAAATGAATTATGCCTTCCATGACATCAAAAACATCGTTCAACCATATCTCGACGACCTTCCGTCTCATTCGCGAAAGCGGACCGATCATCCGCAGCATTTGAGAGTGATATTTCTACGTTGCCGACACTACAAGATACGACTCAATCCACACAAATGTGTGTTTTGTGTCAGTTTTGGTCATTCACTTGGCTTTGTAGTCTCAAAGGATGGGATTCACCTCGACCCATGTAAGGTTCAGGCAATTATAAATTTGCCTCCACCTTCAAATTTGCTTCAGATTCAGAAACTCCAAGGGAAAGCAAACTTTCCTAGGAGGTTCATTCCAAATTACGCTGAACTTGCTAAAGGTTATACACGTCTATTGAAAAAGGAAGTGCTCTTCATCTAGGATCAGGTTGCACAAGATTCCTTTGCTGCTTTAAAAGAATCCCTAATGAAAGCATCATTAATGTATGCTCTTGATTATCAAAAAGACTTTAACCTGTATCTAGCTGCAGCGGATACAACCATCGCAATGGTTTTAGTTCAAGAAGACAACGGAATTGAACATCCTATATATTATTTAAGTAGGAACTTAAATTATACAGAAAGCAAATATTCTTGTGTTGAAAAGCTAGCACTCGCAGCTGTTCAAGTGATACAGAGATTTCGACACTATGTCCTCTTTCGAAAAACTACCATTCTGTGAGATTGCAACCCCATGACTTATATATTGTCGCGACAGTTGCTGGGGGGCAAATATTCAAAATGGATAGCAATTCTACAAGAGTTTGATCTAGAATTTGTAAAGTCCAAGTCAAAGAAAGCCCTGGTTTTCGCAAAATTATTATGCGATCTCCTATCGTCGTCCAATGATGAAACATCCAAAGAAACAATCGTGGATGAATCTTTGTTTCTGATATCTTCAAGCAATCCATGGTATGGAGATATAATCATCTATCTCCAAACCCAAAAATATAGGCCTAATACCTCCCGCTCCGAACAAAAATGTATTCGATACCAATCAAAAGACTACATGATCGTCGGTGACACGCTTTACCGTCGTGGTGTCGATACAGTTCTGAGGAGGTACCTCACCCATGAGGAAGCCAAAAAAGTCCTGAATGATTGCCATTCAGGCGCGTGTGGTGGGCATCAATCTGGTTATGCTATGGTGCAAATTTTTTTTACGAGCAGGATACTTCTGGCCAACAATGTTCAAAGATTGCATAACCGCAGTCAGAAGTTTCCATGCCTGTCAAATTTTCGATAACAAAACCAGAAGACCACCCCACCTCTGCAGCCAATAGTTTCTATTGGGCCATTCACAAAATGGGGCATCGATTTCATGACATGTAACCCCACCTCGACCGGGGGGCATGGGTATATTATAGTCGCAGTGGACTATTTTACCAAATGGGCCAAGGTGATGCCTACATTAGATAACACTGGTGAAACAGCTGCCCTTTTCTTTTTCAATCATGTAGTCGCCAGATTCGGTGTTCCACAAGCTATAGTCACAGATCATGGATCACATTTTCGCAATCACATGATGGCCGAATTAGCTGCCAAATTAGGGTTGTCTCACGATAGCTCTACTCCATACTACCTGCAGGCCAACGGACAAGTTGAAGCAATCAACAAAGTCCTGAAGCGCATGCTGAAAAGGATGATTGAAGTCCACAAAAGGAGTTGGCACCTGATCCTGTACTCAGCCTTATGGGCATACCGAACATCGGTAACGAATGCAACCAGGTTTACACCCTTCCAACTGGTGTATGGCCTAGAAGAAATCTTACCAGTTCAGTGTGAAATCTCGTCCCTCAAACTTGCAATCGACCTTCTCCCCGGAACTTCAGAAGAGGAGGCTCATTTCTTGGAACTAATCCAATTGGATGAAACCCGTCGTGATGCCGCTTTGGCTAACGAAGCCCATAAGAAACGAGTCAAGGCACAGTTCGATAAGAATGTCAAACCCCATGTCTTCTCAGAAGGTGACCTGGTCTTACTTTACGACCAAGAATCTGATAAATTGGGAGCAGGTAAATTCAAGTCTTTATGGATGGGCACCTATATTGTTAAACGTGTATTAGCAAAAGGAGCCTATGAGTTAATGGATTACGATGGAATTCCACTGGCGCAACCCCATAATGGGTTGTACCTTAAGTGTTACTATACATAATCAGTATGGTAACCTATATGCTTTTGTTACATTTTTGTTTTCTCTAAGGGTAATCGTTTTGGTCAAGTAAATCCACTTTTTACATTTGTCGTAGATGTCAAACCTATTGGAATCTTTTGTTGGATATGCCGACGGAGCAAGTCGTAATTTGCGGAACCTATATTCCGCGGCCTGGGCCATTTTTTATCCAAGCGGCGAGTTAGTAAGTTTCAGAGGGGTATGTATTGGTCGATCAACAAATAAAATCGTTGAATATAGCGCGTTGATAGAACTTCTCTCTGATGCCATCACACATGGCATACGCTGACTTGTCGTCAGGCTAGACTCACAGCTCATCATACTACAACTCATTGGTATCTACTCTGTCCGAAATCCAGCTATCTATCGCATGTTCCTAAGGGTCAAGATTTTGGAAAGGCAATTTGATTTTATTCAATATCAGCATATTTCAAGAAGCTTAAACACATTAACTGACTCATTGGCAAATTATGTGTTAGATAGACATTGGCAACATTTATAAAAAGAATCATTTCATCAATATTTGCATTCAGATCATGTAACTTAACCAAAATAAAACTCTGAAAATCAAAAATATATATATAACTATTTATGGTTTACACATAATGTTCTGTAACCAAGACAAATGACCCAAAATACAAAACTCTAGGGGGCACCCTAGTCTAATGATGCTGGTGATAACAAGTCACTGCCTGTGCAATCATGCGTAAAAGCCTAGTCCATCGACTTGGCAATTCAGTGGTATGTCGCTGCAACCGCAGAGGTAGCTTGTCAGTCCTCACATCTGGAATACCGAGAGTGAGGCCCTCAACCTGATCCTGTAATGCTAAAAGAGTCTCGGCCACATCAAGGTCGCGAAGGATAGCCCTTCCCACAGCCTCTCCTGCTGGAGCGGCAGCTGGCACTCTCAGGCGTACTACTGGCCAGACGGGACCAACATCTGCATGAGCACATGAGTTCTGATTAGTCTTGATAGAATAAAGCACAAGGACATTATAACGAGAAACGATAAAAAAAAAATGGTCAAAGAATTTACCAATGGCACCCCACTACTCGCCAGCCGGCAATACCAAATCCGGGTCACCCCGGAAGTCCATAACAGCATATGGATACTCGAAAAAAACCATCTCCTAACGATTGAAGCACCCGAAGAAGGTATCAGAAAAGGAAATCTAAGACTGACCATCATGTCTGGACATATGGTCGACACATCTCTGCATCCGTGGTTCAGTCGGTGGAGGTAAAACAAGTGAAATACATTATGGCTGCGTCAGTGGGATCTTTTCCAAGGAAAAGGTGGTCAAAATAAAACCATATCTAAATTTCTTCAATCTTCTATTCTTCACCTTGGTCAACTGTTCTTTCATCACAAAGAGTACTGCATCACACCAGTTGAACACTTTCGGTTCGAGACATTCTAAGGCATACTGCATATAAGACCGGTTGGCCACATGAAGAGCCACACCACCAGCCATCCTACCAAAGGTGAACAGAATGGTCGTCAGGGACCTGTCAGTGACATCTCGGATGATGATCTTGCCATCTTTACTCAGCTAAGATCCCTCTCTGCAATACCTACGAATGTAATCTCTCACAGATTCACCCCCACGGGCTGAACCTGATAAGGAGATAGGGGCACTCCACCTCGATAAGCTGGTCAAAAAATAGATGTCCACGACAGTCAAGGGGATGGATTTGCCCCTAATCTGGAACACCTGGATGGTAGGGTTGCAAGCATCGAGCCAATACTGCAACAAGTTGATTTGTTGCCTCATGCTACAGATGCAGAAAAACTTGAACATACCATAGTTCCGCAGTGCATTTACCGTAACCGGATCTTGTAAAGCAAGCATGTCCTCTTCTTCATGCTCATGTTCTCACCATGTAACAGGAATTTTTCTCGAATGAATCTCTGAAAACAAACAAGAGAAGAGTTAGATCCTGATTTGGTGAAAAACAGGCAAAAATTTCCATTGAAATCTGTGCACAGATTTCCCTCCTTGCGCCCATCGCACCCCCAACAATGTTCTGGGTGCATTTCATGCTAATTGTCTAGTGGGTAGGCCAACATGCAATGCAGCTTTTGATATAGAAAGGGTGCGATGGAGCCAGGGCGAGTTTTTCAAACCCCAGAGGCTCAGAAAAACTAGAAATTAGGCTCAGAATGCAAAAATCGAAAGGATGAAATGAAAGAGCTTAGGTTTAGCTCCTACCTGGTCCAGACAGCACCAAACATCATCCACATAATCTCCCGGAATCAGCTGGTGAAAATCAAGGGAGAAAGCACCTCCAAAGCTCCAACAAGCCAAAGCTCAAATGAAATGGTAAAATGAGGGGTGAAAGCACTTTTAAATTACTTTTTACATAATTCAAGTAAAATATTAGTGTCTTAACTCATTTTTCAAACATATATTGTTCATTTCTAACTAGTTTGATGAAGCAATTGAGCATGCAGTACAATCTTTGAAGGAACAAAGTTATTAATGGTAAAGCCATGAAATGACCGTTATATCGAGTATTTTTAACGCAAACTTCAAGCTCGTTAAAAAATAAACATAAGCAATGAGCAAGTGTTTCCCCCAACATTTAAGATCATTTTAAAATAGAAAATGAAACAATTTCCGGTAAATAACCATCATGAATGTAGTACTTCAGCCTTTGAAGCCTTGGTCGTGTTCTCATCATCACCTCCACTCTGTATTGGCTGATCATTCACCTCCACTTGATTTTTTACCCCTTTTGAGGAACAACTATGAAGAGTGATCCTGTTAGCCATCCTTGTAACATTGCCGTGATTGGAAAATTCCAAACCTTACCTGGAATCAACTGATACCCGAATTTATCACTCGTTCCTAAAAGATGAGTCTCCTTTAAGCTCTTTTCAACTGACTCATAAAATATGAAAAGATTGCCGAGCCATTGGCCTCTCCAGCTCGTTAAAGTGACCGGAAGTGCTATCCCTCCTTTAGATTTTAATATTTTTGGAACTGAGGGATTATTACACAAAAAGATCGAGCACTTGTTTTGTTCGGCTCGTTAAAAGTACCAAAAATTCATCCCTTCTGTATTATTTTATACTTTTTTGGACTTCAGGGATTAGATGACGAAAAATGACTTTTGGAGTTTCCTCTACGTCCCTTTTCAGACTCTCTAAAATTGAAAAGGACCGAGTTATCTTTGTCGTTAAACTCGTTAAAATCTAATAGTGACAAACTTGTCCATAACAGACGAGAACGAGTTTCACTATCGCTACGCTCATTAAAACATAGCGATGGGTTTGCCCGAAGGGAAAATTATAGAACAAGCATATGTTATCCTCCTCAAGCTTGACAAAAATAAAGAGGTACTGGTCAGCAATGACTGGGGAAAAAATTGGGAAGAAAACTTGAAGAAACTTTGTTGGTAGAAAGTCACTCTTGAACATGACACTTTCACTCTGCATCCGAGTCGGGTTGGGTTGTTCCATTCACTAGTCACATCACCATGGTTCCATCACACCATCCACATTTGGGGTTAATGCTACCAATCCATCATGTCAGTGTCGCCGATATGTTTAAGAGAAGTCGCTCAGAGAATTCACCTGTGTCTCACCCACTATAATACATTTTCACTCCATTCTTTCATGACCGCCACCCTGAACCGTATATCACCATATTTTTTTCACCTCCATTAAAATCATTTGCTCTGTTCCGTTTCATTGATGTGGGATTCACTAAGGCCCTCCTATGACAGATCGCTTCTTGCCGACATCAGCTCATTATCCAAGAAGTCGATCTAGGAACAACCCTTTCAGTACTTTGAAGCTTGCATGCCTCAATGGCAAGTTTCTCACTTCGGCGACAGGTTTACATCAATGGCCTTCGACTGAAAGATTTTGCGTGGTGTTCGACGCCAAGTCCCTTATTCACACCACGTGAATTGTACTGTAGTACCTTGAGGATCATCATCATTATCGGTGATTCCTCTCGCGCTTGTTAACAACTTACATCATTGGCTGGTAATCAGGCGATGTCTCTCCATGTTCGACTCCAGAACATCTCTCACATGGATCGAATTGTACTTTGAGTGAATATCGAATGAGATTGAAGATCCCGGATCTAGTTTCATCCATCCGGGCTACGATATATATTCAGGAAAATAAAGACATCAAATGTACATCATTGCTGCACAGATAATCATCCAATCTAAGGGATGATGGCTCTACCAGAATCATCAGTCTACACTCAGACGATTGTCTGTCCTATGTACATGAAAATGAATTTATAAAGCTGAGCATGGGAATGCCCGCCTCAGCTAGATCATGAAAATAAAATGAAGATAATGTATTGTATTGTATCTTATTACAGGTCGCCTCCCAGCTCGAAAAAACCTCGGATCATCGTGATAAATAATTTCACCTGAAATCAAAAAGATTAACGACCTCATGCTTTAGGGGGCAACTATTATAGACATTTTTGGGAACTGCAACCCCAAGCATAAATGTCCATAAACCAAGGGCTCCTAATTCCCTAAAGGTGTTGTTCCAACCCCTAAAAGGACAAGGTTAACTAATTACAACATCTCCCAGAAGTTCTCCATGAAAAACTACTCAGAACTAGTCAAAACTGGACCATTTCACCTGCTCCATAGGCAAAGTGCTTTGCATCCCACCTAAATACACACAGTAGGTGTGATGCATGTCAAAAATACCTTCTATGGGGTGTGATGGGCGAGAAGGGACAATTGGCAGGGTCAATCTGCAAGGTGGAGAAGCATAGAATCTTCCAGAAACTTCTCTTGTGACACTTGCCTCTCTGAATTCGACTAGGGATGAGTAAGAGATCATCAATCTCCAAGTGGAATAAAGAACTATCAGAGGGAAGACACTAATCAAATCTCAAATGCTGACTCACCTCCCTTGCAGACATCTATATATGGATCCCTCATCCCATAGATCCGAAGGCTGGAATTTTCTATCTTGTAAGGAAGTGCTGTTGGTTTCTTGGTGAAATATCATAGTGTTGGGTGATCTAAGCTTTTCATGAGGTGAAGAAGGGCTTACTTGCTGAGAGGATGATGTTGGGTCATAATAACCAGTTGTAATTCTCTTTGCTCTTTCTTGATTATCAATAAAGCTATTCAAGTTTTCCTCCATATTCTTGTATGATTGATTATTTATGCATTTGTATGGTCGATGTACATTTGATCCTATATTGTTTATGATAATAGATCTATGTTCTTGGATAGTGTTATGCTGCTTTGATTCTACAGGTACTCTTTGAAGCTGGTTAGACAAGGAAGCGAGTGGCAAAGACATACCAGAAGAGAGAGGAATCGAGCAAGGAACCAAGCGCAAGACAGAGGTTGGTCTCCTTATTCTTCTCTTATCTATTTCTCATAAAGGAAAATGAAATTAGTTTTTAGTGTGTTTGTTTCTAAGGTAGCTACCAGCCTTAGTGGGATTAGCAGCTCTGCATAGACACTACTCCCGATAACACCTACCTTTCAAATTTGGTGAGCCTCCAAAAGTTTTTAGGCAGATTGGATAGTTTCTGGGCCTTATATTTTTGTGCACCGTGTGATCTGCCCAGTGCGTCGCGCGCCGGGTATGCACCATGCCAGTGTTATATTCACACAGTGGGCGGGCCCTGTGTGCGTCACGCATAATGAGTGCACCGCACTCTTTGGTGTGTGCGCCGCATGCTATGAAAACACTCAAATTTTCTCCTGATCTTTAACTCTTCAACTCTTTGACCATGCACCCCTCTCCCACAACTTGGCTTGCACAATGAGCTGATTTCGTGGTGACTTTGAGTTAACCAAATAGTGGAGGAATAGGGAGAGGATTTGGTAGTAACTTAGGGCAGGGGTTTAGGAAAAATGACAAGGGATGATGGGAAAAAATGATAGGTGAGGGGAATAGGTGAGTGGAGTGAAACCTTGGTAATATCAACACAAATTTACAACCTCAGCGTTCGTTTTCTTGTTGATTTTCTCATGGGTGACATTATACGTTTTGGGTGAAATTAAAACCTCTTCACAAACACCATATCATTGACACAATTTGATGAGCAGGTGATGTCATAAGGCTTACCTCTCGATTTGATAACCTTCCCCAAAGTTTGAAGTGGTTTGGCACCGTTCCTTGGCTGTTGGACTGTGTGCGCCACGCGCAATTCCCAGTGCGCAGCATGCCTTGTATGCACTGCACCTATGCAATATTTGAACGGCGGGTTGGCTGCATGTACGCCGCACCTGGTGAGTGCACCGTGCCCCTGGTTATATGTGCTGTGCTCGGTGAGTGTGCTGCAGCCCTGGTTATATACGCCACGTGCTCCCAAAACCTGCTTCCGCTCACTCAAACTTCTCCAACCTCACACTCACACCTTTGAAATGCTTTCTCCACATCTTGAAAGAGAAAAATGCCTTTGATTTGGGTCAAAACATGTATTTATAGCCTTGGAGGAGATGGGTTTGATTTTTGCCTCTTTGAAAACCGCTTTTCTAATGTTGTGGTTTGGACTTTTTCATTGACCTTTAAACACACTGATTTTCACTTTCCCTTTGACATTTTGGCTCAAATGATGAAATTTTCGGCACCTCTTTGCAGGGACTGTATGACAGAGCATTTGGCCATGTAAATCATAACTGCATCTAAAAATTCAACTGGTGATTTTTTGGAAAATTTTGTCATAAATGACCTTGTTTGACTTTTCTTAAAAACAGAGTTTTGAAGAAGAGTCCATGTCTATCCAAGTGACGATGAAGCTCTCTGAACCATAGTTGTATAAGGGCCTCCCTCTGGCCTACATGGCTTGTTTTGTACATGTTTTCAAAGACCAAATTGATGAATTCCTAGACCCAAACATAAAAATGACTTTGTCTTGTAAAGGATCAGACCCTGACTGTCATGAACTTTCAGTGATTGTGGACAAAGACCTGAGCCAGTAGGGGCCAGACATGAGGGAAAATGATTAGCATGACTTTATCCGTCAGATCATGGCATGTCCCTAGCGAAATGCAGCTGAGTGAATGGAGTGGGAAACCTAAAATTGAAGTGCACAAAGAGTTTTTATCTCTGACGGAGGGCTAACTAGACTGACTCTAACATCTAGAATGCCAAAATGTATAACTGTGAGGTCACAATCATGTTGATATTGTGACTGCATAATTATAAAGTGCATCTTCTTGCTTAATGATATTTTCCTTCAATTATGCCGAGACTATTTGTGCTACAGTGGGATCCCTGACGTCATCTTCATCACTAAAGCTATGACTATGATGTTATTCTTCCATCGAAATTAGTTCCATCGAGCTACCACAAGGAGGATACTGTGAGTATCACCGAGATCTATGCTGCCGAGAAGGAGGTCCCATAATATATTACTGTCATCACTAACGAGATTACAAAGGTATCCAAGATCCCCATACCCATCCAAAGTTACACGGATACTTGTCTTCCCATAATGTGGATTTTAGACCCATACCCATCCAAATAATTCAGAGAAGAATGAAAATTATTCTTCCTGCACCTTATGCCCATCCAAAGGTGTATAAAAATCTGAGTTCTATACTTTTTTCACTAATCTTGATGGGGTATTTATAGTGGTTTGTCCATGTATGTAAGTCGACCTGATAATGTGAAATGAAATTCTATTTATTGAGCTGACATGACTACCATTTAGCTATTTAATTCAATTTCGAGGCCATCATGACGTTCTCCTTATTGTTTTTCTTGCAGACTTCTTTGTGCTTACTTTGGAGGATTGAGCATGGTCTTGGAGGGTTGCTCTAGGGTTGAATACATTTTACATAGGCTTGTGAAGAGCTTCTTCATACACGACATGACTCTTTGGCATTATGACAAATCCTAGATACATCAAGAAGAAGTCTTTGTCCTATGATACTTCTTTCTCATGAAACCCATGCAGCAAGACACAAAAAAATAAATTTATTCTCTTTTATTACATCATTTAAATTAGTCATAATTACATGTCATTATGAAGACCGAACCTAGTTACACTTTTCTTCAACACCTTGTAGACGTGATACACCAAACACAGCATTTGGAGAGATCGTCTTTCATATGTCAAGTCCTTGGTTTGAGCTAAGGTGTGTATAACACTTCACGGATAGTTGGTAAACCCTCTTTCCTAAAATTACCCATTTTTATTTATTTGTTGTTTCGTGTCATAAAATTAACTTCCAACGATAAGATGTTGAACCCATGCAATTTCTTCTTGGCCTCACATTGAGTTATTCCTTGTAAATTTCAATTTTAATTAGCCCTCAATGAATCATATTTTCACCTTATTCTCTTGAGAGAAATTCATCGTGGTTGAACCATTCAGCTCACCTCACAGTTCCACTTCATTGCCTGATACTGAAGGGTCTTCATAAGGAATTCCTCTTGAACTTTCCCAGTCGCTTGAAGCTCAAGGCTTTGAACTTGGAATTGTCCCAAGTATCCAACTCCTTGATGATCATCCCCTACATGGAGACTCATCATTGTCTTAAGAGTATGATCCAAAAACCCCTGAGAGTCCACAAAGTTTTTTCTTATACCCTTTGAATCCATTATTCACCATTTGTGATATATCCTTAACATCCTTATAGTCTGTATGACAACCTTGGTGTTCCTATAGAGTTATCTCCTCCTCCATCTAGGATCCCTCCTCACCATTTGTTTCCACCTATGGCTTCAAAATGTGAGATTCCAACCTCTCCTCGAGGTCCTCTGTAATTCTCCGCTACTCACACTCCTAATGTTGATAATGAATCAGAATATGACTTTCCTCTGGAAGGCTTTCCTTATGTAGGAAGACTTCCATCTCAATCGCCTCCTGAAAATAGTGTGTCTATGCTTACACATGGTTATACAACATTGGATCAATTAGTTTCAGGAACTCCCAGTGCTTTTTCATTATAGAAAATTACAATTTGGTCATCAAATTCTATGCCTACTTCTGGTCCGTGTATTCCTAACGTGACCTCTCAGATCTTGTGTAAACTGACGTTACTTCAGTTCCAATTCAACCGACAATTCTGTCACAAACATTACCATCATTTCAACCTTCCATTCCAGTGCAATCACCAATTTTGGTTTATACATCTATAAGTTCCTCAGTCCCCTTTATCAAGTGGACAAAATGTAAAAACCACCTCATTCGTAGCCTGGGGAGGAAAATCCAAATATCCCTCTTGTTTTAGGTGGAATCCATGTGAGTGGATCAGAACCTCACGTGGTTGGAGTTAGCCAACCCAGTCCTAGTGGCATTCATAATCTCGTTGATCCATCTGGGGTAGGTAATATCCAGTATCACCAGCCCTACATGGCCCATATACCTCTCCAATAGTATTATGTTCCATATGGTTCACAAGCACTACAAAATACACCTTATATTCCACAAGTAGGTCCTCATGTGCAACCTAGTCAAAATCCCATTCCCGGTGCATATGGTCAAATACTAGTTGGAACTTATCAATATCAACAGGGAATCCCTCAAGGAACTATTCAACAAACTTTATAGTAGCAAGGGTAACTTTTGCAGCAGTAGGGGTAACCTTTGTAGCAGTTGTTGGTGTCTGAGTCTGAATAAACTATTCGACCCTTTTCCACATTAATTCATCAATCGAGGTTAGAATTTTCATGGTAACATGCAAGGTATATGCATGGTAAAGGTTACAATCTTACATCAACAAAGGATTCGCAACTAAGAAATCAAAGCATCGTTGTAACAACAATTAGAAATAAATTTTAGAACTTAAAAGACATTCACAACAATCAATAGAGATCTGTAATAGAAATAAAGAATAAACACACAACGAATGAAACAACATACATAAAATAAATATGCAACACATGATCAGAAGAGCGGGCCCAGCTCTCTGATCAGGGCTGAGTTAATTCACTGCTAAAGGAAGGACAACAAAGCTGCTTGTATTTTATTAATCTATAAAAGAGCTGTGACAATACATATCTTTGCACGGCTAACCCCTTGCACAGGAATAAAATCCCTTTTATACAAATACATGGGTAATAACATATTCCCCAAAACCTAGCAACTAATGCCCAAAATATACAACAGTTCATAACAACAACTAGTTGTCGAGAGAGCGAGAACAAAAAAGATCCAAAATAAGCTTGAAACTAGTTGTGAGTTGGTTATGCTATCACAGCATTGTCGAACGGCTGCTGTGAATTGCAGAACTGCTGCTACACGTTGTGAAGGTGATACTTGTTCACCTGAATCTGTGGAAATAACAAGTTTTAGTAGTTTGCATAGGCAAAACCGCGTGACTTTACTTCATCAATTAAATATTCCACGAGACATTAGAAAGAAGGGTTACCTCATGGGTTTATCACAATAGATGTATATAAATTGGTGCAAAAAGGATGAAAGGATGGGCGATAATGTAAGGAAGAGATAAGCAGATTTGGTGCCCAACATCTCCCCCCAACTAGCCTTCTGCATGCCCTCATGCAACTTTTCGCTTCCGTAGGTTTGGGTTAGAATGGCTATGATCCTCGTGGAGCTGGGTGAGATCATATTCTTTTGCCATATTTATTCCAGGAACCTTGTATCCTTCTGAGAGAAGAACTTCCTTCCACCAATCATCTGGTACATTATATGCTTGGGTATAATGCTTTGTTGGCAAGCAAATGACGGGAACCTGAACTAGAGTCCCATCCACTGGAACCCGCATGTTTGGATGCATGCGGCATATCTTTGCACCCGACATAGTGCTCGTGCAAAATTTTGTGGTCCAAAAGGTTCCGTGTTCCACACGGGTGTAGGTGACATCATCCACCTTTTCTAACAACTATCAAGGACCTTATCTTGAAACATGACTATTTATTTGACATGAAGATCAATGCACCACTTTTGTGTCCTCAGCATCCGTTCTCTATTTCCCTCGATCTCTAAAAAAGTGGTGTGCTTATTGTACATAGTTACGGGCCATTCACACTCTCCTCTCATCATAAGAGGATTCATGTTTTGATTTGACTCAAATGTATTAGAAGCCTTATCCCGGTTTATCTAGTTGATAGTATAGGAGGTGAGAGCCCTTATATGAATGTCCCCCACATATGGGATTGTTACAGGGAAAAGTGTCTATATAGAACTGCTCTATCCCACTAAGGTGTGACCGCTGCCTTAGAAACAAACAGAGAAAAGCTACTTTCATTTTTCCTTTATGAATTATAGATAGAGAGGAACAGAAAGACCAACCTCTGTCTTTCGCTAATCTCCTGATTTGATTCCTCTCTTCTTTGATAGTCTTCAGCTACCTGCTCCCTTGCACACCTAGCTTCACAAAGTACCTGTAAGATCATAGAAGCATAGCACTATACAAAGACATGGATCTATAATCATAAACAATCTAGGATCAGATGTAAATTGACCATACAAATGTAGCAAGCATCAATGACACAAAAGCATGGAGGAAAACTTGAATAGCTTTTATTGATAAATAAGAAAAGAGCCAAGAGGAGTTACAACCATTTGTTCTGACCCAGCATCAACATCCCAGCAAAGAAGCCCCTCTTCACCTCAAACAAAGCTTAGATCACCCAACAATCTGATGTTTGTCTCAAGAAACCAACAACAATTCCTTACAATATGCAAAATTCCAGCCTATGGATCTCTGGGATGAGGGATCCATATATAGATATCTGTAAGGGGGATGAGTTAGCTTGTGATTTGATTAGTGTCTTCTCTCTGACAGTTCTTGCTTCCACTTGGAGACTAATGGCCTCTTACTCATCCTTGGTCGAATTCAGTGAGGCAAGTGTCACAGGAGAAGATTCTGGAAGCTTCCATTGCCTCTCCACCTCGCGGAATGACACTGCCATTTGTCATTTCTCGCCCATCACGCCCCACAGAAGGGAATTTTGAAATGCAACGCACCCTCACAGTGTATTTGGGTGAGATGCAACGCACTTAGCCAGTGGAGCAGCTGCAATGATCCTGTTTTGACCAATTCTGAGCAGTTTCTCATGGAGAACTTCTGGGAGAAGCTGTAATCTGTTGACCTTGTTCCTTTAGGGGTTAGAACAACACTTTTAGGGACTTAGGAGCCCTTGGTTTATGGACATTTCATGCTTGGGGTTGTAGGGCCCAAAAATGTCTATAACAGTTGCCCCCTAAAGCATGAGGCCATTAATCTTTTGATGTCGAGTGAAATGCTTTATTATGAGGATCCAAAGTTCTTTCAATGCTGGGAGGAGACCTGTAATAAGATACAATACAATACATTTTCTTCATAATATTTTCATGATCTAGCTGAGGAAGGCATTCCCACGCTCAGCTTTATAAATTCATTTTCATGTACATAGGACAGACAATCGTCTGAGTGTAGACTGGTGATTCTAATAGAGCCATCATCCTTTTGAGTGGATGATTATCTGTGCAGCAATGATGTACATTTAATGTCTTTATTTCCCTGAATATATATCGCAGCCCGAATGGATGAAACTATATCCGCGGTCTTCAATCTCATCTGATCTTCACTCAAAGTACAAGTCGATCCATGTGAGAAATGTTTTGAAGTCGAACATGGAAAGACATCGCTTGATTACCATTCAATGATGTAAACTGTTAACAAGCGCGAGAGGAATCACTGATAATGATAATGATCCTCAAGGTACTGTAGTACAATTCACGTGGTGTGAATAAAGGAATTGGCGTCGAACACCACGCAAAATCTTTTGGTCGAAGGCCATTGATGTAAACCTGTCTCCGGAAGTTTGAAACTTGCCATTGAGGCATGCAAGCCTCAAAGTACTGAATGGGGTGTTCCTAGATCAACTTCTTGGATAATGAGCTGATGTCAACAAGAAGTGATCCATCACAGGAGGGCCTTAATGAATCCCACATCAATGACACAGAATGGAGCAAATGATTTTAATGGAGGTGAAAAAGATCTGGTGATATAAGGTTCAGGGTGGTGGTCATGAAAGAATGGAGTATAATGTATGGTAGAGGGTGAGACACAGGTGAATTCTCTGAATGACTTCTCTTGAACATATCGGCGACACTGATGTGATGGATTGGTAGCATTAACCCCAAATGTGGATGGTATGGCGTGACCATGGTGATGTGACCGGTGAATGAAACAACCCAACCCGACTCGGACACGGAGTGGAAGTGTCATGTTCAAGAGCGACTTGCTACCAACAAAGTTTCTTCAAGTTTTCTTCCCAACTTTCCCCAGTCATTGCTGACCAGTACCTCTTTATTTTTGTCAAGCTTGAGGAGGATAACATATGCTTGTTCTATAATTTTCCCTTCGGGCAAACCCATCGCTTTGTTTTAACGAGCCTAGCGATAGTGAAACTCGTTCTCGTCTATAGACAAGTTTGTCGCTATTAATCTTTTTAACGAGTTTAACGACAAAGATAACTCGGTCCTTTTAAATTTTAGAGAGTCAGAAAAGGAACGTAAAGGTAACTCCAAAATTCCTTTTTCGTCATCTAATCCCTTAATTCCAAAAAAGTATAAAACAATAAACAAGGGATGAATTTTGGATACTTTTAACGAGCCGAACAAAACAAGTGCTCGATCTTTTTGTGTAATAATCCCCAAGTCAAAAAAGATTAAAATCTAGAGGAGGGATAGCACTTCCTGTCCCTTTAACGAGCTGGAGAGGGCAATGGCTCGGCAATCTTTTCATATTTTTCGAGTCAGTTGAAAAGAGCTTAAAGGAGAATCATCTTTTGAGGAACGAGTGATAAAATGGGTAGCAGCTAATTCCAGGTAAGGGTTGGAATTTTCCAATCACGGCAGTGTCACAAGGATGGTTAGTGAAATCACTCTTCGCAGTTGTTCCTCAAAATGGGTAAACAATCAAATGGAGGTGAATGATCGGCCAATGAAAAAGTGGAGGTGATGGTGCAAACACGACCAAGGATTTAATGGCTGAAGTACTACATTCACGATGGTTGTTTACCAGGGAATAGTTCATTTTTTAACGAGCTTAAACGCGGGGGGAAACATTTGCTCATGTCTTATGTTTATTTTTTAACAAGCTTGAACTATGTGCTAAAACTACTCAATCAATCCAGTCGTGTGATAAGAATGTCTCATATAAAAATGGAAACTTTTAGAGTTTTGCCCCACATGCTTTCTTTATGCAAGTTAGGAAACGACCAATCCTACGAGTTTAAAGGGTTAGAGGTCCTACCAATTAAAAAAAAAAAAATAGTCGCTCTTCGCTTGCATGCCAAAAGGCTTGCATGCCCCCAGGTATAAAATAGAGTTTCAAGGTTACCCCTTCTTTAGTCCGTTAAAACATTTGTTTTACCGAGAGATGCATACCTCTTACAAGTTACCAAAGATTATTCTATTTACGGCGTAAACAAAACACCTCTTCGGCAATGTCTATCGAGATAAACAAAGGTGAGCAGCGATGCCCACCAACTCACATAACTTTGACAAGAGGATCATATTCCAGTCCAACTCCCTCTTCCAATCACGGACGGGAGTACGGAGGTCATATACTCTCGCGGAAACCTACCCTATACCCGAGGTTTTCCTGCCGAAGCAGACCAGGGTGCATGCTCCCTGGGTTTCAGTCATGTCCCTCGAATCACTCGCGCTCATCGGGTGGACGGACTGGGGATTGAGACATTTCTTGCGTGAAAATACCATTCAGGGATGGTATACGACTATTTGCTATGCGTGATCTAGGAAATGAAAGCTGGTCTACGTGCTTGACCACTCTTCCTTCATGCGGAAAACACATCACTCTAAAGAGTGTTGAGACAATGACTCTCATGCAATAAATATAGTCTCGTCCAAGGAGTAGATTATAATCCAGGCGTCCTTGAACTACCATAACGTTCATGTGAACGGTTTTCCCTCTCAATGTTATGGGCACATTGGGAAGGATCCCTAACGGTCGACTGGTTCCTTTATCAAAGCCTGTTAGATTTCTCATTTCAAGAAAAAGCAATGGCGAACCAAGCGCTTTCCAAGCAGTTGAGGAAAGCATACTCACAGAAGCCCCCTCATCTATGACGGTACCAGTCATAACCATTCTATATATTTGAACAATGATTCGGAATGGTACACTAGCTGGTAAGCGGGGTCTGCCTAGTTGATTCTAGTCGAAGGAGACAACTAGGTTGCTTGGAGGTGGGACCGAATAGACACCCGGGTATGACTCTGACGAACTTCCTTCCTGCGGTAAAGGAACGGGTAAATTGCCCCCATGTTTGTTGGAGTCTGTGCTTATGAAAAGAATTTGGACGGTGTCATCCTTGTTCTCTTCCATGACTGTATCATCTGAAGATGGAACCTCTGAAGGCAAGACCGGGTCAACTACCGCCTCGACCTTTTGACTTTCGTCTGGTATGGGTTCAAATGGTTTATCTTCAATGATAGATGCTTCGGCTAACCACCTGAGCGAGTTAGCCGGATTTTCAACTAGTGACGGACTCAGCAAGAGTTTTTTATATCCAGGAGGAAGTCGTAACGGTGAAACCGGACGATCGTCCAAAACTCTTTTAGCTTCGTCTAAGAAGGGACAATGGTGGACGGCATGATCACCTTCGCACAGTTTACAAGGAAATCTATATTTTCCTTTTTGTCCTCGGGCTTCATTTTCACTAATTAACAGTGTGTTTTCAACATGATCATCAGAGGTTGACGACACCGTGTTGTGCAAACGAGGAGACTAGTCCCTTAAGATCCGAGGGATGCAAGGACAATCTCTGTGATAGTGGTCTCCTTTGCAAATGACACATGGCGATTTAGGCCTGGTCGGTGCAGTGTGTGGATTTTCGTTAGACAACACTCGTTTGCCCCCATTCGCTGTTGGCTCCTTCTTCTTCTTTTCCTTCTTCTCCTTAGGTACTTGACTTTTGGCTTTACCAGCCTCATCAAGCGAAGAGGAAGGAGGAGAGGAAGAATTAGAGGAAGTAGAAAGTTGGTGGGTAACTCTGGACTCGTCTAGTTGCTGATTCGATTGTTTAGGAATAGTGGTGTTCTGAACGACAGAGGTCGAGAAGAGCCATACAAGCAAACCAATTGTCAGTCCTAGAAGCAACAATGTGGCCATATGGGGTGCACCAGCATCTTCCCAAGAGGAGAAGGGACTAGGATTTCCTCCAAGGGGAATTCCTTGGTTGGTGGATTCCATTTTCTCAACCCAAGATCAACGTAGGAAAGGGTAATGAATATTCCGTTTAAAATAAATTTTAGACGTTTTGACACAACTTGTTTTTTCAATTTTTAAGAGTCGAGAAAAAACAAAAGATGACTCTAGTCTCCTTCGATTTTTAATGAGCCTGAAGTGAAAAGTGCTCAGATGGACCTTTTCTGTTAAGGAGTCTGAAAAGGAACGAAAGGAACTGCTCTGGAAATCTAGGTAGAGCGATTACCAAACCATTCGCAAAACTACAAAATACTTTTTACGATACGGCAGTCAATCTTCCCGAATGCTGTGTTCAGTCCATTGCGATCGATAGGCCAGACACGGCTTCCTATGGATAAAGGATTAAGCCTATTGGGGTCACCCAAAATATACTCGACGGTACGTGGGAGCACAAGTCCGTACTAGCACTTATCGTCTCAAAGTCTAGGAATCACCCAACCATCAGTGAGAACAACTGTTACCAGGCTTTACGACGCTGGAATATGACTCTAGCCTAGACTTATAAATGTTGTTCGTTAGGTTCCAAAGCGTTGTTAGATTCATTGAATTTATTTTAAGTTGATATTGTTTATGAAGTTTTCCTTTGGGTTCACCACGATATGTAGATGTAATTCCTAAAATGCAATCTAAGATGATAAACAAACTTTTTATCTCCTTTATGCAATGAAAATCCTAGCTACTAGGGAAAAGAAAGACAAAATCTTTTCACAAAGAGCAAAGAGCACACTCTAAATGCACTTTCCTAAATCAAGCCAATCAGACTGTCTATATGCAAATGCACATGCATGTATTTTTTTTTTACTTTCTTAGTGTATGAATGCTAAAAAGAAAGTTGACGTACAAATATGAATTTCTTTTCAAGCGACAAATATTAACAAGTTTCTTTTCGAAATCAAAAAATGGAGACGATCACAACACTTTACGATTTTGAACTGAATACTTGTTCTCGACACTAGAAAATTACAAATTCAGACCAAACGAAATAGTAACAGGATAATCAACCATCAACAACAATCAAACTCTTTCCTATGATTGAAATCGACACTTGCGACAGTTTCAAATCAAAGGATGAGAGTACGATTACGCTACTTTTGCAAAGGAGAACTGCAAATGACTCAACAAACACACAAAAACATCTACAGTTATTTTGTACAAAGGAGGCGGAATAACAGCAAGGAAAAGGGGTTTCAAACAAACATATACTAATCACAGGTAGCAAAATTCAGGAATAGAACTGGAAAGAATGAACCACAGAAGCCACAACTGCACAGAGCTAGTCTGATCAGTGCACCTGTAACACAGAGAATATGAAATGTAGCGCAGGTTGTCCACTAGGGAAGTGCATTGAAATTCAGAATCTCTGAACAGTACCTGCACTGGGCCAGAAACGAGACTCTGTTCAGGTTTCGGGTCACAGTTTGCAGTTCAGTTCTTGGGTTTTGGCCGAGCAAAAAGCAATCAGTAATGCAAGAATCAGGGGTAGATCTAAGGAGGATATAAGAGCTATCACAAGGGAAATCAGATAGTTTGTGAATCAGTTGTTTAAATCATAAACAGATCCAGTGGATGGATTGAAGCAGCAGTTATCTACTTTGCATTTGTTATGGGAAATGCAGTTCGAATGCTACTTGTAAGTTTATGAAACAAACAACAAAGAATGATAAATAAAAAAACTAATTAGTTCCCGAGTGGAGTCACCATTTTGTTACAGGGAAAAGTGTCTATATAGAACTGCTCTATCCCACTAAGGTGTGACAGCTGCCTTAGAAACAAACAGAGAAAAGCTACTTTCGTTTTTCCTTTATGAATTATAGATAGAGAGGAACAGAAAGACCAACCTCTGTCTTTCACTAATCTCCTGATTTGATTCCTCTCTTCTTTGATAGTCTTCAGCTACCTGCTCCCTTGCACGCCCAACTTCACAAAGTCCGTGTAAGATCACAGAAGCGTAGCACTATACAAAGGCATGGATCTATAATCATAAACAATCTGGGATCAGATGTAAATTGACCATACAAATGTAGCAAGCGTCAATGACACAAAAGCATGGAGGAAAACTTGAATAGCTTTTATTGATAAACAAGAAAAGAGCCAAGAGGAGTTACAACCAGTTGTTCTGACCCAGCATCAACCTCCCACCAAAGAAGCCCCTCTTCACCTCAGACAAAGCTTAGATCACCCAACAATCTGATGTTTGTCTCAAGAAACCAACAACAATTCCTTACAATATGCAAAATTCCAGCCTCTGGATCTCTGGGATGAGGGATCCATATATAGATATCTGTAAGGGGGATGAGTCAGCTTGTGATTTGATTAGTGTCTTCTCTCTAATAGTTCTTGCTTCCACTTGGATACTGATGGCCTCTTACTCATCCTTGGTCGAATTCAGTGAGGCAAGTGTCACAGGAGAAGATTCTAGAAGCTTCCATTGCCTCTCCACCTCGCGGAATGAAACTGCCTTTGTCATTTCTCGCCCATCGTACCCCACAGAAGGGACTTTTGAAATGAAACGCACCCTCACAGTGTATTTGGGTGAGATGCAACGCACTTAGCCAGTGGAGCAGCTACATTGATCCTGTTTTGACCAATTCTGAGCAGTTTCTCATGGAGAACTTCTGGGAGAAGCTGTAATATGTTGACCTTGTTCCTTTAGGGGTTAGAACAACACTTTTAGGGACTTAAGAGCCCTTGGTTTATGGACATTTCATGCTTGGGGTTGTAGAGCCCAAAAATGTCTATAACACGGACCGGGTTAAATTCTTTGTCATCGCGCAGGAAGTATCCATGCAGATAGAGCTCACACATCAAATGTTGGTTTACTAAGTCATGGATTCTCAATATACGTAGGAACTGTACAGAGTCATTGATCTCATGACTGACCTCCTTCTTAATGCTTTCCAAATAGAAGAAAATAAATTGCTCATGCAAGAACAAGGTATAGCTAGAGGTAGGAGGGTGACATGCCATTACCTATTGTGCCACGTTGAACATTTGTTCTTTGTCAGCCATCAATTCCAGCACTTGCCCTTCCAACCGTTCTACATTGAGCTACTACTTCTCATACCTTAGCCTTAATATGTCCACTCGCTCTACGTATTCGAAGATAGCCTTAGGCGACTGCTCTTGGACTCTTTTCACCTCATTCTGATAGCGGGCTGTGGTGGATTTCCAAGTTTGAATCTCGGCTATTAAGGAGAATTCACAACCATTGAACAGGTGCTCAATAGGATATATTTGAGTAGTAGTAGAGGTCATTGGAACATCATCTACCTATGTCTCTTCCTCGACCACTGTAGCCTTGGGCTTCTTAGCCCATTGTTTATAGTTCCTTACTTGTTTCGTAATTCGATGCACCTGTCTTCGCAGCCTTCAAACCTCTATTTTCAACTGCATCATATCTTTGAATTGTAGTTGGTACTTATTTTTAAGGGGTGACCTCCTTTGCTTGCACAATTCTATCCACTCCTACTTAACAACCACTTCATCTGGCCCTATAGCTGGTTCAGCAGGTGGCGGATTACTCGGACGAGTATCTATTGGTCCTTCTGTCAGATTCTCTTCCCTTGGTTCCTCTATCTCAGTCACTTTTTGCTTGAAAACAAACTCAACCGGCTCTATAGCTAGTTCATCAGGTGGTGGATTACTTGAACGAGTATCCACAGGTTCATCTATCAGGACCTCCTTTCTTGGTCCACCTTCCTCGGGAGTAATTTCTTCCTTTTTAACAATTAACTCGACCATCTCGGGAGCTAGTTCGGCAAGTGGTGGATCAATCACAGGAGTATCCACCGGCATTTCAACCGGGATTCCCATACTTGGTTCCCTTGTTTCAAAAGCATTCACTTCTTCCTCCCCTTATTCTTTGGAACAGCCTTGTTGAGAGTTGGCATCCAACACACTAACAGCAATTGGACCTTTAACCGAGCCATAAAACTTTAGAATGGGAGGGACAACAATCTCCTTTTCTAAACGTCAAGGAGAATGAGACACTCTTACTCCTCTCAGAATGGAGGCCCATAAAGGAGACTGAAATATGTTTTCTTATTAGTTTGTACCAGTTCCATCTATAACCTCGAGCTCCTTCCCCTTATCTGCAACAATTTTTCTCTAGCCCGAGGCTTCCTCCTGTGTTGCCCCTTATCCCACGGTTGACACTAGTTCTTGTGGAGTAGTGTCAACCTTAAGATTTATTCCTTCCACATTTTCTAGGACCGGATGGGTTGGTGGTGGTTCTTATGTGGCACCACCACCCGTATCCAACACTTCCTGAGAATATGGTGTTGGCATTGTTCCCTCTAGTACGTCATTAATAAAGGTGGACTCTTATATCACCGTGTCAACCCCATCCATCGTATCCATAATTCCTTCCTCCTTCGGCTCCATAGTCTCTTCTCATTCGAGCCTCTCTTTCTCTGGTCTATCTTTTTCCTTTAGCTCCACAATCAAGGTTGGTTCTTATGGAACAACCTCAGCTGTGGTACTAACAATTTCTTCTATTTCGAGTCTTTCCTCCCCCGGTTTATCTTCTTCTATTGGCCCCACAATCGAGGCTATTTGTTGTGGAATAACCTTGGTTGTGGTACTGACAGTTTCTTCCATTGGCTCCACAATAAAGGTTGGTTCTTGTGGAATAGCCCTAGCTATGGTACTCACAGTTTCTTCCATCTCAGGCCTTCCTAGCTCTAGTTCCTCTTCCTCAATTGGCTCCACAATCGAGGTTGGTTATTTTGTAATAGCCTTGACTATTTATTCCACTTGAAGCTCGATTTCTTGCTCCGATTCTCCTTCTTCCGTTTCTATCTCTTCAGGCTCTTCTTGGTCTACGCAATCATCCTATGCTAGTTCCTCCTCCATTCCTTCTGATTCCTCTTCTCCAGTAGCTATAACAGTTGATATCTCTTCTTCTATTGATTCCTAGAATTTTGCCCATGGAATTTGAAACCAGGCTAGTGCATGCATAACCAATAGTTGAACCATCCCATGGTTAGTAATGACTGTTGTGACTTGTCACTAATGCCGAGTAGACTGCGCCATCAATTGGAGGCTCTTCAGAAAAAAGAAAGGCATGTTCAATGAGAAGACCTCTGACTGTGGAAATCGAAGGTGAGCTAACACCCTAAAATGATACTTAAATACAATGGTGTACTGCCCTTCATAAGTTATGTATTTGATTACAAAACCTTCTACATTGCCCCATGGATGTGGTAATGAGTTCTAGTCATACCCCCAACCTTTTTGGACAATGCTCTCACTAGCATGTAGAAATGCTTCAGGGAGCTCCGAGAGGGAAGTTCTCTATGAAAACCATCTCTGTCCCCACTGGGGAAATCCCCTAACCTCTGCGATAGCTTCCTCTATGATATGGATTTCTATCCCTCTGACCTGAGAACTCTCTTCATCTAAATTTAGTGCGAATTCCACTACAATCCCTTCCTCGAATCCCTGTAACCTGTTAAAATAAACATCCCATCCTGCATTGACAAAAATTTTCCATAACTCTCTATTATTGCGGGCCAAGGTGGTATCCTCCAGCTCGTGTCGCACATCCAACCCACCCATTGTTGTAGAAACAATAATGGCACTTGGACATAGTCAGATGTTGGAGAGAGAGTACTAACAATCCACATTAACAACAATGGTAACATCATGGTGAGCTGTGGGGTAAAACGTAGTGACAGTGGCCGTAATTTTTTTGAAAAATGAAAATAATAATGGAAAATCATGGTCTTATGATAAAGTAATTACAGTAATTAATTCAGGTGTATTGGAAAAGATTGGTTGGTTATTGGGTGTACGTAATTCAATTTCCAATTCGTCGAGGCAATTATTATACAATCATGGAATGTTTGGGTTACCGTTGGCACCAGATTTAGTAATGATGTGTCATTATTATGGTGTTAAATATGATGTCATTTTTTAATGAAGGGGTGCCCCCCAACTTAAATGTTGTCATCCATGGCACATATGTGTCTCATCAATGGAATATTTTAATTGAATCTGCAAGGGTCAACGGAGACATACCTAGCGACCTACTTGGTGGTGGAGTAACAATAGAGTGACTAGGGGAGTAATATTAGTGGCGAAGTAACAATAGTGGCAGAGTAACAACAGCAACGGAGTAACAATAGCGACGGAGTAACAACACTGGGGGACTAATAGTAGTGGCAGAGTAACAGCACCGACGGAGTAATAGTAGTGGCGGAGTAACAACATCTAACACTTAGAATTTTTTTGAGGAGTAACAGTAGTGGCGGAGTAACATCACTAATGGAGTAATAACAATGATGGAGTAAGAGCATCAAATATTACTTGGAAAATTTTTGTTAGCTCCTCCTTGTCAGATTTTGATCATTATTCCTACAAAATACAAACAAGTAAGTAGTAACAACATATTATATTTATTCATTTTTTTTTTAAGAAGAACAACAGGCAAAGGGAGCATGCTCTGCACCAACAACCATCACACCATATTTTTCAGAGAGATGTTTGATGATGGCATCCTTAGAAGTTGGATGGTGGTATAATTTCATACGGTGTCCATTCACTAAGAAAGAAGTACGAGTATCATCTATTGTAACCAATTTGACTATTCCATTGTCAAACACAACATCCACTTCATAGGGTCCCATACAGCGAGTGTGAATTTTTCCTTTAAAATATTTGGAACGGGAGTCATAGAGCAGTGCCCAATCTCCTGTATGAAATACCTTGTTCTTGATAAATTTATCATGCCATTTCATTCTCTTTTGTTGAATAGCAGTGGTTTTCTGGATAGCCACTAACTCATTGAGATGTTCCAGTCGGTGTTTCTGGGCCTTTGATAAGTCTAATCCTACTTCCAAATCTGTTTTGAGCGTTTTGATCTCACATTCTACCAAAAACAAGGGGGATTTCCCATAGACTAACTCAAACGGTGAAAACCTGATTATATTCTACCATGTTTTCCTGTATGCCAAGAGAGCTTCTCGAAGTTTCTGAGACCAATCTCGATGATGTCTTGCTACAATTTTTGTCAAGGTATTTTCCAATACCTTGTTTGTACTTAATACCTGTCCATTCACCTGGCGGTGGTAAGGAGTTGTCACCCTGTATTTGACCCCATATTTATGCATAAACATTGTTGTCATGTGGGATGTGAATTGTGCCCCTTCATCTGAAATAATCTCCCTTGGAGTACCATATCAAGCAAAAATCTCTTCAAAAAGTAAATCTACAACCACCTGTTCCGTTGCTTTCGCAACACCTCTGGCTTCCACCCACTTAGTCACATAATTAGTGCAAACCAGAATGTGAACCTCTTGATGAGAAGGTGGCTTAAAAGGTCCAAGGAAATTAGTTTCCCACTTCTCAAAGGGTTCAAGGACTACTTGTGGCTGCAATGGAATCTCATCTGATTTTTCAGGTTGTCCCATATGTTGACAACTCTCACACCTTCGAACATAATCTAAAGCATCCCAAAATATAGAAGGACAATAATATCCCATTTGCAACACCTTGTGTCGTGTTCTTTTATCTACAAAATGTCATCCATAAGGGCCATCATGGGCAGCCTTCAATATCTCATAAATGTCATCCTCAGATACACAGTGCCGAATTTGTTGATCAACCCCTATGTGAAAAAGGTACCCTGTTGTTATCGGGAAAACTAGTGTCCATTTAGAGCTGCTAGTCCCACTAAGACAGTAGCTATCTTAGAAACAAACAAACTAAAGTTACTTGTGTTTTCCTTTATGAGAGATAGATGAGAGAGAAGCAGAGAGTACCAACCTCAGTCTTTCGCTAGTCTCCTTGCTTGTTTCCTCTCTCCCTTGATAGAGCTTTTGCCATGCCTTTCTCACTTGTCCCATTTCAAAGAACACCTGTAGAGTCAAAGCAGCAAAATACCATCAAAGCATAGAGATATATAACCATAAACAATGTAGGATCAGATGTACCATAACCATACAAATGCATATACAAATACAAGATTCAGAGATACACAAGTATATGGAGGAAAACTCAAATATCTTTGTTGATAGAAGTAGTAGAAGAGAGGATTACAGCCAAGCTGTCCAATCCAGCATCATCCCCCCAGCATGAAATCCCTCTTCACCTCATATAAAGCAAGATCACCCAACAATGTATTCCAAGAGAAACCAACAACACTTCCTTGCAAATTACAAAATTCCAACCTCTGGATCTATAGGATGATGGATCCATATACAGATATTTGCAGGAGAGTGAGTCAACTTCTGGGATTTTGATTAGTGTCATTTCACTAATAGTTCTTGGTTCGACTTGGAGGTTCCATGGTCTCTTACTCATCCGTGGGTGAATTCAGAGAGGCAAGTGTCATATGAGTAGTTTCTAGAAGATTGTTTGAGTTTCCACCTAGAAAACTGCTTCTGCCATTTGTCTGCTCTAGCTCATCGCACCCTACAGAAGGGCTTTTTAGTATGCATCACACCCCTTGTGTGTAATAGGTGAGATGCATCGCACCCTTAACATGGAGCAGCCTGTATGGTCCAATTTGGACCAGTTATGAGTAGTTTTTTAGGGAGATCTTCTGGGAAATGATGTAATCAGCTGACCTTGTTCCTTTAGGGTATGAAACAACACTTTTATGGGTTTAGAAGCCCTTGGTTTATGGACATATGTGATTGGGGTTGCAGTGCCCAAATATGTCTTAAACAGTTTCCCCCTAAAGCATGAGGTCATAAATCTTCTGATGTTGGGTGAAATGCTTTATAATGAGGATCTAAGGTTTTTCGAACTGGAAGATGACATGTAATAAGATACAATACAATACATTATCTTCATAATATTTTCACGATCTAGCTGAGACAGGCATTCCCATGATCAACTTTATAAATTCATTTTCATGTACATAAGACAGACGATCGTCTGTGTGGCAGACTGATGAATCTGGTAGAGCCATCATCCCTTAGTTTCGGTGATTATCTGTGCATTTGTGATGTACATTTGATGTCTTTATTTTCCTGAATATATCACAGCCCGGATGGATGAGACTAGATCCAGGGTCTTCAAACTCATTCAATCTTCACCCGAAGTACAAGTCGATCCATGTGAAAAGATGTTCTGATGTCGAACATGGAAAGACATCACCTGATTACCAGCCAATGATGTAAGTTGTTAACACGCGCGAGAGGAATCACTGATAATGATAATGGCCCTCAAGGTATTGCAGTACAATTCATGTGGTGTGAATACATGAGTTGATGTCGAACACCATGCAAAATCTTTCGGTCGATGGCCATTGATGTAAACCTATCGCCGGAAGTGAGAAACTTGCCATTGAGGCATGCAAGCTTCAATGTATTGAAAGGGTTGTTCCTAAGTCAACTTCTTAGATAATGAGTTGATGTCGATAAGAAGTGACCCGTCATAGGAGGGCCTTAATGAATCCCACATCTACGACATAGAATGGAGCAAAAATCATTTTGTGGAGGTGAAAATGATTTGATGACACAAGGTTCAGGGTGGCGGTCATGAAAAATGGAGAGTGAAGGTATTGCAGCGGATGAGGCATTAGCTAGGTTGGTGAATTATCTGAGTGAATTCTCTTGAACATATCAGTGACACTGAAATGGATTGGTAGGGTTAACCCCAAAATGGATGGTACGGTGGACCAATGGTGATATGACCGGTGAACGGAATAACCCAACCCGACTCAATCATGGTGACAGAGTGAAAGTGTCATGTTCAAGAGCGACCTGCTACCAATGAAGTTATTCAAGTTTTCTTCCCTTTTTTCCCAGTCATTGCTGACCAATACCTCTTTATTTCTGTCAAGCTTGAGGAGGATAACATATGCTTGTTCTATAATTTGCCCTTCGGGCAAACCTGTCACTATGTTTTAATGAGCCTAGCGATAGTGAAACTCGCTTTTGTCTCCGTGGACAAGTTTGTCGCTATTGTTTTAATGAGTTTAATGACAAAGATAACTTGGTCCTTTTCAATTTTAGAGAGTCTAAAAAGAGACGTAAAGGCAACTTCAGTAATCCTTCTACGTCATATAATCCCTTAAGTCTTAAAAAGTATAAAATAATATGAAAGGGATGAATTTTTGATAGTTTTAGCGAGCTGAACAAGACAAGCGCTCGATCTTTTTGTGTAATGATCCCTCAGGTCCAAAAAGATTAAAATCTAGAGGAGGGATGGCACTTCTGATCGCTTTAATGAGCTGGAGAGGCCAATTGCTCGACAATCTTTTCATATTTTACGAGTCAAATGAAAAGAGCTTAAAGAAGACTCATTTTTTGAGGAATGAATGATGTTTTTTGATAGCAACTGGTTCCAGGTAAGGTTTGGAACTTTTCAATCATGGCAGTGTAAAGAAGGTGGCTAATAGAATCACTTGTCGCCGTTGTTCCTCAAAAGGGTAAACAATGAAATGGAGGCGTATGATCAGCTAAAAAAAGTGGAGGTGATGGTAAGAACATGACCAAGGTTAAAAATCTAATAATTATGCGATCACACTAGTTATTTACCAAAGGTGGGTTCATTTTTTAATGAGCTTATACTCTGGTGGAACATATGCTCATTGCTAGGTTTATTTTTTAACAAGCTTGAACTTCGCATAAAACTACTCGTGATAATAGTCAGAGATGTTGATTTCACCATTAACACTATGTTCTTCTGACAGTCGTACTGTTTGTTCAATTACTCCATCAAATTGATTAGAAATGTAAATACATTCTTGAAAAATGAGTTAAACAACAATATTTTACTTGAATTACGTGAATAGTAGCATAAAGGTAGTTTTTACCTCTCATTTTTACCACTTCATTCAAATTTGGGATTTTTGGAGCTCTGGAGGTGTTTTCCCTCTTGATTTTCACCAACTGATTCTGGGAGATACTGTGGACTATTTCTGGTGCCATCTGGACCAAGTAGGAGCTAACCCTAAGCTCTTCAATTGCACTCTTTCCTTTTCTGATTCTGAGCATGTTCTCCTGTTTTTCTGGGCCTCTAGGGTTTGAACAATTCATTCTCTCCCATCACACCTAGTGTACATAGAAAGGTGTGATGCATACTAAGTTGGCCATTGGCTAGTCAGGATGCATCCCACCTAGTACACAACTGAGGTGCGATTGGCACAAAAAGGAAAGTTTATGCACTATTTTTTCATGGAAATTTTACCTGTTTTTGCCTGAATCAGGATCCTAATTCTTCTCTTGTTTGTTTTTCAGAGATTCATTGGATCAAGATGGTCGTTACATGGCATGAACGTGAGCATGAAGAAGATGACATGGTTGCTTTACATGATCCAAGTACGGTGACTGCATTGCAGAACTGTGGCTTGCTCAAATTCTTTCGCATATCCAACATAAGGCAACAAATCAATTTGTTGCAATATTTTCTCGATGCATGGGATCCTACCAACCAAGCGTTCCAGATTTGAGGTAAATACATCCCTTTGACAATTGAGGATATCTACTTCTTCACCTATTTATCAAGGTGTGGTGCCCCTATCTCACTATCAGGATCTGCCCATGGGGGTGAAACCGTGAGGGATTATATTCACTGATTCTGGAGAGATGTATCTCAGCCGAGCAAGGACGGCAAGATTAGTATCCGAGATGTCACTGACCAGTCCTTGAGGACTTTTTATTCACCTTTTCTAGATTGGCTAGTAGTGTGGCTCTTCATTTGGCCAACAGGTCCTATATGCAATATGCTTTGGAATGCCTTGAACCAAAGGTATTCAACTAGTGTGATGCGGTACTTCCGGTTGTAAAAGAACAACTTACCAAGGTGAAGAACGGAAGATCCAAGAAATTTGGTTATGGTTCTATTCTGACCACTTTCACCTTGGAGAGGATCCCACTAATGCAGCCACAGTACATTTCACTTGGACCACCAGTACCGACGGAACCACGGATGTAGAGATGGGTTGATCTTATGGCCAGACATGCTGGTCAGTCACATATTTCATTCTCTGATGCCTTCTTTGAGTGGTTCGACCGTCAGGAGATGGTCTTTGCTGAGTATCCATATGCTGGGATGGATTTCCAGGGTGACCTAGATTTGGTGCTGCCGGCTAGTGAGCAGTGGGGTGTTATAGGTAAAAATAGCTGACCATATCTCTATTTAGTCTTTTTATAATGTTCTTGTGTATTTCAAATGTTATCAAGACTAATCAAACCCATATATTTGTGCAGATATTGGACTAGTGCGACCAGTAGCGTGCCTGAAGGTAGTAGCTACTGTTCCAGTAGGAGAGGCTGTAGGGAGGGCTATCCTTTGCGATATAGACGTAGACGATACTCTTGTAGTGTTCCAAGATCAGATCGAGGGTCTCACCCTTGGTATCCAGGATGTGAGGATCGACGAGTTACCTCTGAGATTACAACGCCATACTACTGGCATGCCGAGCCGATGGAATAGGCTCTTACGTATGATCACACAGGCGGTGACTTGTTATCACCAGCACCATTAGTCTAGGGTGCTTCCCTGCATTTTTTTGTTTTTGGGTCACATGACCGATTTTGTCTTGGACACAGAACATTTTGACAAACTATAAACAGTTATATATATATTTTATTTTCGGGGCTTTATTTTGGTTAAGTTATATGATCCTGATGCAAATGTTGATTGAAATGCTTTTCTTTTATAAATGCTACAAATGTCTATCTAACACATAATTTGCTAATGAATCATTTAATGTGTTTAAGTTTCTGGAAATGTGTTGATATTGAATAGAATCAAACTACCTTTCCAAAATCCTTACCCTTAGGAACATATGATAGATAGCTGGATTCCGAACAGAATAGATGCCAGTAAGTTGTAGGATGACAAGTTGTGAGTCTAGCCTGACAATAAGTCGACATATGCCACGTGCGATGGCATTAGAGAGAAGTTCTATCAACGCGCTATACTCAGCGATGTTGTTCATTGACCGACCAAAACATACCCTCTGAAACTCACTAACTCACCGCTTGGATCAAAAATGCCCCAGGCTGCAGAAGATAGGTTTTGTGTGCTATGAATAGCTCCGTCAGCATATCCAACAAATGATTCCAATAGGTTTGACATCTGCAACATATGTAAAAGTGGATTACCTAAACAAAACGATCACTCTTGATGAAAACAAAAACATAACAAAAGCATATAAACAGGTTACTACACTTAGTCAAGCATAGTAACGCTTAAGGTACAACCTGTTTTGGGGTCGCGCCAGTGGAATCCCATCGTAATCTACCAGCTCATAGGCTCCTTTTGCTAGCACTCGTTTAACACTGTAGGGACCCATCCACAAAGATTGTAACTTACCTGCTCCCAATTTATCGGATTATTGATCATAAAGCAAGACCAGGTCACCTTCTGAGAAGACACGGGGTTTGACGTTTTTGTCAAATTGTGCCTTAACTCATTTCTTATGAGGTTCATTAGCCAAGGCGACGTCACGATGGGTTTCATCCAATTGGATTAGTTCCAAGAAACGAGCCTCTTCCTCTCAAGTTCCGGGGAGAAGGTCAAGTGCAAGCTTGAGAGATGAAATCTCACACTGATTTGGTAATACAGCTTCTAGGCCATACACCAGCTGAAAGGGTGTAAACCCGGTCGCATTTCTTACTGAGGTTTGTATGCCCACAAGGTTGAGTACAAGATTAGGTGCCAACTTTGTTTATGGACTCCGATCATCCTTTGCATCATGCGCTTTAGGACTTTGTTGATGGCCTCAACTTCTTCGTTAGCTTATGGATAATACAGAGTAGAACTATCGTGGGACAATCCTAATTTGGTAGCCAATTCGACCATCATGTGATTGCGGAAATGCGATCCATGATCTGTGACTATAGCCTATGGAACACTGAACCTGGAGACTACATGATTGAAAAAGAAAAGAGCAATCGTTTTGCCGTTGTTGTTTAATGTAGGCATCACCTCGACCCGTTTCGTAAAATAGTCAACTGTGACTATGATATACCCATGCCCCCTGGCCAAGGTGGGGTTACATGTCATGAAATATATGCCCCATTTGGCGAATGGACCAACAACAACTACTAGATGCATAGGTGTGGCTGGTATTCTGGTTTTACGGTCGAATATTTGACAAGCATGGCAACTTCTAACTGCGGTTATGCAATCTTTGAACATTGTTGGCTAGAAGTAACCTGCTCGTAAAATATTTTGTGTCGTAGTGTAACCAGATTGATGCCCCCCACGCGCGCCTGAATGGCAATCATTCAAGACTTTTTCGGCCTCCTCATGAGTGAGGCACCTTCGCAGAACTGTATCGATCCCGCGATAGTAAAGTGCATTACCAACGATCATGTAGTCTTTTGCTTGGTGTCAAGTATGTTGTTGTTCTGAGCAAGAGGTATTAGGATTGTATGTTTGGGTTTGGAGATAGATGATTATATGTCCATACCATGGATTGCTTGACGATATCAGAAACAAAGATTCATCCACGATTGATGCTTTGGATGTTGAATCATTGGATGACAATGGGAAGTCGCATAGTAACTCCGCGAAAACTAGAGATTTCTTTGATTTGGATTTTACGAATTCCAGATAAAATTCTTGCAAAATAGCTATCCATTTCGAATATTTTCCCCCAAGTAACTGACGCGACAGAATGTAAGTCATGGGGTTACAATCTGACAAAATGGTAGTTTTACGAAAGAGGATATAGTTTCGAAATATCTGTACTGCTTGAATAGCTGCAAGAGCTAGCTTCTCAACATAGGAGTACTTGCTTTCTGTATCATTTAAGTTTTAGCTTAAATAATAGACAAGATGTTCGATTCCATTTTCTCCTTGAAATAAAACCATTGTGATGGTTGTATTTGTTGCAACAAGATATAGGTTAAAGTCTTTTTGATAATCAGGAGCGTACATTAATGATGCTTTTAGTAGGGATTCCTTTAGAGCATCAAAGGAAGCTTTCTCAATCGGATCCCAGTTGAAGGGTACTTCTTTTTTCAAAAGACGCGTATAACCTTTAGCTAGTTCAGCGTAATTTGGAATGAACCTCCTCAGAAAGTTTGCTTTCCCTTGGAGTTTCTGAATCTGAAGAAAAGTTGAAGGTGGAGGCATATCGATGATTGCCTAAACCTCACATGGGTCGAGTTGAATTCCATCCTTAGAAACCACGAATCCAAGTAAACGACCAGAACTGACACAAAACACACACTTGTGTGGATTGAGTCGTATCTTGTAGTGTCAGAAACGTAGAAATATAGCTCTCAAATGCTGCAGATGATCAATCTGCTTTCGTGAATGAGTCGGAAGATTGTCGAGATATGGTTGAATGATGTTCTTGATGTCATGGAAGGCATAATTCATAGCCCTCTGAAAGGTTTCCCCTACGTTCTTTAAACAGAAAGGTAATTTGTGGTAAGTGAATGTGCCCCGCGGACATATAAATGCAGTCTTCGACTGGTCCTGTGGGCAGATATTTATTTGATTATACCTGGAAAATCCATCCATAAATGAAAATATTTCGCATCTGGCGCATTCATCAATTATCTGTTTGATGAAGGGTGTAGGGTAGTTGTCCTTTGGACAAGCTTGATTTACATCCTTGTAATCAACGTACACTCTAATCGTTCCTTGGTTTTTCATCACAGGAACAATATTCGATACTCAATCAGTTAGAGGAACTGGGTAAATGAAACCAGCATGTAAAACTTTTTTAACTTCTGCCTTGATGGCAATGGATTTCTTCGGGTGCACCTGCTAAAGCCTTTGTCGTATTGGTTTGACATCTGGATACATCTTAATTTCGTGTTCAACTATGCTCGAGTAAATGCCTAGCATTTCTTCATATGACCATGCAAAGATATCTCTGAATTAATGAAAGAGAGCGCAATATATTTCCAGTTCTGAAGAAGAACAAGATTTGCCGACATGAATATTCTCTACAACATTAGGTTTGATCGAAATATTTATGGCGATAGTTTCTTCAATATTGGACAAATTTCACTCAGAATCCACCATATTTATAGTATTTGATAGAAAATAAAAAACTGAATGATGTTCAAGGTCGCTGGACTAATCTTTGTTGTAATCTGGAAGATGGCAATGACGGTGGTGATCTTCCCGTGGTGCCTCTCCTATCATCATCAACTAAATAATTCCTTCATCTGTAGAATATACATGTGACCAAGGATCTGAAGAGGTGCCATATTCCTTTAACCTATCTACCCAAATACTCAATGAGCGTTGATTTGGGTTTTCCGCGCAGGCTAACAAAATTGATTGCTACAAAATTTCTATTGGGCTTGGAGGCAATACTTGTTGATGATCCATGCTAATAAAATGTTAGGAAATCTTCTGAATGGAAGATATCATATTGCAGGTTTCTACAGTGGCCACTTCTGCCAGATTACTTGGAGGCGGTAGGGCAAAAGTACCTATTAAGGCAGGGTCTTTTAGTAGGCCTACTCTGACATTTTGAAGCGAATGAGAGCTTCCATGGATCATTGGGATGCTTCCTGTAACTTTTGAACTATTGGGGAGAAGGGTTTGTTGATTAACTATTGTAATTCCTCCTTGAAATGGAAATGCAAAATTTCTAAAGTAAGTTGATACAACAACAGCCATAGCATAAATCTAGGGCCCTCCTAGTAGCATATTGTAATCGACGTTTCCATCGATAACATCAACATCAATTTCTACTGTCTTGTCCCCCAGTTCAACTTGCAAGTTACTTAAAATCCTATACAGGGTGTATGTTCGTCCATCGAACACTTTTAATGTCATTGATGATCTTGACAAGGGTGGTGAGCCTAAATTTTTCCAGCAACTTATTGACATAATGCAGGTAGATTCCCCCTCATCAATAATTGTTCGATGAACAGTTTTGTTGAGGGCTTTCACTTGTATGAGGAAAGCGAGTTGAGCTGGTAACTTAGGTTCAAATCCTTTGTGATTAAAGGCCATGAGATTGGAATTCACTGGGTCAATCCCACCTATTGCTAATAATAGAGCTTGCTTTTAGGAGGGGAAATTTTGCAGTACCTCAAGTGTCGACATAGCGGATGGCGATTGGGCCAGATCCTCTACTATATTATAATTCTGTGCTACTTGGGCACGAGGATTAAATGTCGATTTTTGTACTACTCTCTTTGGTGGCTTAATCATTAGCTCAGGAATGATGGGTGGCACAACTTCAGTTGAAGTTGTTATCGAACCAATAGGTTGATCTGTAGCCTTATTGTTCAACAGTTGTGGATTCCCGTAATCTTTATTCCTTATCGATATCAAAGCATCGTTTTACTGTTTCGAAATGGACAACATAAGCACTTGGGATGGGGAAGCATTTTCGCTAGCAATCAGATTGGTTTCTGGGTTTGGAAACGGATCAGTCAATACCACTAAGGTTTTTGAACTTTTAAAGAACTTCTTAATCCTAGCTTTATACAGACAGTCTCTTGTCCAATGGTCCTCATCGCATATGAGACATGGCTGATTAGGTTTCTTTTGCCCATAAGGGTTTGCAAAAGATTTTTCAGGAGATGAATCATCGTATTTCTTATTTTTTCTTTTCCCTTTCTTCTTGCCCCCTGTTTGCTTTGGTTCTTTGCCTTTTTCAGCTGACACGACATTAACCTCTGAGGAAAGAAGTTCTTCATTTGCATTTTGACCAGAAACCGTACGGGCTTTCTTAGATGTAGCCTTTGCGGTTTTCGTGTTGGTTGTTCCTATCATGCCATCACCGGTTTGAGATTCTTTGTTTGATTTAGGAGGAGGAGGAATGGAAAACTCTGGTCTAGGAGCATCAAGAATTTTGTCATAGAGCATGCTGACTGAGTATAGATCAAGTCTAGATATTGCACACAAGAAATGACTTGCCCTTTAGTGACAACCCCACCTTACCCACATCTTATGTAATAGAAGGTAACAATGACTTAATAAACCATTCAGCTAGTAGCTGATCAGGAACATATGTTTTTACCATTCGACGAAAACATCGCCCCTCATGAATGTGATCAGATATGTGAGTGGCTATCGTCTACTTAAAATTGGTAAGAAGTTTTGTTCCTGTTTCGTACCTTATTGGTAACTGAAAATGGGTTAAAAAGGTGGTGGCAACGACACTAAAGTTATCAAATGAAGCTCTAGGCAATTCAATTTACAATTTTGCTACCGGACCAGTTAACATTCACTGAAAAAGGTGAGGCCTAATTGAATCATCATTGAGAGTGTTGGATGAACACCATAGATGAAAGGTCATCACATGATTCGACAGATCTTCACCCAAATTTCCATTGAATTTAGGAATATTTGACAGAATTTTATGAGGAATAGCCAGCCACCAAGTGGCGTAAGCAATTGGATCATTTGTTAGCCGATTCAGATCTGGTAATTCTAAAGTTGCAATGAAATGCAACTGTTGATTCATGTTTGGCGAAGCATACCCAAGATAAGATGGGATTGCCTGAGCAGTGGGTCTTTGCATACCAGCATAATGTATTTGATGCTGATAACTTTGATAAGGTTGATGGGTGTAACCATTATGATATGATTGTTGGTGATGGTTTTGAATATATGGCTACCCATTACCCGCAAAGCTTTGTTGCTCAGGTCCTGAGTAAGCTTGCTGGAATTGTGGTTGTTGATATTGCACCAGCCATGGTTGTGAAGCCATTTTCTATTGTCCAATACTGGATGTTTGACCAAGATGAGGGGTGATAGTACCCGTTTGAGCCTGAGTCACTTCACTTAAGGAGCCACTAATCAGCGATTGTGGTTGAGCCATTGAGACAAGAGGTTGTTGTATTACGACCTGAGAGACTTGAGGTTGACATACAACGACAGCACTTGTACTTGCGACACCGTCACAATAGCCAGTGTAGTGGGAATATTCAACACAGGTCGATTTGGTTGCATTGAATATACAACTCTTGGTTGTTGAGGTAGTATTGGCACCCAACCACTAGATGCAATTCTAGCTTGACTTGAATTCTGTTATGAACTCTCATATGGTTGTTCTCCTGGAGGGAATAATGAAAAGGCATATTGCCCCCCATATGGTGGAAATCTAGTGTTCAAAGGAAAAATTGGTCTTTGTAGACTGGACTACCCAAATTGATACTGTTGTGAAGGATCAATTTTCTGAGAGTCAACATAAGAAATTCTAGATATTATTCCACACGAATAAATAGGAATAGACCATACTGTCAAAACAATCCCTGGGTGGACTCCATCTAGCGGTTGAGAGCTAGTTGGGACAGATCGTATACCAGTGAACATTTTCGGAGTAGTAGCATGAGGCTCTTCTTCTATTGTATCGAATGACATAGTCCTAGACGTCTATGGTTGTTCAGACATATTGAGTCTATCGAAAATAATTCCTAGTGATTCTACAGGAACTTGCGATGAAGGGTGACTAACTTTTGAATTAGAAGGATATAGGTGGATCCCAGTTCCAAAATGCAATGGGGTACTGGATGGAAGATACTCCACAATCTCTTCTATCACAATCAGTCCAGGTGGAAGACGCAGACCGTCAGGTCTGTAAAATATTTCTAGTGCTGAAGAAGGTACACACTCTGCAGCGACAGATTTTAGAGGGTTGACACCTTTCGAATCAGTCCTAGATGGAGTTGGTTCAAGAGTAGATGTGTTTATTGATACACTAGGATTGGTTCTAGTGTCCTCTTGTAACTGTGGAACTTCTTTTGTAGAGGTAGGGATACCAGAAATAGTTGGAGTAACTGGAGTCTCTGAGGATGTTGAAACACAAGTTTCAAATAAATCACGAGACTTTGACCCAGTTAAATGAGACCGCTTGGCCTGGAATGGTTTCGTTTCCAGAGTCAAAGACGGTTGACTCATTAGTCTCCACAAATGACGGGGTTTTGATTGACTTTCTTCCACGATTGTTGATTAATTGATCAACTCAAAATAAAAAAGGGGAAAATGTTATTCCAAATTAAATGAATTTTATGACGTTTTGACACAACTTGCTTTTTCAATTTTTAAGAGTTGAGAAAAAGCTAAAGATGACTCTAGTCTCCTTTGACTTTTAATGAGCATGAAGTGAAAAGTGCTCAGATGGACCTTTTCTTTTAAGTAGTCTGAAGAGGAATGAAAGTGACTACTCTGGAAATCTAAACAGAGGGATTACCAAACCAATCATAAAACTAGAATACTTTTTACGGTACGGTAGTCAATCTTCCTGAATGCTATGTTTAGTGCATTGTGATTGATAAGGCGGCAGACATGGCTTCTTAAGGATAAAGGATGTAGCCTATTGTGGTCTCCTAATATATACTTGACGGTACGTGGGATCACAAGTCCATACTGGAACTTGTCGTCTCAAAGAGGAGGAATCACCCAACCTACGATGAAAGCGATAGTTACCAAGCTTTACGACACCGGAATACGTCTCTAGCCTAGACTTCTAAATGTTGTGCGTTAGGTTCCAAATCGTTTTTATGTTCATTGAGGTTTATTTTACAGTTGATCTTTCTTAAGAAGTTTTCCTTTAAAGTTTCACCACGTGATGTAGATATAAAATTCCTAAATATGCAATCTAAGATGATAAACATTCGTTTACTTTCTTTTTGCAATGAAAATCCTAGCTACTAAGGAAAGAGAAATGAAATTCTTTCAACATAGAGCAGAGAGCACACACTAGAATGCACTTTTCCTAAATCAATTTCAGCATGCAGCCTAAATGCAAATGCACATGCATGTATTTGTTTTTCAGTTTCCTTAATGTGAGAATGTCAAAAAGAAAACTAAGCATAGATCTAAACTATCTTCTTTCAAAGCGACAATACTAACACAATGCTTTGCAATTTCGAATTTAAAATTGTTTTCGACACTTGAAATACTATTAGTTCAAATCAAATACAATGGAAAAAGTGTAATCGACTATTTGAAAGAGGGGGACTTTACAACACTCTTTTTCTTGACTGAAAACGACACTTGCGACACTTTCAAATCAAAAGACGATAGTTCGATTAAGCTACTATTTTCAAAGGAGGACTGTAAATGATGAAAAATACATAAAAACATTCACAATTCCTTATCAATGGAGGCTGAATAATGCAAAGGAAGAAGGTTTCAATAGTGATATACTAATCATAGACAACAAAACTACTGAATAGAGCTGAAGACAATGAAGAAAAAACCAAAATCTGGAGGTAGAAATAGTCTTAGTCAATCATCGCACCTATAACACAGGGAAACAGGGATGCATCTCACCTGCAACACACGGGAGGTGCAATGCATCCAGATTTCCAATGAGAGACAGTGCGATGGTCCAGGGAAGAGACTGAGCTTGGTTTTCACTCATAGTTTGCAGCTAAGTTCACGTATTTAGGCTGAGCTAATGATATACAATAAACACAAAGTATAGGAGTTGATCTAATGAGGTTATTTGAGCTACCACCAGGGAACTTAGGATGTTTGAAAGTCAGATGTTCAATTCATAAACTAACCTAGAGATTGACTGAAGCAGCGTTGATCTACTTTGCAGTTGCATAGCAAAAGCAGTTCGAAGGCTAGTTGGCTTAACTTCAGGATCCGTCTATAGTTTATAAAGCAAACAACAGTAACAAAACAAACAAACTATTCGCTCCCCAGTGGAGTCGCCATTTTGTTATCGGGAAAACTAGTGTCCATTCAGAGCTGCTAGTCCCACTAAGACAGGTAGCTATCTTAGAAACAAACAAACTAAAGTTACTTGTGTTTTCCTTTATGAGAGATAGATGAGAGAGAAGCAGAGAGTACCAACCCCAGTCTTTTGCTAGTCTCCTTTCTTGTTTCCTCTGTCCCTTGATAGAGCTTTCACCACTCCTTTCTCACTTGTACCATCTCAAAGAACACCTGTAGAGTCAAAGCAACAAAATACCATCAAAGAATAGAGATCTATAACCATAAAAAATGTAGGATCAGATGTACATTAACCATACAAATGAATATACAAATACAAGATTTAGAGATACACAAGTATATGGAGGAAAACTCAAATAGCTTTATTGATAGAAGTAGTAGAAGAGAGGATTACAACCAAGCTATCTAAACCAGCATCATCCCCCCAGCATGAAAGCCCTCTTCACCTCATACAAAGCAAGATCACCCAACAATGTCTTCAAAGAGAAAGCAACAACACTTCCTTGCAAATTACAAAATTCCAGCCTCTGGATCTCTAGGATGAGGGATCCATATATAGATGTTTGTGGGAGAGTGAGTCAGCTTCTGGGATTTTTATTAGTGTCATTTCACTGATAGTTCTTGGTTCCACTTGGAGATTTCATGATCTCTTACTAATCCCAGGGCGAATTCAGAGAAGCAAGTGTCATATGAGAAGTTTCTAGAAGATTATTTAAGTTTCCACCTAGCAAATTGCTTTTGCCATTTGTCTACTCTCGCTCATCACGCCCTACAGAAGGGCTTTTCAGTATGCATCGCACCCCCCATGTGTAATAGGTGAGATGCATCACACCCTTAACATGGAGCAGCATGTATGGTCCAGTTCTGACCAGTTCTAAGTAGTTTTTTAGGGAGAACTTCTGGGAAATGATGTAATCAGCTAACCTTGTTCCTTTAGGGTATGAAACAACACTTTTAGGGGTTTAGAAGCCCTTGGTTTATGGACATATGTGATTGGGGTTGCAGTGCTCAAATATGTCTATAACACCTGCCATCCATGAATATCGGGTAATATGATGAATAATTTTCCGTTGTTCCTTGTATTACAAATGACGAGGTACTTTCGGTGTACCAATATAGTTAGCAATATCTACATACCACTAAGTGTTAGCAAAAATTGCAAAAAGATGCTCATCTAGAAAGCTATCTTCTATGGGCGTACCTTTAGCATGACTATCTAGTCTAGACAGAAAATTAGTAACCACATTATCCCTTTTTGGTTTATCTACTATGGTGATGTCAGATTCTTGAAGTAACAAAAACCATCTTGTAATACGACCAAGAGTAATGGGTTTCTTCATCAAATACCTGATTGGTATGTGATCAATGTGTACAAATGTGGGATACCCGGTAATATAATGCTGAAACTTGTAGATGAAAGCAAGGAATTCTTTTTCAATCACTTTGTAGTTTAACTCGGTAGGAGCCAAGTTCTTACTAACATAGTAAACTGCATATGGCACCTTGTCCACTTGTTGTCCCAAAACTGCCCCAACTATTGTCTGAGAGGCATCAACATGAATATGAAATGGTAATGTCCAGTCTGGCCCTCGAAGGGTCAGAGCTCTACAGACAACTTCCTTGATCTTTACAAAGGCTGCATCACAGTCATCTGTCCACACAAAATCTACATCTTTTGTTAGCAATTGAAAAAGTGGATGTGCTATTTTAGAAAAAAATTTCTATAAAGTGCCTATAATAACTAGCACAACCAATAAATCTATGTACTTTTGTGGGTGTTTTGGGTATTGGGAAGTGCAATATTACCTTTCTCTTAGTTGGCTCCATTCAAATTCCAACAGCTAAAAGTAAATGTCCCAAGACTATTCCTTTCTCCAACATCATGCGGCATTTTACTGTACTCAAAGAGACATGCTCCCATTTACATCTTTCAAGAACTTTTTCCATATTTTCCAGCCCTTCTTTGAATGAGTCCCCGTATGGAGTAAAATCGCCCATATAAATCTCAACACTGTCATCTACCAGATCAAAGAAAATCCCTAAAAATTCCCTTTGGAATGTTGCAGGTGCATTAGAGAGACCAAATGGAAGGAATCGACATGAAAAAGTTCCCCAAGGGCATGCAAAACTAGTTTTATCCTGATCCTCGGGAGCTATCTAGATTTGGTTGTACCCACTAAATCCATCTAGGAAGGAGAAGAACTTCTTCCTAGTCAAAGTATCCAAGACTTGATCAATGAATGATAACAGAAAATGTTCTTTATATGTTGCCTTATTTAATTCTCTGTAATCCACACATATCCCCCATTTACCATTATTCTTGGGAACAATCACCAACGGGGAAATCCATTGGCTGTTTGAAATGGGGTAAATAAATCCTACATTCAGCAGCTTTTGAATTTCTTCCTTGACAATGTTTTTCAAAGCGGGGTTCATTCTCCTCTAGGGTTGTCTCACAGGACAACAATCCTCTTTGATGTATATATGATGGGTACATAGATTGGCAGGAATCCCTTTAATGTCCGTGTAGTCCCAGGCAAAGTCTTATTTGTGTTTTCAGAGAACATCTAGGAGTTGTTTTGTCTGGGATTCTGATAGATCTAGATTAATATTTAGGGTCTTCCTTGGCTCTATCTCTACAGAAATGTTGTCATGGGATATAGTTGTAGGAAATTCCTCAAATCCATCAGTTGTTTCAATAATTTCCTGCGTTTCATAGCTCAAGATAGATTCTAAAATTCGCTAATTCAAATCTGAAACAGAATAGGGATCACTAATGAAAGTGGTAATTGTGTCATCTTCTATTTTTGTTTTCAGCTGAAGGGCATGTCCAATAGTAAGGACTGCTCTTAATTCCTCATCTTCAGATTCAGACTCTTCCCTTGGTAAAGGTTTCTTGCCGTTGGCTGGCTTCACTAATGGGATAGGTTTTGTAGGAGTGTATAGCAAATGTTTTTTAGTAACCTGCTCATTTGAGATAACCATATGCCCAGAAAAACACCCAATGTAAGCATCTGTGGTTTCCAACCATGGTCTTCCGAGAATTAGGGGATGGCCACCAACTTGGGATTGTGTTTGTAGCACTAGGAAATCCACATGGTAATGCCATGAGTCAATTGAGATTGTAATATCCTCCAACTTCCCTACCAGATTCACTTTAGATCAATCTGCCAGCTCTAACATAGTAGGTGTATGTTTCAAGTTTCAAAGACCCAATGCATGCATAGCTTCAGCAATAATCACATTTATGGCAGCACCCAAATCTAGCAGCACATTTGGAATTTCTACTCCATTAATTTTCATAGTTAGAATTGGGCTCCCAGGGTCCCCATATTTCATAGGCATAGCCTTTCCCATCATAAAATCGGATAGCTTTCCCATCACATAAATGGTGAGTGGATCCCTTGATTTCCTTCTAGGTTTTCTAGCACAACATTCCCTGGCCACTTTTGCATATATAGGTACGTCCCTCATAGCTTGTAATAGGGGGATCTTAACAAAAAAAAATTGTAACTCCCCTAACAAGTCAAACTCAACTTGAGGGATCTGTTTACTCAAGGCCAATCTTTCCAGATAAGGTGGGTCAGCTCAGTGTTCTTGAGTAATTAGCGGTTGAAGAGCTATCTGATTTTTACTAACTTGGTTCGATTCCTCTTCAACTATTTCTGGTTCTTTAGCCTCACTACCAGCTTGTTCAATAATAATAGGTGAGGGTTGAGCATCTACCACCTGCCCGGATCTTAAATTCATCTCATAAAGTTCTGCGGTGGATATGCTTTATGAAGGTAGGTTGAGGGTGTCAGCTTGTTGAGCCCCTTTATTGTTAGGATTTGGATTGGCTTGGATAAGAAGTTTACGATGAACAGGTTGATTACTAGGAGGCATATTAGAGGGTAACTGAAGTTGTTGTTATGGAATTGACTGGGGAAACTACCCAGGAGGAAAGGGTCCATGCCAGTTCAAAGCCCATGAATAATTTGAACTAGTTTGAGGAGCCCACTGTTGCCAGGGTGGAAGCTAATATTGGGGCCACATAGGTGGATAAGGCATGGACTAAGGACCCATATTAAAATTATTGAAATACTCAGATGGATTCGAAAACATACCTTGATTTACAGTTGGTGGTTGAGGTTTCCATGAGTTTTTAGATCCCATAAAATACAGCTGGTCCACCTCTTCGCTTATCCCTTGAAAAAACTCTTTCAATCCTGGCAAGGAGGGGCATGAACTTGTTGCATGACTCAGCTTGTAGATTTCACATCCTCTACGGAGTTCAATGGACATTCTCTCTATGGATGCTTCTTTCTGTATTTCAGGAAAAATATAGCCATATTCCTTTCCAATTCCATCTATTTATGTTTTACTTACAATGTGTCTATCTATGCAAAGAGGGTATTCAGGATATCATTCCTTAAGTTATCCAAAAGATTTCCAATTTCTTCTTTCATGACACCTCCTCCAGATACTTTTGTTGACCAAATTCCCTATTTATTCCTTGCAACTCCCTTCGATCACTGAATCCACATCTCACAGATTGTATCGAAGTCCTCTTTTGATATGTCTCCCTTTCCTACTATGTTTAACAGCTCCAGAGAGTCTTATTGAAAGGCTCAGAGAAGGATAACTTTCAAAATGTCCTTATCCAGTGTAGAATGACCTGATATCTATAATGTGTACTTAAAAAATTCCACACAATCCTCCATGTTCTCGTCTTCTTTCTGCATGAACTTAAAAATTTCTTCCTTAATATCTCGAGATTTCCAGTAATCCTAATACTTTTCTAGGAAAGAGGTTTTCATCTCATCCCATGTGGAGATAGTCTTTCCCCCTAGACCCATAAACCATCGCAGGGTTGTCACTTTTAGTGTAGCAGGGAAGATTTTCAATTTCGAGCATCAATTATATAGTCATATCCCTGACATACAATTTCAAATTCAAACAAGAACGTGTCGGGATCTTTAGAAGTCAGCCCATGAAAGCTAGGTAAAGTTTTCAAAGGAATGGGCTTCGTTGGTGTGTCAGTCCCAAGATCCCCAATTGAGAAGTCAATAGTAGAGGTGTTGGGTAGAAGAGGTCCCATGTAATAGTTTGGGGTCTGATAGCCTAGAAATTAGGATAAAAATATTGTAAACCTGTGAAATATGCGGAGCGCGAAATGTAAAAGACCAAGTCAAAGGGTTGTCTGCCCAAAAAATAATATAAAATAATAGGAAGTAATTCAGTCTGCAGACCATAGATAGGTATAAATAGAGCGCAGCTGTATGAGGGAAAGGTAGTTCTTTTTTGGGTATGATCTTGGATCTAAATTGTAATGGGTTGTCAAAAGCAGTCTGGAAGCGTCTATGAGTCTGATTCGAGGGTTTGGGTAGTGGATAGAGGCTCTGTTGTTGTGTGCACAAAGGCCTGGAAAAGTCTGCAACTGTGTCTGTGGACCCCTGCAGTTGAGTGTGCAAGGGAGATCTGGATGTACTGGTGACAAGTAGAAATCAAGATAAGTTCCTCCTAAGAATTCTGTGTGAACTTTAAATTATCGCAAATCTGGCCTTTTGTATGATTAATAGGACTGGTTTGATCTATGCGCATATAATTAATTATTGAATACTTGCGAATATGGGTTTAAACATAATGCGTGAACTGATTAAATGTGATAAATGTTTGCTTAAAGACCATTCTAAAGTATATCCGAGTTGCAATACTTCATCCAATAGATAAGATCTATAGACTGTGCGCTAATAGACGGTAAAAGGTATTATGGATATGCACGAACACAATGCAGCGCGAAGCTGCAGAACGGGGCGCGAAACCTCCAAACCACATCTAGACATCCCGAGGGTGTGGAAACCTAGTTCGAGCACCCTCCCCTGCTACCTCAAGTGAGACCTCAGTCTGTGCTTCGTGGGCTATTTCCGAAAGGGCTGGTAGCTGTGGGATTTTCTTGGCTAAATAATTCTTCTGAACTTGGGTTAGGCCCATCTAAGCCAACAAGTGATTCAGTTGCCGGGACTGGGATCAGCCCAAGGGGTGTCTAGTGTGGAACGCGAGGACTCTATAAGAAGAACATTGAAGGATCAAAGGGATCAAGAATGGTAGTAGATCAAGGGTAACTATGGAAAGCACGCGATTCAGTTACTCGTATTCAAAGGAGAAGGAGGCGAAGACCCGAAACAATTTCAGTTTATGCTAACATCAGTATGGAACGCGCAAAAAATCACGAATGATAATATCGGAAAGGCTACCTTAGTCAGTGCGCTGCAGGACCAAGCACTGACATGGTACATAAAGTACTCAAGCAAGAACCCAATGGCGGGGACAACAAAAATCTAGACCAAATTGAAGAAGGAGTTAGTTGGCCGAAGTCAGAAACATAGTCGATTATAGGGTTCAAAGAGATCGCGAGGCTAACATGAAATTGATGGATGTGTAGCACTACACTTGGTTTATTGTATCCTTAACACCACATCTAAGGGTGGCTCTATCACAACAAAAGATCTCAACCCAAGCTGAAGCACTAAGACAGCGATGAGGTTACACAAGACTCCGTTGCAAGACCTGGGGTTGGGAGTTTAGTAAATCCAAGCACAGATTCAAGATTTGTGTTTGGAAATGAAGAAGCTAAAACAAGAATAGATACCGCGAATAGAAGTTCGGGAGGAAGTATGGTGTATAAAGTGCAAAACCCAGGGACACAATAAAGATCACTACCTAGTCTTAGTAAATTTTGTGGCAATGGGGGGACCAATGCTATTGTGACCAGAGGCACAGACAGGACCAAGCACCACAGCCCCACTCTAGTGTGCAATCTGTCAGGTGGGAGGAAAGCACAACACTAATAACTGTCATCCGAAAATACAACCAAACCCCCTAGCAGCTATTTTGCAACTTTTGCAGATCAGTGGGCCATGAGGAAAGGGACTATCATAGCTACCAAATGTTAATGGACTAGTCACCTACTTATAGAATGTAGACTGAGGCACAAGGTCAGGATCTAGCCATGACGATCGTGCGCGGTGGGTTCCAGGGTAGTGGACGAGGACAGGGTAGAATGGGGCTAGGAAGGGGTCGCAGGCAGCTAATCTGCTACAACAATGGAGGACCAGGACATTACGCGCGGGAGTGTACCAACCCAACTAGAATCTCGTGTAGTTATTATGAACAATTAGATCATGAGCTAATAGATTTTCCTACACTGATAGCACAGATTCATGAAAAAAAGGCAGTGCAACCAATGAGGAGAATCCCAAGGTCAACATGGTGTTGAGGAGTGGCATGACCCTAGAAGCAGATGGAAGGAACTTAGATGGGTAAGGAAACATATCTGGAAGCCCAGGAAAGCTTCGCAAGGGTCTCTACCTCAAGTAGTAAGGATTAGCCTGAGTTAGACAAGGACCCCTCAATGATAACTACCTTTTCAGATACATGCATAAAGTTGCTTCATGACAACAGGGCAGTTAAAGGCTTACATAAATTGATAAATAGATGCACAGGATGGACTGAACCTTGCGTCATTCGGAAGTTAGGAAGACATGCATCATGGACAAGAAGGGAAATGCGGTTAACAGCGCAGATAAGCGATTATGAGATGGGGCAAGTCATTTTGGATTTGGGCTCCAATGCTAATGTACTACTGAAACAGACTTGGGAGCGCATGGGTAAGCCTACACTACAATGGTCCCCTATCCAATTGTGGATGGAAAATCAATAGAAGGTGCTACCTAAGGGAAGGCTGCGAGGAGTTACAGTAGATCTTGATGATGCAAGTACCCGAATGGACTTCAAAGTTATTGAGCTCATGGATGAAAGTGCGCCCTATCTTGTGTTGTTAGGAATAGATTGGGCCACTGACTTTTGAACAGGGTTATTAATCTAAAGAAGTGGACAATGATATTTGAAACAAAGTCACTCCGTATAGTCATTCCACTAGATCCAGCTAAAGCACCGCGCTACATTGAACATGTGTGCTACAAAGAATGTCACGACGACGTAGATTGTAGCTACAGAATTTCTGCCCAAGAGCGGGGATGGGTCAAGACAATGAAGGATAGAAGAATATCATGGGGTAATGGAGAATCCTGCACTTCTGATTCAGAGGAGGAAGACGAGTGGTGCAACAACAGGTTGAAAGGAGTAACCACGCTATTGCAACATGGTGACTAGATCGTTGTACTGCATAAGGGCCCAGGATTGTGAATTGCCAAAGTATGATGGGTTGACATTAATAGAGGAATTTATGACCAAATTTGAAATCGCAGTACCAGAGCACCAACAGTTTGATGCAATGAGATGGGCACTGCACATGACACCTACGCAATGGTGGGGCACACATGAAGGGACGTTCGAAGATTGGCGTGCCTGCAGGTGCATGATGAATATCAGATTTGGGAAGCTGGAACTATGCATAACAGAGAAATACGATGAATGTGATGATCCATGCATGCACCTTACCGAATGGATCAAAGCCTTTGGAGAGGAACCTCAGCTAGAATGGGTGCACTTATTTTATCACATCCTGCACGTCATTCCCAAAAACTAGTATACAGAAGCGGAGCTCCGGCATGACACATGTGAGTGGGATATCTTGCACGCAGGGTTTTTGTCGACATTCCTTTTTGAGGATCAATGGATGGATCCCGTGGACGAAGCATTACAGCTGGTAAAGGCGGCCATATTCAAGACACCGCTAGAGCCAAAGGAAACTTTGCAGCCCGACTGGTCATGGCAGCTGAGCCAGGCCCTCGAATGCTATAATTTCTAGATAGAAGATGATGAGGATGATCCATGAAACGTCAATATTATGGAATCAGATGGGAGCTAGGAGGTGCGTGGACCCAAAATCAAAGATCCAGATATCACTGCACCATTGAAAATGAAACAAGTTAATATTGGAACCGAAGAAGAGCTAAAGTATGCAACTCTTGGGGACTACTGGGACAATGCCACAGTAGAGAAGGTTGTCGAGTTGCTGTGGGAATATCGAGATTTATTCCCAATGAAGATCATGAAGCTAAAAGGGATCCTAGGAGACCTAGGAATGATGAGCATAACATTGAAGCCAGACACAAAATCAGTGTAGTGACCCTACCGATTGAATCCAAGAGATAAAGCAAAGGTCTGCGAAGAATTGGACAAGATGTTGGTAGCAGGAATCATTGAACCAGTCGAGGAGTCCATTTGGGTAATTCTGATGGTTGTGTAGGAGAAGAAACAGAAGGGCGAGATTTGCATTTGCATGGAACTCAGGAAGCTCAATTATGCCTACCTCAATGATCCATTTCCAGTGCTGTTTACGAATGAGGTGCTAGAAAATGTGGGGGGGGTATGAAGCCTACTCCTTCACGGATGGGTTCTCAGGATACCACCAGATCAAGATCGCGCCAGAACATAGGAGTAAAAAAATGTTCGCCATTGAATGGGGTTGCTTTCAGTACACAATGATGCCCTTCAGACTGAAGAATGTGCCAACAATATTTTCAGGAATAGTAGTCACGTTATTCAAAGAATTTATCCACAAGTTCTTAGAAGTCTATCTTGATGACTAGACCATGTTTGGACTGGTTAAGAAGCACGTAGCAAGCTTACGGTTGATGTTGGATACTTGCCATCGACATCAAATTGCATTAAACTTAAAGAAGTGTACTTTCCTTGTCTCATTCAGAAACCTGCTAGGCCATGTGGCCTATAATCAAGGCTTGATGGTGGATCCGGAAAAGATCGTCATCATACTTAATCTACAAGCACCGCAAAGTGTAAAGTAGTTACGCACCACAATAGGAAACACAGGCTACTATCAAAAGTTTATCAAAAGCTACGCTCAGATCAGGGCTTTGATGGAAAAGTTGTTGAAGAAGGATGCTACTTATTGCTGGAATGAGGAATGTAACAAAAGTCTGGAAACACTTAAGGAAAAGATGGCATCAGCCCCTATATTGGTCTTTCCGAAATGGGATGTCAAATTGCATGTGCATGTCGACGCGTCATGTGTCGCATTGGGGGCGGTACTTACTCAACTAGGAATGGAGGGAATTAACCACCCGATTGCATTCACAAGTCAACAATTGTCAAAAGCTGAGAATAATTACTCCACTACTGAGCGCGAGGGCTTAGCGATGGTATACCCACTTCAAAAATTCCGCCACTATCTGCTGGGAGGTCACTTTAAGATGTATACTGATCACTAGGCGTTAAATTACCTAGTGAATAAGCCTTTGTTGGAAGGGAATATCTGTAGATTGTTCCTGTTATTCCAGGAGTATGACTTTGAGGTTGTTTTCAAACCGGGACATTTAAATGTAGGCCCAGATCACCTATCCTGAATTGAGACCAGCAAAGAACCCACAAATCTAGAGGACAGACTTCCGGATGCTAAAATATATGTCGTGCATGTATTAGATGGTCACTTTGCATATATAATCCATTTCTTAAGTACAGGAACCGTGACGCAAGGATACTCCATTCAACAGAAGAAGGAATTGGTGATACACACAGCAGACTTCACCGTGATTGCAGGACACCTCTACAAAATGGGCAATGACAAGATATTGCATCAATATGTCCCAGAGTTCGAGTGAGGATAGATCCTGGCCGAAGAACATGGGAGGGTTGCTTGCAGACATTATGCAGGTCACACCACAGCTTAGAAGATCCTTCGCACAGGATTATGGTGGCCTACTTTGCATCAGGATTTGAAAGCACACTGCTGAGGCTGTGACGTATGTCAATGGACGGGGAAACCATCGCGGAGAGATGAAATGCCACTACAGCCATAGATGATGCTACAACCCTTTGAGAAGTGGGCAATCGAATTCGTAGGACCTATCGAGCAGTGAGGGAAAATGGGAGCACGCTATATCATCACCAAGACTGATTATTTGACCTAATGGGCCGAGGCACAGCCGGTTAAGGATTGCACTGCTACAATAGCTGTGAAGTTTTTGTTCGAAAACATACTGACAAGGTTTGGATGTCCCAAAATTCTCATGAGTGATCGAGGAACACATTTTCTAAATGAAACAATCAGCACAATCACTGAGGAATTCCAGATATATCACCAACAGAGTACGTTGTACCACACGCAAGCGAATGGGACTGTTGAGGCATTCAACAAAATCTTGGAGACCGCATTGACCAAGGTTTGTAATGTGTGATGAAATGATTGGGACTTGTGCATTCCTGCTATGTTATGGGCATACTGAACCACATGCAAGAAGTTGATGGGCCAGGGACCATTTTGATGAGTCTATTGCAAGGAGGTCATTATGCCTGTGGAATATATTGTGCCTAGTTTGCGGATCGCGGTAATCACATGTATGGCTGACCGCGGAGCTTTGGAGGAAAGGTTCATGCAGCTCGAAGAACTGGACGAGGAATGGTTTTTGGCTAGATTCCATCGGAAAGTACAGAAACAATGTGAAAAGGCATGGCATGATCACCATATCAAGGTGCACACTTTCAAGGAGAATGATCTAGTATTGCTATATGACAGTAAATTTGAGAAATTCCCTAGCAAACTCTGAATGCATTGGCTGTGACCCTATATCATCAAAGAAGTTACCGACGGGGGTGTGGTTCAGCTTGCCAAACTCAATGGGGACCGCTTCCCGAGCTGAGTGAATGGCAGTCACCTGAAGCTCTATACGGGTAGGTTGGCCGCTTGATTAACTGTTCAAGGGACAACCTCACCACTCCAGCCAATTCAAAGAGAGTACGCGACGGTAAAGTAGTCTAGGAGAAAGGGGCGCGAGGGCTAGGATCCACATCGATCTGGCCCATTATCATGATCGCGGTCCCGTGGTCAGCAGTACACTGCTGCATTGCTTCGAGCAGAGATGACCATTCATGTCACTATTCATGACAAGATGTCTGCATTATGGTGAAAGGGAGAAAGTGATGGGAAATTCCACAGAAGGAGTACGAGCCAGATATGGCACGAGCTACCACAAAATTTCCACGACGGTGCTGGAACAAGTGGGAATCAGGGAATTTGAAATTTGAATCACTTATAAATCACTGAGGGTCATCAACCGGGCGAAATACACTTCCGCAAAGCATATGCTAAGTAGTGCTATGGAGTTGTTTATTATATCTGCACAAGGAGTGAGCCAAGGGTGGTGATATTGCTGATGGGGCAATAGGACTATCCAAGGAGCATGGTGTTGACAGCCACAAGTGTTCTGTAGCCTGCAGTGTCAATAGTAGGGGATGTACTAAAAAAAGGGAGACATGAAGCAAAATTGGTCTGGTTTTCATCACCCCGCACACGGGTAGGTTGGCGAACTACAAAAATTCAGCGGATGAATGGAAAAACAGAGACCACAGATGGAAACGAAGTTACTAAGGCGTCTCTGAAAAACCTTAAGAAGTCAGATCTCATGGACAGCAGCAACGTTCTTACAAATTGCAACACTAGTTGTAGCAGATAGGGTGAAGAGTAGATACGAAGGTTGGAAGTGGCTGCAGTGGTACAAGGAGGTCCCATACACGGCTCCCCCGCTTGAGCTAAAATCCTATGAGCGGTTGTCTTGTGTTAACTGAGCAGAGCAGAATGAGCATCATCAATTGCAAGAAGTGGTCAAAACACTGAAGCAGGAGTCAGACGAAGCGTTGTAGGAGACAACATAGAAGTAGTAGGATGACGAGTGTCACTCAGAGAGAGGTGAACCGTGAAGCCACGGAAGTGTGTCTCACCACACCAATGAGTGACTCGGGACAAGTCACGATGATTGCGTTGGGGGGACTGTTCGGTAGTGGAAGTCCCACGCAACAGTTTTGGGTTTGATAGACTAAAAATTAGGATAAAAATATTGTAAACCTCTGAAATATGCGGAGTGCGAAATGTAAAAGACCGAGTCAAAGGGTTGTCCGCCTGAAAAATAATATAAAATAATAGGAAGTAAGTCAGTCTGTGGACCATAGATAGGTATAAATAGACTGCGGCTCTATGAGGGAAAGACAGTTTTTTTTTTGGGTATGATCTTGGATCTAAATTGTAATGGGTTGTTAAAAGTAGTCTGGAAGCGTCTGTTTGGGTAGTGGATAGAGGCTTTGCAGCTATGCGCACAGACCCCTGTAGTTGAGTGCGTAGGGCAGATCTACATGTACTAGTGACAAGTAGAAATAAAGATAAGTTCCTTCTGAGAATTCTATAAGTTCCTTCTGAGAATTCTATGTGAACTCTGAATTATCATGAATCTGGCCTTTTGTATGATTAATAACATTGGTTTGATCAATGCACATATAATTTATTATTGAATACTTGTGAATCTGGGTTTAAGCTTAATACGTGAACTGAATAAATGTGATAAATGTTTGCTTAAAGACCATTCTAAAGTAGATCCGAGTTGCAATACTTCATCCAATAGGTTAGATCTGTAGACTGCATGCTAATAGACAGTAAAACGTATTCGGGATCTACGCGAATACAGCATAGCGCAAAGCTGCAGAACGGGGTGCAAAACCTCCAAACCACATCTAGACATCCAAGGGTACAAAATCTTGGTTCCAGCACCCTCCCCTGCTACCTCAGTTGAGACGTCAGTTCGCACTTTGCAGGCTGTTGCCTAAAGGGCCGGTAGCTGTGGGATTTGCTTGGCTAAATAATTCTTCCGAACCTGGGTCAGGCCCATCTAAGCCAACAAGAGGTTGTTGGTGCCATGAATATCCTCCAATAAACATTGTGGATTTCAATAGGTTCTACTGGGAATGATGCAGGCGTTCTTATCAGAGGAGTTTGAGTTGCTTTAGTAATACTCACTTTATCTTGTGGTGATATGAATACCCCTACAACTTCTTCTTCCCTGTCACAATGGCTTGATTTTTCTGACCCCTTCTCGGCAACTTCTTCTTCACTATGGGAATGGGCTGGTCCCTCAGATCTTCTGCTTGCAACTTCTTCTTCGTGTGTTACCAACAAAGGTACTCCTTCATCAGGTATACTGTTGCATACCTCTTCTGTTGCCAGAAAGGTTTTCTGTGTTAAATCAACAAGGGGTACTATGGATAGCATTGGTTGTTCTACAAATTTTCCCTCAGATTTTGTTTGACTACCTGCCCTCATATCAACATGAGAAGATGCCTCTGATTAAGCTTTTGCGATGATTTGCTAGATATAAATCTTGTCCTCCTTTCTTTGGGGCTCTTCCTCTACCCCTTTTATTCGAATCTTTGTTCATGCAAGTTGGTGCGAGATAAATATCTAAATTAAGTCACTATTCTCAAGACTTGGAGTAGGGCATCAAATACCATTCCCTCCCCAGGATGAGAGATCTATTTTTAGCAAACAAGAAAAGAAAACAACTAAAAAGAAAACAACTAAAAAGAAATCTAGGGTTGAGGACCTGGAGCAGGGTGTCAAAATACTATTCCCTCCCTAGGATGAGAAATCAAACAAGAAAATAACATGCATACAAGGAAATATAAATCTCAAGACCTGGAGTAGGGTGTCAAACGACCATTCCCTCCCTAGGACAAGAGATTGGGTCTTAACAACTCATAAAAAATTCAGAACAATTAACTGAACCTAGCAACTCGGCCCCAAAAAAATGAAAGCAACAAAAATCAAAATACTAAGCTCAGGACTTAGAGAAAGGTAGCACTTCCCTCCCTAAGACAAGAGATTGATCCTCTGGTGAATAAAAATTTTATCTTGCACCTTGTTAGCCTTCCCCAGCAACAGCACCAGAATGTTGGTGTCCAAGTGTGAATAAACTATTCGACCATTTTCCACATTATTTGATCAATCCAGGTGCATACAATTTTCAAGGTAACACACAATGTATATGCAGGGGCAAGGTTACAATCTTACATCAACCAAGGATTTGCAACTAAGAAATCAAAGCATCACTGTAACAACAATTAGAAATAAATTGCAAAACTTAAAATACATTCACAACAATCAATAGAGATTTGTAACAACATCAAGGAATAAACACACAAATGAATGAAACAACATACATAAAAGAAATACGCAACGCCTGATCAAAAGAGCGGGCCTAGCTCTCTGATCAGGGTTGCGTTAATTCACAGCTAAAGGAAGGACAACAAAACTCCTTGTATTTTATTAACCTGTAAAAGAGTTGTTACAATACATATCTCTGCACGGCTAACCCCTCGCACAAGAATAAAATCTCTTTTATACAAATACATGGGTAATAACATATTCCCCAAAAAATGGCGACTAATGCCCAAAATATACAACAATTCCGGACATCAACTAATTGCCAATAGAGTGAGAATAGAAAAGATCCAAAATAAGCTTGAAAACAACCATGAGTTGGTTATGATGTCACAACATTGCTAAACAGCTATTGTAAATCACGGAACTACTGCTACATGTTGTGAAGGTGATACCTGTTCACCAGAATCTGTGGAAATAACAAGTTTTAGTAGTTCACATAGGAAAAACCCCTATGGCTTTACTTCATTAATTAAATATTCCATGAGACATTAGAAAGAAGCGTTACCTCATCAGTTTATCACAATAGATTCATATCAATTGGTGCAAAAAGGATGAAAGGATGGGTGAAAATGTAAGGAAAAGATAAGCAGATTTGGTGCCCAACAACAATTTCAATAGCCTTTACAATAGTAAACGTAGTTTGTAAAACAACCAAATCAACCCTTGTATCTGCAAGGTCAACCACTGTAGCAACAAGGTCAACCCTGGCAGCAGTAAGCTCAACCTGTATATCAACAAGGTGAAACCTTGCAGATGCAAGGCCAACCCTTGCAACAGCAAGGCCAACAACTTTATTACCAGGGTTAGTAGGTGCAGCATCCATAATCTCCATATTCCACACACAATTTTTATCCTCCTTACGGTTATCAACAGCCCATTGCAGGTCAATATCAACCCTACCCTGGGAAGAATCCACCTTATGGTCAAGGTATCCCTTAGTGGTGGAAAAATCGAGCCCGTTATGTTCAAAATCCTCCACTTTGGGGGAAAAATATTTACCAACAAGGTTAGAACCTACAAATTTGGCCTTATCAAAGGCCTTATATGCCTTTGAACCCTCAATTTCCATTTTTAGCAATGCTGGAACTGCTGGATGTCTCGCAGCTTACTAATGATCCGATTATTCATTTTCCTTATTGGCCTCTAGTTCCCACTAAAATTCTGAGCGATTGCCCAAAATATGAAGGAAAAAATGTTGAAATATGGCAAGAATAATATTCCAATTTAATTTGTCCTTGAATTAAATTATGAATTAAAATCGAATTTAGTCTTAACATCTACATGGAAATAATTAAGTAATTTACTTTCAATTAATTAGTTGGAGAATTTCAAGTTAGAAGTCTTTCTGAAGTCATGTAAGAGTTATCCCTTAAAATAAGGAGATAAGATTGATTTATATTTTAGTTGTAATTAGTTAACTTAGTTCACTGAGTTAAGTCCAGTTAAATTGGTTCTAAACTATTTGAGGAACGAATAGTGAGTTAACAGTTAGTTGATGCATTAATGCACTCAACTAGTGCTACTCCAGTTAACTGAAGATTCCCTCATCCATGTATATTCTAAGAGAGGCCTAGTTGAGATAAATGTTCAGGGAAAGTGTCCTATTAGTTGCATGTGTTTTATCATGGAGAAAACTCATGCATGCAGTGAAGGATTTATCCTTGAGGATTGCATAGTTTTCAAGATTGGTTTTCCACTTTGTAAGAGGAAAATCATCCACAAGGAACAACACAAGGAAATAGGAGCTTGGAGGGAAGAGAAGAAGGCTAGAGAGAAGCTAAGATTGCTTGTGAGCATTTGTGAGTATTGTACTGAGAGCTGGCTAGCTGTGGGACCTAAGGATTTGTATAATTCCTATGTATTTCCACCATGTATGATAATGCAATATATGGTGTTTTTATCTGAGCATTTCCCCAAAGTATTTTCATGTGTATTGTGCCATTGATTCTTCTTATTCTTGTTATATTGTTTAGCTCGATCTTTCAGATTCCGCAAATTGATAGTAGAAGTAGGTTATAGTATTCTGCTTTGACTTATATTGCATTATTGGGTTAACCAATCGTAGATTTTCTAGATGGTATCAGAGCTGTGAATAGTATACTGAGAAGAGAATTCGAAGTTTGAAGTTTAGGGTTGCAAGTGCAAATTGAATTCATATCATACTTCAAGGTTGGCCAATGGAATTCTATGGCTTGAGACTCAAGTATGCCTTGTAAGGTAGCTCCAATTACATAGCATGGAAAGATAGAGTGGAGGCTGTATTAGAAGATAATGGCTTGAAGAATTCATTGATCAAGAAATCCTAAAGCCAACTTCAACTAATGCACAAGAGTTGGCTGAGTGGAAGAAGTATGTGGCGAAGGCGAGACCGATCATCCTTGAGGAAGTTTGAGACCATATTGTCTCGAGTCTCCATGGGAAGGATACTCCATGTTCAATGGGGAAGACACTGAAGGACCTCTACCAGAATAGTAGCGACCATAGGAAATTGGTGCTCAAGGATAAGCTTCGAAGAATCAAGATGGAGAAGCACAATACTATTTCCACATATCTGAACAAGATCACCACTTGCAGAGATGAGCTTGGCAGTGTGGGAATAACTATTGCCGATGATGATATGGTGAGCCTCGCTCTCCTTGGACTTCCAAAGAGTTGGAATAGCTACCAGGACTTTGTGAATGGAAGGGAGAAACTGCCAGATTGGGAACGACTATGGTTGGATCTTATGCAAGAAGAGATTAGGAGGAGCACATGAGATGGCTCTTCATCCAAGAATGATGATGAAGAAAATCTAGCCTTAGCAAGTAAGGCAAGGAAAGGGGAGGGGAAGGCTTCCCATTTCAAATCGAATTCTTCTCATGGAGGGAAGAAGGGTGATATGTCTAAAGTAAGATGCTTCAATTGTCACAGGATGGGACATTATGTGACTAATTACCCATCGAAGAAGTCCAAGAAGGGATGCTCGGAAGGATCAGAAGGTGAGGCATTAGCCTCTCAGTTCGAAATGGACTTTACCCTCATCGCGTGCATGGTGTCATCGATGATGGATTGTGTCTAGTATCTTGACACTGGAGCCTCATTCCACATGACCGGTGATCAAAATTTATTGAGTGCCTCGGAGGAGAAAGACCTCAAGATGCACATAGAGATGGGTGATGATGGAAGGTATAGTGTTTCAGGAGTGGGAATGGTTGCTTTTCAGAGGGATCATGGAGCTCCTCTGACCTTGACAGATGTGATGTATGTGCCTAGACTGAAGAAGAACTTCGTATCGGTCATGATGTTGGAGGACAAAGGCTACGATGTTGTCTTCAGTAATGGAAAGGCATTCCTAAGACACATAGCCACAGGTCAGACCAAGAGGATAGGGATTCAGGTGAAGAATCTCTATAAACTATAGGTAGATGATTGTGCATCATTGAGGACGAAAGCATAATTGGTGCAAAGCCAAGACATTGGCAAGTTGTGGCATAGGCGGTTGGGCCATTTGCATCGTGGGGCTTTGAAGATAATGCAACAGATATCTACAGGACTTCCCAAAGGTAAACTTGAGCAAGTTGACACATGCAAGGGTTGTACCTTGGGAATGTACACCAAGTCTTCCTTTCATGATTGAGACAGTTGAGTAGAGGCTATCTTAGAGCGATTTCATACTGATTTGTGTGTACCATTCTCGATGGTATCCATAGTGAAGCAAAGGTATTATGTGATTTTCATTGATGATTCTTCTCGTAAATGCTAGATTTATTTCATGCAAAAGAAGGACCAAATATTCACAAAGTTTTGTCAGTTCAAAAATTTGGTCGAGAAAGGGTCAGGGAAGAAGATCAAGGCCTTGAGAAGCGATAACAGTGGAGAATATGTCTCTCAAGAGCTTAAGGAATTCTATGCAGCAGAAGGAATTAAAAGAGAGTTGACGGCACCTCATAACCCACAGCAAAATGGGGCAGTTGAGAGGAAGAACAGAACTATTGTAGTGGCAGACCAGGAAATGTTGCATGAACAAGGCCTACCACTTCACTTGTGGGCTGAGGCATGCAACATAGTGGTCTATTTGCAAAATAGAAGCCCACATCGCATACTTGGGATGAAGACACTAGAGGAATCTTTCTCCGGTAAGAGACCAGATGTGGGTCACTTCAGGATCTTTGGCTCATCGGTATATTGCCATGTGACAAAGCATGCACATAAGAAGATTGAGTCGACAGTAGAGTTGGTGATATTTGTGGGGTACGTTGATACACCTCACAACTATCGGGTGTACTTGTCTACTAGTTGGAGGACAGTGGTACATAGAGATCTCAAGTTTGATGAGCAGAAGGCCACGTGATTTTCCCTTGAGAGGGAGCTCCAACTATAGGTTGTGGAGGAACTATTGATTCCTAAGGAGGAGGAGCCTCAAATTGATGTGGAGCAGCCACATGGAGAGGTTCTAGGAGTGGAGACATCCACTCAAGCAGAGTCTTCCAGAGATGGACAGAAGCGCACAAGAGAAGCTGAAAAATTTTTGGAGGATGTGAGAGAGAATGTGGGAGCACCATCTTCTCAGTGCAGATAGAGGAGGTCACCTGGGAGGTACACTAGATACATGGCCCTTGCTAGGGAATGTGTTGAGACTAAGCCATCCTCCTTTCAAGAAGCAGTGAAACAACCACTTTGGGTTGATGCTATGGTGGAGGAGTATGACTCCATAGTTCATAAGTGTTGGGATGTGGTTCCAAGACTGGAGAACAAGTCAGTTGTGAGTTCCCATTGGCTTTACAAGGTAAAGAAAGCTGTTGATGGTAGTGTGGAGAAGCATAAGGAAAGATTTGTTTCCCATGGCTTTTCACAGGTGGAGAGGATCATGTTGCTACAGTATATTTCGACAGATGAGCAAGATGCTAGCATTTTGACAAAGGCATTGTCAAAGTGTAAATTCGAGTTCCATAGAGATAGGATGGAGGTGGAAAATAATCCCTTTCTTGTTGAGAGGGAGTGTTGAAATATGGAAATAAAAACATTAAAATTTAATTTTTCCTTGAATTAAATTGTGAATTAAAATCGAATTTAGTCTTAACAACTACTTGGAAATAATTAATTTATTTATTTTAAATTAATTAGTTGGAGAAATTCAAGTTAGAAGTCTTTCTGAAGTCATGTAAGAGTTATCCCTTAAAAGGAGATAAGATTGAGTTATATTTGAGTTGTAATTAGTTAACTTAGTTTATTGAGTTAAATCTAGTTAAAATAGTTCCAAACTATTTGAGGAACTAACAGTGAGTTAACAGTCATTTGATGCATTAATGCACTCAACTAGTGCAACTCTAGTTAACTGAAGATTCCCTCATCAGAAACTCATGCATGTTTATTCTGAGAAAGAAACAATAGAGATAAATGTTCAAGGACAATGTACTATCAGTTGCATGTGTTTTCTCATTGATAAAATTCATTCATGTAGTCAAGGGTTTATCCTTGAGGATTGCGCAGTTTTGAAGATTGGTTTTATACTTGGTAAGAGGAAATCATCCACAAGGAACAACGCAAGGAAATAGGAGCTTGGAGGGCAGAGGGGAAGGATGGAGAGAAGCCAATATTTCCTACGAGAATCTATGAGGATTTTACAGAGAGCTTGCTAGCTATGAGAGCTAAGGATTTGTATAATTCCTATGTATTTCCACCATGTATGATAATACAATAGATGGGGTTTTTATTTGAGGATTTCCCCAAAGTATTTACATGTGTATTGTGCCATTGATTCTTCTTCTTCTGGTTATATTTTTTAGCTCAATCTTTATGCTTCCGAAAATTTAAAGTAGAAGTAGCTTATAGTATTATGATTTGATTTATATTGCATTAGTGGGTTAACCTATCACAAATTTTCTACAAAAACTAAAGAGGACCATCAAGTCCATGTGATGACATATCAGTTATGGTGTTCTTCTGATTTCTACATTGATGATTTTGTTCATCTTCACCTCTTTCAACAAACCTTTATAGGTGTTGCCGCAAAGTGGTAGATTGAGTTTCCTCAAGGTACTTATGCAGGCTTTAACTCATTGGTCATCGCCTTCCTCATCCACTTCCACTTACTGGTTCATTATGAAATTGGTACCTGCTTGCTCACATCTCTAAAACATGATACTGCGACCCATATCTCCGATCACATCCATGAATGGAGACATCGGTGTCACGTCATCAAATTTGAAATCCATGATGAGTTGTTGACCGAATGGTTCACCAAGTCATTCATAAAAAAAGTTGTTTCAGATATAGAAATGGGAGGTTGTGTTATAGAGGATCAAGCTATTGCCCGTGCCCAATATTTAGATTTGGTTTATTCCCAATCTGGCACATTGTATGAAATGTTGCTTGATGCTCCAAGGATAGCTTTGGATCCAACATCTTCGAAGTCTCCAGATGTACCACCTTTTGATGGTATAATTGGATTAGTATCTCAAACCTCCACTAAAGCTTATTCAAAGAAAAAATCTATTTCAAATACTGGTTCTAGTCATCTTTGAAGAGCCCATCAAATACTGGTAAAAACTTTGAGGTCAATGTTATCTAGTCTACCATGGAAGAAAAATCCTTGAAGGGTAAGAGGAAGGGTAAAGGTAAAGTAAAATATGATACCCCAAAACAGGATCCTCCTAAGTCATCTATTGATGATACCTCCAAATGAAAGAAGAAATATCCTTGCCTCATTTGTGATGAAGATCATTAAACCAAGGATTGTCCCCGACGTGAAAAAGTTAGTCGTTTATTGAAAGCGACCGCAAATGTACCGAAAGATCCATTTCCATCTCAACAGAATCAGCTGGAGAACAACCATAATCCCTTGCCTCATCTGGTTCTCAGGTTTACATGATGATGGCTTCATTTCCTCTCTCTGTAGCCACTTGATCGAAATATTATCAAACTCCTCAAAAGAAGATAGTGGAAAAGGAAGCCATTGATACACCTTCCACTTCTGCTCTACCCAATTTTGGTCCTCTTTATCGAGAGACCTAATAATGAATCTGTCATCCAACTGCCTCCCAAAGGTGTGCTTCAGAAGTCATTCTATAATCTGAATTCTAAAGCTACTGAACATTACAGTATTGTTGAAGATTTAGCTCAGGTGCCTTCAACAATGTCTGCCTTCAAAGTTCTCCAAACCTGGCCAATGCACTAGACATCATCATTGTTTGCTATAGGAGACATCGATCCTGTTGATTCAAACTTGATAATTTTCAATCTAGAAAACCATGTTCCTTATCTCCCTCATCAAATTGCATTTCTGATTCAGGTCATTATAAAATGGAATACGATCCATTGGACTATCATTGATGAAGGTGCTTCCACTTGCATCATGTATGTTTCGTGTTAGAAATCCATTGGCTCTCCACTTCTCAATTAGTCCCCAAACACCTTGGAGGCATTTGATGGCAGAGGCTCCCATCCTTATGGTATTCTCATGAGTTTTCCCATTACCTTGGAAGGGAATACTATCGAGCTAGAAGTAGAAGATGTAGATGTGAATCTGAATTACAACCTTCTACTTGGGAAAAGTTGGACCCATGCCATGTTTTGTGTGGTTTCCTCTTTGTTTCGTGTGCTCTTTTTTCCTCATGAAGGAAACATTGTCACCGTCTATCAATTGTCATTTTTCTCTTCTGGTGCTTCAAATGGAAATGTCCCATATGTGGGAAATACCAATATTCCATATGAGCCCATGAGGGCACATATTTTGAAAGATTCTTCTTTAATGGGATCTTTTTCTATCCCACCCTTTCATATTGCCTCAATCAACATGATCTCTATCTTGAATGATCTGTGTATCATCTCTACTCTGGATCAGGTTGATTCTTTTGGCAATGTTATGATGTTAAGTTCTTTAGAACAAGCTTATCAATAAATTGTCTTGGCTTCAGCGGCTGCTTCAGAAAGTCATACCATTCTCAGTATCCACGTGGATAGGTATTCACAATCTCCATGGCTTGGTTCTTGGGATCCTCTGGATCCCCTGAATGAGTTATTCCACACCAATGAGAGTATTCTTGAGGTTATGTCTCTTGAAAAAACTCCTTGGAATGATTCCCATCATCTTTCCTCATTTATTCAATGTCTAAGTGAGATTCCGTCGTGTTTTGAAGCTTTTTTTTCTCATAACCTAATGCATACAATTCAAACACCTGTTCTGGTACATGAAGTTTTTTCCGAAGCTAATATGGTAAATATTACTGCAACCATGCCTATCGACATTTCCATTAAACCTGGAATTGTCGAGAACATTCACATTGGGGTTTCGTGTTTTCCTGATGAGTTAAGGGTTTACAATGACCTTTTCAGAAAATTTTGTGATGTCTTCACTTGGTCATATGAGGAAATTCCTAGTAATGATCCAACTATTGTGGTGCATGAAATAACCATGTATCTTAATGCAAAGCCAGTTCATCAACATATCTACCCTGTGAATCCCAGAAAGGCCGCTACTATTAAGGAAGAAGTTGAAAAACTTCTAAAAGTTGTTTTTATTTACCCTATCCCATTCACATATTGGGTATTGAATATCATACCTGTTAGTAAAAAGTAGGGAACAATCAGATTTTGTGTTGATTACCGTGACATCAATCATGCATGCCCTAACGATAACTATCCCACTCCTTTTATTGATCAAATCATTGATGAGTGCGGTGGGAGTGAGATATTCTCTTTAATGGATGGCTTTTATGGTTACAACTAGATTAACATATTACCCATTGATATACACAAGACTACTTTCATCTGTCCATGGGGGACTTTTGTTTATAAGAAACTCCCTTTAGGTCTAAAAAACGTTGGTGCTACCTTCGAGAGAGCAATTTCATATGCCTTTCATGATAATAAACACATTGTTCAACCTTATCTATATGACTTACCATCTCATTCTGCTAAGCATTGTGACCATCCAGACCACTTTCAAGCAATCTTTCTACACTGTCGACACTGTAACATCCGTCTCAATTTGCTTAAATGTGCCTTCTATGTAGAATCTGGTTGGCTCTTGGGTTTTTTTGTCTCCAAAGAAGGCATCTAAATAGATCCTCTAAAAGTTGAGGTTATTGTAAATTTACCCCCTCCTTCATCACTGCACCAATTTCGGAGTTTGCAAGGAAAGGATAATTTTATTTGTCGCTTTATCCCTGATTATGTTGATCTTTCCAAGGGATTTACTCGATTTCTTAAGAAGGGGGTCCCATTCATTTTGGATGAATTTACTAAAAATATTTTGACGCTCTAAAGAAAAAACTCATTAGTGCTCTGTTATTGCATCCCCCTAGCTATCATGGAGATTATTTCCTATACTTGGCTACGATTGACACTACCATTGCTATGGTGTTGGTATAGGATGATGACGATGGAAATGAACATGTGGTTTATTAACAAAACCTTTCAGATCTTAAATCCAACTATCCTACTAATATCATTACATTCTAAAAATTCATAGGTCACATTAATCATTAAAAACAATTAATAATAATAATCAATGCTATATAATCTTTATAAGCAATAAGAAAATCATTAAATTATATACTAAATATTAAAATATTAAAATGATGATTTCATACTATACACATAAACTAATAAATAATAAACTTACAATAGGTCTCATTATTTATTAAAACATACTCCTACACTAATTAATTACATTAATAAACTTATCGACTTATACTTACCTTAGAAAATCATTAGGTTATGTACTAAACATTTAAATAATTAAAATGATGATTGCACACTAAACACATAAGCAATAAGTAAATCATTAAATTATATACTAAATATTAAAATATTAAAATGATGATTTCATACTATACACATAAATTAATAAATAATAAACTGACAATAGGTCTCATCATTTATTAAAACATACTCCTACACTAATTAATTACATTAATAAACTTATCAACTTATACTTACCTTAGAAAATCATTAGATTATATACTAAACATTTAAATAATTAAAATGATGATTTCACACTAAACACATAAACTAATAAATAATTAAGCATACAATACACCTCATACAATAATAACTTTCTTTAACTAATTTTAAATCACTTTTGAAACACCTCATAAACACTAAATATTCGATAAACTAACAAAATCACTCTTTATAACCATCCCTCCTTATAAACATCAAGAAACTACACAAGCTAACATAATTTAATTAAATTAAAAATGAATTTATTAAATATTTACAATAATGAAAGAAATAATAATAATAATAATAATTAAAATAAATTAAATTAAACACAATTTAAATAGGTCTCATTGTTTAGAAAAAAATAAAAAATTTCATTACATTTATTAAATAAAATTCCTACATACACTGATAAAGTAATATATTAAATTAATAAGTTAAATTAATAAGGATTATGCACATTATTACAGATTAAATTAATTAATACAAATCTTTAGCTGACTATTTTTTTTTTCCAAAATATTATTCACATAACATATAAATCACTAACTCTTTTACATTAAATCTTCTCAAGATATTAAGTGTTCCCCCTGATGATGGACTCACTTTGAAGTCCGAAACGTTGGGTAAAAAAATCCTTCATAGGTCATTCCACACTCTTTTAATGTGGTTTATTATTTGAGTCAAAATCTTATTGACACCAAAAATTGATATGCTCATGTTGAGAAACTTGCCTTGGTAGGAGTCCATGTTGGTCAACGATTTCGCCATTACATTCTTCTACGGAAAACCACAGTGATTTTCATTGTAACCCCATGACTTATATTCTGACTCGTCCATTGCTTGGGGGAAAATACTCTAAATGAATTTTTATCCTGCAAGAGTTTGATTTGGATTTCACTGCTACCAAATCGAAGAAGTCACTCATTTTTACTGAATTGATTTGTGCCCTTTCTTCTACAAACACCTCCATTGAGTTTACTGAGCAGATTCCTGATGAAACTTTGTTTCTGATCAACACTCTCGACCCATGGTATGTAGATGTCATTTTTAACTTCAAACCCAAACTTCATGATCCGCAATGTCTCGATCCGATCAACGCCATATCTGACATCAGTCTCAACCTTATCAAATTATTGGTGATACATTGTACCGAGTCGGTGTTGATTCTGTTATTCACAGATGTCTAACACTTGAAGAGGATGAACGAGTCATGAATGACTACCACTTTGGGATATGTGGTGGTCAAATTTCAGGCTATGCGACGGCCAAAAGATCCTTCACGCCGATTATTTTTCGCCTTCTATCTTCAATATTGTATTCTGGCAGTTCAAAAGTGCCATGAATGTTAGATTTATAACCGCAAACAACACACCCCAATAGCACCCTTGCACCTAGTGGCTACCATTGTCCCATTTGCTAAATGGGGCATAGATTTCATGACATGTAACCCTTGCTCGGCCGAGGGGAATGGCTATATCATTGTCGTCGTTGACTATTTTACTAAATAGGACAAGGCGATACCCACATATAATGGTGATGGTATCACTGCTGCTCAGTTCCTCTTTAACAATGTCATAGCTTGTTTTGGCATCCCTCAAGCCATTATCACTAATCACAGATCACATTTTCATTAGTACATCATGGTAGAGCTGACTGCTCAGTTGGGTCTTCGACATGCTAGCTCAAATCCTTACTACCCACAGGCCAATAGCAAAGTTGAAGTGATTAACAAAGTCTTAATTACTATGCTTCAATGTACCATTGGGAAACATAAAAAGGATTGGAATCTCATGCTATTATCATATCTTTGGGCTTACTAAACTTTGGCTAAGACAACCACATGGTTTACTCCATTCCAGTTGGTATATGGTTTAGAGGCAACACTCCCGATTGAGTGTGAAATTACTTCATTAAATTTAGCTATCAGGCTACTCCCCGATACCTCACCTGAAGAGGAGTGGTTAATTTATCTCAAGAGCCTTGATGAGACCCATCGTATTGCTATTATGGTGACCAAAGCATAGAAAAAATGAGTTAAAGATCATTTTGACCAAACTGTTTCTCCATGTGTTTTCGTTGAATGTGACTTGGTATTGATGTATGACCAAGCCAACGATAAGTTGGGAGCTGAGAAGTTTGAACATATGTGGCATGGGCCATACATCATTAAATGTGTCTTGTAAAAATGAACCTATTAGTTGGTTGATTATGAAGGTAATGTGTTATCACAGCCCCGTAAGGGGCTTTATCTAAAAAGGTATTATGCATGAATTCCATGTAATTACTTTTGTACATTAGTGTGTGAATTCATTGGTGTGTAGTATTGATTTTTTGGTGTGATTGTTTGCTTTGCATACATGTTTCCTCTCCTTACCTTGTGTTTCACACGGTTTGTAGATGTCATCAAACCATTATGCTGGTCTTATTGATGGTGCTTGTTGTAGCACACGAAACTTATCTTCTGCAACTTGGCTACTCTTCGCCCCTGATGGTGAGTTGATTTGTTTACAAGGTATTTTCCTGGGACGAACAACTAATAATATTTCTGAGTACAGTGTAGTCATTGAAGTGTTATCAGAAGTAGTTTCTCTTGGCATTAGAAATTTAGTTCTTAAGTTAGATTCACAACTCATTGTGTTATAATTGAATGGTCATTACTCATTAAGAAATCTAGAAATTTTGCATATGTATCTACGTGTTCGATTACTGGAAAGATATTTTGATTATATCACATATCAGAACATTCCACAGAATTTGAATATACTAACAGATGCATTAGAAAATTATTTTATCGATAGACATTTGCATAAATTATAAAACTGATCACATCATCATGATACATGAACACACAAGTAGAATATAGAAACATTCATATATATATATATATATATATATATATATATATATATATATATATATATATATATATATATATATATATATATATATATATATATATATATATCTATATATATATATATATATATATATATATATATATATATATATATATATATATATATATATATATATATATATTGACACATATATATATATATATATACGTATATATACGTATATATATATATATATATATATATATATATATATATATATATATATATATATATATATATATATATATATATGTGTATATATATATATAATGTATATATATATATATATATAGATATCGCGTCTGTCAAAGTTTGTTCATCAAAATATGAGAAAATAAGTGTTTTGGGACACATGGCTTTCAAAGCCTAGAATAGTGCAGAAAAACATGACTAGAAAAGGCTATCTATCCACATGATGCTTGCGATAGCATGAGACCACTATGATCACTTAGCCTAATAGCCGATGCACTCTCGCAAACACTCCTACTATATGCCTATGGTATCATAGTGGCTCATCATCTACAGTCGCATATTCTAGAATCCCTCGGGTAATCAGTTCTAGAACTCATTCCATTTCTACCATAAGATTTGCTCCTTCCTCGTATGGAGCATCTCCTATCTGACTTGTTACTCACCATGCTATTGGCAACATGCTAGGAGGCCTTTCCAGTTCTACATCTGTACAATTATAATAAGTAAAATATCAGATACACTTTGGACAAAAAAATCGTAAAACTTGAAAAAATTCCAAAAAACAAGTTTTACCTACAATGGTCCACTATTCGCCCAGTGGTAGAGGTAGATATGGATCTCCTCTAAAGTTCTAGCATGCATAGGCATAGTCATCCACAACGATCAGTTGTTGGCACAAATAACTAAAGAACGGTGAAGGGAAATGCATCCACTTCCCCCCACCTCCTTGAGGCGTCATCTCACTCCATCTAAGCAGTCTTGGATATTGTGGACCTAGATCCTCCAACTCTACCCACTAGTACTGAAATAGGGGCACAACCTCCAAAAATAAAGTGACCAAAAGCGAACCAAGGCCGAATTGCTTCATGCTTCCCAACTTGCCTTTGGTTAGTTGTCTCTTCATGTTGACCAGCAATCCCTCACACCAGTTGAACACTGTTAGAGCAAGGAAATCCATTGCGTTCTAGAATTGTGATTTTGAGATCTCGTGCAAAGCCTACGCCCTAGTTATATGGGCCATGGTGTGTAGAATTGTCCTCAAGGGAAGATTGTTAATGGTTACTATCTTCACCTTCTTGCTCATAGTTGACTCTGCACCGAGGAAATACCTTTTGATTAAGGTATTGGCACTGCTCTCACCTCCATGATGGAATCTAAAGAGTTTGACTCTTTTCCCTCTTCTAGAAAATCCAATAATGAAGTAGTTATCAGCTACTTCCAACTCTAGTTCTTGGTCTCCAATGATGAAGATTTGTCGATCAACATCCCATAGACTGATCCGATAATGTAGCAACTCATTTTGAGCTCTAAGTGAATGGGTTCAGAAGAATTTCAATAACTCATAGTCCCTTAAAGAATTGACACATTCAATTCTTTTGGGTAGCCTAGTGTTCTTCTACCTCACGGCCCCTCTCCTTCCATTCGATGACCATGTTGTCAAAATCTCCTACAAATAAACCATATACATTGATTAAATGCCTTTCTGTGGATCCAAGTCTAAAAAAAACCAATCAAGGGAGAGGATTTCTCTTTCTTTTTTCTGCCTTGCATCTAGTGCAATTTTTAAATTGTTTTCACACTGGTAATGTGAGAGCCTTTTGGGCTTACGGGTGATAAATGCGAATCCAATCAACAAACTTGTGCTAGTTGGCCTTGATTTTAAAAATGAAATCCTCCCTTTTAACCAAGAAAAATCCTTTGAAATGGCCTGAAATTAGAATGAAAATAAAGAGAAAAGGAAGAGCTATTACTTGCAGCTGATGGTTCGTGAAATGGTACCCTAGATCTCCCACACTGCTTGCTTAAAGAATTAAGGAAAATAGGGTAAAATTCACTCTCCAATTTACTTCAAGTAAAATGGTTATTTTTTTTTATACTTTTGGTCTATTTATAAGTTTTTAAACACAATTTTTCCAATATTTTATTATTTTCCTCGATATCAGTGACATGTGGTTGTCTTTGTGTAGTTATAGGTTGTTTTTGGGGGTTACAATGATCATTTTTTACCAATTCAATGAGTTTTTGTTTTATCTCTTTTTTCAGACTCGTTAAAAATAAATGAAAAAGGGACCCCCCCTATAGTCATATTTAAGCTCTTTTCTAACTCTCGAAATATAAAAGATCGTCGAGTACTTGAATTTTTGAACTCGTTAAATTAAATGAATTAACATCGTCTCAGTATATGTTTACCCCTTTTTCGGGATGAGATTAACTTTTTACCAAAAATGTACACCTTGGTTGACATGGTCAAGAGGTTCTCTCGAATCTTTTTTTCTACCTTTTCGGGTTTAAGAGACAAATTACTAAAAGGGACATGGTAGAGTTTTCTTTTTCATCTCTTTTTCAAACTCTCTAAATATGAAAGAGACACCAAGTAATTCTTCCATCGGACTCATAAAAAATTAAACGGAAAAAGACTTGTCACCATGATGAGACCAAGTTTCTCCTTCCTAGGACTCATAAAACATACTAGGATGGATTAATTCGAAGAATGAACTTATATGATAATAATATGCTATCCCCTTCAAGCTTGTGGTAAAAAATAATTGGGGTACTCACTATAAATAGTGGGGAAAAATGAAAGTGAAACATCTCTTATACAAGTAGCATGTCACTCTTGAACATGACACTCATTTGTTTCTCATGTCAGGTTTGGGATATCTTCACTCAATCACTTGTCTTTCCAAGTTTGGGTGATCTATTTTTCCTCTCATCTGATTATAATTCCATTTCATCATCATGACCATTCGTATTATGTTGAGTCAAATGTTGCCACACTCTGGATTCATGTCACCAATATGTTCGAGAGAAGTCATATATGCAGTTTATTACCTATACATTGTCTAAACTTTCGTTATAGTATTGGATTATACTCATTCATTCCACTTTATTCCTTGCTTCGTGTCGATGATGGGGGAATCATCATGTACCTCCTTCAATGAGTCACTTCCCATCGACTATGGTTCATTATCCAGGAAGATGACTGAGAGACTCTCTTTCAGTACCTTATAGCTTGCATGCCTTAATGGAAAGTTATTCGCATCTGACATCAGATTTTCATCATTGGCCTTCGATCGGATGATTCCACAAGTGCTTGACTTCAACTTCTTTTTCATATTCATGGATTGTACTGTCATACCTTGAGATCCATTGTCATTATTAGTGGTTACTCTAGTGCGTGTTAACGGTTCACATAATTGGATGGTAATCATGTGGTTTTCTAGCATGTTTGACATTGACACATTCATTCATATGTTAGAATTTGTACTTTCATGAGGTTAGGGATGGAGCACAAGGCCTTGAGTTTTGTTTGATATGACTCAACCTACATGGAGTTATGTATTGTTCATGATTGTACACATGTTTATTCTATACTAATTGTTGTGACCATACTATGGGACTTTATATTTATGATTATCATGATGATCCTTCTATATCAGATGGTTGTGTCCATACCTTGGATCCTAGACTTACAAACAATCCTTTTCATTTAGATAGTTGCACCCATATTGTGGATATTTTCACATAGTCCTTTATTGTCGGATGACTCTATGCATACCATGGATTCTTGATTTGATATCAGATATGTATATGTATATGCGTCCTTGATTTACAGGACTCCTGATAGTGTTTGTTCTCATCCTTGAAAAATCTTGTCAAGCATCTCAGTCATCACTCCCTATTTTTCCTTCATGCTTTAGGGTGCATATGTTGCATAGTATTTTGTCACGCCTCCTACACTTCCCTGTGTCATACCTTGAAGTGCCAAAAACTTGGAAAACATGCAGTGTACCCATCCTGATATGCAGTCTATATCATCCCTAAAACACTGACAGAAACATGCCTTGAGCCTTCCCTGAAGAAGTAAGATCTAAAACCCTAATTTCAAGACCAACGCGACTGTGACACTAGCAACTAGTGCTGACGGCGAGTTGAACTATACTAGCCTCATGCTACGAGCACAGTTTTTACTTGGATACTCATGTTGATCCCTAAAAGGAAATTTTTCCTAAAGAGGACAAGAGGTTTCGTGATCTAGAGGCTTCCAAAATGATGAGTTGGAGGTTTGTTAATTCAAGAAAATTTTATGAGAAAAGCACATAGAGAATATTTGGTCGACACGTTTCGAACCAACAAGTGTGGTTCATCTTTAGGACAAGATGAAGAGACAGATCTTACAGGAAGGTTAAATAGGAAGATAGGTCAACCTTGTTTGGTGTGGATGTGGTCGAATTCTCCCAATATTTTCCTTTGATCTTATCCCTATGAGCTACCTCCTTCAGATGAGGGCCTTCTCTTATCTTTGGAGAGATCCTAACACTCTTTCCCTGCATATATATTCATCCTCTCCCATTCCCAAATGGCTGGTATTTGGTTATTTGCACCTTTATGCTAAGATTGTGCCTACATGCTACTCATTTGGCTTGGAGAAGGAGTGCTTGGAGAGCTTGAGCTAGGCCTTGGACATTCACTCAAGGAGAGCATATTAACATTAAGGCTTGGTTGTATGCTTCCTCCTTTATTTCATTAATATATACAACTATCGGTTCACTTTCCATAAATGTTTGTGTTAATGCATCATTTATCTTTATGCTCATTGATCTGTTAAGTGGATTACTTTCGATTATGCTTGTTGTACTTTTATGATTTGTTGTGTCCTTGATCTCTTGTGCAGGTATTCAAACAATGTGAGAAGTAGAGATGAACCTAAGGAGTGAGCGACTCGAGATATTCAAAAAAGGAGTGCGTTATAACATCAAAATGAGGTAGGCCATCTTCCTCTTCTCTCATTTCGATTGCAATTTAGGAAAGCATCTTGTAGATTGTCACATAGGTTGATAGTCCCACTCATTGGGGTAGAGGGATCGTCTCTGTCCACAGAGAGGATTTACCTAGACAACAATTATGCATTGTTTTTCTACCAAAAGTTCTCCAAGTAGATCAAACATACTAATGCTAGGATAATTCCATCATTTTAGAGATTTTTGTTTACTTCTTTCAGAGAGAAAGAAATTCAAAACGATATTAAGAAGGGGAAATCCTTGTTGAGAGCTATTGAGCACCATTTCTAAATCCACTCTTTTCAAGTGTGTCTGAAATTCTTTTGCAACTCTTCCACTACTAGAAATCAATAAAAAGGAGCCTTTTTCTACTTCTTTGTTGATTTGTTTTGTTTCATTGGCTTGGTTCGATTTATTTTATTTTAGTTTAGTTTTAGTTTTGTTTATGTGTTTTTTCCACTTAATTCAATACTTTGTTAGTACATGTTTAATCACTAACATCATTCATTGTGTTGTTGATTTTAATCTCACTTGCAACACGAGTGCTTAGAGAGATATACAAAGCCTCCTAGCGACAAGCTTTGGGTTGATTGTAGACTAGTTCCTAGGACATCTTTATTGGGTTGTGTTATATTCTTTCCATGACTAGCCCAGTTGCGGGAGGGTAAGCAGGGGGCAATAGTCCCCCTGCACGGGGTTCGGGGCAACACCCTAGGAAATTTTTTTTGGACCCTATATTAGGTGAGCGGACCTACCAATGGTTTGGTGCATGGATTACGCACATGGTTTTGGGCACAATGGTTTTTCGTCCATGGTATTTTGTAGATCTAGTCAAGGGAGTTGCAAGACTACTCACTACACACCTAAGAAAAATTGAGTTGTAGAAATAATGAACAAGGCATTGATGGAAAGGGAAAGAATCATGCTCAGTGGTTCCAAGTTAGGATAGGAATTCTAGGAAGAGGCGGTGGAGAGTACATGTTACCTGTTCAACATATCACTTTCATCAACCTTGGAGGATAAGACTCCACAAGAGGTATGGACTAATAAGAAACCTTCTCTTTCACATCTAAGGGTATTTGGATGTGATGCATATGTACATGTTCCAAAGGACAAAAGAAAAAAGTTGGATAGTAAATCTAAAAAGTGCATCTTTATTGGGTAGAAGGATTGTTTAAAAGGTTATAAGCTTTTAAACCCAGTAACAAGGAAGGTTTTTTACAACTGATATGTGGATTTTAGAGAGGTGAAAGATGTTATTAAACATGAATTCCTACCAATGGAACCTAAGAAGATAGAGTTTGAGATAAAGGACGAAGAATCGAACTCTACAAGAGAAGAGCAATCAAAATATGAAGAGCCACAAACTCTAGTTGTGAGAAGATCAGTTCGAGAAAAAAGGCAGCCAGAAAGGTATAGTCCATCTGCTTTCTATTCAAATTCTGCTTTATCTATTACTGATGATGATCCTAGAACTGTGAAGGAAGTAATATATTCATAGGATGGAAAACTTTGGAAAGAGGCCATGGTTTATGAAATGGAATCTTTGCACAAAAATGAGGCTTGGGATCTGGTCGAGTTGCTAGCTAGAAGGAAACCCATTGAAAGAAATTGGTGTTCAAGAAGAAGATGAATGCAGAAGGAAAGGTGGAGAAATACAAAGCTCGGTTGGTAGCAAAAGGCTATTCCAAGGTGTCGGGAATTGACTTTGGTGATAATTTTTCTCTTGTTGCCAAGGTAGCTTCTATTAGATTACTTTTATCTGTTGCTGATGCTTTTGATTTTGAGGTAGAAAAAATGGATGTGAAGACAACATTTCTTCATAGGCATTTGGAAGAAGAGATCTACATGAAGCAAACTGAAGGCTTTGCGGTGAAGGGTAAGAAATAACTGGTATGCAAGTTAAAAAAGTCTTTGTATGGGTTAAAATAGTCACCAAGGATGTGGTATCATAAATTTGATACATTTATGCAGGGACTTGGCTTCACTAGAAGAAAAGCATATCACTTTGTGTATTTTAAATTAATTGGTCACCATGTTATTTATCTAGTCTTGTATGTGGATGATATGTTGCTAGTTGGAAATGAAAAGGAAATTATACCCAATTGTCCTCCAAATTTGACATGAAAGATCTTAGTGCTACAAACTATATTTTGGGCATGAAACTGAAATGAGATCGAGCAAAGAGGAAGATCTGGTTAAACTAGGGGAAGTATGTCGAGACAATACTGCAGAGGTTTAATATGCAGGATAGTAAATCGGTGAAGGTTCCTATTCATGTAGGAGTAAAGTTATCTGCTGAATAGTGTCCCAAGACAGAAGAAGTGGAATAGGACATGTCCCATGTTCCATATGAAAGTGTAGTTGGTAGTCTGATGTATGCAATGGTCTATACTAGACCAGAAATTTCACATGCAATGGGTGTATTGAGCAGGTTTATGTCAAAACCAAGGAAGGAGCATTAGATAGCAGTGAAGCGGGTTTTTAGCAAATTGCATGGCAATAGTGATTATGGTTTTTGCTACTAAGGATGACCAATATTGGACAAAGTTTTGGAAATCCATGGCTTTGTTGATGCAGACTAGGCTGGAGATCTGGATGAAAGAAGACCTACAAGTGGGTATGTGTTTAACCTATTTGGAGGTGTAGTTAGTTGGATGAGAAAGAGATAATCTGTAGTGGTACTTTCAACTATAGAGGCAAAATACATGGAAGCCACTCATGTAAGAAATGAAGAATTTTGGTTGCGGAGATTGTGTTCAAGTATGGGGTTAGTACAACAAGCTATAAGGATAGGTGTGATAGCCAAAGTGAAATTTTCTTGGCAAAGAACCTTGCTTATCATTCAAAGACAATGAACATTGATGTTTAGTGTCACTTTGTGAGGGATATGGTAAAGGACAAAAAGGTGTTGCTGGTAAAGGTGGACACTTTGAAGAATGTTATATATGCATTGAAAACGTCTGCGAGCACTGAGAAGTTCTCTTGGTGTAGAGAAACAATGAGTGTTGTAGGGTTGAATCAATGACTAAGCTCTCTTGTGGAAAGAAAACAACAGGTAGGAGAATGTTGGGTTGTGATATATTATTTCCATGACTAGCCCACATGCGGGGGGCTAGTATCCCCCCTATACATTGTGGTGGGGGGTCACAAGAGGGTGGTAGACCCCTTGCACGGTGTTTGGGGCAACGCCCCAGGAATTTTTTTTCGACCCTGTATTAGGTGGGCGAACCTACCTATGGTTTTGTGCATGGATTTCACACATGGTTTTCGGCATGATGGTTTTCGGTCCATGGTAGTTTGTAGATCTGGTCAAGGGAACTATGATTATGTTCTAATCTAGGGTTAATGGTTTAGGGTTAGGAATGCTTCAGCATGTATATATATGTATTGTAACATTGAAAGGAACATAATGAAAAATCAATCTGGTAGTCCTGGTTTTGGGATCCAGGGGAAAATATATGTGTATAACAGTTTTATGTTTTATGCTCTCTCCATTGTATACTTTATGTTTTTAGAATTTGTATGGAGGTAATTTTTGTATGAGGCTAAACCTACAATATTAAATAGAGGAGTTCTTGGAGGATTATCTATGAGGAATTTTGGTGCACTCCAATTGTCATGTTATTCAAAAGATAATAAAAGGGGCTTGCTTAATCAACTTTCATCAAGGTAAACTCAAGTAAACACATGGATCCAAATGATCAGGGGGTAAAATCAGGCCAACCTTAGATAGAAATGCTTGGTTCTGGTGGTCGACACACAACAACAGACAATCTTAATATCAACGTTGTAGTAACATGGAGAGGAGGAAAGAAAGGAACGAATTTGATGCATAGGGCTGCCATGAGAATACTAAGCAACCATGTTCTAGTAGAAATATGGAAGAGGTAAGAGATGGAATGGTAGAAGCAGTGGAGCACTAATGAAGGTTTCATGCCAGATAGATCATGGGTACCTTTCTCTACAAACCTGAGTAAATCTAGGCTCACACAGGTACTATAGGTTAATCGAATAACATAAGTAAATATGTCTTGTACACAGGTACTATAGTTTAATCAGATAAAAAAAGTAACTATGTCTTAAACACAAGGATTGTTCACTTATTTAGCAGCCTTCTTAAATCCACAAATCAGAGAGAAACCAACAACTTGATTACATTATTTCGAAGGGAGAAAAACATATACGGAATGAGATTTATAGAAGAGGAAACGTATTGTGAATTTCCATGATTGGAAACACCAAGGAGTTTAATTATTCTGGAAAATGAGTCCCATTAACTAGTCCATTTACATTTAGAAATCTCCAGCTGAAGTCCCTCATGAACTAGAATTTATAACCAATGTAGAACCAAATAATTTGGACCACCTGATGTAGAATTCTGGCCCTCTTTATTAAGTGTTTATCCCCCTTATTTATATAGATAAGGGGGGATTTGAATCCAAATTTACAAAAATATCTCATCCAAGGGCTAACTGCCTGATTGTCTTGCTACCTCAACATGCGATAGCTCTGCTGCCCCAAATGATTTCTAAGGATTTGATTCCTTTCTTGAAAACAAACATAAATTATAGAATAACAAAAAGAAAAGGAAAATGAAAAGATGATGGAGGAAGTATCCCTCTATTGTTCTGTGAAGGCCCTTGATGAGGCCACATCTCTTCCATGATGATCCTTTCCTACCGTTTGGTCAGTTCCTATCGCTTTTTCCTTAACTGCTTGACTTCTCCACTCTCTGTAGTTAGTAGTGATCGACTAGGTTTTCTTGTCACATAGCAACAATAGAGTTTGTCCAGGAAGTCCTTTGCTTTTATGAATGAGTGGAGCTCCATGATGAGGTGTTAAGTCTTCCTAAGTCCCCATACCTTCATTTACTTTGTATTCTTTTTTATGACCATGCTGCTAGATATACGGTGAAAAATACCCTCGTTGTCCCACTGAGCGAAAGCAAAATAGACGTTTTAATGTTCGTTCATATGGGTAGTTGATCCAGGCTTGTTGGTATCACAATCACAATACAGGAGAGAGCCTTTTTACCATATTTCATAGTGCTTTCCGATTGTTCAGACATGAAACTTCAATAAAGCATGACACACATAAAATATTTCATCCAGAACCAAGACTCGTATATCACCATCGGAAAGAGAAAATGGGCTTTGACACTAATTTTATGGTGATTTACCAATATTCTAGACCTAGAATTTATCAAAGCCATAGTACACAACCTTTCAGGTCCATCACAATTGCAAGTTGAAAGGGATTTCAACAAATGAGGGAGTTATGTTTTTTTCGATCCCTGACTGCGATATCACAATCGACAGGGGGAGTATTTATCTTGATTGGCAGAGAGGACCTTATCGTGATTGGTGGGAAGGTGGAAATATCGTGATCGACAGGGAGGACCTTATCACAATCAGCAGGTGGAGAAGGGACTTAGATATGTCAATTGGCGGGGAGGACCTTATCACAATCAACACGTGGAGAAGGGACTCAGATATGAAAATCGACGAGGAATTTGTGATATACAATATCAATGGAGAATTTGCGATATCGCAATCGACGAGGGAAGAACTTTATTGCGGTAGGCAGGAAACTTTGCGATATGTGATATCACAATAACAAAAAGAAAACGAAGATGAGCAGATATGTATTGTGAAGTAAAATGGGCTGATAGCGATAAATTTTTGTGGGTCCCAGCATTTCAAAAGGTCTTCAGTATGTTTTATGAATGTATTTAAGATATTTCAAAGGGGAATGGGGAAACATAGCTAGAGTTGGAAATACAAAGGGATTTTGGCTATAGTTTAAAAAAGAGAGGGTAAAATGGGGTTTGTTAAAGAAATGCTCCTTTTAGAGAATGTGGCATTTTCTCCAAAAAAAGGTTAGAGTTGACCTTTCCTTCCTTCTTTAATCTCCAATTTGCACAGAAACCTCTTTCAAAAAAGTAGCAGATAGATGCAAATGATTAATCAAACTAAAAAATATTTCTAGGGGTTATCATGGATAAAATATGGTTTGGAGGCTAGCTCCAAACATCTCTATTATTTTTCCCTCTTTGTACAACTGGAACTCTCTTTTCAGAGGGTGACAACACATTGTTTGTATATTTCCTTTTAGAAAGAAACCAACTACAAGGAAGCTAGATTTGGGGCTCAAATGCAACCAAATACACCATAAAAGGGGCCTAAGAGAGGGAGAGGTTTTGTCACCTTATCACACCCCATATACAAGCCATTTTAGTGAATATTGGAATCCTCAGGTTCTACAATGAGCATACATACCTCAAGAAAAACTCATTTTTACACTTCTTGATCTGTCATTGGGACCATGGTAGGAAAATATTTAGAGTTAGTCTCAATTTTTAGTATCGTTCCATAGAGGAGGATGTTTACCTCATCGCCAAGCTATCTAGGAGGGGGGATTATTTACCCATTTTCCCTAAGCTACCTATCAAAATTACAATAGATACACAATTGTCATATGTTTAGAGATAGGTCATGTATGACATTCAACACCCTGAAGAGTTCCAAGTTGCTAATGATTAGTTGAGAATATATGCAATTGGTAAAGAGTGGGTTAGGTGTCTATTCCTTATTGTGATGGAAATTTAATGTTATACATATGATGGGAATTGTATTAGTTTCGCTTTGATGTATTATGTAGATAGTTTAGTTTAGAGGCCTTAGCTGGGTAGGTGGTCAGCTATTGTTTTGCAACAATTTTGTTCTTCTTTGGATCGTTGTCACTTATTTATTAATGAGAGTATTTTCTTCCCATTTTTTTCGAGTTATATAATTTATTTTTTAGAAGGTTTCCTATGAAACGATATATTATACCTTTAAACCTCCCTCATAGGCATATCACTGATGTGGATATATGCATGTGGGGGAAGTTACTTCCTAAGACAATCCAACTAGAGTGGGTGTGTGTTCATGTTAGCAAAGAGACTTGCATTGTCTTGGCTGGAGAGGATGATCTTATGCTCAAACGTGTACAATACTTGAAATCTAGGGATGGATTAGAGAGGATTGGCTAACACCCTATTAACTTAGAATGATTCATTAAATGATATAGGTAATATTATCCTTATGTTTTGATAAAACTAGTTGCACACTTTTTTTGTATTATAATTGAATGCATTAACCTATTGTAACATTTGTTTTAAATACCTAGTTATTATTGTTTATTATTTTGTATATATAGGAATATATGTTAGGGACCATTCTACCCAATCAGATGAGAAGATCAATGAGGCTATCTAGTAGCCTTCGACACATAGACCTTCCATGCCACACAAGACAAATCGTAGGGTCTAGACTAAGTTGATATATTGCATGTATATTCTTTTTTTGGGGATGGAATGACACATATACATGTTCAATATATCTTTCATGTACATTTGACATAACTATGGTGCACACTTCCCAATGACATGATTTTATTGATTCATCATGGTGTTGGCACCCTCAAATGCATATGGAGGTTAAGGGATCATGCTCAATACACATCATCTTCTAAGGATGATGCTCCAAGTACACCACATCATGATTCTCCACAACTTAGCCCTTTATATTTTGATTCTCCACCACCTCGTACTTCACATAATGATTCCCCGCCATATATATTTTCACCAAACCCATTATCATCCCCCCATTCTCCTCCACATGCATCAACAACTACAAGATCGGCCCATCCTCCTTCCCCTCCTCCACATGAATCACTAGTGGCACCATCCATCGATTCTCTTCATTTTCCTAATTACTCTCCTCCACATGTGTCAAGAATGGTATTATCCATCGTTTCACTTCCTCCTCCTATTTCTTCTCCTCCACATGTGTCACCATCTACAAAATTTGTTGATTTCATCCATTGATGCCTCTAGCTCTAGTGGTGGACCTAGGTAGTAGTGGTACTCTACATGATATTTATTTGTTAATGTATATCTAATTTGAGATGTATATATGTCATGTTTATTGGTTATGATTGAATGCTTATTTCACATGTTTATAGATTTTGATGAGTTATTGTATATTTGACATGTATATTATTCATCTATATGATGTTTTTTCATTGATGTTATTGTTGTTTGATTTATAAAATGTATTATGAGTATACAATTGATTAACATTAATAATGATTTATGTGTTTTTAAATTAAATTTAATATTTATTGGTCATTTAATTTGGATTGTGACTGCAAAAGCATGTAACCATTTATGTTATATAATGTTTAACTCTTCTTCATTGTGAATTATTTATTGTCTAGTCAGATATAATATGTTGATTAAAGATATTTATAAAGATGATTAAATAATTAAATTAATAATTACAATATTTAATTATTATTTTTAAATAGAATATTCTATTAAATACCATTGAACATAAATTTATTATTGATTTATTAATATTAATAAAATTAAGTTGTATAATAGTTAAATCTATGAAAAATATTATTTAGGATATTAATATTGATGGGGTGTAGAATTGTATGGCCAATGATTAAACATTAATTCCAAATTTCTCTATTTTATATGATTGAAAATTCATGCACTTAATGAGAGTTTCATTAAAATAAGTTTATACTTACTTTTATTCTAAAGTAAATTTTACTTAAAATTTTGATGGTTTTAAAAAATTAAACCTTCCATTGGTTTTTTTGAAAAAAATAGTCTTTACTATTATATTACATTAATACATCATCATTGTGAAATATCAATTAATGCTTAATAAGTCAAAATTTAATATAGTAAACACATATTAATATAATAAAACATCTATATTAAATCTTAAAAATATTTGATTAATTTTTTTTTGTGAGGACCTCTTCCTTCATTCATTTTAAAAAACAAGGTTACATCCATAAAATATTTTCAGTGGCCTCAACCTGCCGATTGGGAAACTAGGTCTATTGGCCACCAAACCACATTATATTCCATCCAAAACATTAATAGTTTAAGCCTGAAAAATAAAGCCTTATATGGCTGAATGTTTCGAAACCATCTGTCACCTAAATAGTTATAGTAAGAATTACTAGCCGACATATACATAAAGAAAACTAGAAAAAATTAGGAATTGTCATATCCAAAATAACAACTACTCATGAGAGGACTCCACAGGAGCTGGGTCCTTAGCACTAGAGCTTGGTAATTTAGAATAAGGAAGGAACAAAATGTGTTACTCATTGCAGCAGAGTGAACATTTTGCTACTGGATTTGAAATTGAATAAGATGAAATTCTTTCTGAATTTCTTGAAATCTTGGATCATATTTGACAGAGACTAAAAAAGAGGTAATGATAGATTTTGCCATAGGAATTTTCATCAACTAGTAGAGATAGACAATCTGTTTATATTGGGTGGTGCAACCGAGAGTATATTTCAGATTGGGAATGAGGACACTCCAATATTCAATATGGACTTCAACTTATGTCCGCTAAATGAATTTTGTTTCCCATGATGATACCATTTGTTTAACCTGGGTTGGGGTTCCTATGTTGTAGGCCTAGTCTGCCTCAATGACGTTATGAGCATCTGACTTGCGGTTGCTTCTTATTGGTGGTCGATCAGAGGATGAATCCATGCCACTGCGGTACCCTAGTTAATGATTATGGACTCAGCCCCCATTTCTGAAAGAGATAGCACCAAGGGATGGACGATCCATTGGAATTCCCAACTAAAAAACCGAAATGCAAACTGACATTCGAATAGAATGAGCCACAATTCAGAACTAGGTCGGTTTCTCGCGGGTAGGGTGATAACTAAAATTATAAAAACTTGACACGATAGCATGAAATAGAATTAAGAGACAAACAACGTTATGCTCAGGCCTTCCATACATACTAAAGGTCAAATAGGACGACCATCTTTGGCACTCAAGATTTAATATCAGCACCCTGTGCTCAAGTAAATAAAGATACAAAGAAACAATGATAATAGCATGTCTCTGTATGGTAAAGGTTCCATAGGCTGGCTCCCTAAGTTAAATATCAGTAAGATTCACACTAGAGATGTAATAAGTTAGATACAAGGAATTAGAGCTTAGTCCCATGCTCAGGTCCAAAAAACCAGTAATATAACCATCTCCAATGAACATACATTCCTCCAGCTTAAAACTATAAACCAGAAATACTCCATACATTCCCATTTGAGACAAAGAATGCCAAAGAAAATGGATACCAAAATAGAAACAACAGACATTACATACCAATATTTTAAAATTTTACATTTGACTAAGATATATTGATATTAAAATTTTAAAATCGGTATAACATTGACATAAAACCACAATCTTGTAATTTTTAACAAATTATCAATATTCTAGTTATAAATGCAAGTTGTTAACTATTAAAATCCAATATTAAAAAAGAAGAACAAATATAATTGGTCGATTATAGATACCCATAGTAAAATGACGTACAAAATATAAATGTCAAAATAAAAAAATTATATATCATTCTTCGTTGTCATCATCCTAATTATCTTCCTTGCTTGGTATTATAACATTACCTTTGCAAAATATATGTTGTAATATCAGATCATGTATCAGTACAAACCACCAATATTGATCTAATACATCTGGGTTAAAAAACACTTGGTTGCAGTGTTTTGGGAAAACATAAGGCTCCTGGGTTTCAACCAACATTTTTTGAAGTTAATACATTTTTTGGAGTTAATCCATATGCTCATACATATGAGAAAAAATTCACTTGTAAAAATTGTGAGCAAAGGACAATGTCACATGTATAATAACCCAAACCTTAATAAAAACATAATATGTGTTACAATTCAACTTTCCACTATAAATTGAATATGGTACTCATATATATTTTTATAGAGTTGTTGCAGCCAATCCCTATGTTTGGTGCATCCTCTTCTCCAAGGTGGTAATGAATAAACATGGCATATTTCTTTGTGACTCGATAAGCCAACCAACTAATCGGGAATTTGTTTGGCATATTTTCTTTTAAATAATCAATATAGTGCTTTATCCTTTCTTTCAATCATTTGAATGCTTTATTATTACTATCTCATTTCCTTCTTTTCTATCCATACAATGCAACGCATGGTTACATTTCATTTGCATTACAAAGAATGAATTTATTGATGGCATTAATTTCTGAATTTTTTGATATTTACAAGAACTTGATACAATTAGTATGAGATTAAATATTTATTACCAACTTCAATGTAAATATTTTTTGTGTACAAATATTAAAAAATTAGTGGCTTACTCATTATCATGTGATTTTTTCCATTCATTTAGATTATATCCCTTTTCCCTTTGTCATCATACAATTGGGCATCCCAAATCACTACCCTTAATGTATCATCTATTTGTCTAATGTATTCACTATCATAATATAATGATTTGTGTACTATGTACACCTTTTGCATAGAGCCCTCTAGTTTTCCCCTATGTCAAGCATATACGTTAAATTGTTTCATGTACCTTTATAATAAGAACTTGCAAGAGCATGAGAGCAATCCAATAAATTTGACCTCATTAGGTAGGTGAATTAAAACATGAACTTGCAAGTTCAAAAAACTAATAAGAAATTGCTTCTCAAACATACAAACAATCTCAGTTATCTCTCGATGCCACCATGGAATGCTAGCCATATGAATATGCTTTTATGTGATCCAAAATAAAAGTGCAAATAATATTAATCTGGAACGACATAGGTCCTAGGAGAAGTCATGGTTCACACAACCACACATGACCAACTGATAATGACACTACAAAATATAGATAAACAATTAATTTTCATAAAATTGTGACTTCATAATAAATCTTAACCTAAACTATAGAAAAAAATCAATTTTTCAATGGGCATAACCTTAGAAGTTTCATCTGGCCATGAGATTTCATTCCCAACAAAATTCCTACAAATGAGAAATGTTATAGAGTCAACACACATAAATAAGTTTCCTTCACACCCGATATAACATCCTTTTCCATAGAAATATCATATTTCTTCAAAATCCATTGGACATTACCTTCTTTAAAATACCAAGAGGAGCCAATATTCCTCTACTTGATTTTCTCGACCAATGTCTCTTTTTAGCATAATAAGAAATCAGATCTCTCCTAACAGCCAACATATCATTTTTCTTAAATTATATGTACCTCCATAAAGAATATGAAATATTTGTGAATATGTGCTTGGGATCTAATAAATTGGAAATATTAATATGCTCATAAAAAATTGTGGATTCTATTTGCATTCCAATAGATATTTTCTCAACCTGTGTCAAAAAAATTAGGATCATGAAACATAGATTCCCCATTTGTATCAAACAATTCTACAAATTCCTTCTCCTTCTTTGTGTCATATGCAGTTAATTAATACATCGGTGTCATTATTTTATGTCTGGGTTCTCTCTAGTTTATAATTGAAAGTAGATGCAACTCTTTTATAAAGGTGGTCTTCTTAGAGGAATAAAATTGAGCAATCATACACAAGCTTTCATATGTGGTTAAATAACCTAGCCTTTATAAAATGTCCACAACATTTACATCCATGATACCCTTTTGTTACAAGACCTATGATTTTATTATATGCATAACATGTTAGTGTCAAAAAAGATAGTTGCCCCAAATTAAGTATGGAAAAGAACATTATAGCTATAAAAATATCAATCAATATGCTTACTAGAGTATAATGTTATTCTTTGATAGCCGTGCATCATGTATGCACAGATTTAGTACAATGTAAAATAATTCTACATTGAAACGGGTCATAATACATCATATACATGTATCCTTTTTCATAATTTCTTGAATTCATGAATCAACAGTTTCATGTAGGCATCCATATTTTTCACTTGTCTTTTACCTAGGACTATAGGAGACAACATAATATGATCTTTATACATGGATAACCATGGGGGGGTATTTTTATTGATCATTTCCACTGGCCAACACAAAATAGTTGGTGCTTTGGAGGGAATATGGGTTAAATGTGTCTATGTCTATGATCAATTGAGAGCTCCATACTTCATCCTTCAATTTATTAAGGTATTGTATCTTATATATGCTTCATGGTTATTGAATCTATTGGGGATTCACGTAACTTTTAACTCACTTCTATGTGAGGCTTGCCACCTCTATAACTCAACTAATTATTTGCAAAGAAATAGCCTTTGAATTCTTGGAATTATATGCATGTTCCTCAATATCTTATGAGGAAGAGCATATGCCTTATTCTTTTCTTCTTATTTTTGATACCTTTCATGCCCACATTTTTGACACATCTCTTTGTCCAAATATTCGTATTTTTATAGAGTATAATCAGTAGGACATGTATGGTATGCTATGTACTCAACACCAAACTTTTCAACATTTTATTTTCCTCTACACAGTTTTCAAGAAAGGCATAATAACTCAAAAGTACCCTATGTTTAAGTAAAATACAATTAGAAAGCAATAGAAATGTACATTTTCATCAAACATGCATAAAATCAGCCATTTTCACTGTCAATTCTGTAAGACAATTCCATACAAAATTAAGGAAATTAATGGTTAGTTACCTCAAAAGTTTCAAGAAACATGCATTTGACATACCATACATTACTTTCAATTTCTACAGTAACATCTCTATCCATAGTTGAGTATACCTTGCTAGCCCATGTCTAAAGAGTGGGTGGTGGAAGTAGATTTTAACCTTTCAAAGAAGGTACTGATGATAAAAACATCATCCCCTAGTTCATTTTTTCGGAATGCATGTAGCAACATTTTATCCATGGCATGAGTATCCATACAAAATCACCTAGAACGACATCTATATCATTGCCTCCATCCCCAATATGTGAAACTAGTTTTATGTAAATGTTTTGAATTGGTAATTTATGACATAGTGGGAATTCAATAGATAGTTGACTCAACCATTCCTGGTATGCTTCCTTTTTGAGCTATGCTCATTTAATTTGTTTCTCTACTTTCAACATTGTAATGGGGTGCAATAGTAGATGGTAGATAGGTTACTCATCATAAGAATTATAATTGTAAAAATATTGAATATTATATCAATAGTATTAGTAACACAATGCATTTAGTATGTTCAAACATTATACCAAGCATTTGTTAGAAGCATGGAAATTTTATCATAATAAAAACAATGTTGGAATATATCATATTACAATTGACCCGGGTTGATTGCTGGAATATGGAATATTACAATTGGCATATGTTGGTTGCTAGAATATGGCATATTACAACTAGTATTGGTAAAGTAACTATCCATTTTAGTCATGAAATTGTCTACGATATATTTCTCCTACTAGGAGTTTGCAGGAATTTTGGACTAATGGATTATCATTTGCATCCAAACTCTATCATGAATATTGATCCTACAAAATTCAATAAACAATTATTCAAATGCAAATAATAACATAAATTCAATTACAGAAATGAATAAAAAATAATATCTAGACTTATTACAATTGGTGGGGGGAACTTGAAAGACTTGCAATGATATGAAATGATTTGGAATTTGAAAAGTTGATTATTTCATATTGTAACATTTTTTCCTTACACTTCAGCCAAACCCATCATCAATACTATTTGGCCAGCATTGAATAATAAAATTTAAACTTAATTTCAATTGGCATATAAAAAATTCTCAATACACCAGATATTTTTTAATGTTCGAGTGCTTCTTAGTACCAAATTCACCAATGTATGTATTAATGAAGTGCACTGAATAGTGCTCTCTATTTGAACATCCACAAAGAAAAACCTATGCTAAATTTTATTTGTGTAAGTTTGCATTTTTATTTTAGGCTCAATAAAATATTTATTGATGTGAATTTTTTATATATACACACCAATTATTTTTTTCTATAAATACACCAAAAAGGTATGTAAAAAAAACTGTGAGCATTTTCATCACCAATTCACAAAATATCCATCAAACAATGAGCCACAATTTTAGTGCCTATAAAAGAGAACCTAACCTTTATTTTATTCTTTTTCCAAATTTTAGAGGGAAATGTTTTGCAACATAAATCTACCAAAATAAGCTTTGGAGGGGTGGACTTTTTGAAAATCCAAATTCATAAGGGATCTTCGTAGATCACACTAAAATTTACAAAGGTCAAACCTTAGGCCTATCACTCATTTTATTGATGATATTAAGCAATTTAATTCAAACATTTTCCATTTTTCTAAACACGTGTTTGTAAATTAAAACCTAAATCTTTATGTTCATTTGCCAAAATAGGATATTTCGGCAAGAAAGATTTACCAACAAAGACCTCTTTGGGTATGTGACTTTAGTGGTTCTCTTGGAAGCAATGGATTTCTTTTTTCTCTCAATATACTTTTCTCTATTTCACAAGAATAATTCTTTCAAGCAATAGATTTTTATAGTATTCTTTAATTTTGTTGTTATTTTTTAGAGATTAATATAATTATTTTATCTTGTCTTTACTTGTACCTCGGGTGTTTGGTATCCATTGTTTGGATCTCAAACCTTATTTCTATTAGATTTGATAAAAAGAACACTTTCTTAGTTATTGATGTGCATGGAAAAATAGTAGTACACTAGTGCATTTTGTAAAGTTAATGCCACATATAACCACAACATGTGTTAATGTTGAAAATGTTATGATTTTAAATTTGTTCGTGGGTTCACCAATGTGTAACAACAATAATGAGGCATAGGGGCGTATTCTGTTTTAGAAATCATAAAATGAATATAACAAAGTCCAAGAAAAATTATTTTAAATTTGCAACAAAATAGTTTCATCGGTACTACTGTGTATACAAATATATATTACACGGGTGCATAATAATCCATAAGGAAAACTATTATCCTCTTTTGTAAAACAATATATCATACTATCTATATTGGACTATTTTTTTTAGAAGATGGTTTATTGAATTTCAAAGAAAAGGACTTATTGCACCAAGCATTATGTTATCCTATCTCAACAATAGAACAAGGCAAGTTATTTAAGTTTTATTAAAATTTAGTATATTTGAATTATCTGTATGTTTAAATTAATGATGCATATTAGTTAACACATGACATGTAGAGAAAAACCTTGAATAAACATGATAATATTATTCAAAATATGGGTGCAAAATTACATAAAACCTTCCTATGAGTGTTGAAAACAAAGGAATTATTAGGAGGAACAAAAGGTAATGAATATGAATTCTTTTTCACTTTTTATGAAAAATGAATTTCTTAAAATTAAATGCTAACATGATCTAAACACTTCATTTCTTATTTTTAATGTTCTTCATGAAACATGGGTGACAAAATGGAATGTCATAGAAAGAAGAAAAAATACAAAGGATGTAAATGATGTTGATTTAGTCCTTAGTTCAACTGAACTGGTTCTAGAAGTTAATGAAGGGGAATTTTTTTTATAAAACTATGAGGGATTTAGTGGAAATAACATATAGATATAATTTCCACTGAATACAAAAATTAATTCGATGACTCCAATAGAACTAGATTGTTTAAACTATAGAAGTGTTTCTAAAGCAATAGTCAATGCTAGTTGTGATACTTGCAATAGTAAAACTTACAATAAAAAAGAATAACTTAAAAGGTATTACTACTAAACATATTTTTCTATAATATATCACAAAATTTTCTAAATTTTGTTTTTCACAATATTTACTTCCATGCCATTTAAAATAAAATTCCATTTTTGTTTTCAAGGAAGGTTATGCAAATTCCAAAGGAGAAACAAGGGGAACAAAAATGCATGTTAGTAGGGATGTCCAAAAATGTCTACAAGGAGATGATAAAACAAATGAACATAATTGCATCACAGGAGGATCCATTCAATGAAAATGTAGATGAAAGCTATGTAATCATCTATATATTCTTTTATGTACATTGAATTTAATTATCACATGGAATTATATTTTTTAATTGTTTTGTTGTAGAAAAGAAACACAATGGACTTGTTGACATTGTTGTCATGCAAAATTTTTCTTTAGTTGTTCAAGGGTGCAATAGGGCAGAAACGTTTACAGCCATCTTCCAAGCCACATGAGTGCTTAAAGCTAAATCAGCCGCTTTCCATTGGTTAGTTTCTGAAATAATATTTATATGGTATATGGGAGTCCAAAAATGGACTTTTGGAGTAGAGGATACGACCGATTGAAGTTAGAGGTTTTGTTGCCTTTGGAAAGAGGGAAGTAGAGGTCCGATACCGGAGATCGGTGATCGAGAAATCAGGCAGCATGGCATACCAAAGGTTCAAGTGGCATGGAATATTGGCAATCACAAGAATCATAATACCAACAACAGAAACAAGGTGAATCAGTGATTGACAATCAACGGTAGCAACACATTGTGTATCAAGAGGAATTCACCGATAGCGAACCTATGATTAGGGGGCTACGATAAAGGGGTTGGCCCACAATCACATAAATGGCCAAAGAACCAGGGGCTAAGACTGAAGGGTGATCGGTGATCACAAGTTATGGAGGTCGCACCAATGGCACGGCTTGGAAATCGTCAATGTGTCATTTGCGATATTCTCGGTAGGACCAACAACACTCATAATGTTACAAGGATTGTCTAGCGTAAAGGTCAAGGATTTCACTGATATGCTAGATTTTGTTTAACAAAGGAATGATCTCCCTAACATGCATCCAAAGGCCCTAGTGCTCGAGGACTAAGCGATTGGTCATAGCCCCCAGTCATATCATGAAAGGGGCTAAAGTGGATTAGAATGTACCGTATGTTAGATATTTTAATAAAAAAGTATCGAGGTAATAACCAATAATGGAATACAAGGCTTTAAAGATGTACTGAATTGGCAGCTGAGACATTTAAGAAGGACATGGAGCATTGAGAAATCGACATTGGCTAACCCTATAAAGCCTCTTGTGACAAGAAATCATGGTCAACATAGTCAGGGTAAATGAATTCGACCGTACCACGCCCGTGCTTGCGGTGAGTAAATGAATGTACGAAAGCTCAGGAAGGCTTAATGATTAAGCATGGAGCTTCATATAGAGGGAAGATGAAGTACTACCCAGATGACCTTTGTATTTGTACCATAGTGTGAAACTGATAGTTTAATCAATCTCAGCTCTTGAGAATGAGCGATCCAAGCAGTAAAGGCAAAGGCGACTAGAACCATCCACGTACTAGAGAAGGAAGATCATGAAAAATCAGTTACCCAATCAAAGGTGATCCCAGGGATGGGCATGGAGATATTTTGATGATGTTTTCATATAATTGTTGACTTGTTTTGTTATCATGTCCTATGTCATAATTTAATGAAGCAATTAATCTTTTGTAGTCATTTTTGGGCCACAGAATCATCCCATACTGAGACAGTTAGTCAGTCAAACAGTTGAATCTCAGCTGAGATATTTATTGTAACTCTTGTTCAAAACTCCCCTCTCCTTATTGATCTAGGTGGCTCATCGAAAACCAGTGACTGGGAAAAGGCTCAAAAAAATCAAAGTGCTTGGATTGTGTTCGAACTAGGTTCATGTTGAATATCTTGTCGTCGTGATCGTGGTGGTGCAAACGGTTCGTCAAACTGAGACCGTATGCGAAAAATAGGAGCAATCAAAGTTTAGGGTTGACTTGGGTGACTGGACAAGCTTAAGGAGGCAGCAATTTGGACAAATCTAGCCATCGGATTCCAGCCAAACTGGGCCAGATTCTGGGCAAATTTGTGTCCTGTTTAATTTGTCTCCTTTGGTTCATTTTCCTATTTTTTAAAAAGCCCATAGGTTTATTATAAATAAAAATATATATATAGTGTGAGGTGGCGGGCCATGACCCCACCATCTCCCAACTGCACATATTAAAATGAATTTATTTTTGGGTCAACGGCCATGACCCTGTTGAACCCTCTGCTCAACCCTCATAACATTAATAGGCCGATGACCATGACTCCGCCGGCCCCCACAACCTCCATGCACTATGTTAAGGGGTGCGGGCCACCCCCGACATACCCGCCACCCATGGTGGAACTACCACCGGAAGAACAACAAAACATGAAACACAAAAAATGTTTGCGGAAGGATTTTTATTAAGGGTGTCGGTGGGGATCGAACCCGCTCAGCCGACGTGGCCAGCCCTTAAGCGAGTGGCCCCATAAATATATGTAATAAGTAATGGCTTGCATGTTTGTAAAACCAAAAATGTATTAAAATGGGAGGGGTGGGTTTTGACCACCTGATCCCTTCTCAATGAAATTTTTAAATTAGACATTGCACCAACAACCCCCTAGTTTAATCCACTCACTGAAATATATTAAAACCCCTCATTTGCATAGTGTACCCAGTAGACCTTAGGCATGATTTTTGAGACTGTGTTTATATTTGTAGGTGGAACCATAAGTGGGAACAGAGGTAGGTGGAACCATGCTTAAGCCCAACTTTGAGAGGGGCCAAATTTTCCCAGTGTCCAAATTGGGAAAAATTTATGTTGATTTTATACCTCTCGGTGACAAAAACCTGATGGCGGTGTCAGATTCTGCAACAGGAGTCTTGATTTTTCATCCACTTCTTATATGATATTGCAGGTGTCAATACTCAATGTGGAGCAAATTTGCCACAAGATGTGATGGTACAGTAGGCTAGCAGTAGAGCGGCTTAGTATACAGGCATCCATGGTGCTGAGATATATACAATTTTGTTGCATTATACTTATTTTTATGGCTTATGAGATGTGTTACGATTCTCTCTCGAGGTGATGCAGAATCATCCTTATGAGTTTGAATTGTGTTGATTTGATCCTTGCAGTTGATGTTTTAATGCGGGACCTTGTTTTCTAATGTGGATCAAAGATGTATTGTTATGAATTTTATGTTATTTTGAGATCCCCATGTAACTTGTAAAAGGGGTTTCTTTGATCATTAGATAGGGACATGTATTGGAGGCTTCCAGCCACTCCTGCGTGAGGGTAGTTCCTGTTGTGGAATGTGTATTGGGGGTTTCCAACAACTCCTGTGTGAGGGTGTTTTCTATATGACAATGATAATATAAATGTACATATTCATCTTTCTAACACATAATGCAGTGGCCTAAACCATCTCGACACCGAGGCCCGGAGACGTAGTCCCTCCTAGACGAACTCTATTATCAACGACTTATGTTTTCATGTACTAATGATTGTCATGTTTCTCTTCTTTCGAGCATGCAGATGTATTCATTTATGTTATTTTAAAAATGCAATTTAACACATCACAAAAGTAAAAGGTATTGGAAGGGTCCTTTGTCATACCCAAACTTGGATCAAGTGGTATGGAGCAGTCTTCTTTTTGATGTGAACTGCTCTTAAACGTGTAGCCATGATCGACAAAGACATGTATGAGGTCATGATCAGCTTGTACAAGAAGGCGGACATGTTGGATAAATATTATGAGAAAGAAAAAGCAAACAACGCAACATTGAAAGTGCTTTTAGAAGAGGAGAAAGAGGAGAAGCATCAGTTGCAACTTCAATTGCAAGCCATGACAGAGGCCCTGGAAGAATTGAAGCACGATGATCAGAGTCTTCAAGAAGAGCATGATGCATTAAAGACCCTTCTACAGGAAGAGAAGGAGGAGAAGCAGAGGTTGCAGATTCAGCTACAAGCCATGAAAGAGGCTTTGGAGGAACTGAAACGCAACAAAGGCTTAGAGAAGCCCTCTTCACCTGTGTTGACATTGACATTTGAGGTAAACGACCATAATCATTCTTCAGTTTCATCTTCACATGCTTTCATTTCTGTTGGAGATGTGGAGATACCCATTGCAGATACAGGCATGAGACTCCTTACTAGGATGGGTTATAAAGGAGGAGGTCTTGGTGCTAAAGGCCAAGGCATGATTACACCATTGGAGGTTTTGCAGAGACCTCGTTATGTAGGCTTGGGATACAACGAAGGAGAGTGCTCAACAAAGACAGAATCTTCCATGATATTGTTGAGACTGTCGAAGAAAGAGGAGGATGGGAATACTTCACCATCATCCCATGACAGTGCACATTGCAGGGAGAGAGCTGAGGCAAGCTCTCATCACCATGATCGTGACCGAGACCACCAGGGAAGGTATAACAAGTCTCGATATTATAATCATGTTCATTTTGATTATCACCATGTTGTTAAGGATAAACATGAGTCATGGCATAGACATACATGTTCTTTTTGTGGTTTACATAACCATGTGCTTGCAAGGTGTTGGAAACGAATGGAAACACAAAGGAAGATGAGGCACGAAGTGCCTTTTCCATGGCAGGGGAAGAGGCATGTTAAGCAGACTTGGAGGAAGAGGACACATTGCAATCATTTTGATAGAAGTGGCCATCAAGGAGCTATGTGTTGGAGGCTCCATTAAGAGCAGTGCCCTACAAACAAAACCCATGTATAAGACAGTTAAAAGAGTTGATCGGCAAGCAGATCTCCCACATGGAGATGGCCTATTCACTGTGATAAAGAGATGGTTCTCTAAATAGTTTTTCTAGATTTTCTTGCTTGTCATGGCTATGTTATTGTAAATCATTTGTCACATTTTCAATGTAAAAGTGATGATGTGTTTCAATCACTTGTTTGAGCGACAATGATGTGTGGCATTATTTTGATAGTTTGGTCATTTTCGTTCTCCATCTGATGTAAACTTGACCACCCAATATGTGTCATAAACTTGTGGCAAGTATGGGAATGCTTGGATCATTAGTTGGTCATATGCATGTAAATTGCAAAGATGTACTACAGGTTTGCAGAGAACACCAGTGTTGGCTCATCGCTTATGGCTCTGAAGGACAAAGGAGAAGGAGAATGAAGGGTGACATTTTAGGACACTTGTGGGGTAGACATTGTACACAGTTTCAGATTACTTTGATTCTTTTGGAGGACCAAAAGATCCTAAATGTGGAGGAATGATCTAGGTGGCTCATCCAGTGACTAGGAAAAGGCTCAAAAAATTCAAATTTCTTGGATTGTGCTTGAACCAGGTTCATGTTGACGATCTCATCGTCGTGATCATGGTGGTGTGAATGGTTCATCAAATTGAGTCCGTATGCGAAAAATAGGAGTAGTCAAAGTTCAGGGTTGACTTGGGTGACTAGGTAGGCTTAAGGAGGCAACAATTTGGAAAAATATGACAACTGGATTTCGGCCAAACTGGGCTAGATTCCGGGTGAATTTGTGGCTTGTTTAATTTGTCTCCTTCATCCATTTTATAATTTTTCAAAAAGGCCCATAGGTTTATTATAAACAAAAAATATATATAGTATGAAATGGCGGGCCATGACCCCACTAGCCCCCACAACCTCCATGAACTATGTTAAGGGGTGCGGGCCACCCCCGGCAGACCCACCACCCACGGTGGAACCACCACCCAAAAAAACAAAACATGAAACCCAAAAAAAGATTGTGGAGGGATTTTTGTTAAGGGTGTCGGCGGGGGTCGAACCCACTTAACCCACGTGGCTGGCCCCCAAGTGGGCGACCCCATAAATATATGTAATAAGTAATGGCCCACATGTTTGTAAAACCAATCATATATTAAAATGGGAGGGGTGGGGTTTGACCACCTGACCCCTCCTGAACAAAACTTTTAATTTAGCCATTGCGCCAACGACTCCCGTGTTTAATCCGCTCACTGAAATATATTAAAACCCCTCATTTGCACAGTGCACCCAACAGACCTTAGGCATGATTTTTGAGACTGAGTTTGTATTTGCAGGTGGAACCATGAGCGGTAACATAGGTAGGTGGAACCATGCTGGAGCCCAACTTTGAGAGGGGCTAGATTTTCACAATGTCCAAATTGGACAAACTTTATGTCAATTTTATACCTCTCGGCAACGCGAACCTGATGGTAGTGTCAGATTCTGCAACAGGGGCCTTGATTTTTCGTCCACTTCATATATGCTATTGCAGGTGTCAATACTCAATGTGTGAGAAAACATTTTGATGGTGATCGATGCCACAAGATGTGATGGTACAGCAAGCCAGCAGCAGAGCAGCTCAGTATACCTGCATCCATGGTGCTGAGGTATATATAGTTTTGTTGCATTATACTTCTTTTTATGGATTATGAGATGTGTTACGATTCTCTCTTGATGTGATGTGAAATCATCATTATGAGTTTGCATTATGTTGATTTGATCCTTGCGCTTGATGTTTTAATATGGGATCTTTTTGCTGGTGTGGATTAGAGATGTATTGTTATGAATTTTATGTTATTTTGAGATCCCCATGCAACTTGTAAAAGGTGTTTCTCCCATTAATTAGATAGGGACATGTAATGGAGGCTTCCAACCACTCCTACTTGAGGGTAGTTCCTGTTGTGGAATGTGTATTGGGGGTTTCCAGACACTGCTACATGAAAGTGTTTTCTAACACATAATGCAACGACCTAAACCATCTTTACATCGAGGCCTAAAGACGTAGTCCCTCCTATATGGACTGCATTATCAACAGCTTATGTTTTCATGTACTGATGATTGTCATGTTCCTCTTCTTTCCAACATGCAGATGTATTCATTTATGTTCTTTTAAAAATGCAATTTAACACATCACAAAAGTAAAAGGTCTTGGAAGGCTCCTTTGTCATACCTGGACCTGGATCACTTATAAATAGGGGGAAGAAACACTTAAGAAAGGTTCAAAATTTATGGAAAGAAACTCTTGAGTGGACCCTTTTCTTGTTTCACAAAGGAATTGTATGAACATTGATTTATTCACTCTATCAAAGAATTTAATGGAAGAATTGTGGTGATTCTGGATCCTTGATTTGCAACATGTTTTTCTCTCCTAGTATTTCCTTATGTGTTTGAAATTCTCCTCATATTTCATGTAAGTAGAAGCTAGATATATTTATATTATATGCAGATTCATTCCAGTTAATTCTTTGATAAATAATGCCTGTATTGATATGGTGATAAAGTCTTTAAAAAGCGCTCCATCTGTCTCAGCATCTCATAAGCCTTTCATTTCTCTCATTTTCCTCTGAATCCAGAGATACATAACCCTTAAAGTCTAAGCTATTTCTTGATGGATTTTCTTTGTATTGTCCTCTATTATTCCATCTCCATTAACAAGATATTTTCTACGAGTTTCAATATGATTTGGTGACCATTTTTTGAGTATTACTCTCTGTAGGATTCTGCACACATGTTATTTCTTCCATTGTGCTTTCATGAGTGGTTTTGAACCAACCCATTTCAAACTATTAGTGCTACAAGCTCTCAAGATAAATCTTCTATCGCTACTTAAGATGTACTAGGCACTGGTCTATAATCAACCCAGAGGTTGTCTCTAGGAGGCTTTTCTTATCCCCTAAAGCACTGCTGGTACAAGTGTTAGAATTATCTACAACATCTGTTTGGTGTCATTTCCATGGAAGGAATTGTGAAATACTTTTCCATGGGTATGATAAATCATTACATTCCCCCTGTTAGGTCAGTGAGGGAAGTGTGGGTTGAAGAGTTCTCACCTTGGCAACTCCACTATCTGTAGTTTTATTTTTCATTCTCACTCCTAAAAGGACCCATACCCATGCAAACCACTCTAAAAAAAAATCCTTATCCAGTTCACAGAAGGTTGCAATTCATTGTCCTGAATCACCTCCTAGAGTTCTGGTATATCCTCCCTAGAGTGATCCACCCCTCAATGCATCCTCCTTAGAGGAAAAAAAAGAAGTTCAGGAGATAAAAAGTAAACCCCAAGGTAGCCATACCTAGAGTTTGAATAGTCCCTTACTCCACTGTTAGTCAACTATCATACCATTGTTAATACCTCAAGCTCCTCTACAAATTCAAGCACCCCTGCTCCAAATGGTTGTCCTAGGCTTCTTGCTAAACAAGTATGCTCCCTTAAACCTGCCCCAACCTCCACATGCCATGCCCCAGGACTACCTCAAGATCTTGCCTAGGTATAATGAGGAATATGATGTAACAACACAAAGACACATAGAAATTTTTTGTGCCTTTGCAGAGAATCAAAATGTTGAACATCAGGATGTAGTGTTGAGGCTTTTCGTCCAATATCTGAACGAGCAGGTAAGGAAATGGTTCAAATCCCTACCAAATGCTTCCATCAACACTTGGGAAGAAATGGATAATTCCTTTTTGCAGAGATGGGGTGAGAAGAGAGACCATGGGTACATCCTCACTGAGTTCAATGCTATCAAGAAGAAATATAGTGAGGATGTCTCAAACTTCATTAAAAGATTTAATAAGTTGTACAATAATCTTCCCGCTGAAATCAAACCTCCATCGTCGTTTCCCGAGTAGTTTTTGTTAGGACATTTAATTCATATTTTAGTTTTACGCTTAGAGAAAGAAGGTCTTTGAACTTAGATAAGATCCAAACCGATGCCCTAGAAGTGGAGGAAAATTATACCTCCACAGGGAAGTCGAGAAACAAAACCGACTTTGGAGAGAATAAGAGGGGAAAATAGGAGGTAGCTTCCACAAGTGGAAGAGAATTTCAATGTCACAAGATAGAAAAAATGGATTAATTGATAAAAAAATTATCCACTTAACTAACAAAGATGGATTTTGAGAACAAAAGCCTCCAGAGGTAGAACTCCCCAGCTGCCAATTGGGGTTTCAATCCCCAGTATAAAATGCATCCCCTATATTTGAAACAAATGGAAAGGAAAGAACAAAAAGATCACGTACATCCCCCACTATATATAGAAGATGATCTATAAGAGTGGATTCCAGATGCCAATGAAGTACAGGGGAATGTGTATTGCTCTATCTTTAATGAAAAGAAAGAGGTCATATTAAAACAAGAAGAGGAGGAGCTTGTTGCAATAATGAGCGATGATGAGATCATCGATTATTGCAAACGGGTTATTGATCTCATGCATGCTCAAATACATAAGAGGTATGATTTTCGGTCATCAAAAGAGAGATTGAGGGCACAAGACCAAGATGATGGTGCTTCTTCCTAAGAGCCTCCCAAGATGGTGGAAAAAGGGAAAGGAGAAAGAATAGTTAGATCTAAACATTCAAAGAAGAAGGGAGTCCTTATATTTGAGCTTCCATAAGCCCAAAGTTCATAAAGAAGAGAAACAACCTCCTCCTCCTAGACCCATCCATGAGAAGAGGAAGGAACTGATGGAGGTTAACTCTACAGAAAGGGGCCATGTTGTCTTTAATCTTCAAAGCAAGCTGGAAAAATTCAAAATCTCAGTTCATTTATTGGAGCTATTGAAACAACCCACCTATAAGGCTCAAGTTTCCCAATTTATGTTTCCATTTGTTCTTGATCAATCACCAATAGCTTGAGCCTCCAATAAGAAAGGCCAATATTTTTCTTTGGGCCCCATGTCGAATAACATGATCCCTCCATGCCACCTTTTTATGTCACTCTGGTAGTACATGACCTCTTGCTTCACAATTTCATATTAGACTATATAGATTCTAATAATTTGATGCCATTATTCGTAATGGAGCAACTACGTCTAGAGATAACCAAGCCTTATAAGGATCTCTATTCCTTTGAATTGAAGAGGGTTAGGTGCTTAGGGATGATCAAGGACATGGTGATTGATTTGGACCAAATCCAAAAAAAAAGTGTGGTAATGTATATTGTAGTTGCTGACATCCTAGTGAGGTTTGGTATGCTTTTGTCCAGGTCTTAGGGATCTAATATTGGATAGTCCATCAAGCTGGATCTGACTTATGCTACCATTCCTACCTTTGGTGGAGGGGAAAGGAGATTATAAAGGGAATAAATTTTCATCAAAACAATCACCAGAGTTGATTGTTCAGATATAGAACAGAAAGAGACATATCCTGCTTTATGCTAGAAGAAGACGAATTCATCCTAGAAGAAACATAGATAGAACCTACAGTCCAATTGGACCGACAGCTCAAAGAGTGTAGTAAGGCATGGAAGTTGTATTTTGATGGGGAAAATTCAAAAGAAAGAAATGGGGTAGGAGTATTGTTAATATCTCTAGAAGGTAACTTAATTCCTCTATCCTTGAAATTGGAGTTTGAGGCCACCAACAAGGTGGTAGAATATGAGGCACTCCTACTAGGCCTGCAAGACAAAAAGAATATAAATATTGACTACCTGGCCATATTTGAAGATTCTAAACTAGTAGTCGAGTAGGTCAAGGACCAATGCCAAATCAAACACCCCCAACTGAGGGCATACAGAAATGAGGTTTGGGACTTGATCAACAACTTCTTCTTAGCTTTTAACATACAATTCCTACCAAGAGAAGGAAATAGAGTGGCCCATTCTTTAGCCACTACTACCAGCAACTTTAAGCCACCACAAAATCCTCTTCTCAAGTACAAAATTGAAGTTAGATATAGACAATCAGTGTCGGACAATGTGAAACATTGGAAAATTTTTGAGGATCATGAGGAGATCAAGTGTTTCATGGAGGTCATCATGGAATTCTCAAACTATGTTATTAATCAAGAAGAGGAAGAAATAATAGAAGAGAAGTTGAATACATGGGAGGAAAGTGTTGCAGGATAGAAGGTTTTGCAGCTAAAGGGAAATGCCATTCCACGAGGTTTAGTTACTTTTCAAAGGATACTCAAACCAAATGACATAGTTTCAAAGCTTGTTGAACATGGAGTTGAGGAAAACGTGTAGGAATGCAACATAGGCTTAGGGGATGAACCCCGACTGACCAATTTATCAACCAAGAACCCCAAACACTACAAAAAAATATACTTAAATCTCTTGAAATCTTATAAAGATGGTTTTTCTCGGTCTTTGGATCACTTGAAAACCTTTGATGTAAATATTATGCAACATAAGATTCCCGTAAAGAATGATGTGAAGCCCTATAAGCAAAAACTCAGACAGATCAATCCACTTCTCCTCCCATCCATCAAGAAGGAAGTGAAGAAGATGATTCAAGAAAATATCGCTATACCTCTAAGGTACTCAGAATGGGTGACAAATCTAGCTCCTATTAGGAAGAAGATAAGAGAAATCAGACTATGTGTGGACTTCAGGAACCTGAACAAAGCTTCTTTGAAGGATAGCTACTCATTGCCTAAAATGGACCACATTTTATAGAAGGTAGTTGCCTCTTCTAGGATGTCAATGATGGATGGATTTTATGGACATAACCAAGTGGTTGTGCAAACTTAAGATAAAAATAAAACTGCATTCATGAATCCTTAGGGGACTTTCATGTACGCTAGGATGTCATTTGGCTTAATAAACGCAGGAGCAACATTGCAAAGGGTGATGGACATATCGTTTTTTGGAGAACAAGATAAATTTGTGCTGGTATAGCTAGATGAAATCACTTTTTTCTCCAAAATAGAATAAGAACACATTGAACACCTAAATCTTACCTCTGAAAAGTGCAGAAAGTATGGGCTCTCCCTGAACCCCAAGAAATTTCAGTTTTATTTGAGCGAAGGGAAGTTTCTGGGGCACATTTTAATACAAGAAGGGGTCAAGATTGATCCTAAGTGGGTGGAGGATATCAGTCATATTTCCCTGTTGAGGAATAATAAAGAGGTACAAATATTCCGAGGTAGGATTAATTTCTTGAGAAGGTTTATCCCTAACTACCTAGAAATGGTGAAAGGTATTACTGAAATGTTGAAAAAGGAAACTGAAGTAAGTGGGGCCCAAATTCCCAAGAATGATTCTCTAGAAAAAAAGATATTTTTCATAGCCTCCAGTGCTAGTCAGCCCAGACTATTCGAGACCATTTAATATCTTTTCCTTTTCCTCCCCCCATGCTGTCGCTACTGTATTACCTTAGAAAAATAAGGAAGGCCATGAGAAGCCCATAGATTTTTCAGCCAAGTGCTACAGGATGTTGAACTAAAATATAATATATTGGAAAAACAAGCATATGATCTAGTCAAAACTTTGAAGGCTTTCAATGTCTGTGATACATTCAATCACCGCGGCTTATGTACCAACAACAATGATTAAGGACATCCTAGTACAAGGAGACAACGAGGGTAAGAGAGGCAAGTGGATTGAAAGAATCTAGTAGTATGACAAGGAGGTAAGCCACAAAGCTCATCAAAGGACAAGGACTGGCTAAAATCCTATCAGATTCAAATTTTCATGCACTGTGAATAAATCTATTAGAAGAAGAGGGTGAAGAGGGTACACAACCCATGATCGAGAACATAGTCCAAAAGATTCATATCAAATATGAAACTTTGGCCTAGTATCAAAATATCATCCACTATTTACTATTTATGAGATGCCCAACAAAGGTGGAGAGATCCAAGTACAGATCATTGAGGGCTCAAGCCCAAAATTTTGTTATATCTAATGGGCAGCTGTATTGGATAGACTTATTGGGAGTGTCGTTGTTGTGTTTGGTTGAAACATAAATGCAAACAGTGATGGATGAGTTCCATAATGGCACTTGTGGGTGGCACTACAATTGGAAGACCACTGCACATAAGATACTTAAAGTAGGGTTATATTGGCCCATGCTATTTGGAGATGTCAATTCTTATGTGAGGTCCTATTAGCAGTGTCAAGTATTCGATGAAAAGAAAAAATTGGCTTCACTCCCTTTGATCCCTGTTACTATAGAATAACCCTTCAACCAATGGGAACTAAACTTCATCAGGGAAATACATCCTCTTCTAGTGGCCAACACAAGTGGATCCTCACCGCCACATACTACTTCACCAAATGGGTAGAAGCAGTCCCAACCAAGAATGCAACTGACAATGTGGTTATGAAATTTCTGGAGGAGAATATCTTGGCTAGGTTTGGGTGCCCTGTAAAGATTGTGGCTGACAACACCCAAGATTTCATGTCTAAAAAGTTTAACAACTTTTGTCAAAAATATAACATCACATTTGGCCATTCCACCACATACTATCCCTAAGGAAATGGGCTGACTTAGTCTTCTAACAAAACAGTGGTGAGAATCCTCAAGAAGAAAATTGCAAAAGGTTAGAGGAATGGGGATTCTCAACTCAAAATTAACACTATGGGAAAACCAGGTCATTCCAAAAATATCAACAGGTAAATCCCCTTTCGAGTTGGCTTATGGTAAAGTTGTGTTATTCCCTATTTATCTTGCCATGCAAGTGGCTAAGATGTTACAAGATGCAGAGGAAGAACCCAACTCCCTAACTAGAAGGATACATCAATTGGTGGAGCTCCAGGAGACCTAAGAACAAGTAAATTGTAGGTTGGAAAACTACTAGCAAAAAATGAAGTTCTTTTTTGATAAGAAGGCAAAAGATAAAACTTTTCAACCAGGAGATCTAGTTTTAAGGTGGGATGCAAGGAGAGAAGACAAAGGGAAACATGGAAAATTTGACCCCTTATGGTTTGGACCCTTCAAGATTGTTGAGATAAAGGGAAACAATGCTTTCTTATTGGAAAAATTGGAGGGTGAAATACTTGAGCTACCTATGAATGGGAAATTTCTCAAATTGTACTTCCTGCACTAAAGGGTCCATCTATTACCCATTGTACATATCGGTGAGACATTGTAAAAATTAGTAACACTTTTAGTCCTTCAAATTTATATTTTTGTTTTATATACTTCAATAAAATAACCCCATGCCCAACGGATAGAAAGTTGCTAGTCTACAGGTTCTCAACACCTTGCCAGTAAGGCATTGTCCCTAGGTGGAGCCAATGTTGTTACCCTCTACAAAATTTGCCTTCAACTATTTAAGAGGTGCAACAGGGCATAAAACTTTGTAGCCATATTCCAAGATAAAGGAGTTCTCAAAGCTAAATCATCCCATTCCATTGGATAGTTTCTGAAATAATCCTTCCAACGATATATGGGAGTCCAAAAATGGACTTCTAGAGTGGAAGATATGGGCAATTGAAGTTGGGGGTTTTGTTGCCTTTGGAAAGAGTGAAGCAGAGTTATGAAATCAAAGATCGATGATTAGGGAATCAAGAAATGTGGCATACTAGAGGTTCCGGTGGCATGATATATCAACGATCAAAAAAATCAGAAGACCAACAAAGAAAACAAGGTGAATCAGCCATCAATGATTTCCGATATCGTAAAATTGACGATTAGCTGTAGCAGTGCATTGTGCATCAAGAGGAATTCACCGATAGCGAAACTCCAAATGGGGGGATATGATACAGGCGTTGGCCCATGGTCACATAAAGGGCCAAAGAACTAGAGGCTAAGCACAAAGGGCAATTGGTGATCGCAAGTTATGGAGGTTACACCAATGGTACTGCTCGAAAATTGTCGATTGCAGTATTCTAGGTGGGCCCAATTGGCGATCAACACTCATAATGTTGCAAGGGTTGTCTAGTGTACAGGTCAAGGATATCGTTGATATGTGGGTGGTGGGATGGGGTCCCTCGAGTTAGTTTGGGGTTAAGATAACCCAAATTCTGGTACAATTTTGTAAATAATGTAAAGTCTCCGCGATTTGTGGATGTGGAGCGTGTAGATGAATAGGAGTCAAAGGGGCTTAGCCCCTTGTTTTATGTACATTTTTGAGTCAGTTTTGAGATTCACCCATGGTCCATGGACCATGTCATTTTATAAAAATTATATAAATAGGTGTGTCTTAGAAAGTCTAATGTAGTAGTAGAGAAGAACTGGATGGAGAAAATATAGAGAGTTCAGTTGATTAAAGAGTCTAGGACAGGATCTATGGTAGGAAGGCTCTGCTTCCTGTGCTTAGATAGGGAAAGAAAGGCTCCACAGCTGAGTGCAAAGAGGCCTAGGAAGAGAGTGTGAAGACCCCTGTAGTTTTTTGTGCAACGTAGTTTGAGTCTGTAATCTTGAATTGAAGATCAATAAAGACACTTTTTTTTAGAAATCCTGAGTATTTATGTTTATCTTTGTTAATGTTATAAGTTGTTGACGAATGACTTGTTTTATGAGATACTGATTGAGTGTTACGTGATTTTATTGAATAAGTCTTAATAATTTATGCAAGGTATGTTTAAATACTTTTTCGAAGACCCCAATGATTTCTCTTATGCTTACTAATGACTTAAGTAAATCTGTGCGAACACTAATTTAGGACTACTCTCTAATGCACGTAAGTAGGAAAAATGATTGTTAAAAGTATACAAGGACTGATTTTAGACCTTCACGAAGGTCTGAAGGCTAGATTAACAAATTTACAAGAACATGCCCTAAGATTTTATCGATCTGCATGAAGGAAGACCTAAGGTTCTGAGGGACATCACACTAGTCTCAGGATGTAGAAACTTAGTTGTTGCATCCCCTCATACTGCTTCGGGTGAGACTGTAGCCTATGCTAAGCATGTTGTTGCCAAAAGGGCCAATAGTGTAGGGTTTTGTTGGTTAGCATAGCTAACTCTGAACCTAGGTTAGAGCCCCCTAAACCAACAAATGGTTCTTTTGACGGGACTGGGATCTGCTTAAAAGAGATATGTGATTTCGCATAATTGGAATTCGACCAAGAAAGAAATTGAAAAGTGGTTTGATTGGAAGATTCACAAGTTTGCGACACAAGAAAACATGAATCCACACTTGTTGAAGGAAGAGTGGTTGAACAAGTATCTTTATACAAAGGTACACAAGATCTTCTTCTGCACTTTCCCCATTGAACTATATGAGTGGTTAGCTAAATTGACAAACATTCAAGGAAGGTGGAAGCTCGATAGTTCTATAGTGTGGACTTTGGAATTAGCGTGACAATTATAAGCTTCTGAAAACAAGATCATGCGGATTGTAAATCATTGGCTCGATTGGATTCTGGGAGGATTTGTAACAGAATTTGTAGTTAATACCTCAGTCAGCTATAGCGAAGTGGAGCAATGATTTTTCAAAGGACCACAAGGTAAGTATTTAAGATCATTATATACTTGGATTAAAATGATGTTATGTGAAAAAAGGGTGATGCCATTACCTTGATGTTCAGAGCTATGTGAAGCAGACACTTCTTTAGAAATCTTGAAGGATCAGGACCAAAGTATAGTCCATTGATTGGATCTCCTCCAAGTGACGATGAAGGGGCGGGGAAGACTACATCACGAAACACTGTTTAGCTAATCACTAAGGGGATTCCTTGAGAAAATCATCCTTCCACTCCACCTCCACCTCCACCTCCACTACATACACCGTCGCACACACCTCCACCTCCACCACCACCATTCAACAAGGCAAACGCAATGAAAATGTTGATCTTCAAAGGCATAGGAAGTGAAGATGTAAATAATTTTTGGTTTCTTACGAATGCTATATGGACAATGCAACAGATTACTAATGACAATATAAATAAGGCATAGTTGGTTACCACTTTGTAGGATCATGTGCTAACCTAGTACATTAAGTATTATTCTAATAATCTTCATGCAACGCTAGCAGAGACTAAGGCAGCTTTAAACAAATAGTTTAGTAAGCCTAAGTCTAACATACAATCCGTAATTGGATTTAATGAAATCATGATGAGGGTCGATGAGACACCCTAGGAATTTGATCAAAGGTTGAAGTGTCAGATCAGAGAAGCTAACATGCAGATCACAGATAGCCAACATCGTGAATGGTTTATAATGTCACTCTTGCCCAACTTGAGAATTTTTCTTTCACAGTAGAAGATTGAAACATAGGCAGAAGCCTTGGAAATATTGATGAGGTAGCATGCATCACCTATTCAGAATATGAACCTGGGAGTACAACAAATCCACTCACAATTAGCTAGCTTACACCTAGAGTTACATAGTTTGAAGAAATACAAGGAGACTAATCTAGAAGTGTGCGCAGAAGTCTCGTGTTTGAAGTGAAAGGGGCATGGGCATGATAAAGACAATTTTCTAGTGTACGTGAATTATATTATAGGAGGGGGCCAATTCCCCTAAAACCAGAAGCCCCAGCATGGCTGAGCATGGGGGCTACGCTATGGTGTGCTATTTTCCAAGTTACTGGACAACATGTGATGGATAATTTCCATTTACTTGAAAATTTCGTCTAGAAACCCCAGCAATTTTTTTGGAACTTATCCAAATCTGTGGGCCACGATGAGCGCCACTGCCGAAGCTATGAGCTAACAATGGAAAGAACACCTACATATTGGATGCAAGAAGAAACTCGGCCTCCATATTAGAGAGCTGGAGGAGTGCATGGAGGTTATTACGGTCGAGGATGAGGCCGAGGAGGAGGAGGACTTGGTAGAGGTCATGATCAGATTATCTGCTACAACTGCGGACAGCTAGGGCACTATGCATGAGAGTGTCAGAATCCTGCACAACCATCATGTCAATACTACAGAAAATTTGACCATAGTATAGAATAATTCCTGGTGCTAATAGATAAAATGAAAGAAAATAAAACACATCCTCAACAACCTACACATATTCTATAGATGATGAGGGCTGAGGCCCACAAAGAAGGTCAAAGCATTAACATTGTGCTAAGAAGTGGAATGATGACTAACGCTGATAAGGGTAAACAACATGAAAAATAAGGATGGGTCCGCAAAGTGCCATAGAAAGAAGTCGGATCACACTAAGGAAATGTTTATGGAAGCCAAGAAGAGCTTCGCTTAGGCCTCCACCTCAAGGGTCTAGGACAAGACATAAGAAATCAACACACCTGGAGAGGTTGATCCCTCTGTACTCACTACATTTTTGGAGACCTGTATAAAACTAATTCATGATAGAAAAGTTGTGGAAGGCCAGGAGGCATTAATAAATAAATGCGCTAGCAAAGAGAAATTCACTGATGGACACCAAGTGGTAAGAAAAAATGGCTAGCATAAGGCACGAATAGGGCGGGAGATGAGACCCACCACACAGATAGGTGATTATGAGATGGACCAAGTCATTTTGGATCTAGGGTTTGCTGTGAACATGTTTGTTGTGGGGAAAAATGCCTATGCAGGACGATCCTATCCACCTAAGGTGTGACAGTGCCTTAGCAACAAACAGAGACAGCTATTCTGGTTTCTTCCTTTATGAAATGTGAAAGAAGAGAGATAAATGGAATTACCGGTGTCTTCTGTTTGTCCCTCGATCCGATCTCTCTTCTCTTTGGGAGTTCACATCTACTTGCCTTCTCACACGCCCAGCTTTAACAGGTTCATTCAAGATCACAAGAGAACAGCTACTTGCCTTCTTGCTTGTCCAGCTTCAACGGGTTCCTGCAAGATCACAAGAGAACAACTACTTGCGACAAGAGAAGAAAACTACACAAAGACAAATATTCACATTCATAACTAGTTTAGGATTAGAAATAAACCAAATACACTAATGCATTCATACATCAAAAATACATCAGCATATAGGAGAAACCAAGATAGCTTTATTGATGAATAACAAGGTTCAGGAAGAGATACAACCCAGAGGGCTCCAATCCAGCATCTCCTTCCCAGCAAATGGAATTCCTATCTTCACCTCCTTCAAAGCATTAAGCACCCAATGATTCCAATCTCAAACCAACAGCAATTCTTTGCAATAACAAAATTCCAGCCTCTAGATCTCATGGAGGAGAGATCCATATATAGATGTTTGGAGAGAGGATGAGTCAGCTTGAGATCTAACTAGTGTCCTCTCCCTCTGTCAGTTCTTGAGTCCACTTGGAGGTTCTTGCTTCCACTTGGAGATTTGGAACCTCTTACTCATCACCAGTCGAATTCCCTGAGGCAAGTGTCATTTTGGAAGCTTCCTGGGTTTTGACACCTTGAGAAATGAGCCTGCCACATGTCCATTCTCGTTCAACGCAGGTAGCCAGTGTTCCCTTTGACATTCAATGCAGGTAGCCAGTGTTGGCTTTGACATTCAGCGCAAACATCTAGTGTAGCCACTGAAATGATCCTGACTTGACTTGTTTTTGAGCAGTTTTTGGTGGAGAAATTCTGTGAATTGCTGTGGTTTGTTAGCCTTGTTCCTCTAGGGGTAGGAGCAACATGTTTAGGGACTTTGGATCCCTTAGATTATGGACATTTCATGCTCAATTCTGTAAGGCACAAAAATGTCTATAACAGTTGCCCCCTAAAGTATGAGGTTGTTTATCGGGTGAAATGCTTTATCAGGGGGATCTGAAGTTCATCCAATGCTGAGAGGAGACCTGTAATAAGATACAATACAATACATTATTTTTCATACTGCTTTCATGATCTAGCTGAGGCGGGCATTCCCATGCTCAGCTTCATAAATTCATTTTTCTGTACATAGAGCAGACAATCGTCTGGTGGTAGACTAATAATTTTGATGAAATTATCATCCTTTGAGTAGGATGATTATCTGCTACAATGATGTACATGTCAATGTCTTTATCTTTCCTGAATATATATCGCAGCCCGGATGGATGAAACTAGATCTGGGGTCTTCAAACTCGTTCGATCTTCACTCTAAGTACAAGTCGATCCATGTGAGAAATGTTCTGAAGTCGAACATGGAAAGGCATCGCTTGATTACCGGTCAATGATGTAAACCGTTAACAAGCGCGAGAGGAATCACCGATAATGATAATGACCCTCAAGGTACTGCAGTACAATTCACGTGGTGTGAATAAAGGACTTGGCGTCGAACACCACGCATAATCTTTCGGTCGAAGTTCATTGATGTATACCTGTCGCCGGAAGAGAGAAACTTGCCATTGAGGCATGCAAGCTTCAAAGTACTGAAGGGGTTGTTCCTAGATCAACTTCTTGGATAATGAGCTGATGTCGACAAGAAGCGATCCGTCAAAGGAGGGCCTTAATGAATCCCACATCAGTGACACGGAATGGAGCTAACGATTTTAATGGAGGTGAAAACGATCTGTGACATATGTTTCAGGGTGGCGGTCATGAAAGGATGAAGGATAATGTATGGCAGTGGATGGGACACGGTTGACTTTTCTGAACAACTTCTCTTGAACATATGGCAACACTGATACGATGGATCGGTAGCATTACCCCAAATATGGATGGTATGGCGATACCATGGATGTGACCGGTGAATGAAACAACCCAACCCGATTGTGGTATGGAGGAAAAGTGTCATGTTCAAGAGCGACTTGCTACCATCAAAGTTTTCTTTAGTTTCTCCTAGTTTTTCCCCAGTCATTGCTGACTAGTACCTCTTTATCTTTCTCAAGCTTGAGGAGGATAACATATGCTTGTTCTATAACCTGCCCTTCGGGCAAGCCCATCGCTATGTTTTAACGAGCCTAGCAATAGTGAAACTCGTTCTCGTCTAAAGACAAGTTTGTCGCTATTTAATGATTTTAACGAGTCTAACGACAAGGATAACTCGGTCCTTTTCATTTTTAGAGAGTCTGAAAAGGTACATAAAGTTAACTCCAAAAGTCCTTTTTCGTCATCTAATCCCTTAAGTCCGAAAAAGCGTAAAACAATACAGAAGGGATGAGTTTTCGATAGTTTTAACGAGCCAAATAAAACAAGCGCTCGATCTTTTTGTGCAATAATCCCTCAGGTCCAAAAAGATTAAAATCTAGAGGAGGGATAGCTCTTCCTGTCCCTTTAACGAGCTGGAAGGCCAAGGACTCGGCAATCTTTTCATATTTTACGAGCCAGCTGAAAAGAGCTTAAAGAAGACTCGTCTTTTGAGGAACGAGTGATAAACAGGGTTAGCAGCTGATTCCAGGTACAGGTTGGAATTTTCCAATTACGGCAGTGTCACAAGGATGGCTAGGTGGAATCACTCTTCGCAGCTGTTCCTCAAAATGGGTAAACAATCATATGGAGGTGAACGATCGGCCAATAGAAAAGTGGAGGTGACGGTGCAAACACGACCAAGGATTTAATGGCTGATGATATTACATTCGCAGTGGTTATTTACCGGGATAGTTCATTTTTTAATGAGCTTAAACGCGGGTGGAAACATTTGCTCGATCTTATGTTTATTTTTTAACGAGCATGAACTATGTGCTAAAACTGCTCGGATCTTGCGTTTATTTTTTAATGAGCATGAACTGTGTGCTAAAACTGCGCGATTATTGCATTTATTTTTTAACGAGCATGAACTGTGTGCTAAAACTGCTCGATGATAAGTTTGCATGCCCCCAGCATAATAACGCAAATCGAGGTGCATGCATATTGGTCACTATTTAAGCATAGTAACGCTTGAGGTACAACCCATTACAGGGTTGCGCCAGTGGAATTCCGTCATAATCCATTAACTCGTAGGTTCCTTTTGCTAACACTCGTTTAATAATATAGTGGCCCATCCATAAAGAATTAAATTTACCTGCTCCCAATTTATCGGATTCTTGGTCATAAAGCAAGACCAAGTCACCTTCTGAGAAGACACGGGGTTTGACATTTTTGTCGAACTGCGCCTTGACTCGTTTCTTATGGGCTTCGTTAGGTAAAGCAGCATCACGACGGGTTTCATCCAATTGGGTTAATTCCAAGAAACGGGCCTCTTCTTCCGAAGTTCCGGGGAGGAGATCAATTGCAAGTTTAAGCGACGAAATTTCACACTGGATTGGCAAGACTGCTTCTAGGCCATACACCAGTTGGAAAGGTGTGAACCCGATCGCATTCCTTACCAATGTTCAGTAAGCCCACAAGGCTGAGTACAGGATTAGGTGCCACCTTCTCTTGTGAACCCCGATCATCCTTTGCAACATATGCTTCAGGACCTTGTCGATTGCTTCAACTTGTCCGTTGGCTTGCGGATAATACGGGGTAGAGTTGTCGTGAGATAGCCCTAGCTTGGCAGCTAATTCAACCATCATGTGATTGCGAAAATGCGATCCATGATCTGTAACTATAGCCTGTGGTACGCCGAACCTGGCGACTACATGATTGAAAAAGAAAAGGGCAGCTGTTTCACCAGTGTTATCTAATGTAGGCATCGCCTCGGCCCATTTGTTAAAATAGTCAACAACGACTATAATATACCCATGCTGCCCGGTCGAGGTGGGGTTACATGTCATGAAATCGATGCCCCATTTGGCGAAAGGCCCAACAGCAACTATTGGCTGTAAAGGTGTGGGTGGTCTTCTGGTTTTTCTATCGAAAATTTGACAAGCATGGCAACTTCTGACTGCGGTTATGCAATCTTTGAACATGGTTGGCCAGAAGTATCCTGCTCGTAAGATTTTCTGTGTTGTAACATATCCAGATTGATTCCCCCCACACGCGCCTGAATGACACTCATTCAGGACTTTTTCGGCCTCTTCATGGGTGAGGCACCTCCTCAGAACTGTATCGATACCATGACGATAAAGCAAATCACCGACGATCATGTAGTCTTTCGCTTGGTATCGTATACGTTTCTGTTCTGAGTGAGAGGTGTCAGGCCTGAATTTTGGGTTTGGAGATAAATTATTATATCTCCATACCACTCATTGCTTGCAGATATTAGAAACAAACTTTCGTCCATGATTGATTCTTCGGATGTTTCATCGTTGGACGACGATGGGAGATCCCACAATAATTCTGCGAAAACTAAAGCTTTTTTTGATTTGGATTTTACAAATTCCAGATCAAACTCTTGAAGGATCGCTATCCATTTTGAATACTTTCCCCCCAGCAACTGTCGCGACAATATATAAGTCATGGGGTTGCAATCTGATAGAATGGTAGTTTTCTGAAAGAGGACATAATGTCGAAATCTTTGTATCGCTTGAACAGCAGCGAGTGCTAGCTTTTCAGCATAAGAATATTTGTTTTCTGTATCATTCGAGTTTTTACTTAAATAATATATCGGATGTTCAATTCCATCGACTTCTTGAACTAAAACCATCGCAATGGTCGTATCTGCTGCAGCCAGATATAGGTTAAAATCTCTTTGATAGTTTGGGGCATACATTAATGATGCTTTTACTAGAGAATCTTTCAGAGCATCAAAGGAAGCTTGCACCACCTAATCCCAGACAAAAGGTACATCCTTTTTCAAAAGACGAGTATAACCTTTAGCAAGTTCTGCGTAATTTGGAATGAACCTCCTCAGAAAGTTTGCTTTCCCTTGGAGTTTCTGAATCTGAAGCAAATTTGAAGGTGGAGGCAAATTAATGATTGCTTGAACCTTACAAGGGTCAAGATGAATCCCATCCTTAGAGACTACAAAGCCAAGTAAACGACCAGAACTGACGCAAAACACACATTTGTGCGGATTGAGTCTTATCTTGTAGTGTCGACAACGTAGAAATATCGCTCTTAAATGCTACGGATGATCAGTCCGCTTTCGCGAATGAGCTGGAAGGTCATCGAGATAAGGTTGAATGATGTTCTTGATGTCATGGAAGGCATAATTCATTGCCCTCTGAAACGTCGCCCCTGCGTTCTTTAAACCAAAGGGTAACTTTTGATAAGCGAATGTGCCCCACGGACAGATGAATGCAGTCTTTGACTGGTCCTGTGGGCGGATATTTATTTGATTATACCCGAAAAATCCATCCATAAATGAAAAGATTTCACATCCGCTGCATTCATCAATTATCTGGTCGATGAAGGGTGTAGGGTAGTTGTCCTTCGGACAAGCTTGGTTTACATCCCTATAATCGACACACACTCTAATTGTACCTTGTTTCTTCATAACGGGGACAATATTCGATACCCAATCGGTTAGAGGAACCGGGTAGATGAAACCAGTGTGGAGGAGCTTTTCAACTTCTGCTTTAATGGCAACGGCTTTCTTGGGGTGCACCTGCCGAAGCCGTTGTCTTACTGGTTTGACATCAGGATACATTTTAATTTCATGTTCAACGATACTCCAGTCAATGCCTGGCATTTCATCATATGACCAAGCAAAGACATCTCTGAACTCGCAAAAAAGAGCGTTATATATTTCCAGTTCTGAAGGAGAACATCCTTTGCCGACATAAATATTCTCTACAACATTTGTTTTAGTAGAGATATTTATGGCTATAGTCTCTTCAATATTGGATAAGTTTCGCTCGGAATCCACCGTATTTACAGTATTTGATAGGAATTCAAAAACTGAAGGGTGGTAAAGGTCATGCTGAGTATCTTCTTCATATTCCGGAAGAAGGGAACGATGGTGGCAATCATTCCATGGTGCCCCCTCAATCAACATTGATTGTAGGATTCCTTCGTCGGTCCCATGTACTTTCGACCAAGGATCTAAAGGGGTACCATATTCTCTAGACCTATCTACCCAAACGCTTGATGAGCGTTGATTTTGGTTCACCTCCCGTGCTCGAAACATTGATTGCTACAATATTTCTATAGGGCTTGGGGGAAAAACCATTGCATGATCCATGTCGATATCGTCTTCTGAGATCTTCGTGGAAGATATCATGTTGTAGGCTCTTACCAATGCTACTTCTCCTATATAGATTCGAGGTGGAAGTGCGAAAGTTCCCATTAATGTGGGGTCTTTCAGTAGGCCTACTCCGATGTCTTGAAGCGAGTGGTTGCTTCCATGGACCATGGGAATGCTTCCTGTAACTTGTGAACCATTAGGGAGGAATTCTTGTTGGTCGACGATTGTAATCCCTCCTTGAAAAGGGAATGCGATCTTCCTAAAATAAGTCAACACTACAGCTGCCACGGCATATATCCACGGTCTTCCCAGTAGGATGTTGTAGTCCAGATTCCCATCGATGACTTCAACATCTATTTCTATTGTTTTTCCTCCCAGTTCAACTTTCAAGTTATTAAGGATACCGCACGGGATATATGTCCTTCCGTCGAATGCTTTTAATTTCATCGAAGATCGTGACACGGTTAGAGATCCTAAAGTTTTCCAGCAACTCATCGACATAATACATGTAGATGCCCCCTCATCAATAATTGTTCGGTGAACAGTTTTGTTGAGGGCTTTCACTTGAATAAGGAAAGCTAGTTGAGCTGGTAACTGAGGATCGTATCCTTTGTGATCGAAGGATACAAGATTGGAATCCTTAGGATCAACCCCACCAATAGCCGATAACAAAGCCTGCCTTTGGGATGGGCAATTTTGTAGTACTTCAAGAGTCGACATAGCGGATGGCGATTGGGGCAAATCTTCCACTATGTTATAATGCTGCGCCGCTCTGGCGCGAGGATTAAATGTCGACTTGTGTACTACTCACTTTGGCGATTTTATTGTTAATTTAGGAATGATGGGCGGTACAACTTCTGTCAAAGTTGTTGTCGAACTACTTGGTTGATCTTTACCTTTGTCGTTCGACAGCTGCGGATTCCCGTAATCTTTGTTCCTTGTCGAAATCAAAGCATCATTCTGCTGTTTTGAAACCGACAACATGAGCACTTGCGACGGGGAAGCATTTCCACTATCAACCAGATTTTGACCTGGGTTTGGGAACGGATCAGTTAACACAGCTGAGGTTTGCGAACTTTTGAAGAACCTTTTAAGCTCAGCTCTGTATGGACAATTGCCTGTCCAATGATCCTCGTCACATATCATGCATGGACTTTTTGGTTTCCCTTTCCCAGGAGGGTTTGAAGAAGTTTTTCCAGGGGATGACTCACCCTGTTTCTTCTTCTTCCCTTTGTTTTGCTTCTTCTTACTTCCTGGTTGTTTGGTTTCTTTGCCCTTATCTGCTGATACGACATTTACTTCCGAAGCAAGAATTTCATCTTTTGCATTTTCATCCGAATTCTTACGGGCTTTCTTAGAAGAAGCCTTTATCGATTTCACGTTTTCCGTGCCAATCACACCATCACCGGCATGAGAGTCACTATTTGATTTAGGAGGAGGAGGAATTGAGAATTCCGGTCTAGGGGCGTCAGGTATTTTGTCGTAGAGCGTGCCAGACTGAGTATAGACTAAGTCTAGATATTGCGCACGAGAAATAACTTTCTCCTCTGTTATGACTCCCCCCTTTTCCACATCTTTTGTTATAGCCGGAAGTAACGACTTTATAAACCATTCAGCTAACATCTGATCGGGAACGTATGTTTTCACCATCCTACGATGACGACGCCATTCATGTATATGATCGGATATATGAGTGGCAGTTGTCTGCTTGAAGTTGGTTAATATTTCTGTTCCCGTTTCATACCTTATCGGTAATTGAAAATGGGTTAAGAAGGTCGTGGCTAGGGAGCTGAAATTGTCGAACGAGGCTCTAGGTAATTCAATATACCATTTTTCCGCTGGACCCGTTAACGTCCTTTGGAAAAGGCGAAGCCTTATCGAATCATCGTTTAGGGTGTTTGATGAACACCACAGATGAAAAGTCATCACGTGATTCGATGGGTCTTCACCTGGATTTCCATTGAATTTAGGAATGTCAGATGGAAGTTTGTGAGGAATCGCTGGCCACCAAGGGGCGTAAGCAATCAGATCGTTAGTTAGCCGGTGTAAATCGGGTAACTCTAGAGTTGCCACGAATGGTAACTATTGATTCAGGTTAGGTGAAGCGTACCCAGGGTACGATGGAATTGCCTGAGCAGTGGGCCTTTGCATACCAGCATAATGTAATTGATGTTGGTATGACTGATATGGTTGGTGGACTTGACCACTGTAAAGCGGTTGGTTTTGACCGTTTTGAATATACGGTTGTCCACTGTTCGCAAAGATCTGCTGCTCAGAACCTTGGTACACTTGCTGGAATTGTGGTTGTTGGTATTGCACCAGCCATGGTTGTGAAGCCATGTTCTGTTGTGCTATACTAACTGTTGGACCAAGGTGTGGGGTAATTGTACCCGTTTGGACCTATGTCGCCCCACTAGTAGGCGATTGTGGTTGAGTCACAGGGTCAAGGGGCTGTTGCATTACGACCTGAGAAATTTGAGGTTGGCATACAACAGGCAACGTTTGAACTTGCGACACTATCACAATAGCTGGTGTGGTCGGGATGTTTGACATAGGTATACACTGTTGCATAGAATATACAACCCTTGGTTGTTGAGGTAGCATAGGTACCCAACCACTTGATTTAATTCTAGTATAGCCTAAATACTATTGTGAACTCCCGTATGGATACCCTCTCGGAGGGGGTAATGAAAGGGCATACTGCCCCCCATACGGTAGCAATCCAGAACTCAAGGGGATTGTTTGTCCTTTGGGACTGGATTGCCCAAATTGACCTCCAAATGGATCAATCTGGCGAGTTTCAACATAAGAGTTGCCGGATATTATTCCGGAGGAACAAACTGGAACGAACCACACTATCGAAATAGTCCCTTGGTGGACTCCTTCCAGCGGTTGCGAGCTAGTCGGGACAGATGGTATGCCGGCAAATATTGTCAGAGTGATGGCAGGGACTTCTGCTGTTGCTGTGTCAATCGACACAGTCCTAGATGTTGACGGTTGTTCAGACATTTTGAGTCTATCCAAGAGATTGCCCAGCGATTCTACAGGAACTTCCACTTGTGGTAGACTAACTTCTGATGAAGGAAATAGAGTGACCCCGACTCCAAAATGTGTTGGAGTACTTGCTTGCGGATCCTCTGCAATTTCCTCTATCGCAATCAAACCAGGTGGAAGAGGAAGACCGTCAGGTCCGTAAAATATTTCTGGTGCCGAAGAAGGGGTTGAATTGACAGCGACAGTTGTTTGAGGAGCAAGACTCTCCAAACCGGTCACAGACGGGACTGGTTCAGTAAGGAAAGTATTTGCCCCCAGACTAGGATCAGTGTTACTATCCCTCTGTGGCTGTTGAACTTCTTCTATAGAGGCAGGGTTTCCAGAAATGTTTGGAGTAACCGGAATCTCAGATGTTGTTGGAACACTTGTTCTAAATTTTTTAGGAGATTTCGAACCGGTTAAACGAGTTCGCTTTGTCCGTACTGTTTTCGATTCTGGAGACAAAGACGGTTGACTCATAAGCCTCCGCGAACGACGGGGTTTCAATTGACTTTCTTCCACGATTGCGGATTACTCGATCAACCAAAATACAAAAGGGGAAAGTGTGTTTCCGAATTAAATGAATTTTTTAGATGCTTTTAGACACAACTTGCTTTTTCAGTTTTAAAGAGTCAAGAAAAAGCTAAAGATGACTCTAGTCTCCTTCGATGTTTTAACGAGCCCGAAGTGACAAATGCTCGGATGGACGTTTTCCGTTATAGAGTCTAAAAAAGGCCAAAGGGAACTGCTCTGGAGTTCTAGGCAAAGGGTGTGCAAAACTTTTCGCAAAACCGCAGAATAGTTTTTAGGGTACGGGCAGTTGATCTTCCTGAATGCTGTGTTCAGTGCATTGCGATCAGTAGGGCGGCTGACACGGCTTCCTAAGGATAAAGGTTTTATGCCTATAGGGGTCTCCCAATATATACGTGACGGTATGTGGGAGCAAAATCCGTATTGGCGCTATTGTCCCTCAGGAGGAATCACCCACCATCCACGAGATCGACAGTCACCAGGCTTAACGACACCGGAACACGTCTCTAGCCTAGACCTCTATGTTGTGCGTTATGTTGCAAAGCGTTGTTAAGTTCATTAAATTTATTTTAGGTTGATCTTTTTAGAAGTTTGCCTTTCAAGGTTCACCACGAGATGTATGATACAATTCCTAAATGCAGTCTAAAGATGATAAGCAAGCTTTATATCTTTTCAACTTTGAAAATCCTAGCTACTAAGGGAAAAGAAAGACACCATCTTTTCTCAAAGAGCAATCAGCACACTCTAATGCACTTTTCCTAAATCAATCATGCAAACTATCAAGATGCAAATGCACAATGCAGGTGTTTGTTTTCCTCTTTCTTAGTATTGATGCCTACACAGAAAGCTTTTTGTACAACTTTGAATTTGCTTTTAAATGACAAATACAAACAAGTTTACTTTTTCGAAATTAGAGAAGGTAGAATAAATTACAACACTTAACGATTTTTGAAATGAAGACTTGTTTCGACACTTAAAAGAGACAAACTCAAACCAATAAGCAAGAGTAAATGTATAATCAATTGCAAACAGCCAATGAACTCTCTTCTAAGATCACAATCAACAGATCTGAATCAAGGGCTACAGGATGACTATTTCACTCATGCAAAGGAAAACTGTAAATGACGCCACAAACACATAAAAACACTCACAGTCTTTTTGTACAAAAGGAGGCAGAATCTAAGTAGAGAAAAGGAGTTATCACACTGGTACCTATGCTGGTTACAGGCTGCAAAAATCAGAGATCAAAACAAGGCAAAACAGAGCAGAGAACCCCAGCTGCACAAGGGCAAACTGGTTCAGCGCAACCTCAACACAGGGGTTTTGACATTCAGCACAGGTAACCTTCACGGGACCTGCGTTGAAATGCAAAATCCCTTCACTGGGTCTGCGCTGAAGGAGAAACTCTCGTTTCTCACAGGTTCTGGGTGACATATTGCTATTTAATTCACTGTTTCAGGCCAAATAAAAGCAACAAGCAAGGTACAATCAAAGGGATGCTTTGAAGGGGTACTAAGATCTATCACAAAGGATCATCAAATCATTTGTGAGTCCATTGTTCAGATCATAGACAAGTCCAGTGATTGGATCAAAGCAGAAACTGTCTACTTTGCATCCGAGAAAAGCAGATGCAGTTCGATTGTTGCTTTCGAGTCTATGAAACAAACAATGATAGAAAAACAAATAAAATGACTAAACAGATCTCCCCAGCGGAGTCGCGAATTTGTTGTGGGGAAAAATGCCTATGCAGGACGATCCTATCCACCTAAGGTGTGATAGTGCCTTAGCAACAAACAGAGACAGCTATTCTGGTTTCTTCCTTTATGAAATGTGAAAGAAGAGAGATAAATGGACTTACCGGTGTCTTCCGTTTGTCCCTCGATCCGGTCTCTCTTCTCTTTGGGAGTTCACAACTACTTGCCTTCTCACTCGCCCAGCTTTAACAGGTTCATGCAAGATCACAAGAGAACAACTACTTGCCTTCTTGCTTGTCCAGCTTCAACGGGTTCCTGCAAGATCACAAGAGAATAGCTACTTGCGACAAGAGAAGAACACTACACAAAGACAGATATTCACATTCATAACTAGTTTAGGATTAGAAATAAACCAAATACACTAATGCATTCATACATCAAAAATACATCAGCATATAGGAGAAACCAAGATAGCTTTATTGATGAATAACAAGGTTCAAGAAGAGATACAACCCAGAGGGCTCCAATCCAGCATCTCCTTCCCAGCAAATGGAATTCCTATCTTCACCTCCTTCAAAGCATTAAGCACCCAATGATTCCAATCTCAAACCAACAACAATTCTTTGCAATAACAAAATTCCAGCCTCTAGATCTCATGGAGGAGAGATCCATATATAGATGTTTGGAGAGAGGATGAGTCAGCTTGAGATCTGACTAGTGTCCTCTCCCTCTGTCAGTTCTTGAGTCCACTTGGAGGTTCTTGCTTCCACTTGGAGATTTGGAACCTCTTACTCATCACCAGTCGAATTCCCTTAGGCAAGTGTCATTTTGGAAGCTTCCTGGGTTTTGACACCTTGAGAAATGAGCCTGCCACATGTCCATTCTCGTTCAGCGCAGGTAGCCAGTGTTCCCTTTGACATTCGACACAGGTAGCCAGTGTTGGCTTTGACATTCAGCGCAAACAACTAGTGTAGCCACTGAAATGATCCTGAATTGACTTGTTTTTGAGCAATTTCTGGTGGAGAACTTCTGTGAATTGTTGTGGTTTGTTAGCCTTGTTCCTCTAGGGGTAGGAACAACATGTTTAGGGACTTTGGATCCCTTAGATTATGGACATTTCATGCTCAATGCTGTAAGGCACAAAAATGTCTATAACAATGTTACCGAAACAAACATGGGAAATGATGGGGAGACTTGCACTGCAGTGGTCTCTAATTCAACTTAGGATGGCAAACTAGCAGAAAATCATCCCCGTGGGACAGTTATACGGAGTAACAGTTGATATAGAAGGTGCGAGCATGATTGCCGACTTTGAGGCTATAAACATAATTGATGATAGTAACTCCTACCCATGCTCTTGGGAATTGACTAGGATATTGACATGAATGGGTTCAATAATTTGAAGAAAAAGATGATGTCCTTAGAAAGAAATTCATTGTGGGTTATAGGGCCACTAGATCCTGTAGAATGGGTGCGCTATAATGTACCAACTCACGATTATGATGAAAGTGATGATGAACTGGACCAGATTTATAAGATAAGACTGTGGTATTAGAACTAGATCAATCCAAAGACAGATGGATGGATTGCCTGGGACCAAAAGAGTTCCTGCACCTCTGATTCTGACGAGGAGTTAGAGCATTGGCATAATCAATTGCATGAAGTGTCTAGATTATGATGAAATATGATGATGAAGTCAATGCATTGTGTTTCGTTATAGGTAAGTAAATTACCCTATTATGATGGTTTAACTGACGTATATATGTTTTTCGATGAATTTGAGCACGAAGTCCTTGAGGATCGCCGCTTCCAAGCATTAGAGTTGGCACTGCATGCTATGCCTGCATGATGGTGGGGTACACATAAGGATAGTTTTGTTGGATGGCATGATTAACAAAGAATGATGAGGTTACAGTTTGGGTGTGCTAACACCAAAATGACTGAGAAATATAGTGGAAGGGATGATCCACGCAATCACCTAGAGAAATGGACTAATGCATGGGGAACAAAACCGCATTCAGAGTGGGTACACATATTTTTCCATAATTCGGATACAATTCCCATGAACTGGTATCTAGAAACGGAGCTCCGCCATGGCACTATAGAACGGGATGTATTGAAGGGAGGGTTCTTATTGACCTTCATCTTTGAAGACGGCTTCACAAGCATCGATGAAGAGCTACAAGAGATTAAGGTAGTTATCTTCAAAACGTCAAAGGAACCTATGGAATGGATCCAACCAGACTGGAACACCCAATTGTGTCGTGTGTTGGAATGTTATAATGTAACTGCTAAAGAGGAATATGAAGATCCAATAAACATTAATATTCCTGAGTCACAAGGTCATCACGAACTCGAAGGCCCACAAATACAAAATCTAGACATCTATGCACCTTTGAAGACAAAGCAATTAAACATTGGTACTATAGAAGAACCGAATTTCATGAAAATTATGGATTATTGGGACGATGCTATAGTGGATAAAGTTGTTGAGCTACTTCGTGAATACCAGGATCTGTTCCCCACTAAGTTTTTAGATTTGAAGGGAATAGTTGGTGATATGGGTGTTATGAAGATCACTCTAAGGCCGGACGCAAAGCCTATTAAACAGAGACCGAATTGCCTTAATCCTAAATACAAGGAAAAGGTTTGCTAAGAGCTAGATAAGATGCTGGAGGCAGGCATCATAGAACCTATTGAAGAATCTGTTTGGGTAAGCCCAATGGTGGTTCAAGAGAAGAAACAAAAATGGGAAATAAGGATTTGCGTAGATCTGTGGAAGCTTAATGATGTGTGTGTTCACGACCCATTGCCAACGCCATTTACAGACAAAGTGTTAGAAAATGTTGTAGAGCAGGAGGCCTATTCCTTCACTAACTGGTTTTCTAGGTATCATCAGATTAAGATCATGCCTGAGGATAGGAGAAAAATGGCCTTTGTGATGTAGTGGGGTTGTTTTCAGTACACTGTGATGCCATTTGGACTCAAGAATGCACCTGCGATATTTTCCCACGTAATCATAGCAATGTTCAAAGAGTTCATTGATAAGTTTCTGGAAGTATATTTTGATGGCTGGATGATGTTTGGATTAGTGAAGCATGATGTAACAAGTTTTCACCTAATATTGGATACATTTCATAGATACCATATTACACTAAATTTGAAAAAGATCATATTATGTGTTCCTTTTGGGATCTTGCTGGATCATGTTGTGTGCAAGCAAGTATCGATGATGGACCTCGCAAAGATTGCGGTAATTGTGAATTTGAGGCCGCTAAGAACGTCAAGCAGTTGTGCATGACGTTGGCACATATGGGATAATACAGAAAATTTATCAAATCTTATGCTCAAATTATTGCGCCCATGGCGAAACTACTAAACAAGGACACTACATTATATTGGGATGAAGAATGCCAGCACAACTTAGATGTGTTGAAAGAAAATATGGTCACTACATCGATCTTAATATTCCCTAATTGGAAAAAGGAGTTTCATGTACATGTGGATGCCTCTTACATTGCGTTGGGTGTAGTGCTAACACAGGCCGGTGAAGGGGAGATGGACCATCCTATAGTCTTCGAGAGTAGGAAGTTATCGAAGGCCTAGAAGAATTATTTAATGACTGACTGTGAAGGATTGGCCATGGTGTATGCGTTGCAAAAATTCAGGTATTATTTGTTAGGAGGGAATTTCAAGAGGTACACAAATCATTATGCCTTGAAATACTTGGTCAACAAGCCTGTGTTGGGGGGAATATCTGTAGATGGTTGCTATTGTTTCAGGAGTATGATTTTGAAGTCATTGTGAAGCCAAGTAGGTTAAATGTGGGCCCTGACCATCTGTCATGGATTAAAATAGGAGAGCAGCCTAATAATCTAGAGGAAGGGTTGTAAGATGCGCAACTCTTTGTGGTGCATGTAGTAGATGACAATTTTGTAGACATTATTCAATTCTTGACTATGTGGATGGCATCGAAAGGATATACAAGTCAACAAAAGAAGTAATTAGTAGTGCATGTGGCCAATGTTTTTGTCATTGTGGGACATTTATATAAGATGGGTGCAGATGAAATATTGCGAAGATTTGTGCTAGACTTTGAGCGGGATAACATTCTCGTTGAAGCTCATGGGGGAGCTACGAGAGGCCATTATGTAGGAAAGGCAACTACACAGAAGATTTTGCGTGCAGGTCTATGGTGGCCAACATTGCACAAGGATTCCAAGGCGTATTGTAAGGCGTGCGATGCATGTCAAAGAACTAGTAGACCATCACGAAGAGATGAGTTACCACTACATCCTCAAGTATCTTTGTATCCCTTTGAGAAGTGGACGATTGATTTGTAGGACCAATTTATCCCCCTAGAAAGAAAATGGGTGCACGCTATATTATCATTGTGGTGAAATATCTAACTAGATGGGTAGAAGCACAGTCGGTTAAGGATTTTATATGGGGTACAATAACAAAATTCTTATTTGAGTATGTCTTAACCAGATTTGGCTGCTTGAAAGTATTGATGAGTTGCAGGGATATGGACTTTTTGAATGAAGTGATCAGCGCGTTGACTGAGGAATTCCAGGTCTACCATTAGAAGAGTATGCCATACCACATGCAAGAAAACAAAATTGTTGAATCATTTAACAAGATCTTGGAGAACACAAATATTTGTAACGCGCAACGGAATGACTGGGATGTACACATACCTGCAGTACTATGGGCTTATAGGACTACTTGTAAGAAGCTGACATGGCAAACACCATTCAAATTAGTATATGCGGTCTAATTCGTAATGTCGATGGAGTACATTGTGCCTAGTCTACGCATAGAATCTCTCATGGATATGGAATATCATGAGGCCTTGGAGGAATGGCTTGCGCAGCTGATGGAGCCCGAAGAAGATTGATTTTTGGAAGGATTCCATTAACAAGTACAGAAGTAACACGAAAAATCATGGCATGATCACCACATCAAGCTTCGCACATTCAAGGTAAACGAGCTTGTCCTATTATACGATAGTAAATTCACTAATCTTCTAGAAAATTCCAAATGCATTGGTTAGGGCCATATATTGTCAATGAAATTATAGATGGAGGCATAGTTCAACTCACGAAGCTAAATGGGGAACCCTTCTTGGGAAAAGTGAATAGGAGCAGGTTGAAGTTGTATATGGGGGATCCTACACAATGACTATATGGAAGTAGGACAGTCTTATTGCTCTAGGCAGTTGCAAGGGATCACAAGACTATAAACTACACTGCCAAACTTGGAGGATAATGCAGCAAGCCGGCTATATGGAGAATGATGAAGATGAAACCCAGGAAGCTGCACTCATGAAGTTGTGCCATGGGGGAAGGTACCGCACAACGCAATAGGAAAATGGTCGTTGGAGTTGTTTTTCATGACTTGATAGCCAAACGACTATTAAGTGGAGCAGGATGGCGGCAATTAAGGCAAAAATATTTGAATATCTTCTGCCAAAACAACATCTATTATCAGAAATTGGGGGGAATGGTCGCATTTGAATTCAAAATCCCCTATAAATTATGCATGTCAGTCCAACAGAAAACACTTTACACTCTAAGAATTGTTGGTGAATTTCGATGTTTGTTGCCTATGATCTGAGTGTTTTGGGAATATTTAGTTGTGAGCCCTATGTTTTCTGAATTTCCTAAGATAAACCAAAATCTTATTCTTAAGAAACTATCTGCACCAAGTCCTACTGAAACTGTTAGTACTCGCAATGTTGTCTTTGACACAGCCACCCTAAAAGTTGTAAGTATGTTTAACAAAGGAACAAGTCTCGTGGACATGAATCTAAAGGCCCTAGCGCATAGGGACTAAGCACATAGTCATAGCCCCCAGACATATGATGAAAGAAACTCGAAGAAAGAGGGGCTAAAGTTGATCAGAATGCATAATTTTTGAGATATTTTAATACAAAAGTCCTAAGGTGATAACTTCCCAATAATGGAATACAGGGCTTTAAAGATGCAGGGGGTCGACAACTATGGATCATTCAAAAATAAGCATGGGATAACCCTATAAATCCTCGTGTGACAAGAAATTAGGGTCAACAAAGTCATGGTAAATGAAATCGACCATACAACACGCAAGCCTGGGTGTGTAAATGAATGTATGGAAGCTTAGGAAGACTTGATGATTCAACATGGAGCTCCATGCAGAGGGATGATGAAGTACTACCAAGATGACCTCTATTTTTGTACCATAGTGTGAAACTAATAGTTTAATCACTCCCAGCTCTTGAGAATGAGTGGTTCAGGCATTAAAGGCATAAGCAACTGGAACCAATCAAGTACTAGAGAAGCAAGATCATGAAAAATTAGTTACCCGATCAAAGGCAATCCGAGGGATGGGCATGAGTATATTTTGTTGATGTTTTCATATAATTGTTGACTTATTTTGTTATCATGTACCGTGTATAAATTTAATGAAGAAATTAATCTTTTGTAGTCATATTTTGGCCACAGTGCCATCCCATGTAGAGACATCTTATTGGTTAGAAAGCCGAAGCTTGACTGAGATATTTATTGTAACTATCTTTCAAATATCCTCTCTCCTTATAAATAGGGGGAAGCCACACTTAAGAAAGGTTCATAATTTTTGGAAAGAAACTCTTGAGTGGACCCTTTTCCTGGTTACCAAAGGCATTGTATGAACATTGATGTATGCACTCTATTAGAGAATTTAATGGAATAATTGTGGTGATTTCAACTCCTTGATTTGCAATCTGCTTTTCTCTCCTAATATTTCCATATGTCTTTGACATTCTCCTTAGATTTCTTGTAAGTAGCAACTAGATATATTTCCATTATATGAAGATTCATTTAAGTCAAGTATTTGATAAATATTTTTAGTATTGATATGGTGATAAGGTCTTTAAAAGGCACTCCATGCATCTTAGCATCTCATAAGCCTTTCATTGCTCTCGTTTTCCTCTAAATCCAGAGATACAAAACCCTTGAATTCTAAGATTTGTTTTAATGGATTTTCTCTCTATTGTCTTCTACTATTCCATATCCATTAAAAATTGATTTGCTACAAGTTTCAATCTGCTTTGTCCACCATTGTTTGAGTATTACTACCTACGAGATTATGCACACATGTTATTTCTTACATTATGCTTTCATGAGCAGTTCTAAACCAAACCTTTTCAAACTATTCATGATATAAAACTATTACTGTTGAAAGCTCTCAAGATAAATCTACTAGCACTACTTAGGATGTCATAGGCACTAATCTATAATCAACCCAAAGGTTATCTCTATGAGGATTTTCTTATCCCTTGAAGAAACACTGCTACAGGTGCTAAAATTAGCTACAACAAACATTGCGATCAACACCCTCCAAAATTTTGCCTACACATAAATTTTGGAGCCTACTGAGTATCCTATGAACTATTGTCCGATCATAACTTCATGGTTGGTTGATGTTTTGTGTTTTATTCTTCTTCCTGTAAGATTCTAAGTGTCAAAGTTACTTGCCTACACATGTTCATTTATTGATGAATTCATAAGAACAGTTCTTGTATGAAAGCTTGAACATGCACAAAACCACCCATCAAGATAGTGTCTAGGTGATGTTAGACTCATGTCAGTAGTCAGTGCTCACTTTATTTGATAGTCTCCTTCATTTTGATTACAATTTTACTTTTAGTTCCATGACTTTTCCCAACTATTACTTTTGTGCACCTTTTCCTTCACAAGTGTTTCTTTCATGTTTACAATTATCACTTTTTCTTTCTTCCACTTTAATAAGTGTCTTTTTCATGTTATCTTCACTCTAGTGTGTGTTGTGTTCAAGGTCATTCACATTTTTAAAGTTTCATCTTCATGTTTTCCTCCTGCTCAACGCAAGTTGTAAAGGCATCAACCCTCTTACTAGGTAATGAGCGCAACTTATTCATGAGCCTCATTGATGTATAGTTTCCTCCCAACTTGTTCACTAGTCTTTTCTAAGGTCTCCTCCCTCTTAAAAGTGAAGTAGTGCTTTCTAGGATAAGTGACCTAGCCTTTCATTTCCTCCCTCACTGAAAATCACATTCCAAATGAACAAGAAGCCACTATTGGAGGGGATTGTTCCCTCCCAAGCCTAAGCGCACTTCAGAAAAACAAAACACACTTTAGTACAACGAAGCACACTTCAAAAAAAGGAAGCATACTTTGGAACAGAAAAATACACTTGAGAATAATGAGGTGCACTTCAAAACAACAAAGCGCACTTCAGAACAACAAGGTGCACTTCAGGATAGAAAGAATCCTCGACCTCTTAAAAAGAGCATGGCGCAGTCATGAAGTACGAAGTCTTCATCCTTCCTTCCCTTAGGACACATGGCATAGTCACGAAGTTTAAAGCCTTCATTTAAGCACACTCCTTTGACTCTAATAATTTCACCCTCCTTGAGCACTCAAATTCAACTTGAACCAATGAGTGATTTCCCCTTCATGCTTCAACTATGCGCCCTGCACCCTCCTAGTTCCTCTTGAGAGCACAAGTGCATTGGGAAGGATCGAAGAATGATCCCTTATCCCTTCATTATGTGCCCTTACACCCTCCTTAGTACCTTTAAGTGCAAAATCACATATCAAACCCATGAATGATTTTCCTTCATGCTTCGACAGTGCGCCATGTGCCCTTGAGGTCTTTCTCTATCTTGCTTGAGAAAACAAGTGCACCTTGAAGGAATATTGTGAGCCTTGACCTTCCACTACCTTCAACGTAGTCAAAATGAACAGTGGAGCCTTCCTAAGCCACTGAATATTTTTACTACACCCTCCTAATCAAGCCTCCTTCTTTTAACCTTCTCACAGGCCTATCATGAGCTGGTCATTCCATGAGCTAGATCGTGATAGAATATATGATTTTAAGGCTGATGTTTCCTTGTCATGAATTATTTTCATTGGTTGGAGTAACTTCTTAGAATGTAAAGGTGATTCTTAAAGTGGATAGTAAGGAGAAAACATGAAGAAACACCTGCGAAGAAGAAGAAAAAAAGAGCTATCATGGAGACATGAAGCAGACCATGGACCAAGATAGAAAGAAGACATTGGATGATGAATTAGAGGATTCAAAAACTCATCCAAGGCCCTTTGGAGGGTGAATATAGGAAACAGAGTGGATATTTCATGAATATGAATCATAGATTAGATCTACCATCTGTAATGTAAGATGAAGAAACAAGGAAGACAGTTTGGCATCCCCACCTCATCATGAAGTCCATGTCACCATTGTCGAGTTGTAACTTGTACATGTGCCATAATAATGGTCAATGTGTGTCTATGAGTCATGCCACATCATGTGGAATGTAATGATGTAATTATCAAAGGGAAAAGGACAAAATGCAATATGTGGAATCCCAAGAGTCACATTGTAATATATGTACAAAAATGTTGTATAGAAGTCCAAAAGTCATATAGAGAAGTCCAAAAGTCATCTAGAAGTTCAATAGTTGCATAGAAGTCAAAAGGTCATAATAGAAGTCCAAGAGCCATGAAGGTAACTCAAGAGTCACGGGGATATGAAAGGTCATTCCCCTTGTTATAAAAGAAACCTAATAAATCAAGAAAAAGGTTTCTAGAGGATTTAATCTTTGGAGAAGCAAGAATTTATTTAATGTTCCAATACTGGAACTAGTTCCTCATTATTGTAATTGTGTACTTTGATCTTTCCCGTAATTGAAATTCAATGATCCAACACATCTTCGTGAATGTATCACAAATGTTTGAGGAAATTTTTTTGTATCTTTATGATATCTGTTTTTTTCATATGTACTAGAGAAATTGAACTATTTTGGTGGCTTTGGTACTCATATTATTGAATGTATGTTGTATTCTCTTTAATAATTGTTATGTGAACTATTTTTCTAACAAATATTTTCATGCTTTCACGTGTCTATCTTAGTTTAGTACTATTATTTCCTTTCAGAGACTCACTCTCCTCTCTCGCTCATGAAGGTCCCCTTTTACACATTGCAATCAATGTTTCAAAATGTCAACTTAATTGCTTGTTCAATTTTTATGTGTATAATATCTTATGTTATCTGTTGAAACCAAGGCGAACCTTACAGTTATGGTGGTCAGGCTGATACTCTAGTTTGGGCTCCTACTCCAAACAGTGTGAATTCTAATTGGGACTTCACATTGGGGAGACCCCCTGTATGTTGGTAGTATCTAGCACCATCAACATTTTGGTGCTAGAAGGAGGGCCAGATGACAAGTTGTGCCCATTGATTCATTTTGAATCTCTTATCTTAAATGGATCTTTCCCAAATCATGATCTTGTAGAGTTTTTCTAACCTATATCCTAGTAAACATTCAATATCCATGGAATTTTTTTGTGTCTTATCTCAATCCATGTTTAATGGCAAAGGTGGTACATTTTTATCCAAACACATAAATTATTTTCTTAGGTTTTCTAAATCCCATGAAATTGATGATGAAGATGTTCTATGTATTATATTCACCCTCACCTTTGAAGGTCATGTTAATAAATGGTGGCATACCTTGCCATATTCTTCCTACCATTCTTTTCATCAATTTCTTAAGGATCTTCATGAAGATTTTGATAGGTATGATTATAGAGATGTTTATAAAATAATCAATCATCTTAGAATGAAACCTAATGAATCAATTGAGGATTTGTCTAACATATTCCTTCACTTATGTTGTGAGTTTTCTGAAGAAGATATGGATTGGGATTTATTTAAGAAAAAGTTTGAACATTTGGTTCGGATTTATTTGAATCAGTCTGAATCTAAACCGCTGGATGTTCATGTCTCCCCAAATTTTGTAAATTTTGAGACACCTCAAATTTCAGAGGAGGAACTTACAATTCATTTTTTTCCTTGGCCTCCTCCTTTTCCAATACCAATTTGGGTACTTTCCTGTGATAATGTTGAAATTTGAAAATCTACAAATCAGATTGTTGATCCACCTCTTTAACCTTCATCCATTTCTCATCATCCAAGTCCAATGGAGGAAACTTTGGAATGGTTCATGGAGCCTAAGATGGAGGCTAGTCCTATGATCTAGCAAGATGATATTAACACACATAACCCAAATATTAACTTTGACTTTGATTGTTGTCCTTCTCTACCACCTCATTCTTATAACCCCTTGCCCCTTGATCTGCTTAATTTTCAATTTTCCAATCTAAATAACAATCAGGAGAAAGGTAGTCACATTTCACAGAAAGAGGAGAAAGAAAGTGAGGATTGTTTTTATCTTTCTTCTCTTTTTCGAAATATTCCATGTCAAGATAAATATATCCCATCCTTGAATGATTTTGAAGCTATAAATCTCAATGATCAATCAAATGAAATTGGATTTCCTAATCAGTCTGGAGTATTCGAAAACCTTCATTCTGATGATTCTAACTCCATTATTGTATGTAATGATGGTTTCTCAAGTGCACCTTTGATCTTTCAGTTTCTCATGAAAAAATTGTTTCGAAATATTTAGATCTCAAATTTAATTCAGTTAAAGAATATGTTCTTATTAAAGCTTCCACTTCAACTTGTTGAAAAGTGTAACTAGGTTCGGTCTTCATAATGGAATGTAATTGTGACTTTTGTAAATGATGTAATGAAGAAAATAAAATTATTTTTGTATGCCTTTCTTCATGGCTTTCATGAGAAAGTGATTTTATTCTAGATGGATCCCATTGAGATCCTTATGATTGGTCATTAAAAATCAAAGATCCCATGACATGTATGAAGAGCCCTTCTTGGGCATGTAATAAATATATTTGATTGAGTTAATAAGACTGTATCAAAGCTCTCCAATAATAAGCACTATCTCTCTTCCTCATGTCGGTTTCAAAGATGAAGTAAAGATCGTGTAGGGTTACCTTATGAAGACACAACAGTTCACATTGGTCATGTTGGCCTAATATAACGGACAAACCAGTATATATAACAACCCTAGCCTATTCCTCAAGACAGAGATTTTTGTATACCTCTCTGATTTTTTCGGATGGGTAGAACATAAAATTATTTAGACATCTCTTTTTAGTTCATATAAGGTGATAAACTAAAGTTTGGACATCTTCATGACTTCGGGAGGAAAACTAGAAGTAAATGGTTTGAATACTACTATAGGGAAGGGAATATGGATCCCTCTGGAATTCGTATGTCATATCATAGTACACAGTTTAGACAAAAGAGAAGAGACAGCAAATGTTTGTCTAGCATATAGTCTGGATAATCCATAATGAAAAAAGCTCAGATATGTCTTTTTGTAATCTCGGGTAACCAATGACAGTATGAATATCAAATCTCTGGGTAAAATGGTTCATTGCTAGAACAAAAAGTTAGAGTTTGAATGAGGGTATCTATACCACAACTAGATGATGTATAGAAGCCACAGTTTGGTGATGTTAAGGAGATGACATTAAGAAAAATATTACAGTATCATGCTAATGCTGCAGTAAGGACAGTTTGGTGACAAGATAGTGATATGGTACAGTTCCATCTCAAGTGTATCAATTTTTCGTTTCCATCATATTATACTTAGAAAGGATATAATCCCAATGCGTAAGAAGAATATAAAGGAGGAACGCGAAGATATTTAAGAGAGCTAGTGTCTTGATCTTGGAAGCGGCTAATAGGTCAATGGTCTTGGTCTTGGTATTCGTCATTTGGAATATCCATAAGTAGAATTTGTGCAAGTTTACCTCTTAAAGAGTGAGAGGTTTTGGCCCTGGCTCATAGCCTACATGTTGTGTCTCTTGTCTATTTATGTTCATGCATTGGTTATTGTTTGATGAAGAAGAACATTAATAATATAACATGAAGAAGATCCTAATCTAAATAAGTAAAAAGAATTCACAAACAGTCACAAAGGAAGATAAAGCATCTATTGCTAATGTCCTAGATTTCTCAACATGTTAACAAATATAAGGTGCTAAAGTAAAAGGAAGGACATCTAATCAAAGAGACACTCAAGGATAAAGTTTCAAGAAAGTCGTATAAGAAAGTGGAAGGTTATTAAAGAAAAAGATCAAGATCTACTTTGAAGAATAAAACCCTAGATCAAAGAAGATGTCTACAACAACAAAATTTCTGGATCCTCTAGACCACAAATACCCTCATCACGTTATCTATAAATAAAGGTAGCTCGAAGGACTTTAAAGATGAAGATCACATCATATTGAATAAATTCAAAACCCTAGAAGCAATTATGATCTGCACTCATTAGCAACCAAAGAAGGTGAAGTATTTTGAGGACAAAGAAGTCTAGAAGGCATTTCCATCATCTTCAAAAGCTACAATGAAATTTCCCTTGCATTGAAGTTAGGATTCTCTTCTTATCCTTGAAGAATATCATTTGAGGTAGCAACAAAAAATCACCATCAACAAAGATAGCTAGATCTAAAGGCATTGACACCATAAAAAGAGCAATCTCCTTTATTAAAGAAACACCTTTTCATTTGGAAGAATATCATCCAAAAGGGAGCACTAATACATCTTCTTCAACCATCATCAAACTCGTAAGGTTGAAGATTTTATCTTCACTAGTAAAGTAAGTATCTTTCATTATTTAATCAAATTTGGTAAAATGACTTCGTATTTGCGAGGAGATCTATAAGGTAGTTGGGTCATCAATCTTCCTTGCATGGAAAAAGGAGGATAAACATTGTCCTCGAAGAAAGTGAAGACATTGAACACATCAATTAAAAAGGTCTCCTATGAATACATGGAAAGTGATTCTTATGAAAGGTCCCCTCATATAGTAGTATTGGAGACATCACAGAGATGTATATGATAAGATTATAAGACTATTCTCTAAAGATGCAATAAAGAAGGTCACATGACTTAGATATTATCTACACAAAGTTGAAGGTATCAAATAATGAAGGGATATCTTAATAAGGTCTCAACTACGAGATATGGGAGATATGATAAGAAGATAATCATCATTGTTATAAATGAAATAAGTTATGAACAAAGTAACAAATGTCCATGGGGATATGAAAGTCACCTCATTTGATAACTTGTGGTTTCTATGGAAGATAGAAGAATACAAGTTGAGGGAAAAAGTGTTGAAGGTTAAAGGACTCAAAAATTTGCAGGAAGGAAAGGGAAATTTGAAAACTTTGGTCCTCTGAAAAGAAATAAGAGCATAGATGACATTCAATGCTATGGATGTAAAATTATGAACATTACAAGAAAGATTGTCCTAAAGGGATAATATCAAAAGAAAGAGTAGAAGCCCATATAACTGAAGAAGTGGAGGAAGATGACGAGAATAAGTTCAAGGAAAGAGGAATTAAGAGATCTCTACTACGCTAAGATAGTCTCCCTCACAAAAAGTCTTGACATGGCTTCTAAATATTATGTTATAGGATATGGATATAATAAATAATAATATGCATCATTGCATCATGGAAGAATTAGAAAAAAGAGCTCATGACATCACCATAGGAAACATGAAGGATGTCTGGAAAAAAATCATTGGTAGTAAAATATTAAGAATATAGCTCTTGGGAACCTCATTGCAAAATTAAGGAAAGAAATAAGTCATCCATGACAAGGCTCATCATACATCCAATCAAAAAGGAAACATCTTTCAGATAGGGATATGCAAGATCCTCATGATTCTCTGGTGGATCCTTATTGGAGGGTTCACCAATCTAGAGAGGAATCAAGTTTTTCATCAGGAACTCCAACTTGTGGAGTTCATGGGATGATGGTATGATGACATAAGAGATGAAGTAGATCAAGGGGTTGAACATATTTTTCAATCAAGGAACCTACTGAAACAAGCCTAGATGACCTAAAGGTAAATCAGGTATGTATGCTTGTATTTAATATTATAATGTCATGTCGTAAGGTTGAAGGTAACATGGATCACTACATATATATTGAGAAGCATGATCAAAGGAAAAAGGATATCCTCGTATGAAATGATGCAGGAAGTCATAGATGACACTAGATGAAATCAACATAATATGTCCTCATATGAAGTATGAGGTGATTGACTACAATTAAGGAACTCTGATTGGAAGCTTCTGGAATGAAATGTGTGAAAGGAAGGAAGAGATCATGAGGTATGAAACCATGGTAAATGGGATCAACATCTATAAGACCAAAAAATATTTGACTAGGAAATCTCCCAGAAAGATATGAAGGCTCTGATGGAAGTCTAAAAAAGATGGAGACCCTTGACAATGGATACTAATTTGGGAGATGTGTCAACATGTATGTAGTATGTTGATAGCTATAGGAAGATGTCATGAAGAAAGACCATCACAAAGGTAATTTTGATCTAAGTGTTCATTTCTTATTTTTGAACAAATATTTGGATGGGCTTATGCAGGATTGCCAAAGGGAATAACTATGGAAGACTTCCAAAAGGACCATTTATGAGGATGTAAGATCCTTCTAAAAATATGGCATGAAGAAAGAAACATGATGTGAAGCAAGGTCATATGAAGATTGATGGATCACTTTCTGACAAAAGGAATGATGACATGACTAACTCATGAATGAAAGTGATGGATGGTCTATTCCCTATGAAAAAAGCCACAAAAGACGAAGACTCTTAGACAAAGAAATTATGACATCAAAGGAAGGATCTCTTCAAGCATCTGGTCGAGGATTTGTTGTACTTCCCTAGTTAAGAGGGAGTCTGGAAGCAAGTTTCTTACTTGGAAGAAAATTGGAAATTCCTAAGCTAAGAGGGAGCTTAGGTACATTCCTTATGTAGGAATGAGTACATTCCATTATTGGAATTGATATGTCCTCCCTAACTGAGAGGGAGAGATAGACACATCATTCTAGTCTTCAACTGGGAAGCCAGAATGGAGGATTAGGTAATCATATGGCATCCGTTACTCTTTGAGGATGCGATAGGGAATCCAAGATAAGAGTAGTCTTGGATCAATATTCTTTAAGGACTGACTATCCAATATAAGCATAGTCCAAATAAGTTCATACTCTATGAACACCCAGGTGGAGTATGTACCTTGAGAGACAACGATTTTAGTGTCTATGAATCATTGGTATCACCAACATTGTTCTCTGATCATGTGGATAGAGTTGTTAGTCAAGGCCTTTCTATGTGACAATTCTAGTTGATATGATGCTAGACAGATGGGTTACCAATCTTATTCTTCTTATGATAAATTCTTCAAATTGAGAATGACCAGGTACCATTATGAATACCTCCCTAGTTAAGAGGGAGTGGTGAAAAGTGTAACTAGGTTCAGTCTTCATAATGACATGTCATTGTGACTTTTGTAAATGATGTAATGAAGAAAATGAATTTATTTTTGTAAACCTTTCTTCATGGATTTCATGAGAAAGTGATTTTATTTTAGATGGATCCCATTTAGAGCCTTAGGATTGGTCATTAAAAGTAAAATATTCTATGTCATGTATGAAGAGACCTTATTGGGCATGTAACAAATGTATTTGAGTTAATAGGATTGCCTGAAGCTCTCCAACAACAAGCACTAGCTCACTTCCTCATGTTGATTTCAAAGATGAAGTAAATATCATGTCATCTTACCTTATGAAGACAAAATGGTTCACATGGTTCATGTTCACTTAATATAATGGAAAAACCACTATATATAGCAACCTTAGCCTATTCCTCAAAAAACATATTTTCGCATCTCTCTGAGTTTTTTGGATGGGAAGAACAGAGAATTATTCAGACATCTCTCTGTAGTTCGAACAAGGTGATAAAATGAAGTTCGGAAATATTCATGACTTTGGGTGGAAAACTAGAAGTAAACAGTTTGAATACTACTGCAGTGAAGGGAATATGGATCCCTCTAGAATTTGGATGTCATATCATAGTACACAATTCAAACAAAAGAGAAGAGACAATGGAGGTTTCTCTAAGATATAGTTTGGATCTCCATAGTAAAAGAAGCTCGGATATGCCTCTTTGTAATCTCGGGTAAATAGTGACAGTATGAAGATTGTATCTATGGGTAAAATATCTCTTTTCTACAACAATATGATAGAGATCGAATGAGGGTATATATGCCACAACTAGATGATGTATAGAAGCCACGATTTGGTGATGTGAAGGAGTTGACATTAAGAAAAATATTATAATGTCTTGCTAATGCTATAGTAAGGATAATTTGGTGACTATATAGTGATATGGTACAGTGGCATCTCAAGTGTGTCAAATTTTCATTTCTAATCATATTATGTTCATAAAGGAGATGATCCCAATGCATAAGAAGAACCAAAAGGAGGAAGGAGAAGACAATCAAGAGAGCTAGTGTCTTGATCTTGGAAGTGACTAATAGATTAAGGGTCTTGGTCTTGGTATTCGTCAATTTGAATCTTTATAAGAAGAATTTGTGAGGGTTTTCCTCTCAAAGAGTGAGTTTTTTGTCTTGGCTCATAGCCTACATGTTGTGTCTCTTATCTATTTATGTTCGTTCATTGGTTATTTTTTTATGAAGAAGAACATTAATAATCTAACTTGAATAAGATCTTAATCCAAATAAGTAAAAATAATTCACAAACAATCACAAAGGAAGAGAAATCATCTATTGCTAATGCCCTATATTTCTCAACACAACCCACTATCGCTTGTTCCCTATTGTTTGTAATGCATTAAATTGTGAAGGAGATACTACTTTCTCTTCAAATTCATCATATAATGAGTTGGATTTTGAGTTGGCATAAGGTAGTGATGTCATCCATGATGAAGAATAAGGTAAGCATCTTATCAAGTATCCATTCCATTCCTTATCATTTCCAATTTAAATTGGCATGAAAAAAATTATTCTATCGAGGTTACTCCTGAGATTTGTTGGATCTATCCATCCTTAGATGTTCAATTAGAAGAATCTTGTGACTTAAGTAATCTCTTTGTTGAAGACATAAATTATGAAAAAATCAGAAATTTAGATGGTGACCATTTGGAATGTAGTGGTCCAGTTGAAATTATTGATGGAAATTGTCCACATATGATGCATGATTTTAGGCAACCTTCAATATATAATTCTCCAATTATTGAAATTTAAGGGTCTCACCAGGAAGTTGAGGCACTTCAACTACCATTGATGTTTATGTCAGGTTCTCGTGAATCTGGTAAGATCCACAAACTAAGTCAAATCTAGATTCTCTTGCTTGATTCTTTCCTTTGCATGGTTTCACTGGATGTAAATTCCTTCTTTAAAGTTGCGTGGCGTTTCAGATATAGCTGTATTAACTCTCACTATTTGGTTTTTGATCAGATTGAAGACTCTATTTTAGTTAGTTCATCTCCATGCAAATATCTTGTATCAAGCTCAGGTTTGGAGTGCATACCTTTCATGAATGAACAAAACTATGAAGTTGATCATTATAAAGATTATCAATGGCCAAAGGATTCATCCCTATTAGATGTCTTTCAAAGTAATAAGATCCTAATCCTTCTTGTGAATATTCTGATACTAATTAGTTTATTTGTGGCACCATATACCCTCTTCAGTGTTAATAAATACTTGTGTTATTTGCCAAATCAAGGTCCTCTTTTTCATCCACTACATTTTGACTGGTTTCATGTGCTTTCCATATTGACATTCCTTTTTAATGATTATGTTGCAAGTCCATTTTCTAACTAGTCACAAGTAGATGGTTTTTCACATCCAAGATGTGAGGAAGATGATTCCTTCATTCAAAGAAATTACAAATTTTTTCAAATTGATCTACCTTTGTTGTCTCCTAACCAATAATATTATTCCTTAATTAGCCCATCTAATCATGGTTCTTGTTATCTCTGTTATACAACAATGATTCTCTAAGGTCTAAGACATACTTGCTCTTCTCGGTTGTCTTCAAAGGGAAGCTTGCATTTAGTCATTTGCTCCTTTTTCCTCTTCCCGTTCACCCCTAAAACCTCTCCACTCCCCGAATAAACCCTCTAAAATCTGACAAAGCCCCTTTTTAGCCCCAACCCTTAAGCATGAAGTGCAAGCCTTCCATAAGACCCAACCATATAACTTGGCGCTTTCATAACCCATCGCATTTAATTGCAGCCATTGATCACCGCCCCTCGATCTAACAGTCTCCACCACCTTCCCCACTCATTAACCCATTATCTCTTTCGTCGTCCAATTGTTCCTACCGCACGATCCAACGTCATTCACTTTCCCTGCCACCAAAAATTACCCGTGCTTTAACCTGTGGGGAAAGCGGTTTCCCTCCCGTCACATCTACCATGCATCGGCCGATGAATGGGATCACGCGGCCATGTACGTTTACCGCTTCCCTCCAATAAGTTGTTGGGTCCCTATAATACTAGTGACTACCCCATTACTATTGTAGTTGTACCCCTTATTAATATTGTTGCACCCATATTATCCCCATATTTTTATTACTGTGCCCCATAGAATCCCTCTATTGTTATTTTTGTGGCTTTATATTATTATTGTTAGGTCGGCTGGGTTATATTGTGACTCCTTAGACTCCTATATATAGAAAGGAGGTTTTTTCATTTGAATCATCCAAGAATTGTTCATTTATGTAATGTAAAGGAGGTTTCCCCCTCGAAGAGGCTGAATTCTAAGGCGTTGATCTATCTTTTCTATCTTTTTCTTGAGCTGGTTTCATAACATTTGGTATCAGAGCTTTGGATTCTAGGGTTTCGCTGCTCCAAACAGGTCATCGTGGCATTTTTGCTATAAATTTTTTTTCTGAAATGTTTCATAATTAAAAAAAAAAAACCATTTGAGAATAAATCACACTAAACCTCGGGTCTAAATTTCAGAGTTGTTCGCGCTATATTGGCGGAGATATGATCTGAGGAAGTTGTTCTTTTTGCAGACTCCTGAATTGCATTCCAAACAGGTGACCTGGGGAAAAGCATCATAACTTTCTCTCTGGGGATCGGATTGAAATTCTATAAGAAGGTACAGAAAGAGGACAGACTATAGTTTCTTGTATGCATTTTTTTAGATCCAAAGGTCGAAACAGTGACTCGTGGCAAGTCATACAAGTTCTCTCTACTAAACTAGTCTATAATCAAGTCACTGTGGGAGATTTCGCATAGCTCTTCCTTGTAGAATCCAATTTGGGTCAGACTTGTGGCATTGGAAATAGGACACAGAGGGCTACTGCAGGTCACAAATTCAGATCTAGATGATTGGAAAGCCCAGAGATACATCAGAGGCAATATCGAGCTCCTACAAAGTGAAAAAAGGTGTGTAGATTTTCTTAAATTTTTGCTTAAGCTTGGTTTGAAAATTTATTTTGAAGGAATTCAAAGGGAATAGTAGAGAATTATTATTGATAACTGATGCCCCGCGGAAAGAAAATTCAAACACCTAGTAAGGAACCTGAAAGCTCTAGCATGACTCATGAAGAAGAGGAAGAAGTGCAACAACTATCCTTTGCACAAAAAGGAACAAAATCTAAGATGGATGGTTTAAAGAAAGGCGTAGAAGCTAAGATGGATTGTTTAAAGAAAGGTGTAGAAGCTAAGATGAATGATGTGGAAGCTAAGATGGATGATTTGAAGATAGATTTGAAGACAGACATGGAAGAATTGAAGATAATTATGAATAAGTTGCTACAAGAAAGGGTCACTAATGGTGAAGGGGTAGTAAAGGAAACTCATGATGAGAACAAAAGAAATGTTAATCATGATTCCATAGAATCTAATGTTGGATCAAAGACCCACCATATTCCAAAAATCGATATGAGGAAGTTTGATGGCAAGGATCCCGCAACATGGATATTACAGATGGAGCAATTTTTCGATCTCAATAATGTGCAAAACACACAAAAGGTACATATTGCAACTTTATAGTTGGAACCAAATCAGTTTGTATGGTATCAATGGCTTTGCTCTGATATACAATTTATCACTTGAGAAATTTTTACGGAAGAATTGATAGCACATTATGAGGATACAAAAAGCAACACTTTTTTTAGCCAATTGATAAGTCTCAAACAAAAGGGTTCAATAATGGAGCACATTGAGGAGTTCCAAAAATTGAACATAAGGGTAAAAGATATTCCAGAGGAGCATAGGATTGATGTTTTCATAGGGTCTTTAAAGGATAATATCCAACATGATGTTCGCCTTTGGGAACCTGATTCATTAGAGAAGGCATTCAGGTTAGCAAGAAAAATGGAAAGCAAAATTATGGCAACCAGGAAGCATACCACTCACAACAATAAAGATGGAAGTGTTGTTGCCGCTAGTCATCCACAACCTATAAGGTTGACACCACAACAATTGGAAGAAAAAAGAGAAAAAGGGCTTTGTTACAGTTGTGATAGCAAATACACTAAAGGTCATAACTGTGCTGAGAAGAAATTATTCTACATAGATTGTGAAGAGGAAGAAGAAAATGAGCAAGAAAGGTCAAAAGAAGAGGATATACTCCAAGAACAAAGCCTAGATAAAGAAGAAATGAATCTGACCATATCTTGTAATGCATTGTCAGGAATTACACTCCTCAAACCATCAAGATAGAAGGACAAATCAAGAAGAAAAAGGTAATAGTGTTGATTGATTCGGGAAGTACCCACAATTTTATTCATTGTAAGGTAGCAGAGAATTGAATTTCTTCTTATATCCAGCACCAGAGTGTCAAGTGATGGTTGCAAATGGAGGAACAATAAATTTCTTGAGAAAGTTCCATAATATCAAGCTATCCATGGGAGAATATGTATTGACTAGCCCAATTCTTTCCATTCCAATGGGAGGTGTTGATGTTGTACTAGGAGTCCAATGGCTACAATCCTTGGGTACAATAGCTTTTAATTTTCAAGAACTTTTCATGAAATTTTCTGTGGAAGGAAAGGAATTTGAATTAAGGGGTATTGTAGGGAAACCGGGAAAGATAATTAGCTCTAACGATATGACAAAGCTTCTAAAAAGGGAACAAAGAGGTGTAATTGCACAATTATGTTCGCTAGATGTGTCCACAGTGGAATCATCTATTTCTCCAGATCTCCAAAAAGTCTTGGACAATCATTCCAAGGTATTTGAGACTCCCAAAGGTCTCCCACCTATTCTTGATCATGATCATGCTATTCATCTAATTCCAGGAAGTGTTCCTCCAAACATCAGACCATACAGATATCCCTATGCCCAAAAGAGTGAAATTGAACGTATGGTTGCATAAATGCTAGAGGTTGGTATAATTCAACCAAGTCAAATTTCTTTCTCTGCTCCACTCGTATTGGTGCACAAGAAGGATGGATCATGGCGCATGTGTCCGGATTATAGGGAGCTCAACAAGCTCACTATTAAAGATAAGTTTCCCATTCCTGTCATGGATGAATTACTAGATGAATTGCATGGATCAATTTACTTCACCAAGTTGGATCTTCGTTCAGGATATCATCAAATCAGAATGAAGATTGAAGACATTCCAAAAACAACATTAGAACTCATGAGGGTCATTATGAATTTTTGGTCATGCCTTTTGGCCTTACCAATGCACCTTCAACATTTCAAGGTTTGATGAATTCAGTTTTCAAACCATTCCTTAGAAAATTTTTGTTAGTATTCTTTGATGATATACTAATCTACAACAAGTCTTGGAAGGATCATGTTGAACATGTTGACAGGGTGCTACAACTATTGGAGGAGAAACAATTATATGCAAAAAGATCCAAATGTTTCTTTGGAGTACAAGAGGTGGAATATCTGGGTCATATTGTATCTCATGAAGGAGTTAAGGTAGACCCTAGAAAAATTAAAGCCATTAAGGAATGGAAAATTCCCACATCCATAAAGCATCTGCGAGGATTTCTCGGGTTGACAGGGTATTATCGCAAGTTTGTTAAGAATTATGGGAGAATAGCAGCACCTATAACAACATTATTGAAGAAAGATGCATTTTCATGGACTCCAGAAGCAACAAAGGCATTCGAACATCTTAAAGAGGCAATGTGCCAAGCACCGGTCTTAGCTACACCAGACTTCACAAAAACCTTTATTGTGGAATGTGATACTTCAGGAAATGGAATTGGTGTTGTTTTAATGCAAGATGAAAGACCCATTGCTTTTGAAAGTCATCCAATCAAGGGAAATTTTTTACACAAAGCTATTTATGAGAAGGAAATGTTGGCAATACTCCATGCACTTAAGAAATGGTGACCCTACCTAATGGGAAGACACTTCAAGGTAAAAACGGATCATGATAGTCTTAAATACTTTTTAGAACAAAGATTTTCCTCTGAAGAGCAACAAAAGTGGGTCACAAAGATGTTGGGTTATGACTTTGAAATCATCTACAAAAAAGGGAATCAAAATGTGGTGGCAGATGCACTCTCAAGAAAGGATGAGGATGTGGAAGCATTGTTGTGCGCCATTTCTATTATCTAACCAGATTGGATAAATGAAGCAAGGGAGGAATGGAAGAATGACGAAGAAGTGTGGGCACTTATTCGAAAGTTACCACAATATTCCAGTATGTCTGATACATTTGGATGGAAAAATGATTCGTTATGGTACAAATATTGCTTATACCTCTGTAAGAATTCCTAGCTAAAACAAAAGATTCTTATGGAATTGCACACTTCTCCCTTAGAAGGGCACTCAGGATTTTTAAAAACTTACCACAGGGTTAAGAAGGAATTTTTTTGGGATCGCCTTAAAGAAGATATTCAAAAGTTTGTGGCGGAATGCTTGGTTTGCCAACAAAATAAAGTTGAAACAATTAAGACACTGGGTCTATTACAACCTTTATCCATTCCAAGCCAACGTTGGGAGGAGGTTTCAATGGATTTCATCACAGGTTTACCCAAGTCTGAGGGAAAGAGTGTCATCATGGTGGTAGTTGACAGACTTACCAAGTATGCACACTTTTGTGCATTATCACGTCCATTTAAAGCCAGTACAGTTTCTACTGCATTTATGGAAACAATTCAAAAGATACATGGAAAGTCAAAGATTATTGCAAGTGACAGATATCCCATTTTCACTGGAAATTTTTGGACAAAATTATTTTCTTGTCTTGGTACTCAGTTAGCTCATAGCTCATCTTATCATCCTCAATCTGATGGGCAAACTAAGATAGTAAACAAATGTTTGGAAGGATATCTTCGTTGCTTTGTATCTGATAAACGGACACAATGGGTCAAATGGTTGCCTCTGGCTAAATGGTGGTATAACACTTCCTTCCATACATCAACAAAAATGACCCCATTTATGGCACTTTATGGGTATCAGCCACCATCCATCACATCATATTTAAGAGAAAATTCCATGGTTCAAGCAGTGGAACATCACATTGAACATCAACAACAAGTCCTCCAACTCCTAAAGGATAACCTCGTGTTGGCACAGAATAGAATGAAACAACAGGCAGATCAACATCGTAGCGAAAGAAGTTTTGATGTAGGTGATTGGGTATTCCTACGGCTAAAACCATATAAGAAAATTTCCCTCAAGCAAGCTAAGAAGGATAATAAATTATCACCAAAGTATTATGGTCCATACAAGGTGCTGCAAAAGATTGGTACTATGGCATACGAATTGGAGCTTCCTGCAGCTTCTCGATTGCACCCATTTTTCCATGTTTCATGTTTAAAGAAGGTTATAGGTGACAAGCTCCCAGTTCAAACAATATTGCCAGAACTTGACGAGGAAGGAAAAATTATATTGGAACCGGAAGCAGTAACAGAAACAAGAACACGATAGCTACGAAATCAATCAATTTCGGAGTATCTTATCAAGTGGAAGAACTTATCCACTGAAGATTCCACATGGGAGGATGAGAATTTTATACAGAAGCATCTAGAACTTCTCAAGCGTTGAGGACAACAATTTTTTGAAGGAGAGGGGCATGTTGGGTCCCCATAACACTAGTGATTACCCCATTACGATTGTAGTTGTACCCCTTATTAATATTGTTGTGCCCTATTATCCCCATATTGTTATTATTATGCCCCATAGAATCCATCTATTGTTATTTTTGTGGCTTTATATTATTATTGTTAGGTCAGTTGGGTTATATTGTGACTCCTTAGACTCCTATATATAGGAAGGATGTTTTGTCATTTGAATCATCCAAGAATTGTTCATTTATGTAATGTAAAGGAGGTTTCCCCCTCGAAGAGGCTGAATTCTAAGGCGTTGATCTATCTTTTTCTTGAGCTGGTTTCATAACATAAGTTGTGTGGGGAATACCGCCCACTGCTCAAACCATTTTTCTTGGCCGTTAAACCCTCGCGCATCTTCTGCCCTCGATCATCATTGGATCTGACCATATGAGATCCAAGGGCCCTCATTCATTCCACTCTCATATCTCCTGTTGACTTCTACAAACCAATCGTCGTCGTTCATCTGTTTCATCCAACGGCCTGCAATCGTCCTCCACCTCACCTTCCCAATAGCCCTTGTCATGTTGTATCTGTCATCCATCTACGCAATCCAACAGTTAGCCTCGTTCCTCCATTCAGTTTGTCCACCCGCCAGGAAGTCCACACTCCTTAACTGCTCTATGCACCCAAAGGACGAGCATAATCAGTTCCCAGTACCGTTTGTGGTAGATCCTCAACCACTGCATTCAAGAAGTAGAATGGCCGAGCGAAAAAGGACCAGCCTTCAGCAGTTAAAGCATTCAGTAGTTATGGAGCATTCTTTCATACGACATTCCACCTGCTTAAGAAGGATAGCAGAATATCATAGAAGATCAAGTCCGTTCACCAAAGCAAGTAGATTGCAGCAGAGACCCATGCTAGAGAGTTAAAGCGGTTGGTGGTCAATTATGATCCCTCCACGCTTTGATCAGTAGAGCATTTTTGTAATCAAACTCTATATATACACCAGAAACAAGATGTAATCAGGGTTGATGGTTATTGTTTTGATGTAAGGTTCAACTTCTGGAGATTGTAACTACTTTGATACTTGCAGCGTCTGGTCTTCATTTTCAACTAATACAAGCTTATTTTGCTGTTAATTTCTCACTTTCCATTTCTACTATGTTCTAGGCTGTGCCTGTTATGCATTTATTCATGTGCTCTTGATATTTAGCATTAGAGGGGTTGTCATCCCACGTCTGTGTTGAAGTCTAATATGTAGCATTGAATGTGTTATGCAGATTTCTGTTTACTTAGTGCCATAGAGTTGTCATCCTATCTCTGCATTAGGAGATAGATTTGCAGACCTCTTTACTAGTTGCAGCCAGCCATCACAAGGTCTTATGAAACTGCTAGTGTGGTCAGTATTCTCCATGTACACCTAATCCTCAAACTGTGAGTAATTGGTGGCCTAAAGCCTTCTAGTCTGGGGGTGTTCACCCATGTCTAGAGTTAAGCATAGTAGAAGTGGTTATCTGGCTTGAATATGCATCAACCCTTCCGTTCATCCATTTCCAACATTTTTTTGAGTTTGTAATGTTCTCGAGCATCTATAAGATACAACCTAGGAGAGTTTCTTGGGGTGATAACATTTATTGGCGTTGTTGCCGGGGAGAGGAGATGGAAGCTCAACTTCCCTGGGAGAACAACATAGTTCCAGATTTTGATGATAGACAAAGTCTGGGCACATTTCTGGTTGTAATCATCTATCTGGTGACTCCACTAGAGGAAGACCAACCTTTGGCGACTCCACATCATAGTCCTGGCTCAGTTTGCGAGGCACACTCGAAGAAATCCTCAGAAATCACCAGTTGTTCCAGTGCCTGACCCTAAGAAGATTGTTAAACTGAAGAAAACATCGCAAAAAGGAGCATGATGATCAGGTAAGCCCAAGAAATCTTATCTATCTCTGCATGAGGAATTTGTTGTTGAGAATACACAATTTGAAGATATAAAGCCTAGTATTGCTAGTGAAAAAATACCTGCAGAGATTCATATAGCTCCTTGTCCATTTAGTTCCCCTTTGAATCTCAGTCCAAAGAAAGCTTCCCATACAGTCCATAGCATTCCGTTGTCTCTGTCATCCATTTCATTGTTTCATACTTCTCAATCTACCAGTATCCTTTCACCTACCCCAATCATGGCAGGACAACAAGCACCTATGAAGATGGAAAGAAGTATTGCTGCTAGGTATGGACCCATGGTCTTGCCTATTCCTTTGAATGCCATGCTTGCAGGAGAGTATCAAAAATATATGCCTAAATTCACTGGTACAGAGGGAGTAACAGCTGGAGAGCACCTTGAATCTTTCTACAGCTATGCTGATAACTTAGATATTAGTGAAGATGATGTGTGGATGAGAGTTTTTGTTCAGAGCCTTGATGGAGAGTCTAGAAAGTGGTTCAGAGAATTGCCCCATCGGTCCATAATAAACATTGAGGCACTGGATGATGCATTCCTAAAACAATGGGGAGATAGAAAATATCTACTCTATTACCATACTGAGTTTGGTAACCTGAAGAGGGAGAAAGAAGAGTATTTCCCTAATTTTAATAAAATATTTAACCGCATGTATAATAATATACCAACTTAAGTAAAGCCTACTCCCACCTCTGCCAAACTCACTTATGCGCTTTCGACTCTGAGTTCTGCCTTCTTTTGAGAGAAAGAAGATGTGCCACTCTAGCTGATATGCAGGATGCAGCACTAGAGGTGGAATCAAATATTATGGCTGCAGAAAAGCTTAAAACACATTCTGATAGAAGGAGGTAGAGAGGTGAGGCTTCTTCTTCCTCTGCTTCATCTTCAGAACCTAAATTAGATAGGATGGCTAAAATGATAGAGTCATTGGCTGTCGAGATATCCAAGCTAAAAGTTGAGCAGAGCTCTAGGAAAGCGAGGTTTCCAAACACATTTGCTCCAAGAAACCCAGATCCATTCAAGAGAGCAAACGAGCAAATGCAAATCATTCAGAAGGGTAAAGAAACTAACGAGGATCAAAGAGTTAAATCTCCTTTTAAAAATATGGTGATGGAGGAGGAGCAGATTGAAGATGAGGATGAGATTCATTATATGGAAGACAAAGGTAGTGCTGCCTTTTTGACATTGGCTGCATACGAAGAATCTTTGTTGCAGGAACAAGACAGTGAAAGGTGGGACAGAGAGGCTATCCTACAAACTGAGGAGTATCAGAGATATAATCTGAGGTCAAATGCAAAAAGTGTCAAGGAGAATCCTGCCCAAAGAGCTGCTGTCCAAACAGAGTCACAGAATATCAGACAGAGAAGACCAGCAGCTGGCCAAGTCATCCTCAAAGCACTAGTTCAAGAGGTAAGAGGTTTTGACAAGTTACCTTCCTCTTTCAGCCTTGAGTCAAAAGTCTAGAAGTCAAAAATATCTGTGCCTCTGGAGGAGTTGGTAAAGAGTGAAGTGTTTAGAAAGACTATCCTTGAAGCTCTTGAGCTGGAAACCACACAAACCTCCACTGACTCTATCAATTTGCAATATGAAAAGCCTGCAGTTGTGCTTAGCCCTATGATCAAACCTGCTGATAATAATTCCCCATCATTTTGTGTTTCATTGACCATTCATGACAAAATCCTCCACAATTGCCTGCTAGACATGGGGGCCAGCCACAATTCGATGCCTAAAGCTGTTATGGAAGAGTTAGGCCTTGACATCATCAGACCATATCATGATTTATTCTCATTTGATTCAAGAAAGGTGAAATGCCTGGGGTTGATTAAAGACTTGGCCATTACCCTAACCCAACTGTCCATGAAGAGTATGATGATGGATATTGTGGTATCTGATGTCCCTCGTAAGTTTGGAATGCTGCTTTCTAGAGGATGGATCAAGAGACTAGGTGGGACATTACAGAATGATCTATCTTATGCCATTGTGTCAATTTTTGGAGGAGAAAACATGAGATTGTACAGAGAAGCACAGTTGGCATACATCATCAGTGATGAGAAGAATCCTACTAATCATCCCATATATGCTGTGGACACTGATTTTGGAGCATGTATCCTCCAAATAGAAGAATCCAAAAAGGCCTCAATGCAGCTCAAGAAACCAACAAATCAGGCCGAGGAAGAGCAAGGAAGTCAGGTTTGAGAGATGTTCTTTGATGGAGCATGTTCTAGGGAGACTGCAGGAGCAGGGGTGGTGCTGGTATCTCCAGAGCAAAAGAGCACCCATATGTCTTTCAAGCTGGCTTTTCAAGTCACAAACAATATAGCAGAGTATGAGGCTATGCTATTGGGCCTTAACCTAGCTAAAGACAAAGGAATCAGGAACATAAAGGTGTTTGGGGATGCTGATTTGATCATTCAACAAGTAAATAAGACATTTCAGGAAAAACACCCAAGGCTGAAAGCGTACAGAGATGAGGTATGGAGACTCAGAGATTCTATTGATAATTTTTGTATCTCATATATCCCTAGAGCCCAAAATCAGCTTGTTGATTCCCTTGCTATGTCTGCCAGCATGTTTATTCCTCCCATGCCTCCCAGACTAGTTTATGAAGTCTAAATGAGATACAGACCATCCTTGCCTGATAATGTCCACCATTGGAAAGTGTTTGAAGATGATTGATGAATTTTCTGAAATGCAAATTGACCAAGAAAATGAAGCCTTGGAAGAAAACCTCAAATCTTAGCTTAGAGGAAAAATTGGCAAGGATAGCATTGTCCAGCTCCCTAGCAATCATATTCCTAAGGGTTTAATTCCTTTAGAAACACTGTTTGACCATAATGATGTGTCGTATAAGGCTGCCCAAAAATAGGATCAATCGGCAGTCTGTAAGCATGACATAGGGAGTCCAGGTCAACCTAGATACATAAATCTTTCTTCTCATCTATCTACTGACCAAAGTTCTAAATACTACAAATTAATGAAGCAATTTGCTGATGTGTTTGCCTGGGAATACAACGACCTAAAAACCTATGATAAAAGGATTATTCAGCATAAAATCCCTCTAGAAAAAGATACCATCCCTTTCAAGCAAAAGCTGAGACCAATAAATCCTATGCTCCTCCCTCTGATTGAAAAAGAAATCAAAAAGCTGTTGGCTGCCAAAATCATAGTCCCTCTCAGATATTCAAAATGGGTAGCCAACTTAGTGGTGGTGAGGAAGAAAAGTGGAGAAATTAGGCTTTGTGTTGATTTCAGAAACTTGAACAAATGCTCAAAGAAAGACAATTATCCCCTGCCCAAGATGGAGCATTTGCTGCAGAAAGTCTCAGGAGCCAAAGTAATGTCTTTCCTAGACATATTTTCAAGCTATAATCAAATTGTTGTACATCCAGATGATCAAGAAAAGATTACATTCACCACTCCTTGGGGCACTTTTATGTATTCCAAGATTCCTTTTGGGTTGATGAATGTTGGAGCTACCTTTCAGAGAGCTATGGATATAGCATTTGTGGGAGAGAAGGATAATTTTGTCCTTATCTACCTTGATGATATAACAGTACACTCTAGCAGCCATCAAAACCATTTGTAGCATTTGAGGAAAGTGTTTCTGAAGTGCAAAAGGTTTGGGATTTCAGTCAATCCTAAAAATTCACAATTTGATTTGGAAGAGGACAAGCTGTTAGGACATGTTGTTTCTGCTGCAGGTGTCCGAATTGACCCAGAAAGAGTAAAAGTGATATAGACCCTATCTGTCCTAAGATCAAAGAAGGATATCCAATCCTTTCTAGGTAAGATTAATTTTGTGAGGAGGTTATACCAAATTTTGTAGAACTGGTGAAGCATGTTACCTCCATGTTGAAGAAAGGGTCAGAGGTCAAATGGACTGATTCAGCAAGAAAATCCTTTGAGTCCATTAAGAAGGCTATTATGGAAGCTCCCACTTTAATAAGTCCGGATTACAGCAAGGAGTTCCATATATTTTCTTTTGCCTCTAATGACACCCTTGCAACAATATTATTACAAGCAGATGAGGAAGGCTCAGAGCATTCGGTGGCATTTTTCAGTAAAAACTTAAGGGATGCTAAACTGAGGTATGACATTATTGAGAAGCAAGCGTATGCTCTTATCAAATCTTTGAAAGCTTTCAGAGTTTAAATTCTGCATTCCAAGATAATTGCATATGTACCCTCTGCTGCAATAAAAGATGTCTTAACACAATCTGATGCTGATGGAAGAAGGGCTAAATGGATTGCAAAGTTAATTGAATTTAATATAGAACTAAAGCCCACTAAGCTTGTCAAAGGTCAGGGTCTTGCCAGACTATTAGCTGAAGAAAATTGCAAAACATTGGACATAAACCTCATGGGCTCAATCTCATAAAATGATCAAACAGTAGAAGAGGAAGTAGCCGAACCAAAGAGAAAGCAGTCAGTGGCGGAAAATCTAGCTTCTTGTGATTGGTATTCTGCAATAGTTAAATTCTTGATGAAGTTGGAATCCCTCCAAGCTTAAACACAAGTCAAGCCAGAACTATTAAGCTTAGGGTAGCTAAATATTACATTAATGAAAATCTGCTCTACTGGAGGGATCCATATAGAATTCTTTTGAGGTGTTTGGACAAAGAACAGTCAATGAAAGTTATGCAACAGTTTCATTCTAGCATGTGCGGAGGACACCATTATTGGAAAACCACTGCCCGTAAGATCCTCAGAACTGGGTACTATTGGCCCACCTTATTTTCTAATTTCTTTTCATTTGTTAAATCTTGTGACAGGTGCCAAAGATTTGAAGTGAAACGACAATTGAAGTCCCTGCCCTTAAAACCGATACATGCAAAAGGACCTTTTCAGTAGTGGGGATTGGATTTCATTGGAGAGATCAATCCACATTCCAGTGGCTAGCACAAATGGATATTAGCAGCCACTGATTACTTTACTAAGTGGATTGAAGCAATCCCTACCTGTAAGGCTAATCATAATGTGGTCATCAAGTTTTTAACAGAGAATATCTTTACCAAGTTTGGATGTCCACTTAAATTAGTCACAGATAATGCAGTAGCCTTTAGGGCAAAATAATTGGTGGAAATGTGTGATTCAATGGGTATTAAACTATTTCATTCCACCTCATACTATCCTCAAGGCAATGGTCTAGCAGAATCCTCTAACAAAAGTCTGATAAGGATAATCAAAAAGCTGTTAGAGGACAACAAAAAGAATTGGGATTCTAAGCTCAAGTATGCACTGTGGGCTGACAGAGTAACCATTAAGAAATCCACAGGGAATTCTCCATTCAAGCTGGTATATGGCATTGAGGCTGTGTTCCCAATTCAGTTAACTCTCCCTGTGGCAAAGTTCTTGCAACAAGAATAGAATGAGGAAGAAGACATGGCACAAAGGATCACTGATTTAGCAGAGGTACTCCAAATCAAAGAATAGCTGGTTGAAAAGGCTGCAACACATAAGAAGAAGATCAAGCAAATTTTTATAAAGGGACAAAGACAGATAATTTTCAGGTTGGAGACTTGGTTCTGAAGTGGGATGCACTGAATGAAAAGAAAGGCAACCATGGGAAGTTTGATGCTTTCTGGATAGGGCCTTTTATCATTTCTTAAATCCAAGGGAACAATACCTTCATGCTAAAAAGCATGGAAGGAGAAGTCGTTTTTTATGGCCTAGTTAATGGGATTTTTTCTGAAAACTTATGTGATTTAAGGTCTTTTGGCCTTAAAGTTGTAAATATTCTATTTTATCAGTCTAGTGTAAGCAAAGTAGACTCCATGCCCAATGGAACAATAGGAAATTTTGCTAATTTGTTTTTCACAGGAAAGGCATTGATCTGCAAGTTCTTGAGGCCTCACAGGGAGGATCTCATCCCCAGAAGGAGCCAGTGTTAGCTCTGCTATACAACAATGATTCTCTAAGGTCAGAGACAAACTTTCTCTACTCAGTTGTCTTCAAAGGAAAGCTCGCATTTGGTCATTTGCTCCTTTTTCCTCTTCCCGTTCACCCCTAAAACCTCTCCACTCCCAGAATAAACCCTCCAAAATCTGACAAAGCCCCTTTTTAGTCCCAGCCCTTAAGCGCGAAGCGCAAGCCTTCCATAAGACTCAACCATATAACTTGGTGCTTTCATAACTCATCACATTTAATCATAGTCGTTGATCACCATGCCTCGATCTAATGGTCTCTGCCGCCTTCCCTGTTGGTTAACCCGTTATCTCTTTCACCATTCGATCATTCCTGCCACATGATCCAACGTCATTCGCTTTCCCTACCGCCAAAACTTACCCGTGCTTTAACCTGTGGGTGAAGCGGTTTCCCTCCCATCACATCTACCACGCGTCGCCTGATGAATGGGATCGCGTGGTTGTGTACGTTTACCTCTTCCCTCCCATAAGTGGTGCGGGGAATACACCCCACTGCTCAAACCATTTTTCCCAGCCATTAAATGCCTGCGCATCTTCCACCCCCGATCATCGTTGGATCTGACCGTATGAGATCCAAGGTCCCTCATTCATTCCACCTTCATATCTCCTGTTGACTTCTACAAACCAATCACCGTTGTTCGTCTATTTCATCCAACAGCCTGCGATCATCCTCCACCTGACCTTCCTCATAGCCCCTGTCATGCTGTATTTGCTGTCCATCTACGCAATCTGATGGTCAGCCTCATTCCTCCATTCAATTTTTCCACCCGCCATGAAGTTCATGCTCCTTAACTGCTCTGTGCACCCAAAGTACGAGCATAATCAGTTCTGGGTACCGTTTGTGGCAGATCCTCAACCACTTCATTCAAGAAGTAGAATGGCCAAGTGAAAAAAAGACCAGCCTCGAGCAGTTAAGGCATTCAACAGTTATGGAGAATTCTTTCATACGACATTCCACCTGCTCAAGAAGGATAGCAGAATATCATGAAAGATCAAGTCTGTTCACCAAAGTAAGTAGATTGCAACAGAGACCCATACTAGACAGTTAAAGCGGTTGGTGGTCAATTATGACCCCTCCACACATTGATCAGCAGAGCATTTTGTAATCAAACTCTATAAATAGCCAGAAACAAGATGTAATCAGGGTTGATGGTTGTTGTTTTGATGCAAGGTTAAACTTCTAGAGACTGTAACTACTTTGATACTTGCAGTGTCTAGTATTCATTTTCAGCTAATACAAGCTTCTTTTGCTGTTAATTGCTCACTTTCCATTTCTACTATGTTCTAGGTTGTGCCTGTTATGCATTTATTTATGTGCTCTTGATATTTAGCATTAGAGAGGATTTCATCCCACCTCTGTGTTGAAGTCTAGTATGTAGCATTGGATGTGTTATGCAGGTTTCTGTTTACTTAGTGTCAGAGAGTTGTCATCATGTCTGTGCATTAGGAGATAGATTTGCAGACCTCTTTACTGGTTACAGCCGTCCATCACAAGGTCTTGTGCATCTGCTGTTGTGGTTAGTATTCTCCATGTACACCTAATCCTCAAACTATGAGTAATTGGTGGTCTAAAGCCTTGTAGTCTGGGGGTGTTCACCCATGTCTGGCGTTAAGCATAGTAGAAGTGGTTATCTGGCTTGAATATGCATCATCACTTCCATTCATCCATTTCCAACATTTTTTTGAGTTTTTAATGTTCCCTAGAATCTCTGAGATACAACCTAGGAGAGTTTCTTGGGGTGATAACAGTTCTTTTCCTAACAATTTTCATTCAATTGATCATTTTCCCACTAGTGTACCTAATGATGGTCGTTTTACATCAGCAAATATTTATGGTTTATCATCTCAATATTTAGACACTTGTAAAGTATTTTAATCACTTTAGCCTTCATGGAAGGTTGGGTAAAGATAGGTGATATGACACATCTTTCTTCCTCTAAGAAATATCTTATATTTTGTGTGAACGATATTAAAGTTCTTATATTTTCCATTCCACATTGTATTATGCCATTTTTAATCAATCATATCATTGTGATTGCATGTCAAGAACAATGGTGGATTCATTGAAAATATCATTACAGTTAGCCCTAGCCTTCTAGCTGGTTAGGTTAGGAGTAGGTCTAGTTTCACTTTGTTTCCCTTGCATTGCATCCACCTTCTTTCCTTCTCTCCATGTAGTCTTTGCATCTGTTTTGTTTTCGTATGATGCTTTTAGGTTTAGTATCCATTTGTTTGTCTCTTGTTTCTGCTTTTGGTTTTGTATGTATTTTCTTTAGTATTTTCATAAGAAGACTTTAGATGAAATATGCCCCTATTTGGCTTAAAAGAAAATGTGGGAATACTTGAAAAGGGAAATTGTGATGACGAATAATTCTTGGTTAATATGTTACCTATTCCCTATCTTAGGTTTATATATCTTTAAATTCAATTATGTCTAAATGGAAAATATAATCCACTCAAATGGAAAGCCTTTGGTAAAACTATAAATCCCATATCTATTCTAGGATCCTCATTCCTTAACTCGACATTGTAAGCAAATAGTGTTTTTCTTGCTGACCTAGTCATTCAAAGAAAGGTAAGGGGAAAATCAATTAGACAGCAAACCAGTATCAGAGGTCTATAATACCTTATCTAAAGGAACAACCTCTTCTACTCTTAATAATTTGAGATCCCTCTTCCACCCATGAAATAAATAAGTTCTTAAGCACAATTCTATCAACAAAATAAATAAAGCTGAAAGACGAGAAAGGATTCCTGTGCAAAGAGATGAAACAAGTAACTTCATTGGGGTACTGTTATGGCTCACTAGAAGCAAAATGATTCCTGTTTTCTTGTAGTGACACTGTTGATGTATTGTCTAGGCCTATTGGTAGTGTAGCAACACCAAAGATGAAAAGTTATCGAAAACTTGCAATTATATATTACCCTTTCCTAGATTGAAACAATTGTGCTTTGGCAAGCATTTATATGTGTTCAAATAAGTAAGGTAATGGAGGATACTATATCTCTAACAAAGTTAAGTAGGGAAATGAAAGAAATATGAAAGATGAATCAATAGTTCCTAAAAGACTGAGACCTTGCACCTAGAGAATTAAACCTAGACAGAGAAGATAGAGTTCTACTTGTGTCTCACCAAGTCTTCAAGTTACGATCAACACCCTCCAAAATTTTACCTACACTTAAATTTTGGAGCCTTCTGAGGATCCTGTGAATTTTTATACATTGATCACTTCATGGTTCCTTGATGTTTTCTATTCGAGTCTTCTTCTTGTAAGATTCTTGTTGGCTTGATGGGCCCTGACCCAGGTTCAAAGTTAGCTACACCGGCGAACAAAACCCTAAACTGTTGGCCCTTTTAGAAACAACTTATGTAGTGCAAGCTGAAGTCTCACTTGAAGCAGTATTGGGGGATACAAGAACTAGGTTTCTGCATCCAGAGGTCTGTGTGATGGCTTCCTGTGGATTCTAGGGCTTAGCTCTGTCTTCGTGAACCCTAACCCTTCCGAAATAGTTACTTACAATAGTTCACCTAAACATCATCTATATGTTCATGAAGGTATTTAATATTCATAACATCAATGAAGCTTATTGTTCTACCACTTTCACGCATAAGATAAGCATTCAACCATATAAATTTCAATACATAGCTGTAATACTAAAAATTGTAGAAGTAAATATAGATACATAGATTCACCATTGATGGATCAAATTTTTCTTTATTAGATGTATTCTTTCAAGTACAGACACTTCTTCCCTGCGCACTCAGTTGCAGGGGTCCGTGCACTTAGCTTGCAAACTTACCAAGGTATTCGTGCACTCAGCTGCAGGAGCCTTCCCCTTCGCCTAAGTATAGGAAATATGCTTTCCTTCTTTAGCTTACTTTCCCAAACCAACGATATTCTAGTTATGACTTATCTTCTAGACTCTCTATGACCCTTATATATATATTCTTTGATTTTATAATACCATGGTCTGTCGACCATGGGCGGGTCTCAAAAATTACTATCTCCTAACAACCTAAGAGACTGAAGCCCCTTTTGACTCTTATTATCTTCATGCTTCACTTCATAAAATTGCGAAGACTTTACATTTGTACAAAAATTAAGTACCAAAAATTAACCCCAGAGAGCCCTATCCCAACAAGCCCCCAACAAAATCTTGTGACTTGTCCTTAAGTCACTTGGTTGGAGCTTTGATATTTTCTTGGAGTTTGTGAAACTCCAACTTCAAAACCTGTAGCTCAGATATTCCCTGCATAGTAGCCTACTGCACTTCCTCAAAAAAAAATTTGGTATTTGGGCCACCCACTGCAAGTCCCATGGTCCGATGAGTCTCATGAATGCTATTAATTTTACTTTGGACTAAGAGAGTCAGTTGGCTGGCCTCCTTTGTCCAAGGATTTGTTCAAGAAGTAAGAATTTCTTCCTTGCAGCACAACTTATAAATTGATGTTTGCAACAAATTTCTTTCTTGCAACCTCATGAACTATCGTACTAGCACGAGTGTCCATGCAGTTGATCAGATCTCGTCAGACTATCTCTGTTTTCCCTTGATATCCATGCCATTCTTCTATAGAGTCAGTTCCTCCTGCAATGAAGTCCATAACTCCATGGCCTACTTATATAGATCAGTGTAGCCCTTAAATGAATTTTATAAATTGGCCATGCCCTCTTTGATACCGGCTTCGCGCTACTCCCAACCCCCTAGAGGAGTCGTAGGCTGTAGCTTCAATTGCAGCTCTGATATCTGTAATAGCAATTCAAACCAGAATCATCTGATTTTGTCCCTAGAGTCTTTTACTACCACTCCCAGCTTTTGGATCTTCTTCACGGAAGATGCTTCAGCGGAAATGTTAAGTTCTAGTAACTCATTTCAAGCTTGCGTAATGGCTGCCCCTAATTGTTGACTTCGCGATGTGATTTCCTCCTTCTCCTTGATTTCTTGTGCTTTTTCTGCAAAGATCTATTGGTTGTTCATTTTTACTTCACTATTAACCAACAACGCATGTTGCTCCCTAATCTACAACTCATCGAAGACCCCGTGGTGAAGCTCATGGAGGGTCTGGATAAGGAGTGTCACAAGGTTTAGGCCCAGATTCTTGATCTACATTACTTGGGACATGGCTTCTTTTCTCTCAGCTTACAGCGCTCCATTTGGTATCTGAACTATATAAAGATCCAAAGTCTTGTCCGTATCCAGAACTAATGCACTCGCTTGATGTAGGCTCGCTTACACCCTGCTCACTTGTACTCGACCTCTTTGGACCTGCAAGTATTGTTGAACCTTTCCCAATGCCTGCTAGTATTGGTCCTTGAAGTGGCCCCAAAGTTTTTATTTCATGTCGCGCACGACATCATTGATTTCATCTAATTCCCCCTTAGTGAGGACTAAAGGGTTCACCCTAGCTGAGCGGTCAGAATTTTGTTTCTTCCATAGCCTCGTGGATGGGTGCTGATGTCACTTCTTTACCACGAAGGGGGTTCCCTACTCCATGCCCCCTCCTTCTTCTTCTTATTTTTCTTCTGGGTCCAGTGTTCACTGTGTATCCAAGTCTTCAACCTCAATGGTGGTTTGTGAGATTGTCATTCTGCGAGCTACTTTTGCCTCATCTTCCACTTCCTTCTCTCTAGCAGCAGCCTCTTTCTGCTATGCAGCTTTCTCTTGGGCAATAGCCTTCTTGGTTTCCTTCTGTTTCTCTATTGTTTTTGTCTACACGATGGTAACCTTCATAGCCTTGCTTGTAATTGTGCTTGTATATGATGTGGTTAGCCATTAAAGTGGCCATTTGGCCATGATCTCTTCTACATCTTCCTCAGCCACTAAGTAAGGTAGCTTGTACCATGTCTTCTTGGGATATCTCTTTATGTGAACATGAAATTTTTGGAAGGTTTCTTTGAAATCAGCGAGGGGCTCATACTGGGTGTATAGTGTGGGTGATATCTTAGGCCTCTAGCTAATCACTATCCATAGATCCATTTCAAGCAGGATGAAAAATATTTTTGCCCCTATGACTTGTGCATGGTCCTTGGTAGCCCCAGAGCGAATAGAACTCCACTGCCTCTGAAAGATCCATCTCCTGCTGAGGAAATTGACTGTCCTCAAGCATCCGCCATGCCACCAAAGCAAACAGCAATAGTAACCAGGCATAATGAAATTCCTTTCCCTCCTCCTGGGCCTCCTGAAAGTTCTCAAAAAATTTGTTGCAAAAGTAGTGAGCCTAGTTATATAGGATTCACTTGGCACACTTCCCAACCAAAGAGATGACTAGTGCCAGAACATCGTCTATGCGACACTTACGCATGATTTTGCACGCCAATATCTGTGCAGCGAACTATATCGTGAGATCCATGATAAATCAGATAGAATATATGTGCGACTTATTTATGAGGGAAAAATCACTCTTGATCTAGTCTACGAGTTTATTCTCCTGCATTTTTCCTCCAAATGCCTCTGTCGCATCCACACCTTGGTATGGCAGCAAGATGATCCAGTGGATCAACATGTCCGTGATTGGGATGGGTTCTCCTAGCCATATCATTGACAAGATTAATCCTCTCTGTGGACAAAGAAAATCCCTCTAACCCAATGAGTGCATCTTGAAATTGAAGTGACAATCAACAAGACATCTTCCTAGGTTATAATTAAAAAGAAGAACAAAAGAGATGACCTACCTTGTTCTGATGTTATTTTGATTTCCTTTGTTCAGGGCGTCGAACCTCTTGTGTCATGGACTTGTTCTTGCTTCTCTCAGCCTTTATGTACCTGCACAAGTGATCAAGGAACAACAAAGCGTACCAAAACCAATAGAAAATCCAATAACAACCTTCTTAACTGATCAAGGAATGTCAAGCTAAATAATACATGAACATATATATTTTTGGAAGATGAACCAACAGTTGTATATTATTAGGAAATAAAGGGACGCTTACAACCAAATCCTTGATGTTGAAAGGATCTCCTTGAGTGTTAATCTAAGTCCAAGCCAAGAAGATCTCCAAGCACTCCTTCTTCAATTCTAATTAATAGCCTCTAGGCACAAGCTTAGCATAAGGGTGCAAATAGACATAGACCAACCCAACCTCTAACCTGAACAACGATTTGGGAATGGGATAGGATGAATTTATAGGTTGGGAAAGGGGTTAGGACCTCTCCAAATATAGTATTAGGCCCTCATCTCAAGGAGGTAGCTCATAGGGATAAGACGAAGAGGCCAAGTTGGGAGAATTCAACCTCATCTATGCGGAAAATCCTCCAACTTGCTGCTTCGGAAGCTTCTAGATCACGAAACTTCTCATATTATTTGGGAAAATTACCTTTTTGGGATCATTGTGAGTATAAAATGGAACAAAGCGATGCCATCACGGGTCAAGAGTGATTCAACAAGTGACCATCACATTTTTTAACCTCATAAGAACGATGAGTCTCAAAATTAGGATTTTAGAGCTATTTCTTCAAGGAAATCTCAAAGCATTTTCCAGTTAAAGTCTTAGGAGGGATCTGAGTTGTATACATGGATGAGTATACTATATAATGGTCATTTTTTGAACACTTTAGCGTATGTCACAGGGAATTGCAGGAGGTTTGACAAAATACTGTGTAACAGATGCCCCCAAAGCATGAAGGAAAAACAAGGAGTGATGGATGAGATGCGTTACGAGCTCTTGCAAGGACGAGGACATGCACTATCAAGAGACCTACAAATCGAGGGTGCATATACATATACATATCTGAGAGAAAGACATGAATACATGACATGGGCATAGTCATCTGGATAATAAGGACTATATGAAAGGATCCATGGCATGGGTGCATCCATCCAATACAGAAGGATCATCTGTAATCTAAGATCCAAGGCATGGACACAACCATCCAATATAGAAGGATAATCATAAATGTAAAGTCCTACAGTATGGTCACAGCCACCTGTATAGAAGAAACATGTGTACAATCATGAACAACACATACCTCCATGCAACCTGAGTTATATCAGACAAAACTCAAGGTCTTGCACTCCATCCAACCCAATCAAAGTATGAATTCTAACATGAAAATGAATGTGTCACATTCGAACATGCTATAGAACCACCTGATTACCAGCCATTGATGTGTACCATTAACAGGCACGAGAGGAACCACCCATAATGGTAATGGCTCTCAAAGTACAATAGTGCAATCCGTGAATGTGATAACAAAGCTGAAGTCGAACACTTATGGAATCGGCCGATCGAAGGACAAAGATGAAAACATGTCATTGGATGTGAAGAACTTGAAATTAAGGCATGAAAGCTCTAAGGTAATGAAAGGGAGTTTCTAAGTCATCTTCCTGGATAATGAGCTAAAGTCGAAAGGAAGTGACTAGTCGAAGTAGGGTCATAATGATTCCCCCATCATCGACATGAAATGAGGAACAAAGTGGAATAAGTTTCAAGACTGTAACAATGAATCAAATGGTGTATAGGTAAATAACTGCATATTGGACTTCTCTTTAACATATTGGCGACACGACTCTAGAGTGTGGAAACATTAGACTCAAAATAGCACCAAGGGTCATAATGACAAAACAAAATAGTCAAATGAGAGGCAAAAATGGATCACCCAAACTCGGGAGGACAAGTGACTGAGTGAGGATATCCCAAACCCTACACGAGAGAAGAAGAGTGTCATGTTCAAGAGCGACATGTTGCCTATATAAAGGATGTTTCATCTTCATTTCTCCGCAATATTTCTAGTGAGTACCGCTTTATTTTTACACAAGATTGAAGAGGATACCATATGCTTTTCATATAAGTTCACCTTTTGGATGAATCCATCCTAGTAAGTTTTACAAGCCCTAGGAAGGAGAAACTCGGGATTGTCATGGTGACAAGTCTTTATTCATTTAATTTTGCGAGTTCGGTGGAAGAGTAACTTAGTATCTCTTTCATATTTATAGAGTTTGAAAAGGAGACGAAAAAATAAAAATCTATCATCTCCCTTTCCATAATTTGTCTCTCGAACTCGAAAAGGTAGGAAACAATATTCGATAGAACCTCTTGACCATATCAACCAAGGTGTGCATTTTCCATAAATAGTCAATCTCAGCCCGAAAAAAGGGTAAATGTATACTGAGATGACAATAATTCATTTAATTTAACGAGTTCGAGAAGACAAGTACTCGACAATATTTTCATATTTTTGGAGTCTAAAAAGAGCTTAAAGAGGACTCCTCCTGGAGGAAACTAGTGGTATAAAATGATAGAAACTGGTTCTGGTAATGATGGAACTGCTCAAAACATGTAAGGGTGAAGAGGCTAGCTAATAAGACCACTCATCACAAATGTTCCTCGGGCAAGGGTGAAACAACCAAGTGAAAGAGTACAATCGGCCAAAGAGGAAGTGACAATGGAATGAACAAACGAAGGTTCATTTGGCAAAAACCAGCTGATAAAAATAATAATCACAAGATGTAAAGTGGGAATGGTTTCATTTTTACACAAGTTTGAAACATGGGAAACTATGCTTGAATTTGGTTTCATTTTTACATAAGCTTGAAATGGAAACAAATTGTGCTTGAATTTGGTTTCATTTCGACATAAGCTTGAAACAAAAATAAACTATGCTTGAGATAAGTTTGCATGCCCCCAACATAATGACTCAATTCGAGGTACATGCCCCCCAAGCTTCATTTCATTCACCTAAGTGGATGGTGTTAGGGTCCTATAATAATAGGATTCATAATTTTGAATTGGCTCTAGTTAGTCTTGTAATATTGTACATACTTTTGCTTTCTGCAAAATGTTTTCCAAATTAAAAATTAAAAAATGTAAAGAGGGTATGTCGTAAAATAAATATCAAAGAACAAAAGGAATAAGAAAATATCAAAAAAGTCAAAAAATATGAACCCCAAACAAAAACAGATCATAGAAGTGTACAAGTCTAAGTGCCACTACTTTATACTTTACTATGCAAAATATTGGTTGTGTGCAGCTTGTCATAAATGCCAGAGCCCACGATAGTCAAACTGTTTAATCTTGACAGATCAGTAGTTAGGTATAAAAATAAAATGTTCTCATAAGCTTAACCTGAGCCATTAGAAGACATAAGGTTAGAATTAGATAGTTTTCTTTTCAAAATAAAAAGGAAAGAAAGGGTCTGCTAGCTTAAATACACCCAATAAAGTGAAGAAAAAAGGGTAGGTAGAAGAAAGGTTGCAGAAGTACAAAGTTGATTGAAGCATAAGCACATTTATCATGCTTAATCCTATGTTTTAGTGTGTTGGTAATTTTTACAACAAATAATGTAAATGTAAATCTGTATAAATTGTTATAGTTATTGACAAGTCAGTTTCATACTGAATCAACAGTTATGTAACTAAGGAGGCTCATATAAAACTGATGAATGCCCGAACTATTGTAATAGAGAATCGTTTCATTGATTGAATAGAGATTCCAATCCCTTTCCCCGTGGATGTTTCCTTGACACTCTGTCACGGTTTTACCATGTAAATTCTACGTTTTTACTTGTATGGTTATATTCAGTTTCATTTTCCTTCTTGTTTAGATAACCTCCATTAACTACAAATGGCACTGCTGCCAGACCAAACCCTCAGACCTCTATGTTCTGTTCTCTGCATGGACTGAGGAGGTCATCACCGTTGCTACCCATTCAGTTTGAGGGCTATCAAGGAGGGCACCACTACTACACCTGTTGCTGGCTTGCAAACCATGAGGAGCCAGAGCCCGTGGAGTGTTTTGTGATGCTAGACCAAACCCTCTACCCTCTGTGTGTTGTTCTCTGTGTGGATTGAGGAGGTCGTCACCATTGCTGCCCATTCAGTGTGTAGCAAAATCATGGACTGGTTCGATTGGCTAGGGCCCTCGTGCTTTCCAAAACTTGTCTAATGGATGCATGGCTCCATTGTCTAGAACCTCCGTGCCGATGAGGAGAAGCGTGGACCAGGATGCATACCTATTGCTAGTCACCTATGTATTACCATTGCATCAGAGGTTTCTCTATGTGAACATTACCCATCAAAGAGAGATCATATTCGAAGGCTGGGTATTTTTTTTTTCAAAATTTGTGAATAAATTCAGGGTTTGTTAAACGATTTCTTTGAATTGAAGAACAAAGATTTTTCCAGATTTCTTTAAATTGAAGAACAAAGTTTTTTCCAGGAAACTGAAATTAAACAAAAGGGTTTTTTCAAAAAAAATTGTAGGTTTTCTAAGTCAGTTTGGAAAATTTGGGAAAGTAAGATTCTAAATTCTTTATTGGGGAATTTGTAAAAAAAAGAAATTCTAAAAATTGTAGGAAAAATTAAAAAAATCTTGGAAAATACATTGTTGGAAGAAGACTTTCCAAGAATATTTTTTTTTTGGAAACCCTAGTTGAAAGATTGAAACCCTAGGAGGACAGAAATGACCAAGATGTTGAATGCAAAGTTCGAGGTGGAGAAATTCACCGGCAAGAGCAACTTTGCTCTATGGAAACTAAAAGTTAGGGATTTGCTGGTGCACCAAGGGTTGTACAAAGCTTTGGATGGGGAAAATAAGAAACTTGCAAGCATGAAAGGTTCGGGCTGGGAGGACTTGGAAGTCTGAGCTCTCAGTACCATCAGGTTATGCCTGACTGATGAAGTTCTCTTCAACATTTCTGAAGAGAGTACAGCTTTAGGTTTATGGGAAAACTGGAAAAACTATACATGACAAAGTCGTTAACCAATAGAATTTATTTGAAAAGACAACTGTACAATCTTTGAATGAAGGAGGGTTCAATAGTTGCAGAACATTTGAATGTTTTTAATACACTTATATGCCAATTAGCGGATATGGAAGTTAAAATTCAGGAAGAAGACAAATCTATAACTTTGTTAAGTTCTCTGCCTAAATCATGGGATCACTTCGTAACTTCAATCAGTTTGAGCACCGCTGATTCTTTGAAATTTGAGTCAGTTGTGGGAGCTCTCTTGTCTGAAGAAGTACGAAGGAAATCCAGTATTGAAACAGCAACATCAGAAGCCATGATAGCTAGAGGGCCGTCAAAGGAAAGAGGAGAAAAGACAAGGGGGTCTTCCAAATCTAAATCAAATGGAAAGAAGTGTAAGGAAAAATGTTGGCACTGCAATAAAATTGGACACCTAAAGAAAGATTGTTGGAAACGAAAAGAGTTTGATAACCCGAAGAAGGAAGAAAATCAGGTTGATTTAGGTATTATAGATGAATTTTTATCTGCTGAAGAATTATGTATGATAGATGAAACTTCACCTGTATCTAATGTCGCTCAGGGTTTTGAAAGTTGGTTTTTAAACTCTGGTGCTTCTCATCACACGTGTCCGCACAGAAATTGGTTCACTTCATATGAAAATGTAAGTGGTAGTTTTGTGTTTATGGGTAATAATGTATCATGTCAGACTGTTGGGATGGGAAATATCAGGATTAAAATGTATGATAACACAGTTAGAACATTAACTAGTGTTAGACATGTACCTGATTTGAAAAAAAATGATTTCTTTGGGAGTGTTGGATTCAGATTGTTATAAGTTTACAGGTCAGAATGGAGTGTTGAAAGTCTCTAAAGGTGCCCTAGTTGTTATGAAAGTAGAAAAGGTCAGAAATATTTATAGACTCAAAGGAAGTACTCAGGTCAGTGAAGCAGTGATTGTGTTAGAAAAAGAAGAAGAAGATACTCGCCTATGGCATCAGCGATTAGGTCACATGAGCGAGAAAGGTCTTCAAATACTGACGAAATGTAAATCACTTCCTGATCTGAAATCTTTGAAGTTATATTTCTGTAAACATTGTGTGTATGGAAAACAGTGTAAACAGAGATTTAAAAGTGGAAATCATAATAGTAAAGATATTTTAGACTATATTCATTCTGATCTATGGGTACCATCTCCTGTTGTATCATATGGAGGTGCTCTATATTTTTTAACATTTATTGATGATTTCTCCTGTAAAGTTTGGGTATTTATGTTGAAAAAGAAAGCTGATGTACTCAATATCTTTGAACAATTTAAAGCAATGGTAGAGAAAAGAACAGGAAAATCAATTAAATGTTTAAGAACTGACAATGGTGGTGAATTCACTTCAATAGAATTTGAACAATACTGTAAGGATCAAGGAATTGTTAGACACAAAATTGTTATTTATACTCCTCACCAAAATGGTGTTGCTGAATGTATGAATCAGAATGTTATGGAAATAGCCAGAAGCATGATCAGTAATGATAACTTGTAAAATGAGTTGTGTGCAGAAGCAGTATCCGCTGCTTATTATTTAGTTAACAGATCACCTTCAGTAGCAATTAATTGTAAAATTCCTGAAGAAGTTTGGTCAGGTCAGTCTTGTGATTATTCACATTTAAGGATATTTGGCTGTGATTCTTATGCTCTTATTCCTAAAAATCACCGTTCAAAATTAGATCCAAAATTGAAATGTTATGTCTTTGTTGGGTATGACTATGTGGTGAAAGGATACAGGTTGTGGGATCCTACATCGCAGAAGATAGTCATTAGTAGAGATGTAACATTTGATGAATCTTCTTTTTTAAAATCAAACGTTGAAAGAATTGAATAGGAATAGGTATCGCCAAATCAAAAAATTCAGCTGGAGGTTAGACCTTTCAGCGATAGTCAAAAGTAAGAAGAGGCTTCTGGAGAAAGAAATGTTGAAGATACAAAGGAAACTACTGAAGTTTCTGAACTAGTTTAGGAACTAGTCACTCTAAGAAGGTGTACAAGGGAAAGAAAAAATCTGAAAAGGTATGAAGATTATGCATCATCATTTTCTTTTATTACTGAAGATGGGGAACCTTCTTGTTATCAGGAAGCAGTATATGATATAGATAGTGAAAAATGGAAAACGACTATGGAAGAAGAAATGGATTCCTTAGACAAGAACATTACTTGGGATCTTGAAGGGAGAATTGTTGTTGGATGCAAATGGGTCTTCAAACTGAAGTGGAAAGTTGATGGAAGTATCGAAAGGTATAAGGCAAGACTGGTAGCAAAAGGGTATTCTTAGGTTGAAGGTATCAGATTTCATGAGATTTTTTCACCAGTTGTAAAACTTGTTTATATTCATATTGTGTTGGAACTAACTGCATTACTTAACCTTTAGTTAGAATAGTTAGATGTTAAATCAACTTTTCTACATGGTGATTTGAATGAAGAGTTATATATGGAACAACCAGAAGGTTTTGTACCAGGTCACAACAGAAGATTATTTTGCAAGCTCAGGAAATCATTGTACGGTTTGAGGCAGTCTCCTAGACAATGGTACAAGAAGTTTGACTCCTTCATGGTGAGCCGGAACTTTATTAGAAGTGAGTATGATCATTGTGTATACTTCAAAAGTTTCAATGACATATTCATTATCTTAGCTTTGTATGTTGGCGATATGCTTATTGCAAGCAAAAGCATAGAAGAGATCAACAGGTTAAAGGCTCAGCTCTCTAGGATGTTTGATATGAAGGATCTTGGAGCAGCAAAACATATCTTGGGCATGGAGATACACAGAGATAAGAAAAATGGTAAGATTTGGTTATCACAACAAAAGTATGTGGAGAAAGTACTTGAAAAGTTATGCATGAACAATGTGAAACCTGTTAATGTTCCATTAGCTTCCCATTTTAAGCTTTCTTCGGTTTTGAGTCCTAAAATTGATGAAGAAAAGCAGTATATGTCTCATGTGCCATATGCAAATGTTGTATGCAAATTAATGTATGCGATGGTATCTACGAGACCTGACATTTCACATGCAGTTGGAGTTGTCAACAGGTTCATGGAAAATCCAGGTGAAGAACATTGGTGAGTAGTGAAATGGATGCTTCAATATCTAAGAGGCACAAGTGACCATTGCATCATCTTTAATGGTAGTAAAGAATCAGTCTGCGGATATGTAGATGTTGAGTATGTAGGCGATTTGGACAAAATAAGATCTACTACAGGTTATGTCTATACTCTTGCAGGTGGAGCAATTAGTTGGATGTCAAAGCTTCAAGAAATAGTTGCATTTTCCAATACCGAAGTAGAATATATAGCTGCTTCAGATGCCAATAAAGAAGCAATCTGGTTAAAGGGTCTACTTGATGAGATTATAAGGACACAGGAGAAAGTGAATGTACTTTGTGACAGTCAAAGTGTTATTCACTTGGCTACAAATCCTGCTTATCACAGTGGAACCAAGAACATTGATGTATGGAATCATTGTCTAAGACATGTGATCGATGGCGGAAAAGCAACTCTACAAAATGTCCATACACGAGAGAATTGTGTAGACATATTCACAAAGCTAGTTATAGTAGAGAAGCTGTGATGGTGTTTAACTTCTCTTTTCTTGCAGAGAAGATGATGAATGGGAATGGGCAAGGGATTAGGAAAATTGTTTTCAAGGTGGAGTTTGTTGGTAATTTGACAACAAATTAATGTAAATGTAAATTTGGATAAATTGTTTTAGTTACTGACAAGTCAATTTCATACCGAATCAACAGTTATGTAACTAAGGAGGCTCATATAAAACTGATGAATGCCCGAACTATTGTAATGGAGAATCATTTCATTGATTGAATAGAGTTTCCAATCCCTTTCCCCGTGGATGTTTCCTTGACACTCTGTTAGGGTTTTACCACATAAATCCTATGTTTTCACTTGTATGGTTATATTCAGTTTCATTTTATTTCTTGTTTAGATAACCTCCATTAACTACACAGTGTGCAGGAGAAGTTATGAAAGTGAAAGGATGTTCACAAGTTGATTTGGTTAACTTCCCCTCATTTCATTTCACCGCCTACTACATACTTACTAATTTCCCCATTATCCCATCATTTCTTAAGAAAATACATTTTTCCCTTCATTTTGACACTTACCCCTTTGTTTCACAAATTTCCTTAGCAAATTACCCTCCAAACGTCATTTCCCTACCCAAAACCCCTTTTCCCTAGTGTGAAATCCATTCCCCTTTGAAAAAATCATTTTCCCCTTATTAATTTCCCTACTTTATCTAAAAAAACCCACAAAAGCCCCCTTGTTCTAAGTTTAAATTCCCCCCCGTAGTATTTAACGTTAAATTTGCCATTCATGTTTTCATCGACAAAACCCTTTTAACCCATAAAACCCCTTTATCCTAAGTTTTGGTCCCCCGCCCCACCCCCACTTTATTTTAATTAACTCCGCGAAATCACTTTTTCCCGATATAAATCCTTTTAACCCACCACCCTCGGTGCGGTTAATAAACCTCCACTATATTTTAACCCTGATCCCATTGTATTAAACCCACTTATTATATTTTCAACCCACACTTTATTCATTAAACTAATTAAAAATCATTTGTAATTATCCCCCTAGCCCCGCTATTCTCCTCCTGATTAACCTTCGTGTAGCTTCACCGCGCGATAACCGTTAGATCTTACACCCCCATATTTGATGGTGTGCATCCATATTGTGTTGATTTCTTTTCCGTGCTTTACCCACCCGAGAGCATGTGATATTCGTGGTTTTGCCCTGGACCCTTTTGATTATGTGGCAACTCCACACTAACTCGTGTGCTCTCAAGGAAAAACCGCCTGATGGCCAAAAGCGATGCTATGAACCTTAATACCGCCTCCCCGCGTAGGTCGAAACCATCCATTGTTCACATTATGAAATTCTACACCAATTCTAGCCATTACCTGTTAAAACGCCGAAGACCCTCATTTTCACTCTTTTCACTTGTTTTTTACTGAAAGTTGCCTAACCCTTCATGCGCCACCCTAAGCCTCTACAACCAAATTTCACCATGGATTACCTCCCAAACATGCTTTGGACTTCGTACACCGTTCTTCCCAATTCAAAGAAATCCTTCGGTCACCTCCTCTCAGACCTGGATTTTATTAACGAATTGTTTTATTCTACAGGTGATTAGCAGAACAACATCTTGGATAAACAGTTTTGATACTAGTTCCAAAACCTGTTTACTCCAATATTTGCAAAGAAATGTATTCAAAAGCCTTTATTCAAAAGGAAAAGATAATTATCACAGAGAGGAAGGAAATAATTTACACAGTAAATGTTTAAAACAGAGATGAAATCATTTTCACCAGCACAACAAAGGATTCTTACAAACTACTCTCGAAACAACATTATGTATTCTACATAATAAAAATCATTTTTACTAAAAACATAGAAACATGAAAGAGTGAGTAAGATTTACAGTAAAAGGTAAAAATGAAAAGAGGAGACAGATAACGAAATGTAGCTAAAAGACAAACAATGAATGTGTATTAGATGAAAGTTCATAAGTAAATATGACATCCAGCACGAAGACCAAATAGCCAAGTAGCTTAAAGGGTAAAAGGTCAGAGACTAAAAGATAGCATAACCTAAATAACAGGGACAACAAACAACAGTTCAATAGCTGTCTTTATCTTCTTGCATGAAGGTATTTCCTTTTCCTAGATTAGTTCTCAATGCAGTTTGAGATATTTTGTAAATTCTTTTTGTATAAATACTTCATAATTTGAAGTATTGAGGGTGGATTGTTATACATTTGTAGAGTTATTTTGATCTTAAACCTAAGGGTGATTATACCAATTTTCAAGTCAATAGACTGGAGCAAGTAATAAAAATATTGCACTACAAGATTCATGAGATGAGCTATTTGCAGTGAAGTATCTTCTTTGTCTGATTTTATTACCTTCTCATGTATTTCATAAGCTTAAATGTTATCTAAATTTGATATGATTAACTAGAAATTTAACTCAGAAATTGTTTAAGTATACTATGTTTTGCACAGTTAGTCATTTATGTGTTTTCCTCTGATATCCAGATTTGAGAACCCTTAATTTCTCTCCCATTTCAGTGGACCTCTTTCACTTCTCTTCATGATTCGGCCTAGGGAACCCTTAATTGCTCCCTGGATCCGATTGGAAACCATTTCACCATCAATCCTTTGAGATTTGTATTAACTCCTCTATCTTGCCCTATAGACACTATTTTTAGAACTTAATTCAGTATTGTTTGTGTGACATTTGACCCCATAGCCAAATGGTAAAAGGAAACCATTTTCATTTAATTAAGTGATCCCACCACCCAAATTCAAATCAAAAACCCGAGCACAATCATAACTAACCTAAAATCCAATAACTAAAAAAAGTTAAATTTAAAAGAGAGAGCCCTCTCTGAGACCAGGAAGGCTAGATCTTGATCTCCAAAGTTGGTTTGTGGTTACCTTTATCATTTCTTTTTCTGAACAGTTTGGAAGAAATTTTGGAGTGATAACATCATTGGAGACGATACTGGGAACTTTGATCCCCGGTCTAATAAAACTTTAAGGAAAACTTAAATTTAATCTTAAGCCCCTTAAGGTCATTTTCAGAAGTTGTTTATGAAATGTTTCATAAAAAGTAGTTAAAAAAGCTAAAATTCCAACTCCTAAGAAGACTCACTATACTAGGGAAAATCTAGATCCAAACCCTGCTACTATAGTTGATGACCTAGACAGAATTTTTAGAAAACCAAAAAACATAAAAACTCAAGCAAGTAGTAGTTGGTTATTCAAAGAAAACTCACTCACTGAGGAGTTGTCAACTTTAGAGGAACTCCATTTTGATTTTCCATTTGACCTCTCATTGTTTAGAACTAAATCTGAGAATGCAATCCATGAAACTATGTTAGACCCTGATTTTATTCAACTCATTGAATCAAAAAGGGTGGTTATCCATCCAAATTTAGATAAATTTGTCTTGGAGAATTTTGACAAGTTAGAATCTTTGACCTCTACATTGATAAGCCATATAGATGATGCTTACCTTCAACAATATGTTGAACTAGTTGCCCTTACTGTTGTTGCTTTTGAAATTTCTGCATAATCTTCACTCACTATAATACACCTTCATTTACCACAACCTCACCTATAGTAACCACCATAGTCCATTTGTCATCATCATCTAGTTCATCTCCATCCAGTTCAAGCCCTTCCTCAAGTACCAGCTCCTTACCCCCTAGTCAAACCAGAATCCAAGCCATGGCAGACCGATATGCACCTCTGGTTTTACCTATACAACTCCATGCCATACCCCAAGACTATCAAAGAAAAATATTTTTGTTTGATGATACTGGTGAGTACACTGCCCAACAACATGTGAAAAAAATGACTGACTATTTTGAGTTGCATGAGGTAGATGAATCAGATGTCCAAATGAGGTTGTTTTCCCAAACATTGACTAGGGATGTTAAGAAATGGTTCAAAGCTTTACCTGTTGCCCATATTGCAAACTTAGCTTCTTTTCATAGATTATTCATTGATAGATGGGAGAGAAAGAAAAACCCCCTGCAAATACTTTCTGAATATGATAACATTAGAAGATCTCCTAATGAGTCAATTCAGGATTATTTTATTAGGTTCAATAACATCTACAATGGAATCCTTGCTAAACTTAAGCCTCCACCTGACCTAGAATTAATCAAATTCCTTGATTTTTTTGACACTGACATGTCATACTAGTTAAGGGAAAGAAACCCTCAAACATTGGAACAGATGCAAAGCAATGTTGTTAGTGTAGAGGCCAACCTATTTTCTAAGAAAGCTAGAATGAGAAATGAAAAGAGAGTTGTAATTAAAGAGGAAGCTTCCACTTCTGATGGAAAAACAGATAATTTAGCAAAGAGTGTAGAGAGAATAACGGATAGATTAGAAAACATGGAAAGAAAAACTCAATGGGAGAATCAACAAACACCCCCAATAAGAAACCCCAACTTAGGAAGAATCCTAATGCTGGAAAGAATGTTATACCAGATCAATAGATTAGGCCTCCCTTCCAGGAGAAATATGCTGAGGATTCATATAGCCATAAAGAAGATGATGACACCTAGATAAACTTGTTAGGAATAAACAATGAAGTGTTGGCATTATGATGCATGTGTTGTATGTGATGGAAACCCACTTGTAGAAGAACAACTCTCTTGTACATGGTAACTAGGTGAATCTATAGAAGAGATATCTGATGTGACAGAATACATGGTCGTAGTATTTACAGATGTGATGAAATGAAGGGCAACTTCAAGGAATCAATTTAGAAGGCAACTCACTCAGATGACATATCACAATACAGTAGGTTAGCAGCATAGAGTTACAGATCAAACTTCACAGAATGAAGAAAGAGAGGTATACACAGGTTCACCATTGGCCAAGCCACGTATACACGTGGGTTCACTGTATACAAGTAGTGTATGCGTACACATGGTATTTCACAAAAGGAAAAGTGTGTATACCTTGGAAAACTAAGTGTTGGTCCGAAGTATTTGGTCCATGGTATTCTCATCCATGGTATTGGTCCAAGGTATCGGGTCTAAGGTATTGACCCTAGGTATTTGGTCCAAGGTATTGCTCCTATGTGGTTTTGATCCATGGTAACAAACTATAAAAGGAGGAGAAGATCATTAGGCTAAGGTGTGAAAGTATCAAATATCTGATGAAGTGTGAGATCTAGTATGCAAGTTATTGGGTTATGGTGCATTGTTGGATCTGAACAAAGGAAGAACCTTAGTAGATGATGAGGAACTAGATCTAATGATGGATTAGGATCTTAAGGCATAAAATGAACTGTCATTATGTGTTTTTTCTCACAAATATTCTAGATCTGAATACTGACACGTATATTATTCTATAAATGATATGATCTGGGTATGACTGAAGTCTGGAATAGTTGTAATCTTTAAATCATCATTTACAAATTTGTATGCAGGTTCACATTAGAAAAGAGGCGTATACACACAAGTTATGCATATCAAAGCAATGTATACATAGGTTCGCTTTGAGGAAAGCACGTATGCATGTAGGTTCAACACATGGAAGTAGTTTATACCTTATCAAATATGTTTTAGTTGCTTCTATTTGCTATTGTAGTGTTTTTGGGTTTTGGCTTGGGTTCTAGTTACTATATTCTGGTGTCAGCATTCTAAAAGATTAGATTGATGGGTTGTTAGAGTGATTGATTGATTTGGTTGTGATTGGTTCAAAAGGAGATTGGTTGATGTAGATATATTTGATGATTGAATGATGTTGTTGATGGATCTAGTCTGAAAAGTTATGAAACGTGGTCCCTGGAAGAAAAGAGAAGGTTGTAGCCTTCTATAGGTTGGCACCTATGTACTAGTAAACATATCAGCTAGTAAAAGATGTAGGGGGTTGTAGCTCCCTTCCAGTACAAGCTGGAGAAGGAGAGAAGGTTGTAGCCTTTTGTAGGTAGAAGCTTATGTACTAGTATAAGACTGCACCAGTACAAAACTGTAAAGAGAATTTTCCTATTATTAAAAGAAGACAGAGGTGATTGCAGCAGGTGGTTTTCACCCACATTGGGTTTCCACCTTATATCTTCGTGTTCATGTGTGTTGCTTCTGTGTGATTCTTTATTCTGCTTTTATTACACAGTTTAATGAATTCCTGATATACTGGTTAATGTTTAATGCATGATAATTTGGGTAAATCAAAAGATATTTGCATGTATGCAGGTTGCATTAAGTACAGTTACGTATACACGCTAGTTCACTAAGCTGAAGTAGCGCATACAAATCAATTTTGAAAATAAAATTATTGATCTAATAATACTGATTCACCCCCCCATCTCAGTATTATTTCCAACAATTGGTATCAGAGTAGGTCCTTCAGAAGAATCTTGATTGCGTGAAGGAAGATCCTTCATCATGAGTAATGAAGAAAGCATGGGATCCATCGGACCGCCAATCTTTGATGGGAGGAACTTTGTTTATTGGAAGGTAAGAACCACAACCTATCTTCAATCTCTTGGAACAGATGTCTGGGAAATCGTGGAAGGAGGGTATACATTTCCATCAGCGAATCCTATAGATACTGCAGGTAAAAAACAATATGAAACCAATGCCAAGGTTGTCAATACATTGTTGGGAAGTCTATCACAATCAAATTTTTTCAAGGTTATGCAACTAAAATCTGCCAAAGAAATATGGGCAAAAATCATTCTAAGCTATGAAGGAGACTCTCAGGTAAAACGTGCTAAACTGCAAACTCTCAGAATTCAATATGAAACTCTCAAAATGCACAATGATGAAAGTATAGCTAGTTAATTCTTACGTATAGATGAGGTTGTTAGTTGCATGAAGAATCTGGGTGAAAAGATAAAGGAAGATACATTAGTTGAAAATCTTTTAAGATCCTTGTCTGCTAAGTTTGAATCAAAAGTATCTACCATAGAAGAAAAGCAGTATCTACAAACTATTACTATGACACAACTGCACGGAATCTTAAATGCCTTTGATATGAGAAAAGGAGGTCCATCAGATATGAGAGAAGCCGCATTTAAAGCTTCAACAAAAGGAAAAGAAAAACTAGATGAATCACTACATCTTTCAGAAGAAGAAGAGGAAGTAAAATTTGTCAAGAAGCTTCAATGGGGTTCCGGAAGATTCAAAGGTAAATTACCTTTCAAATTTTTTTCCTATGGTAGAGTCAGTCATTATGCTGCCAAATGTCCTCATAAAGATAAATATGATAAAGGGAAGGAACCTTAAAAATGGAATAGAAAACAAAGTGTAAGTAAAAAGAGCTACTATACTCATGAAGATAGCGATGGTTTATCAAATAATGATGAAGGTGAAAATAAAAGTGACTATAGACTTCTGATGGATTTTGAACATGATGATTTTTTCAATGCTTTAGATGAAGATGACCTGTATGAAGAAATATCTAAACTCAAAATCTGTTTAGAAGAAAAGAATATGATTATAGATAGCTTGATATACCAACTTGCTAAAAGATAAAAACACAATGAAAAACTAAAATGTGAAATTGTGGGCCTAAGAAAGGATCTTGAGAAAACAAAAGCTCTCAATCTTAGATTTTCTAAAGGATCAGAAACCTTAAATGAAATTATCAAAGTGCAGCATTCTCCTCTGATAAAGACAGGTCTTGGATATACTGAATAATCATCTCAAGCACAGAAGCCGTCAACCTCCACTAAAAGCTATCTTGATGCAGAAAAGAGCAATGAATAGTTTGAAAATCATCAGCAAAGGCACAAAGCAGACCACCAGGTAAATCAGGCTCAATTTACTTCAAGGATCAACAAAAGCCACAACCAACCTCAGCTAAATCATACTAAATTTTCTTCAAAGACAAATATCAATAGAAACTACAATCACCAGGTCAGTAGATTTGATAATCGCAGGAACCACTTTAATGGTCAATGTTTCTCATGTCATAATTTTGGACACAGATTCTCATTATTTTTCTTACAAAAGCATCATGACTAGAGAAGAAAGAAATCAAAGGAATGTGATAGTGATCAAGAAAATTTCCTATAATAACTTTTCTCTTCTTGAAAATGAAATAGAATGCTCAATCTGTAACAAATTTGGCCATGAAGAATCTGAATGCAAGAGCAAATTTCAGCAAATATCTCAAAAGGACAAAACTTCATTGAATCCCAAAATATGGAGAAAGAAAGAGCCGCAAACAGAAAGATGTGGTATAGCCTTATATGCAGAAGTACAAGAAAACCAGTGGTACATTGATAGTGGATGCTCAAAACACATGATAGGTGACAAAGAAAAACTAAACTCATATAATGCCTTAGAAAAGGAAAAGAGTGTCTCAATTGGAAACGACACTCCTGCTGTCATAAAAGGTAATCGCTCTATTTTCTTGAAAGAAAAAGTTAAAGCTAGGAATGTTATGTATGTTGATGGCTTAAAGCATAACCTATTGAGTGTGAGTCAAATGTATGATCAAGGAAATGAAGTAGTGTTTTGATCAAATGGATGTGTTGTTCGTGAGCTTGATACAAGAGAAACCGTGATTAAAGGTACAAGAACTCCAAACAACCTATACATACTCAAGGGAGGACAACAATAGTGCTATGTAAGAAAAAATGATGAAAACTGGCTATGGCACAGAATATTGGGACATCTAAGCTTTTCTCAAATATGAAAAGCATGTAGATTCCAGGCTATTCGTGATCTTCTAGATATCAAAATTCCTGAAAATACTATATGAAAATCATGTCAATTCAGTAAACAAACCAGATCTCAATTCATCGAAAAGGAAGGGTCAGCTAGTAAGCCTCTTGAACTTGTTCATACTGATTTATGTGGACCATCGAGGAAAAAGTCACCTCGTGGAGAAGAATACTTTATATTGTTCATTGTTGATTTTTCCATAATGTGTTGGATAGGTCTTCTAAAGCATAAATATGAAGCATTTGAAAAGTTCAAATCCTTCAAAGCCTTGGCTGAAAATGAATCAGATCGCAAAAGAAAATCCCTCAGATCTGATCGAGGAGGGGAATTTACCTCGGATGAATTCTTTGACTTTTGTGAACAACATGGAATAAAAAGGAAGTTCTCTACCGCAAGGACTCCTCAGCAAAATGGAGTGGTATAAAGAATGAATAGAACTGTTCAACAAATGGCTCATGCTATGGTAGATGAATCTGGAACTTCTGTAACCTTCTGGGAGAAGCTGCATTCGCCGCCGTCACTATTCTCAACCAAGCAAATGTTGGTGTAAACAACACTCAAACTCCACATAAACTTTTGTATGTTAAGACTCCTATAGTAAAATACTTCAAAAATTTTGGAAGCAAATGTTACATCAAAAGGACTAATGAAAAACTTGGTAAGTTTGAACTGAGAGCAGATGATGGTATTATTCTTGGCTACTCTTCCTGAAGTAAAGCATATAAATTTTATAATAAAAGACTTGGGAAAATTATTGAAAGTATTGATGTTGTAGTTGATGAAGCACGCAAAAATCCAAAACAGATAAAAACAAAAGATTATGACAATGAAGAAGATGGGGATCATTTTCCCACATCAAATCACACTGATTCTGAAGAAGAAACCAATGAAGCACCAAAGTAAAAGATATCGATAGACGAAAAGACTCTGTCCAGGTATGTTCAGAAAAATCATCCAGAAACTCAAATTTTAGGGCGGAAATGGGCAGGTGTGCAGACAAGAAGAACTATTGTCGAAGCCTCAAGCTATCTAGCATTACTATCTTCCACTGAACCTCAAATTGTAAATGAAGCATGCAGAGATGAGTGTTGGGTCAAGGCCATGAATGAAGAACTTGAGAAAATTGAAAAGAATAATTTGGGAATTAGTTCCTAGACCTCATGATAAGAATATCATAGGAACTAAATGGATATTCAAAAACAAGCTGAACGAAAATGGAGAAGTTATTAGAAATAAGTCCAGACTTGTTTGAAAAGGATATGATTAATAAGAAGGTATATATTTTGAAGAAAATTTTGCACCTGTTGCTAGACTTGAAGTCATAAGAATGTTTTTAGCTCTTTCTAGTTTTCAGAAATTCAAAGTATATCAAATGGATATAAAATATGCCTTTCTTAATGGAGACTTAGAAGAACAAGTCTATATTGAACAACCAAAAGGATTAATTCTTGGAAATTATGCAAAACTTGTATGCAAAATCTGAAAGGCTCTCTATGGTCTAAAATAGGCTCCAAGGGCCTGGTACTATCGTCTTGACAAATATCTCCACCAACAGGGTTTTTCAAAGGGTTCAACGGGTAGCAATATATATAAAAATATTGACACTAGTAAATTGCTAATAATTGTTGTTTATGTTGATGATATCATTTTTGGTAGCAATGAAGAATCCACGAGTCAAAATTTTTCTTCAGTTATGCAGCAATAATTTGAAATGTCCTTGCTTAGTGAGCTTACCTATTTTCTTGGTCTACAATTTCAACAAAATAAAAATGGCATTTTTCTCTCACAAACCAAATATCTCAAACAGATCCTGAAAAGGTATGGCATGGAAGATTCTAAACCAATATGTACCCCAATGGTAACAGGATGCAATCTTAGCTCAAATGATGAATCAACAGTAGTACATCAACCAACTTACAGATCCATGATTGGTAGTCTGCTTTATCTAACAGGTACCCAACCGAACATCATGCATGTTGTGGGAATAGTTGGAAGATTCCAAGAAAATCCCAAGGAATCACACCTTCAGGCAGTCAAAAATATTTTCAAATTTCTTCAAGGAACATATAACTTTTGTTTATGGTATCCTAGAGATACAGATCTTACACTTCATGCATATATAGATGCAAATTGGGCAGGAAGTGTCGATGACAGCAAAAGCACTAGTGGTGGTGCATTATATATGGGTTCTAGTATAGTGTCTTGGTTCAGCGAGAAACAAAGTTCAATTGCATTATCTATGGCTGAAGCTATGGCTGTTGCATCTTGCTGCACACAACTATTTTTGATGATGCAAACTTTGCAAGACATTTAGCTCACATGTACTCCACCCATCTCCATTCTATGTGATAATACAAGTGCCATCAGTATTTCAAAAAATCTGATCATGCACTCCAAAACCAAGAAGATACCCATGAAATATCATTTTCTACGAGAACAAGTGCTTGAAAAAAAGGTCAAATTGGATTATTTTCCCTCCAAAGAATAGGTTGTTGATATATTCACCAAACCACTCCCCATAGAGACATTTGAATATCTCATACAAAAGTTGGGAGTAGTTTTTGCATCATCCTACTGTTAAATCGTATCTTCTTCAGAGAAAGGTGGTTATACGTGAGTTTCATGAAGTGTAGTCATTTACATACGTTGGTTTCTGTGAGTACAATCGCGTATATGTTGGTTTGAAGAAAAGCAGTGGGCCAGACACAGGAGAAAGGGGTCTGATATGGTTCAGTGAATTCTCTGCTTTGTTTGATGATGGTTACAATCTGATGATAACATATGGAAATATCTTAATCCTCACAAAGTTGTTGATAACCTGATGTATATATGATTGACGATGATGCTGTGATATCTCTTACTGACATATGCAATTATTAGATTTGACAGTGAACAGGTGGAACAGATTCAGGGGGAGAACATGGTTGCTGGTTTGGATGCTAATTGACAGATGCTGCTAATGATAGTTGTTTCTGGCTATCATGGTATTGTTTAAGAAATTTGGTCTCTTTTATGTATATCATTTAATGTGAAGGTCATGAAAATACCTAATTTGTAACCCCACTATGCATGGGATGAATGATGTAATGTTTCTTGTTTTTTTGTCATGTATAAACAATTGGTATATCCCCACTTGGTTGGGTGGATGAGTAAAATTTGGTATATCCCCACTTGATTGGCAGATGGATGTATGTATGAGTCATTGGTGATAGGAAGGTCATTGGGGATGTATGTATAGAGTCATGCTATCTTTTTGCAGACCTTGCTTGTGCTCAGGGGGAGCATTGACTCAATCATTGGAGCTCAATTAGCATCAGACAATGCAACATGTACTCAGGGAGAGCATGACCCTTTTTCCTTGATGTCAAAGGGGGAGAGTGACTTGGTGTTGTTGTTGCCATCAAGTCCAAAGGGGGAGATTTTTAGCATTATGATGCATGTGTTGTACTTGATGGCAACCCACTTGTAGCAGAACAACTCTCTTGTACCTGGTAACTAGATGAATCTACAGACGAGATATCCGATGTGACAGAATGCATGGTTGTAGCATTTATAGATGTGAAGAAATGTAGGGCAGCTTCAAGGAATCAGTTCAGAAGGCAACTCACTTAGATGACAGATCACAGTACAACAAGTTAACAACACAGAGTTATAGATCAGACTTCACAGAATGAAGAAAGAGAGGTATACGCAGGCTCACCATTGGACAAGCCGTGTATACACGTGGGTTCACTGTATACAAGTTGCATATACATACACATGCACTTTCACAAAAGGAAAAGAACGTATACCTTGGAAAACTAAGTTTTGGTCCGAAGTGTTTGTTCCATGGTATTTTGGTCCACAGTATTGGTCCAAGGTATTGGGTCCAAGGTATTGACCATAGGTATTTGGTCCAAGGTATTGGTCCTAAGTGGTTTTGGTCCATGGTATTGAGAAAGCCATACAAACTATAAAAGGAGGAGAAGAACATTAGGCCAAGGTGTGCAAGTATCAAATATCTGATGAAATGTGAGATCTAGTATGCAAGTTATTGGGTTATGGTGCATTGATGGATCTGAACAAAGGAAGAACCTTAGCAGATGATGAGGAACTATATCTAATGATGGATCAGGATCTTAAGGCATAAAATGAACTATCATTATGTGTTTTTCTCACGAATATTCTAGATCTGAATACTGACACATATATTATTTTGTATAATTATATGATCTGGGTATGACTGAAGTATGGAATAGTTGTAATGTTTAAATCATCATTTACATATCTGTACGTAGGCTCAATTTGAGGAAAGAGTGTATGCACATAGGTTTGACACATAGAAGTAGCATATACCTTATAAAATATGTCTTAGTTGCTTTTATTTGTTGTTGCAGTGTTTTTGGGTTCTGGCTTGGTTTCTGGTTACTGTATTCTAGTGTTGGCATTCTGAAAGATCAGATTGATGGGTTGTCAGACTGACTGATTGATTTGGTTGTGATTGGTTCAAAAGGATATTGGTTGATGCAGATATATTTGATGATTGAATGATGTTGTTGATGGATCCAGGTTGAAAATTTATGAAATGTGATCCCTAGAAGAAAAGAGAAGGTAGTAGCCTTCTATAGGCCGGCACCTATGTACTAGTAAACATATCAGCTAGTACAAGAGCTAGGGGGTTGTATCTCCCTTCTAGTAGAAGTTGGAGAACAAGAGAAGGTTGTAGCCTTCTGCAGGTATAAGCCTACATGCCGGTATAAGACTGCACTAGTACAAAACTGTAAATAGAATTTTCCTATTATTAAAAGAAGACAGAGACGATTGTAACATGTGGTTTTCACCCACATTGGGTTTCCACCTTATATCTTAGTGTTCATGTGTGTTGCTTCTATGTGATGCTTTATTCTGATTTTACTACGCTGTTTAATAATTTCTTGATATACTGGTTATGTTTAATGCATGATAATTTGGGTAAATCAAAATATCTCTACATGTACGCAGGTTGCATTAAGTACAGTTGTGTATACATGCTAGATCAGTAAGTTGAAGTAGCGTATACAAATCAGTTTTGAAAATAAAATTATTGATCTAATATTACTAATTCTTCCCCCTCCTCAATATTATTTCCAATGTGAAGATGTTGTTTTTTTTACTTAAGAAGAATAGGAGTTGTACATGCTACAACAATTGCAATTAGAATCTGGTGAGTCCTTTGATTTTAAACAGGGTTATGAGTCAGCTATATATGAGGTTCACAAATAGTATAGCTTAGGAAGTAAAATGAACAATGAAGCTCCCACTAAAAGATAAATCCAGACCCAAACTAAAAAGATAACAGAAGCTCCTGTCACTAAAATTTTACAAATCCTTCTTATGGGAACACTGGAGACTTCTACCCCAAAAATTGTAGATATAACCTCCACTAAAACTCAAACTGAAACAATCACTCAAAACATTCCAAATAGGAGTAATCAAAGCAAAACAGTTGAAACACAAACTGAATTGCCTAGTATTGAGAAATAAGATAAAAACAGACAATTGCATTTGTTAAGGAAGATCTCATTCAAACAAACAAATCTCAACTACCTTTCATCCTCAAGAATGAAATAGAAAAATTAAAGATATCAGTTCCCTTGATCGAGCTAGTAAAGAATGAATCCTATATATCATAGATAACTAAAGCTTTAGATATAGGAGAGGGAGAAGATGCTTTCAATTTGAATGATGATCAACCTAAATTATTGTTTTACCTTAAGGAAAATGGTACTCATCAGCAAGGGGGAGTCCCTCCTTTCTACATTAGCCTGAACATTCATGACAAAATATTATATAATTTTATGTTAGAATCAGGGGCATCCCATAATTTGTTGCCAAAAGAAATCATGGAGAGACTAAACTTAGACATTACCAGACCATATACGAACTTGTTTTCCTTTGACTCTAGCCAAGTTAAATGCCTTGGTTTTATCAAGGATTTATGTGTAGCTCTAGCCCAGTGCCCAACAAAGAGTATTGTGATGGACATAGTACTTGCAGATATCCAACCCAAATATGGAATGCTGCTATCTCACTCATTGGGAGAAAAATTGCAAGGATCCTTGCAATTAGATATGCCATATGCCACCATATCTTTTTTTGGCCAATAAAGGAAACTATATAGAGATACCTTGATGAAATACATGGTGAGTAGAGCAGAAAAAACACAAAACTTCCCTATCTACTTCGTACATTCTGATATGGACTCTTTCATCTTGTACAATTTAGAACATGTCAAAAAGGAAATCACGGCTAAAGAACTGAAATACAAAACAACTGAGAGTGAAAACATTTTTCATGAATCACTTTGGCATTTAGACTTTAATGGATTTTCGAATAGGGTAGGAGCTGGTGCAGGAGTGTGGATCTATAATATGGAGAGTAATCATTCTGAGGGGCATGCATTCAGATTAAACTTCAAGTGTACAAACAACATGGCAGAGTACGAAGCTATGATCTTAGGGTTACAAATGGTTATAAAACTTGGAGCCAAGAGAGTTTCTATACTTGGAGACCCATAATTGATTATTAAACAAATTAATGGTGAATACTCTGTAAACAATCCTAGACTTAGTTAATATAGAGAGACTGTCCTAGATTTGATTAAAGACCTCCTGGAATAAAAAAATTTTCTGCCATTCCTAGAAAACAAAATATGCAGGCCCATAGTCTGAACACTTTTTCTAGTACCTGCAAATTTCCCTTCCAACCCAACCATCAATACACTGTAGAAATGAGACATAGGCCTATCATACCAAACAATTTGAAATATTGGCAGATTTTCTCGTAGGATTCCCAAATTTATGACTTCACGAATGCTAAAGGTGAGTTCTAGAATCGTAATACAGATACAAACTGTACAGTAGACAATGACATAGATAGTGACATAGATGTAAATATTTTAGAAATAGGTAAACCCACTAATTTCACTAAATTAGAAGTAGATAACTTAGAAAATATAGAAATAGAGGAAATAATGAATGATGATCCTAAAATTCTAAATCTTAAAAATAATTTTTTGCCTAAGGGATTAGTTCCCCTAGAAGATTTGTTTGATTCCAATGATGTAGCTAGGAAACCAAAACTGGAGCCTTCGAGAGAAGACATAGAATAATGTAACATAGGAAATGAAGAAAAACCTAAACTCATTAAAATATCAAAAGCCTTACCTCCACGGGAAAAGGTTGAATACATAAATCTGTTTAAATATTTCCAAGATGTATTTGCATGGAGTTATGAAGACATAAAGCCTTATGACACCAACATAATTCATCACAAAATACCTCTCAAAGGGGATCACAATCATTTTAAATAGAACTTAGGAGAATTAATCCAGTTCTTATACCATCTATTGAGAAAGAAGTTAAAAAAATGTATGATTCCCAAATTATATCTCCCATTAGATACTTAGATTGGGTTTCAAACTTAGTCACTACTAGGAAGAAAGCTAGAGAAATCAGACTTTGTGTTGATTTTAGAAATTTAAACAAGGTCTCATTAAAAGACAACTATCCTCTACCAAAAATGGACCATGTCCTTCATAGGGTGGTAGGCTCATCTAGGATTTCATTGCTTGATGGATTTTCTGGATATAACCAGATCTTAGTTCAACCAGAGGACCAAGCCAAAACTAAATTTACTACTCCTTAGGTTACCTTCATGTATTTGAAGATGCCTTTTGGATTAATGAATGAAGGAGCAACATTTCAAATAGCTATGGATATAGTTTTTGCCAAGGAGATCCATGATTTATTAGTAGTTTACCAAGATGACATCACAATCTTTTCTAAATCTGATAATGAGCACCTAGATCACTTGAGAAGAGTTTTCATCAAATGAATAAAATTTGGGATTTCTTTTAATCCCAAAAAGACACTCTTTAGTCTAGAAGAAGGAAAGTTGTTGGGGCACATAATATCCAAATATGGAATTAGAATATATCCTGCTAGAATAGAGGCCATTTTGACCATCACCCATCCTAGAAACATCAGAGAGTTTCAAGCATTTTAGAAAAAATAATTTTCTTAGGAGATTCATTTCAAATTTAGAAGAATCGATTATAGAACTAAATAACATGTTAAGAAAAGATTCATCACTTAAATGGACAGTGGAGGCCAAACAATCCTTTGAAGCCATCAAGGAAGCCCTAACCAAAACTTCAGTCCTTATAAGTCTTGATTTTAAGAAAGATTTTATAATTTTTCTTTTTGCTTCAGAACACACCATTGTTGCAGTTTTGTTGCAAAAGAATGACCAATGATATGGACAACCAATTTCATTTTCAGTAAATCCTTAAGAGATGCCACACTCAAATACAACATTATGGAAAAATAAGCATTATCCTTAGTAAAGGCTATCAAAGATTTTAGAGTCTATATTTTTGTATTCTCACATTATTTCTTACGTTCCAAATTCAGTAGTTAAGGACATTTTGACACAAAATGGGCCTGAAGGGAAAAGAGGCAAATGGATTGCCATTATATTGGAATATGACATAGAAATAAATCCTACTAAACTTATCAAAGGCCAAGGTTTAGCCAAACTCATAGCTGAATTGAACTGTCAGGCCCTAAATATTAATTTCATTGGTTACCTTAATGATTAGGAAGAGATGGCGACTCCATAGATCAGTGAACCTTTTATAGATTCACCTTGGTATGCGGATATCATATTGTATTACTAAACTTACAAGCTCCTCCTAGTTTAACAAGAACTAAAGCTAGATTTTTGAAAATGAAGTCATTAAAGTATTGTATCATAGATAATGCTTTGTTTTAGAAAGAAATTAGTGGTATTCTTTTGAATTGTTTACTTAAAGATGAAGCTGATAAAATTATGCAATAATTTCATGCAGGGGATTGTGGAGGACACTTGTATTGGAAGACTACTGCTGACAAAATCTTGAGGGTTGGTTTCTACTGGCCTGCTCATTTTGCAGATGTTAAGAAACATGTGACCTCCTATCATAAGTGCCAGATATTTGAGGGAAAGAGAAAACTTTTACCCTTGCCTCTCAAACCCATCTCCACTGAAATTCCATTTCAACAATGGGGCTTAGACTTCATTGGATAAATACACCCAGCCTCCTCATCCTAGCATAAGTAGATTTTGACAACCACTGATTATTCTACCAAATGGATAGAAGCCATCCCTTATAGAAAAGCCACAGACACTATCATTATCTCATTCCTAGAAAATAATATCCTGTCAAGATTTGGATGCCCCCAAAAGCTCATCACTAAAAATGCAGTTGCCTTTAAATCCAAGAAAATGATAGATTTTTGTAACAAATACCACATCACCCTTGGCCATTCCACTGCCTATTACCCTCAAGCTAATGGACTTGTAGAATCCTCCAACAAAAGGCTGGTTAATATCATTAAGAAATTATTGGAAGACAATAAAAAGACATGGAACAAAAAGTTGGTCAATGCCTTATGGGCAGATAGACTAAGTACTAAGAAGCCCATTGGCACATCTCCCTATCAGTTAGTATATGGGATGGATGTTGTTTTTCCATCTTGTTTGGGAGTGCCAGTGATGAATATCATACAAGAGTTGCAGGTAAAGAAAAATGATATCTAGAGAAGGATAAATCAGACCATACACTTGCAGCAGACCAGAGAAGAATTATATGTAAAATCACAGGTAATCCAGGACAAAATCAAAAAGCTATTTCATAAAAAGACCAAAGTTGATGATTTTTACATAGGAGATAAAGTTGTTAAGTGGGATTAAAGAAGATAAGACAAAGGTAAACATGGCAACTTTGACTTCTTATGGCAAGGGCCTTATGTCATTTATGGTTACAGGGGTAACAATGCATTTTTCTTGAGAAAGATAGATGGATCGGATCTACCAGGAGGACCTGTCAATGGTTGAATATTAAAGCATTACTTCTCCACTGATTTACAATAGTTCAATTTACTTTGATCATTGTATATAAAAATGCAGAGTTTATATTGGATTTGATGGTGATCTATTGAAGTTGAAGCCCGGAGAGAAGGCCATGAGCTTTGAAGGTTTCATCATCATAAGTATGAATAAGGAAAAATCACAGAAGGATAGTTTACAGGGTAACTACAGTCACAATTAAAAGGATATTGATCTTAAATTTCTTGACATTTCACCAGGAAATTCCATCCCCATGTGGAGCCACTGTTACGATCCCATAATAATAGGATTCGTAATTTTGAATTGGCTTTGGTTAGTATTGTAATATTTTACATACGATTTATTTCTGTAAAATGTTTTCCATATTAAAAATTAAAAAATGTAAAGAGGGTATGTCCTAAAATAAATATCAAAGTACAAAAAGAATAAGAAAAGATCAAAAAAGCCAAAAAATATGAACCCCAAAGAAAAACAGATCATGGAAGTGTGAAAGTCTAAGTGTCACTACTTTTTACTTTACTACGAAAAATAATGGTGTGTGCAGTTTGTCATAAATACCACAGCCCATAATAGTCAAACTGTTTAATCTTGACTAGTTCATGCTTTAAATTTAATGTTTATAGATAGAGTAAAGATCTAGCTAAACTATTTAATATTGGTAGATCAGTAGTTAGGTAGAGAAATAAAATGTGCTCATAAGCTTAATCTGAGCCATTGGAATATATAAGGTTAGAATTAGATAGTTTTCTTTTCAAAAGGAAAAGGAAAGAAAGGGTCTACTAGCTTAAATGCACCCAATAAAGCGAAGAAAAAATGTTAGGGTAAGTAAAAGGTAGGTAGAAGAAAGGTTGCAAAAGTACAAAGTTGATTGAAGAAAAAGCACATTTATCATGCTTAATCCTACGTTTTAGTGTCCAAGAGTAGTTATGAAAGTAAAAGGATGTTCACAAGTTGATTTGGTTAACTTCCCCTCATTTCATTTCGCCCCCCACTACATACTTACTAATTTCCCCATTATCACACCATTTCTTAAGAAAATACCCGTTTCCCTTCATTTTGACCCTTACCCCTTGGTTTTACACATTTCCCTAGAAAATTACCCTTCAAAAGTCATTTCCCTACCCAAAACGCCTTTTCCCTAGTTTGAAACCCATTCCCCTTTGAAAAAATCATTTTCCCCTTATTAATTTCCCTATTTTATCGAAAAAAATCCCACAAAACCCCCCTTGTCCTAAGCTTAAATTCCCCCTCGCAGTATTTAATGTTAACTCCGCCATTCATGTTTTCCTCGACAAAGCCCTTTTAACCCATAAAACCCCTTTATCCTAATTTTTGGTTCCCCCCCCCCCCCCCCCCCCCCCCCACTTTATTTTAATTAGCTCTGTGAATTCACTTTTTCTTGATATAAATCCTTTTAACCCACCACCCTTAGTGCGGTTAATAAACCTCTGCAATATTTTAACCTCGTTCCCACTATATTAAACTTGCTTATTACATTTTCAACCCGCAATTTATTCATTAAATTAATTACAAGTCATTTGTAATTATCCCCCAGGCGCCGCTAATCTCTGCCTGATTGACCTCTGTGCAACTTCACCGCGCAATAACCATTAGACCTTGCACCTCCATATCTGATGGCGCGCATCCATTTGTTACAGGGAAAAGTGTCTATATAGAACTGCTCTATCCCACTAAGGTGTGACAGCTGCCTTAGAAAAAAACAGAGAAAAGCTACTTTCATTTTTCCTTTATGAATTATAGATAGATAGGAATAGAAAGACCAACCTCTGTCTTGCGCTAATCTCCCGATTTGATCACTCTCTTCTTTGATAGTCCTCAGCTACCTGCACCCTTGCATGCCCAGCTTCACAAAGTACCTGTAAGATCATAGAAGCATAGCACTATACAAAGACATGGATCTATATTCATAAACAATCTAGGATCAGATCTAAATTGACCATACAAATGTAGCAAGCATCAATGACACAAAAGCATGGAGGAAAACTCAAATAGCTTTTATTGATAAACAAGAAAAGAGCCAAGAGGAGTTACAACCAGTTTTTCTAACCCAGCATCAACCTACCAGCAAAGAAGCCCCTCTTCACCTCAAACAAAGCTTAGATCACCCAACAATCTGATGTTTGTCTCAAGAAACCAACAACAATTCCTTACAATATGCAAAATTCGAGCCTCTGGATCTATGGGATGAGGGATCCATATATAGATATTTGTAAGGGGGATGAGTTAGCTTGTGATTTGATTAGTGTCTTCTCTCTGATAGTTCTTGCTTCCACTTGGAGACTGATGGCCTCTTGCTCATCCTTGGTCGAATTCAGTGAGGCAAGTGTCACAGGAGAAGATTCTGGAAGCTTCCATTGCCTCTCCACCTCGCAGAATGACACTTCCATTTGTCATTTCTCGCCCATCGTACCCAAAATAAGGGACTTTTGAAATGAAACACACCCACACAGTGTATTTGGGTGAGATGCAACGCACTTAGCCAGTGGAGCAGCTGCAATGATCCTGTTTTGACCAATTCTGAGCAATTTCTCATGGAGAACTTCTGGGAGAAGCTGTAATCTGTTGACCTTGTTCCTTTAGGGGTTAGAAAAACACTTTTAGGGACTTAGGAGCCCTTGGTTTATGGACATTTCATGCTTGGGGTTGTAGGCCCCAAAAATGTCTATAACAGTTGCCCCCTAAAGTATGAGGTCGTTAATCTTTTGGTGTCGGGTGAAATGCTTTATTATGAGGATCCGAAGTTCTTTCAATGCTGGGAGGAGACCTGTAATAAGATACAATACAATACATTATCTTCATACTATTTTCATGATCTAGCTGAGGCAGGCATTCCCATGCTCAGCTTTATAAATTCATTTTCATGTACATAGGACAGACAATCGTCCGAGTGTAGACTGATGATTCTGATAGAGCCATCATCCTTTTGAGTGGATGATTATCTGTGCAGCAATGATGTACATTTAATGTCTTTATTTCCCTGAATATATATCGCAGCCTGGATGGATGAAATTAGATCCGGGGTCTTCAATCTCGTCCGATCTTCACTCAAAGTACAAGTCGATCCATGTGAGAAATGTTCTGAAGTCGAACATGGAAAGACATCGCTTGATAACCAGTCAATGATGTAAACTGTTAACAAGCGCGAGAGGAATCACCGATAATGATAATGACCCTCAAGGTACTGCAGTACAATTCACGTGGTGTGAATAAAGGACTTGGCTTCGAACACCACGCAAAATCTTTCGGTCGAAGGCCATTGATGTAAACCTGTCGCCGGAAGTGAGAAACTTGCCATTGAGGCATGCAAGCTTCAAAGTACTGAATGGGGTGTTCCTAGATCAACTTCTTGGATAATGAGCTGATGTTGACAAGAAGTTATCTGTCACAGGAGGGCCTTAATGAATCCCACATCAATGACACGAAATGGAGCAAATGATTTTAATGGAGGTGAAAACGATCTGGTGATATAAGGTTCAGGGTGGCGGTCATGAAAGAATGGAGTATAATGTATGGTAGTGGGTGAGACACAGGTGAATTCACTGAATGACTTCTCTTGAACATATTGGCGACACTGATGTGATGCATTGGTAGCATTAACCCCAAATGTGGATGGTATGGCGTGACCATGGTGATGTGGCCAGTGAATGAAACAACCCAACCCGACTCGGACACGGAGTGGAAGTGTCATGTTCAAGAGCGACTTGCTACCAAAAAAGTTTCTTCAAGTTTTCTTCCCAATTTTCCCCAGTCATTGCTGACCAGTACCTCTTTATTTTTTTCAAGCTTGAGGAGGATAACATATGCTTGTTCTATAATTTTCCCTTCCGGCAAACCCATCGCTATGCTTTAACGAGCCTAGCGACAGTGAAACGCGTTCTCGTCTATATACAAGTTTGTCGCTATTAATCTTTTTAACGAGTTTAACGACAAAGATAACTTGGTCCTTTTCAATTTTAGAGAGCCTGAAAAGGAACGTAAAGGTAACTCCAAAATTCCTTTTTCATCATCTAATCCCTTAAGTTTGAAAAAGTATAAAATAATACAGAAGGGATGAATTTTCGATACTTTTAACGAGCCGAACAAAACAAGCACTCGATCTTTTTGTGTAATAATCCCTCGGGTCCAAAAAGATTAAAATCTAGAGGAGGGATATCACTTCCTGTCCCTTTAACGAGCTGGAGAGGCCAATGGCTCGGCAATCTTTTCATATTTTACGAGTCAGTTGAAAAGAGCTTAAAGGAGACTCATCTTTTGAGGAACGAGTGATAAAACGGGTAGCAGCTGATTCCAGGTAAGGTTTGGAATTTTTCAATCACGGCAGTGTCACAGGGATGGCTAGTGAAATCAATCTTCGCAGCTGTTCCTCAAAATGGGTAAACAATCAAATGGAGGTGAATGATCGGCCAATGAAAAAGTGGAGGTGACGGTGCAAACACGACCAAGGCTTTAATGGCTGAAGTACTACATTCACAATGGTTATTTACCGGGGAATAGTTCATTTTTTAATGATCTTAAACGCGGGTGGAAACATTTGCTCATGTCTTATGTTTATTTTTTAACGAGCTTGAACTATGTGCTAAAACTGCTCGATCTTTCCAGTCGTGTAATAAGAATGTCTCATATAAAAACGACAACTTTTAGAGTTTTTCCCCACATCCTTTCTTTATGCAAGTTAGGAAACGACCAATCCTACGAGTTTAAAGGGTTAGAGGTCCTATAAATTTAAAAAATAAATAGTCGCTCTTCGCTTGCATGCCAAAAGGCTTGCATGCCCCCAGGTATAAAATAGATTTTCAAGGTTACCCCTTCTTTAGTCCGTTAAAACATTTGTTTTACCGAGAGAGGCCTACCTCTTACAGGTTACCAAAGATAGTTCTATTTACGGCGTAAATAAAACACCTCTTCGACGATGTCTATCGAGATAAACAAAGGCGAGTGGCGATGCCCACCAACTCACATAACTTTGACAAGAGGATCTTATTCCAGTCCAACTCCCTCTTCCAATCATGGACGAGAGTACGGAGGTCATATACTCTCACGGAAACCAACCCTATACCCGAGGTTTTCCTGCCGAAGCAAACTAGGGTGCATGCCCCCTGGGTTTCAGTCATGTCCCTCGAATCACTCGCCCTCATCGGGTGGACGGACTGGGGGTTGAGACATTTCTTGCGTGAAAAGAACATTCAGGGATGGTATATGACTATTTGCTATGTGTGATCTGGGAAATGAAAGCTGGTCTACGAGCTTGACCACTCTTCCTTCGTGTGGAAAGTACATCACTCTAAAGAGTGATGAGACAATGGCTGTCATGCAATAAATATAGTCTCGTCCAAGGAGTAGATTGTAATCCAAGGGTCCTTGAACTACCATTACGTTCATTTGAATGGTTTTCCCTCTCAATGTTATGGGCACATTGGGAAGGATCCCTAACGGTCGACTGGTTCCTTTATCAAAACCTGTTAGATTTCTCATCTCAGGCAAAAGCGATGGCGAACCAAGCGCTTTCCAAGCAGTTGAGGAAATGATACTCATAGAAGCCCCATCATCTATGATGGTACCAGCCATAACCATTCTATATATTTGAACAATGATTCAGAATGGTACACTAGCTGGTAAACGGGGTCTGCCTAGTTGATTCCAGTCGAAGGAGACAACTAGGTTGCTTGGAGGTGGGACCGAATAGATGACCAGGTATGACTCTGATGAACTTCCTTCCTGCGGTAAAGGAACGGGTAAATTGCCCCCATGTTCGTTGGAGTCTGTGCTTATGAAAAGAATTTGGACGGTGTCATCCTTGTTCTCTTTAGTGACTGTATCATCTGAAGATGGAACCTCTGAAGGCAAGACCGGGTCAATTGCCACCTCGACCTTTTGACTTTCGTCTGGTATGGGATTAGATGGTTTATCTTCAATGACAGATGCTTCGGCCGACCACCTGAGCGGGCCAGCCAGATTTTCAACTAATGACGGACTCGGAAAGAGTTTTTTATATCCAGGAGGAAGTCGTAACGGTGAAACCGGATGATCGTCCAAAACTCTTTTAGCTTCATCTAAGAAGGGACAACAGTGGACGGCATGATCGCCTTCACACAGTTTACAAGGAAATCTATATTTTCCTTTTTGTCCTGGGGCTTCACTTTCACTAGTCGACGGTGTGTTTTCAACATGATCATCAGAGGTTGACGACACCAAGTTGTGCATACTAGGAGGCCAGTCCCTTAAGATCCGAGGGATGTAAGGACAATCTCTGTGATAGTGGTCTCCTTTGCAAATGACACATGGCGATTTAGGCCTGGTCGGTGCAGTGTGTGGATTTTCGCTAGATGACACTCGTTTGCCCCCATTCGCTTTTGGCTCCTTCTTCTTCTTCTCTTTCTTCTTCTTTTCCTTCTTCTCCTTAGGTACTTGACTTTTGGCTTTACCAGCCCCATCAAGCGAAGAGGAAGGAGGAGAGGAAGAATTATAGGAAGTAGAAGGTTGGTGGGTAACTCTGGACTCGTCTAGTTGCTGATTCGATTGTTCAGTAATTGTGGTGTTCTAAACGACAGAGGTTGAGAAGAGCCATACAGGCAAACCAATTGTCAATCCTAGAAGCGACAATGTGGCCATATGGGGTGCACCAACATCTCCCCAAGAGGTGAAGGGACTAGGATTTCCTCCAAGGGGAATTCCTTGGTTGGTGGATTCCATTTTCTCAACCCAAGATCAACGTAGGAAAGGGTAATGAATATTCTGTTTAAAATAAATTTTAGACGCTTTGACACAACTTGTTTTTTCAATTTTTAAGAGTTGAGAAAAAACAAAAGATGACTCTAGTATCCTTCGATTTTTAATGAGCCTGAAGTGACAAGTGCTCAGATGGACCTTTTTCGTTAAGGAGTCTGAAAAGGAATGAAAGGGACTGCTCCGGAGATCTAGGTAGAGGGATTACCAAACCAATCGCAAAACTGCAGAATACTTTTTACGGTACGACAATCAATCTTCCCGAATGCTATGTTCAATGCATTGTGATCGATAGGGCGACAGACACAACTTCCTATGGATAAAGGATTAAGCCTATTGGGGTCTCCCAAAATAGACTCGATGGTACGTGGGAGCACAAGTCCGCACTGGCACTTATTGTCTCAAAGTGGAGGAATCACCCAACCATCAGTGAGAACAACAGTTACCAGGCTTTACGACGCCGGAATACGTCTCTAGCCTAGACTTCTAAATGTTGTGTGTTAAGTTCCAAAGCGTTGTTAGATTCATTGAATTTATTTTAAGTTGATCTTGTTTATGAAGTTTTCCTTTCGAGCTCACCACGAGATGTAGATGTAATTCCTAAAATGCAATCTAATATGATAAACAAACTTTTTATCTCTTTTATGCAATGAAAATCCTAGCTATTAGGGAAAAGAAAGACATAATCTTTTCACAAAGAGAAAAGAGCACACTCTAAATGCACTTTCCTAAATCAAGCCAATCAGACTGTCTATCTGCAAATGCACATGCATGTATTTGTTTTCGACTTTCTTAGTATATGAATGCTAAAAAGAAAGTTGATGCACAAATCTGAATTTCTTTTCAAACGACAAATATCAACAAGTTTCTTTTCGAAATCAAAAATGGAGACGATCACAACACCTTACGATTTTGAAATGAATATTTGTTATTGGCACTAGAAAATTACAAATTCAGACCAAAAGCAATAGTAACAGGATAATCGACCATCAACAGCAATCAAACTCTTTCCTACGATTGAAATCGACACTTGAGACAGTTTCAAATCAAAGGACGACAGTACAATTACGCTACTTTTGCAAAGGAGAACTGTAAATGACTCAACAAACACACAAAAACATCTACATTTCTTTTGTAAAAAGGAGGCGGAATAACAACAAGGAAAAGGGGTTTCAAACAGACATATACTGATCACATGTAGAAAAATTCAGGAATAGAACTGGAAAGAATGAACCACAGAAGCCACAACTGCACAGAGCTAGTCTGATCAGCGCACCTGTAACGCAGAGAATCTGAAATGCAGTGCAGGTTGTCCACTCGGGAAGTGCGCTGAAATTCAGAATCTTTGAACAATACTTACGCTGGGCCAGAAACGAGACTCTGTTCGGGTTCCGGGTCACAGTTTGCAGTTCAGTTCTTAGGTTTTGGCCGAGCAAAAAGCAATCAATAATGCAACAATCAGGGGTAGCTCTAAGGAGGATCTAAGAGCTATCACAAGGGCAATCAGATAGTTTGTGAATCAGCTGTTTAAATCATAAACAGATCCAGTGGATGGATTGAAGCAGCAATTATCTACTTTGCATTTTTTATGGCAAATGCAGTTCGAATGCTACTTGTAATTTTATGAAACAAACAACAAAGAATGATAAACAAACAAACTAATTATCTCCCCAGTGGAGTCACCATTTTGTTACAGGGAAAAGTGTCTATATAGAACTACTCTATCCAACTAAGGTGTGACAGCTGCCTTAGAAACAAACAGAGAAAAGCTACTTTCGTTTTTCCTTTATGAATTATAGATAGAGAGGAACAGAAAGACCAACCTCTGTCTTGCGCTAATCTCCCGATTTGATCCCTCTCTTCTTTGATAGTCCTCAGCTACCTGCTCCCTTGCACGCCCAGCTTCACAAAGTACATGTAAGATCACAGAAGCATAACACTATACAAAGACATGGATCTATAATCTTAAACAATCTAGGATTAGATGTAAATTGACCATACAAATGTAGCAAGCATCAATGATACAAAAGCATGGAGGAAAACTCAAATAGCTTTTATTGATAAACAAGAAAAGGGCCAAGAGGAGTTACGACCAGTTGTTCTGACCCAGCATCAACCTCCTAGCAAAGAAGCCCCTCTTCACCTCAAACAAAGCTTAGATCACCCACAATCTGATGTTTGTCTCAAGAAACCAACAGCAATTCCTTACAATATGCAAAATTCCAGCCTCTGGATCTCTGGGATGAGGGATCCATATATAGATATTTGTAAGGGGGATGAGTCAGCTTGTGATTTGATTAGTGTCTTCCCTCTGATAGTTCTTGCTTCCACTTGGAGATTGATGATCTCTTACTCATCCTTGGTCGAATTCAGAGAGGCAAGTGTCACAGGAGAAGATTCTGGAAGCTTCCATTGCCTCTCCACCTCGCGGAATGACACTGCCATTTGTCATTTCTCGCTCATCGCACCCCACAGAAGGGACTTTTGAAATGCAACGCACCCCCACAGTGTATTTGGGTGAGATGCAACGCACTTAGCCAGTGGAGCAGCTGCAATGATCCTGTTTTGACCAATTCTGAGCAATTTCTCATGGAGAACTTTTGGGAGAGCTGTAATCTGTTGACCTTGTTCCTTTAGGGGTTAGAACAACACTTTTAGGGACTTAGGAGCCCTTGGTTTATGGACATTTCATGCTTGGGGTTTAGGGCCCAAAAATGTTTATAACACCATTCACATTGATTTCTTTTCCGAGCCTTACCCACTCGATAGCACACAAGATTCGTGGTTTTGCTCGGGCCCCTTTTGGTTACGTGGAATCTCCACGCTAACTCATGTGATCTGAAGGAAAAACCGCCTGATGGCCAAAAGCAGTGTGATGAACCTTAATACCGCCTCCCCAAGTAGGCTGATACCATCCACTATTCACATTATCAAATTTCGTACCAATTCTAGCTTTACCCGTTAAAATGTTGAAGACCCTAATTTTCACTCTTTTCGCTCGTTTTTTAACTAAAAACTGCCTAACCCTTCCTGTGCCACCCTGAGCCTCTGTAACCAAATTTCACCATGAATTACCTCCAGAAAACACTCTGGACTCTGTCCAGAGTTCTTCCCAATTCAAATACAGCCTTCAATCACCTCCTATCAGACCTAGATTTTATTAATGATTTTTTTAATTTTGCAGGTGATTAGCAGAACATGAGCTTGGATAAACAGTTCTGATACTAGTTCCAAAACTTGTTTACTACAATATTCACAAAGAAATGTATTCAGAAGGAAAAGAAAATTGTCATAGAGTAGAAGGAAATAATTTACATAGTAAATGTTAAAAATAGAAATGAAATCATTTTCACCAGCACAACAAAGGATTCTTACAAACTACTCTCAAAACAACATTATGTATTCTACATAGTAAAAATCATTTTTACTAAAAACACAGAAACATGAAAGAGTGAGTAAGATTTATAGTAAAAGGGAAAAATGAAAAGAGGAGACACATAAAGAAATATAATTGAAAGACAAACAATGAATGTGTATCAGTTGAAAGGTCATAAGTAAATATGACATCCAGCGTGAAGACCAAACAGCCAAGCAGCTTAAAGGGCAAAATATCAGAGACTAAAAGACATAAGAACCTAAATAACACGGACAACAAACAACAGTTCAATATCTATCTCTATCTTCTTGCATGAAGATATTTCCTTTTCTTAGATTAGTTCTCAATGTAGCTTGAGATATTTTCTAAATTCTTTTTGTATAATTACTTCGAAATTCGAAGTACTGAGGGTGGATTTATATAAATTTGTAGATTTATTTTGATCTTAAACCTAATAGTGATTGTAACAATTTTCAAGTCAATAGACTAGAGCAAGTAATAAAAAGATTGCACTATAGGATTCATGAGATGAGCTATTTGCATTGAAGTATCTTCTTTGTCTGATTTTGTTACCTTCTTATGTGTTTCATAAACTTAAATGTTATCTAAATTTGAATGGATTAACTGGAAATTTAACTCTGGTTTTTTTTAAGTACACTATGTTTTGCACAGTTAGTTATTCATATGTTTTCCTCTGATATTCAGATTTGAGATCCCTTAATTTCTCTCCCATCCCATTTGACCTCTTTCACTTCTCTTCACGATTCGGCTTAGGGAACCCTTAATTGCTCCCTGGATCTGATTGGAAACCATTTCACCATCAAGCCTTTGAGATCTATAGTAACTCCTCTATCTTACCTTGTAGACACTGTTTTTAGAATGTAATTCAGTCTTGTTTGTCTGACATTTGACCCTATAGCCCAATGGTAAAAGACAACCCTTTTCATCTATGTAAGTGATCCCAACACTCAAATTAAAATAGAAAACCCAAGCACAATCATAACTAACCTAAAATCCAATAACTAAACAAAGTTAAATTTAAAAGAGAGAGCCCTCTCTGAGATTAGGAAGGCTAGATCCTAATCTCCAAAGTTGGTTTTGTGGTTACCTCTATCATTTCTTTTTGTGAAAAACTTGGAAGAAATTTTGGAGTGATAATAGATGGAAAGAAGGTTCACTTACGAGATCAACTGAAAGACTCGATTGGGATTTCATGAGATCTAATCAAAGACTCGAATTGGAAGATGGTTTGTTTGATTTTTTAATGAGATTGACACAGGAAAAGAACCATGTTCATGACACCTTGTTTCATTTTTTACCAAGATTGACACAAGTAAAATAAGTCTGCTCATGGATACCTATTTCATTTTTTAACAAGGTTGACATAGTAAAATAATTATCCTCATAACCCTTTCTTCATTATTTAACGAGCTTGACACAAGATAAGGAACTCTGCTTGAGCACCTATTTCATTTTTTAACATGGTTTACATAGTAAAAGAACTTTCCTCACGGTCATTGTTTCATTTTTTAACAAGGTTGACATACTAAAAGAACTATTCTCATATCCTTTGTTTCATTTTCTAAGGAGCTTGACACAAGATAAGCAACTTTTCTCCATTGTCCTTGTTTCATTTTTTAAGGAGCTTGACACAAGACAAGGAAATCTACTACATCATCCTTGTTTCATTTTTAAGGAGCTTGACATAGGATAGGCAACTTTTCTCCATATCCTTTTGATCATAAACCAAAAGAGGTCATGGCTTCCAAGAGGTTCTCACCAGATGGGAGAACAACACTCTAGAAGGGATACATGTCCAGGGATAGAAATGAAAAATTGGGCTCCAATGCCCCTAGTACATGATGTACTACATCACCTACGATATCATCAGTGGATGTGGGGATGGAACAGGTGGCCATGTAATTAACCTGTGGTGGGGATTATACTTCTTCCATATAAGAACCACATAAGGATGATGTTAGATTGGGAGTTGTTTTAGTACCAATGAATGTAAGTTGATCAATGATCACAATGATCCTTCATGCGAGAAACACATCACTTGAAAGAGGTAAGATACAAGAGCTCCCATGACGTAAACATAGTCACGACCAAGGAGTAGATTAATATATAAAGGGCCTTGGACAATGATCATGTCTATATAGACAATCTTTCCTCCCAAAGTAATAGGTAACTTAGGAAGCATCCCTAATGGTTGAATGCTTCCTCTGTTAAAAGCTAATAGATTCTGGGTGATGGGGAAAAGTTGAGGGGAACCCAAAGCTTGCCAAGCAGTTGAGGACGGGATGCTAACATATTCTCCCTCATCTATGACTATGCTAGGTATAGCCATATGGTAAGCCCGCACTATAATATGGAACAGAACATAAGACAGAAGGCGATATCCTTCTAGTCAACTCAATTCAAAAGAAGTGACTGAACTACTCGAGGGTGTGTCATAGGAATGTGAGAGCTACCCTCTTTCTCGATGGGAATGGGAGAAATTCTCTTGTGCACCTTGGGAACAGGTGGATTTACCTCCAGTTGATTCAAAACTAAAGAAACCAGAAGAACCTAAGCAGTATGAGGTTCACTCTCGACCAAAAAGGTACAATTAAAAGGCGGAGCCAATTCTATCATTTTCAAAGCCAATAGTTGGTCGAGAACGGACTCATGAGACTCACTTTTAGAGAGAGTGGGGTTGACCAAATATGACTTTCGATCAAACATTGGATCAACTAGCGGAGGATCAGGGGACAACTTTGTGAAGCAGGAAAGTGTTCCCTCTATGGACAAAGGCAACCCCTCTAGCCCTAGAGTGGGTCTAATCACAAACAAGGACAAACCAACAATAATTCTCCTTAAATAGTTCAAGTTAGAGGCCTACCTCAACCGGTGGTCGATGAAGTTCTGTTACGCTGCTCCAGCTTCCGTTTCCTTCTCCTAATGAGTAATCAACCTGAAACAAAGCAAGGAAATACAACAAAGCACATAACTGGATACAACAAAGAACTATTTACCCATAAAGTCAAGAAATCATGAGCTATCTAGTACATTGCATACGAGACATAGGAAAACATCATTGATTGTATTAAATATGAAATAGAATAAGCTTACAACCTAGGTCTTGATGTCACAAGCCTTCTCAGGAGGGTCCAGCCAGCATGTTCCTCAAGCATTCACCCTTGAAGATGGATCTCCCAATACAAGTCTCTCTCACTCACAAGTTTCACACAAGATAAAAGGCACTTCACAACCTTCCTCAAGCTCTCAAACTATCCCACACTTGTCACACCAGCTACCTATCAAGCTCGCAATACTATCAACAACACTCCAAAGACTAAGAATTCCAAAACTATCCAAAAACTAGCAGCCCATAGCAATGGTGAGAGTTTAAATAGGAGGATTCTCCATTAAAGGTGGGAGGATGAGCTTATCTCCAAGGATGGTAGCACAAATGACGGAAAAACCATGCCAGAGAAAGGAGGGTGACATAAATAAGGCCAAAAACCAGGTCTAGAGTCATCTGGAAGGCCGACTGTTGGATCAAACTCACCCAAAATGGATCATCGTGGGCATATAACTAGTCTGTCGCGCTGACATCGCTATTGAATAACGTAGCTAGTCATGTCATCGCGGGAAACTACAAGCAATAGTTGCGCTGACATATGAAAATCGACCATCGCGGGAATGACGTGTACTTCCGCGATGGCAGCGGTTCTGGACTATTTTGGAGTGCTCATAAATGTGTTTATTTGGCCAACAGACGCGATGAGGCAGAAACTTTGGCAATGTGGGTCATTTGGCAACATCAGAGAGCACAAGCATGAATGATTTTGGACTCATGACACAGTAGGAAGACTGGAGTGAAGATAGTGAGAAATTATTTTGTAACAGATGCCCCCTAAAGTATGAAGCCTGAGAGAGTGGGAGGGGTGAAATGCTTTACAAAATTGACTGAACCAAAACACCATTTGGAAGAACCTGCATGCAAGTACAACTGATATCTCTAATAATGAATTACGTATAGTCTAGGCATGGGCGTAGCCATCCAAAAGACATACGAAATAGGTCTGTGGTATGGACGCAGCCACCCAGCTAATGAGACCATGATGATAATAAAGGTATGGTCACAGCCATCCATGAAGACTCAAGTATGGTCGCAGCCATCCATCAATGAGTCACGTAATCATAAAACCAATCCACGCAGCCTGAACATGTGTAAGCTGAGTTCGAGGTCTTGAACCCATCCGATCATAGTACAAATCCTAACATGCGAATAGAGGTGCTGAGGTCGAGCATGATAGAATATCACTTGATTACCAGTCAATGAGGAAAACCGTTAACAAGCGCAAGGAAAACCACCAATAATGCCAATGGCTCTCAAGGTACTGTCTAGCACAATCCACGAAGTGTGAAAAAGGAGCTGAAGTCGAACACTCATGGAATCACCTAATCAATGACCAATGATGAAAGTTGACAGTCAAGTGCGAATAACTTGCCATTGAGGCATGCAAGCTCTAATGTACCAAAAGGTATCTCTAGGTCAATCTCCTGGATAATGAGCTAATGTCGATAGGAGACGACCCGTCGCAGGAGGGCCATAATGTTTCCCCCATCAATGACACAAGATAAGGAACAAGTGGTAGATGGAGAGACAGAGGACCAGAGGAGAAGGCAAGGGTGTAAACTGTGGAAGGATTATACTCTTGAACATATCGGTGACACGACTCCGGAGGGGGGTGGTAACATTCAGTCATCAATGGATCAGAGGCTCAAAGGAGACGACATGAATCGATTGGAAAGAGGCTAGAATGATAACCCAAACCTGTGGAAGGCCAAATGACGATGTATGGATATCCCAACCCGACAAAAAGAAAAAGTGTCGATGTTCAAGAGTGACTAGCTGCCATAGATAATCAATGATAAACCTGCTGTAGAGCCCAACCTAGTAATAGTTTAATGAGCCCTAGGAAGGAGAAGCTCGAGTCTCGTCATAGTGACGAGTCCAATGTTGTCAGGGTTTAACGAGTCTGACATAGGTAAAACTCAGAGTCTTTTTCATGTTTAGAGAGTTTGAAAAAGACACGGAAAAGAAAACTCCAGGGGGGTCCTTTTTCGTAGAGTTGTGTCTCTCGAGCCTGAAAAAGTATAAAACAATACTCGAAAGAACCGCCCGACCATTATGATCGAGGAGTACTTTTCGTAACTAGTGACTTCGACCTGAAAAGGTAGAAAAGTGGTTGGAAGCAAGTCGTTTCGTAACTAATAACGAGCCTGAAATGACAAAAACCTGGCAATCTTTTTGTGTTTAAACGGTCGAAAGAAGGGCTTAAAGGCGACCGCCTCTTGTTTCTTTTAACGAGTCAAGAGGAAAACTCGGCCATCTTTTCATCTTTAAACGGCCGGAAAAGAGCTGAAAGCAGACCTCCAACTTTATTTTCTTTAACGAGTCAAAAAGGGAAAAATACTCGGCAATCTTTTCATCTTTTACGAGTCAGAAAAGAGCTTAAAGGAGACTTGTCCTGGAGGAACGAGTGGCATAAAGGGTAGCAACTGGTTCCGGCAATGGTGGAACTGCTCAAAACATGTGATGGTCAAGAGGCTGGCTAATAAAACCACTCATCGCTGCGGTTCCTCAGGAAAGGAAAAACAACCAAGTGAGAGCATATGATCAGCCAAAGAGATGGTGGCGATGGAATGAAACAACCAAGGCTCATCTAGTAGAATTTAGCGGATAAAAGGAAATCACGAGATGTAAAACAGGTATGAGTTCATTTTTACACAAGCTTGAGCCATGGAGAACTCTGCTTGGATTCAGTTCATGTTTACACAAGCTTGAAATGAAAAACTCTGCTTGTTATGAGTTCGCATGCCACCAGCATAATGACGCAAATCGAGGTACATGCCCCCCAAGCTTCATTGCATTCGATGAGGTGGATGGAATGAAGGTTCACATTCGAGATCTTGGAAAGACTCGACTTGGATTTTATGAGATATTAATCAGTGATTCGATTTGGAAAGGGGAGTTGTTTCATTTTTTAATGAGGTTGACACAGTAAAAAAACTATCCTCATAACCGTTGTTTCATTTTTTAACGAGGTTGACATAGGATCAAGAAATTTCCCCAAGGCTCCTTGTTTCATTTTTTAACGAGCTTGACACAATACAAGGAACTGTGCTTCGTGATCCTTGTTTCATTTTTTAACGAGGTTGACACAAGAACAAACTATCCTCGTACTCCTTGCATCATTTTTTAACGAGGTTGAGACAAGAACAAACTGTCCTCGGACATCTTGTTTCATTTTTTAACGAGGTCGACACAAGATCTGAACTATCCTTGTGCACCTTGTTTCACTTTTTAACGAGGTTGAGACAGGAACAAACTATCCTCGTACTCCTGTGCATGGGCCATCTGAGAACATGGCTCCCAAGAGGTCTTAACGGGGGGGAGAAACGCACTCTGGGAGGAATACATGTCCTGATGCACCAATGACAGAGCGGGTTCCAATGCCCCCAGTACATGATGTATGAGACCATCTGCATGATCATCAACAGAGGTGGAGATGGAATGGGTAGCCACATAATTGACCTATGGCACGGAAGGTACTGCTTGCGAGTAAGAACAGAGGGGGCACGATGGCTATGTAGGAGGCACCGAGGGACTAAAGAACAATAACTGATCGATGGTCACCATCCTCCCGTCATGTGGAAAATAAACCACATGGAAAAGTGAAGAGGTAAGGGCCCCCATGGCATAAACATAGTCACAGCCATGGAGAAGACTAAAACCTAAAGCACCTTGGACAATCAGTACATCTATATAAACAATTTTGCCTCCCAAAGTAATAGGAAACTTCGGGAGGATCCCTAAAGGTTGACTGGTTCCTCCGTCAAATGCCAATAAATTCTGCATGACTGGCACAAGCTATGGGGAGCCCAAAGCTTGCCAAGTAGTGAAAGGCATGAGACTAACTGACGCACCCTCATCCAAGACAGTTCCAGGTACTGCCTTATCATAGTCATGTATCGTTATCTTGAAAGGCACATAGGCGGGGAGGCGGAAAGTAGACAAGTGACTCCAGTCGAAGGTGACGGCCAAACTACTTGGTGGGGGAATCGTATGATTACCCCCATGCTCTACAAGAACCAGAAAAGGACTCTCTATATCAGCTAAGACAGGAGAGTCGTTTTCAGACTCTGGAGGATCTGATGAGACAAGAAGGACATGAGCACGATGCTCTTTCGAAACAGAGTGATCAACAGGTGGTGATCCATAGTCGACACTCTTTCTGACCAATGGTTGGTCTGGAATAGGCTTAACACAGCCAGGTTCAGAATAAGGAGGACAGACAAGAGAAGAGTTTGAACCAATATCTTTGTCAATGGAGGGAGGTTCTAGCCGTTGATAACCAATGGGTAGTTGGGGTTAAGAAGTTGTAAGACTTTCCGAAACGGTGGAAGCTTTATCCATGAGCGGATAAAGGTGAAGGGGATGGATACCTTCACATAGCCTACAGGGGAATCGAATCTTCCATTTCTTCTTACCGTTACCAGTTGATAGGGTAGCATCGCCTTGAGCTTCAGAGGATGATGAGGGATGAACTGGATCGCGAGACCATACTTTTAGGATCCTTGGAATGCCAGGACAATCACAAAGAAGATGGTCGCCCTTGCATAACTTACAAGGAAACTTAACCTTTCACGGAGTAGCAGAAGGTGGTTCATCTGGGGGTGGACTCGGAGCAGTAACTGCACAAGTGGCCTTGGATTTATTGGATTTCTTCTTCTTCTTAGGCTTCTGGTTACTTAATGTGAAACTTTTACCAGGCGAAGGAGGAGAGGAGGAGGAGGAAACAGGGGAAGAAGGCGTAGCCTCAACCTTGGAATCAACATGTCATGGTTCGGACGAAGGAGATGGTGGAACAGGAATCATGACACTCGGGACCACCAAGGTGGAAGACAACCACACGGGCAGACTGATGGTTATCCCAGGCAATGACAATGTTGCCATATACGAAGCACCGACATTTCCAAAGGAAGGATACGGTCCAGGATTTCCATCTGAAGGAAAACCTTGGTCGGTAGGCTTGGGGGATGTCGCCATCGAGAACGAGAAAGAACCCTACTCAAGATAATGCAAACAAGATCTAACCGGGTAAATGTGAATTGTGGCCGAATAAATTTTAAGACACAAGAACAAAACTTGGCCTTTTCATTTTTAAAGAGTCGAGAAAAGGACAAAAGATGACTCTAGTCACCTTTGAATATTTAATGAGCCTGAAGTGACAAGTGCTCAAATGTAACTTTTCTTTTAGGGAGTCCGCAAAAGGAATGAAATTGACTACTCTGGAGAACTAGGCAAAAGGGTTTACCAAACAAATCCGTAAAACTGCATATACACCTTGGCAGTCATATGAAAACCATGGACTTTTTGTACGGAAGTCAATCTTCTCGAATGCTGTGTTCGATGCGTTACAGCTTGTCAGGCGGCAGACACGGCTTTCTATGGATAAAGGATGATAACCTAGTGGGGTCTCCCCATATACTCAACGGTACGTGGGAGCTCAAATCCGTACTAGACCACTATTGAGTCATAGAAGGATCACCCAACCTTGAGTGGAAACAAAAGTGACTAGGTTTAACGACACCAGAGCACGTCTCTAGCCTAGACCTCTAAATGTGTGCGTTATGTTCCAATGCGTTGTTAGATTTATTCAGTTCATTTTAAAGTTGATCTTGGATTATGTTTCAGTTTTTAGGCCTTACCGTATGTATATATCAAAGCCTAGGATGCAGCTAAAATGAATGAAGTATCCTTTTTCTTCGATGAACACCTAAGTACGGGAAGGTAGAGATATCATTCCCAAACCAAGACAAGTGAATGCAAACACTAAGAAACACAATGCGTCAGTACACTAATCTCATGATGCATCGATACTACTAATGAAAGATTTAAAATTTGCTTTCCAATTTCTTAAACATGAAAATTCGTAATGCAAATGTACTTTCACTTTCGTATGCTAAATGAATGCAAACTGTCGATTTTTTTTTGTGAATTCAAAGAGACAAACAAGCAAGTGTGAACTTATCGATCCAAACAATTGTGATCTATGTTTGGTAGTGAAGAAATCGAATCAACATAAAAAAACTGGTTCAATAATCAACACTAAAAATCAACCAACAAGGAAACAAGCAGTGAAAAAACCTCAAGCAAATCAATAAGATGGTTGTGGATGAACCTTGAATAGACAAGTAACCCAAGCAAACAGTTTCTCGATGAAACTTCTAAAGGGCTAGGTCACATGGTCTAAAAAACACAAGACTCACTCAAATTAAATCAAAGAGATAGTGTCCCTAACCAAAAGCAATCAAAACAAGCTAATGAGAGACAAGGAATAATAGGGGATAAGAAAAATTGATGAATTCAGGAGGTAAAGTTATAAAAACAACTTTTCAAGAATCATTGCAAGTTTTACACTGACAACCTGAGATGATCGCAAATTTTACACAGACAACCCGAGATGACATCGCAAATTTTACACAGACAACCTGAGATGATCACAGAAAAACACCTATTTTCCGCGATGATGCGATTTCAAGAGTCGTCATGGGAATTAAGCTATCAACCCAAGATCATCACAGGTAAAAAGATAAAAAATGTGATGACTTCACGACTATTAGGCTTTTTTCCGCGATGATGCAAAAACAATGACAAATGAACAAAAACTGCCAAACCAAAACCAGTCAACCCTTAAATCAAATAGAAATATTTCCCAGATCAACCCAGGAAACTCAAAAGACTGATAATTAATCCCCAAAAACTTGAAAGAGACCAAAACAAAAACTCAAGGCAAGAGTGAACAAGAAAAGAACAAAGGCCAGCTCCCCAGCGAAGTCGCCAATTTTGAAGCAGGAAAGTGTTCCCTCTGCAGATAGAGGCAACCCCTCTAGCCCTAGAGTGGGTCTAGTCACAAAAAAGGACAAACCAAAAACAATTCTCCTTAAATAGTTCAAGTTAGAGGCCTACCTCAACCAGTGGTTGATGAAGTTCCATTGCACTGCTCCAGCTTCTGCTTCCTTCTCCTAATGAGTAATCAACTTGAAACAAAGTAAGGAAATATAACAAAGCACATAACCGGATACAACAAAGAACTATTTACCCATAAAGTCAATAAATCATGAGCTATCTAGTACATTGCATATGAGACATAGGAAAACATCATTGATTGTATTAAATATGAAATAGAGTAAGCTTACAACCCAGGTCTTGACGTCACAAGCCTTCTCAGGAGGGTCCAGCCAGCATGTTCCTCAAGCATTCACCCTTGAAGATGGATCTCCCAATACAAGTCTCTCTCACTCACAAGTTTCATACAAGATCAAAGGCACTTCACAACCTTCCTCAAGCTCTCAAACTATCCCACACTTGTCACACCAGCTACCTATCAAGCTCACAATACTATCAGCAACACTCCAAAGACTAAGAATTCCAAAACTATCCAAAAACTAGCAGCCCATAACAATGGTGAGAGTTTAAATAAGAGGAGTCTCCATGAAAGGTGGGAGGATGAGCTTATCTCCAAGGAAGGTAGCACAAATGACGGAACAGCCACGCCGGAGAAAGAGGGCGGCATAAACAAGGCCAACAACCAGGTCTGGAGTCATCTGGAAGGCCGACTGTTGGAACAAACTCACCCAAATTAGATCATCGTGGGCACATAACTGGTCTGCCGCGCTAACATCGCTAATGAATAACGTGGCTAGTCATGTCATCATGGGAAACTACAAGCAATAGTTGCGCTAACATATGAAAATCGACCATCGTGGGAATCACGTGTACTTCCGCGATGGCAGTGCTTCTAGACTGTTTTGGAGTGCTCATTAGCACATTTATTTGGCCAACAGACGCGATGAGGCAGAAACTTTTGCAAAGTGGGTCATTTGGCAACATCAGAGAGCATGAGCATGAATGATTTTGGACTCATGACACAGTAGGAATACTGGAGTGAAGACAGTGACAAATTATTGTCTAACAAGCTTTCGATACCCAATCGGAAGACGAGGTTCAGAAGTTGTAAGGTTTCCCAACTCTTTGGAAGCTTCATCCATAAGAGGAAAAATGTGAATGGGATGATTACCTTCAGACAACCTACAAGGAAATTTTACTTTTCCATTTTTCCCATGAGATTTATTGTTACTAGTTGAAGGTTTATCACTAGCATGATCACTAGAGGATGATGACAAAGGTCGATGTGAACCTATGGACCACACTTTTAAGACCTTGGGAATACCAAGAAAATTCCGAAGAAGGTGGTAACCCTTACATAACATGCAAGGGAATTTTACTTTCCGAGGTTGGTTGGAAGCTTTTTCTACATCATTTGCCTCTGTAGCAATGACTACTTGGTTGCCCCTTGCTTATTTTGCTTCCTCTTCTTAGCTTCCTAGTTACTATAATGTATGCTTTCACTAGGCGAAGAGGAAGAACAAGGTGAAGAAATAGGTGAAGAAGGGAAGGGTTCAACTTTAGAATCAACATGAGGTTGACGTTGTTTAGGCGGAGGAGAACTTGGTTGAAAATTAGTTTGGACAATTGGAACCAACGAGGTCAAAAATAACTAAAATGGAAAACCAATGGTCAATCCAGGAAGGGACAATGTAGCCATATAGGGAGCACCAGTATTTCCAAAAGAAGGAAAATGACAAGGATTCCCATCAGAGGGGTTTCCTTGACTAGTAGACTCAGGAAACGTTTCCATCGGTATCAACCTAAGATCTACTAAAGAGTATTTCCACAGGAAGGATGTTGTTTTGCGATCAATTAATTTTAGAATTTGAAACAAAAAATTTGCCTTTTCATGTTTTAAGAGTCAAGAAAAGGAACTCTAGTAGCATTTGTTTGTTTAGAGAACTTGAAAGGACAAGTGCTCAATGATCTTTGCAAATTTGAGTCAAAAAATATCAAAATGACTACTCAAGATACTTTAGGAAAAAATATTACCAGGTAACCATGAATTTATACACCTCATCAAATAAATTTACCAAGGAATTGACATACGTGCAGACAATCTCCTCAAATTTTGTGTTTGGTGTATCGTGTTTACAGGGTGGCAGACTCAGCTTCCTATGGATAAAGGTTTTCAACCTATGAGGGTCTCCCTTTATATACTTGACAGTACGGGGAGCACAAGTTTGTGCTAGCATTGTCTAATGAAAGAGCGAAAAACAACTACTAAGTTTTAAAGACGCCGAAACACGTCTCTAGCCTAGACCACTAGGTATGAAGTGTTAATGTTTCAAATACTCCTTAGATTAATTGATAGATTTTAGATTTTATCTTGAAATTATGTTTCAGTTTTAAGGCTCAACACGATGTCACTTGAACATCTAAGATGTGACTATATAAGAAAAATAAAAATTTCATTTCTATGAAAGCTAGACTAACCAAGGGAAGAAATTTCAATCAATAATGAATAAAACAAAATGCATCATAAAAAATGCCTTTGACTAAATTTCACTTTTGTCTTCCAAACGCAATGCCAAAAGTAAGAAATATTTTCACTTTTCACTAGCCTAAATGCAACTTTTCAAAAGACTAATTATTTTGACTCTACAAAGATGCACTTATATGAATTATTCTATTCTTTTCATTTTGAATGATTTGATGCACCTAATACAATTTTTAGCTTTCAATCATCGTAAAATGTGATCTATTCTCAATGATGAATCTCAAAAAATAACTTCTCAATGGAACTAATCTAATGCATTTTCACGAAAGGTAAATTTTGAAATACAAGCTAAAACATATGAAAAATGATTTTTTCATTGATTTCTATAGAAAACAACACTCAATCAATCAGCAAAACAAACATCTCAATGACACCAACAGGTGGAAAATGATGACAAATTGACTAGAGACCCTAGAATTCAGTTAGATTTCACTTCAAAGCCAATGAGACAAATTTTGCAAATTAATCAAGGTAAACAATGAAAACATTTACAAATCCAAACATAAAGGATGGGAAAATACCTTAGGGGCCAAGACACAATGGATTCTTAGGAAGAAACCTAAAAAATTCTCACATTCAAGGATCATCGCTACTTTATATACAAAAACTCACGATTATCACTACTTTGCATAGGAAAACCCGAAATGGCATCACTACTTTGTATAGCAAAAGTAGTGATGCTTTCAGTGCGACCAAAAAATGAAGAAATTTTTTTCATCGCGATTGTGAAGGTAAAAACCGCGATCATCATCACTTTAAAGTTAAAAACCGTGATGCCATCGCGACTGTTAAGGGTAAACCTGTGATGGGTGAGGAATATGGTGAAAAACTAAAAATATTCCAAGAAACAATCTAGACTTAGCACTCTAAGGTAGTAATCAATGATGGTATAAACCCATACTGATGTAGACAAACCGAAAAATCGGCAGTTGGTCAAACTAGTCAAAAGATTAGGGTGAAGGATTGGGTGGAAAGGGTCATAGGCTCCCCAGTGGAGTCACCATTTTTTTGACAAGGTTAATCCTCTCTGCGGATAGAGACGATCCCTCTAGCCCAATGAATGGGTCTAGCAACTGAAGTGACAATGAACTAGAATTCTTCCTAGGTTATAATTGAAAAGCAAAACGAAAGAGATGACCTACCTTGTTCTGATGCTATTTTGATTTTCCATTGTTGAGGGCCTCAAACTAATTGTGTCACGGATTTGTTCCTACCTCTCTTAGTGTTTATATACCTACACAAGTGATCGAGAGACAACAAATCATATCAAAACCAATATCAAATCCAATAAAAACCTACTTAACTGATCAAGGAATGTCAAGCTAAATAATACATGAACATATATATTTTGGGAAGATGAACTAGCAGTTGTATATTATTAGGAAATAAAGGGAAGATTACAACCAAAGCCTTGATTTTGAAAGGATTTCCTTGAGTGGTAATCCAAATCCAAGCCATGACACTCTCCAAGCACTCCTTCTCCAAGTCTAATGAATAGCCTCTAGGCACAAGCTTAGCATAAGGGTGAAAATATGCATAGAACAACCCAACCTCTAACCTGACCAACCATTCGGTAATGGGAGAGGATGAATTTATAGGTTGGGAAAGGGAGTTAGTACCTCTCCAAATATATTACTAGGCCCTCATCTCAAAGAGATGGCTCATAGGGATAAGACAAAGAGACCAAGTTGGGAGAATTTGACCTCATCTATGTGAAACAACCTCCAGCTCACTGCTTTGGAAGCTTCTAGATCACGAAGCTTCTCATATTATTTGGGAAAATTACCTTTTTGGGATCATCATGGGTACAGAAGGGAACATAGCGATGCCATCGCAGGTCAAGGGTGATGCAACAAATGACCATCATGGTTTTTAACCTCATAAGAGATATGAGTCTCAAAAGTAGGGTTTTAGAGCTATTTCTTCAAGGAAAGCTCAAGGCATTTTCCAATCAAAGTCTTAGGAGGGATATGAGTTGTATACATGGATGAGTATACTATATAATGGTCATGTTTTGTGCACTTCAAGTTATGTCACAAGGAAGTGCAGGAGGCATGACAAAATACTGTGTAACACATATACACCCATCATGCACTGATGTGAGAAATTGCCACACACACAATGTGTTTATATTGGTGCGACTGCAATGAAGCACCCAGAACATATTCAGGAGCCTTGCAGCTCCAAAGCTAGTGACCCACTTCATCGACTCCAACCACGTAACCTCTGATGCCTCATAATATACCTTAGATAGGTATTTGGTTGGCGACAACTAAGGTAACTTCTCATTATCCCCTAAGTCCCCATCCTCCATTTTTAGGGTCGGTATGTGAGTCGAAACACGCCCTCAAACACCACCTTCTTTGGCAAGAGTGGTGTAGTCACCATGAATTTTGCATTGTCAGGTTCTTTAGGCACTTTAGCTATGGACATGCGTAGTGGGATATACTTCAGTAGCCAATTCATTGGCTCACCCTCCTCAATATCAATCTCGTCGATGCATTCACGCAATTCTTCTTCACTCAAATCCCTCGACTTGGTTGGTGTCTATGAACAATCCATCTTCCCTCTCTGGTAGACTTCTGTGGGGTTTTTCTGTGGTGACTCCCTCACTAGGACCTACTGAGGTTTCCTCTACTTCTTATTGGTCACCTTGGACGCAGAAGGTTGCAATACATAAGGCTTAGGTCAGGTAGACCTAGGCACTATAGTCAAAAATCCTACTGGGACATATGGTGTTGCTTCCATCTCAGGGGGAGTTGCAGTCATACTAGCCACAAAAAATTCTTGGAGAAACTCAGGTATGTCATTCAACACTAGTTGTGAAAAGAGCTCCTCCCAATCTAGCTTAGAAATGCAGTTCAGGTCTTGGCACAAAACAAGGTGAAACAACTCAATATCAACTCTCAGGAAGCAAAGTGTTCAAATGTTGGGTAGCAGGCCATATTTATAGATGATTTTGAATTCGAATCCAACTGTTCCCTCCAATTTTTGATCATTAATGCATATTTGGTCGCATATTTCCGCATATATGTGACATAAATGTGTCTTCCCCACTCATTTCAACGGAAATTTTTTTATCCAATCATATACAATGATTCCAACAATCATTTTCTGGCCAGGCCGTGTGACACCCATCCTTGTCGCACAACTTCTTTTGCATAGCTCCCCTTTGCGCCCTACTTCCACCCATCATGAATCCCTCTTGCTTCATCTTTCCCACTTTTTGGCAGTGTAGTTTATAGTCTTTTTGGGTAGCAGATCCCCCGCGTAACAATGTTAGGGATTAAAGCCAAGTTTTGGGTCAATGTAATGTAAAAACCCAGCAAAATGCGGGTGCAGAACATGACAGTCTAGGGTAGTCTGCCCTAAAATATTGTAATTTAATATAGAATGTGTCGGCCTACCCATGGTCTATGGATCATGGGAATGTATAAATAGAGAGAGGCTCTAAGGGTAGAAGGTAGTTTTTAGATCTGAGCTAAAGTAATAGGGGTTTTTGAATATGATATTCACTTTGAGTCTATAAGTCCGAGTCTTGGGTCGTAGTAGTAGATAGAGGCTCCGCAGCTGTGTGTGCGGAGGCCTAGTAGAGTCCACAGCTATGTGCGTGGACCCCTGTAGCTGAGTGCGCAGGGTAGGAAGTGGACTGTAATTGGAACGAAAGATTAATAGAAGATAAGTTGGTTTTGAAATATTGTGCATCTGTATGTTTATGCTTCTGTTATATGTTTATGCATCTTTTACAGTTTATGGTTGCGCGCATGTCTATTTATGTTGAATAGTAACTGAAAGTATCAGGCCCACTTAATTTAATTCATGATCTATAATGATAATAAGTACATTAAAGGGTAAAGAACATGTGCGCTCGTCGTCCAAGCCACGCGACGGTAGTTGTGCTGAATAGACAACTGTGCGGAAGTAGTGCAGCGCATAGTGTTGGTTCATGAACTTTCCAAATCTCATCAAGACATCCCTAGGGTGCAGAAACCTTGTTCCAGCACAGTCCCATACTACCTCGGGTGAGACCTGAGTCCATGCTTTGTGAACTGTTGCGAAAAGGGCCGATAGTTTTGGGATTTGTTTGGCAAAAACACTTTTGAACCTGGGTCAAGCCCCAACACGCCAACAAATGGTTTTGCTGCTGGGACCGAGATCTACCTAAGGGATGTCTGATGTCAGAAAACTGGAACCCTACGAAGAAGGAAATTGAAGATTGGTTGGATCAGAAGCTTCACGATTTTGTAACATAGGAGAACAAGACTCCACAAATATCTGAGAAGAGGTGCCTGGATTGCTATGTATATACATAAATCCATGAGTTATTTGTCGCGACCTTCTCTTTGGAGCTTTATGATTGGATCACGAGGTTAGACAACAACCAGGAAAGGTACAAGCTTGATCAATTGATTGTGTGGACTCTGGAGTTAGTGCACAGACTAGAGGAACCAGAAGATAAGATCGCATAGGCCATGGACCATTGGATCGACCGGATAATAGGAGGGTTTATCACTAAATTCGCGATAGACACAACCGTGAACTATAGTGAAGCAGAACAATGCTTTCTCAAGGGACCGTGAGGTAGGTATGTCAAATCCCTGAATACCTGGATTAAAATGTTGTTATGTGAAAAGCATGTTATCCGAATACATTAATGAATGGAACGACGCGAAGTGGAAAGATCTACAAAGGGATCGAAGTGTTAGGAAACTGTTCTTTAATTTCACCATTGTGAGCAAGCAAGGAAGAGCACATTCGGGCTTCCCCAAAAAGTGCAGTCAGTTTGATAAGGCAACGCATTCCATAGCTATCACCTCCCCTTATGCCATCACCCACTTCACCTACTTCACCTCCATCTTTAACCACTCCACCACCATCAAATCTGTAGTTCAGCATGGCAAGCACGATCAAGCTACCTGTATTCAGAGGAGTAGGGAAGGAGGACCCAGATCAATTTTGGTTCATGGTAAGAGCAGTGTGGGAAGCACACGGGGTCACGAATGACAAAATTGAGAAGGCCACATTGTTAAGTGCACTGCAGGATTGCGAGATGACATGGTATATTTAGCACTCAAATGATCATCCAAATGCAGGAATAGAGGAGATCCAGAATGAACTGAACAGAGAATTTAGCTGGCCGAAATCAGAAACCTAGTTGATCATTAGATTCAAAGAGATCGTGATGCTTCTAGGCAAGACACCCTGGGATATAAATCAGATGCTAAAAGGTATGATCTGTGAGGCTAATATGACACTGAAAGATGTGCAACACTGCACGTGGTTTGTGCCATATTTGACACCACACTTGTGGACGATGCTATCACAACAGAAACTCTCAACCTAGGAAGAAGCATTGGAAATGGCGCTGAGGTTGCATGAAACACCAATATAGGATCCAAGCTTGGGAGTCCAACAAATCCATGTGCAGCTACAGAACCTATGCCTGGAAATGCAGAGTTTGAAGCAGGATAGGGCACCCCGACTAGAAGCACGCGAAGATGTGTGGTGCATAAAATGTAAAGGCAAGGGCCACGATAAGGATCACTATCCGGTATTCGCGAACTATTTGGTAGGAGGGGGACCAATGCCATTGAGACCAGATTCATAGGTAGGGCCAAGTGTGGCACCCGCGCTCTGGTGCACAATCTGTCAGGTGGGAGGAAGGCACAAGATAGACAACTGTCACCTGTTGCAAAAGTATACACAGACTCCACAACAGCTGTTTTGTAATTTCTGTAGATTAGTGGGTCACAATAAGTGTACAAGTCATAGCTTTGAGTTAATGATGGAGAAAACCCTAGCATATAGGATTCAGATGAAAAAGCGAGGCCTTGACCCAGCCGTGGGGATGACGTGCACTGGCTTTCAAGGGCGAGGGAAACGTCGAGGAGGAATGGGGCCAGGAAGAGGCCATAGATAGCTAATTTGTTACAATTGTGGGGGACCAAGACACTACGCCTGTGATTGTACCAACCTAACGAGAATATCTTGTTTGTACTATGAGCAGTTTGATCATGAAATGGTAGATTGTCCTATGTTGATTACACAAATGTGCGAGAAAGGGGTACTACAGTCTACTCCAACTCAGAATATCCAAATGATGAGGTTTGAACTACATGAGGAAGACCCCAACATGAACATGATGCTCAGAAGCGGCATGACCACAGGGGAAAACAAGGGGAAGCAGCCTGAGGAAGATACATGGGTGCATAAGGCTCCTACAAAGGAACCTGAGTTTCACTTGGAACGTGAAAGGAAGATGTTTATGGAAGCCAAGAAGAGCTTCACGGAGGCCTCTACTTCAGGTAGTAAGGATCAACCAGAGTTAGGAATGGATCCTTCCATGCTTACTACCTTTTTACAGACATGCATGAAGCTGTTGCGTGACAATAAAACAGTTAAAGGACTATAGGAGCTGATCACTAGGTGTGCAGGGTCAAGTGAACCGTGCGTAGTCTGGAAGCTGGGAAAGCATGCATTATGCACTGGGAGGGAAATGAGATTGACAGTGTAGATTGGCAAATATGAGATGGATCAGGTAATCCTAGACTTGGGTTCGGATGCGAATGTGTTACCAAAGCAGACATGGGAACGCATGGGCAAGCCTGCATTACAGTGGTCCCCTATTCATTTATGGATGGTGAACCAACAAAAGACCTTTCCCATGGGAATGTTGCAAGGGGTAACATTGGACATCAAAGGTGCAAGCACGTAGATGGACTTTGAGGTGATATAGATTGTGGATGACAGCAACCCTTACCCCGCGTTGCTAGGAATAGACTAGGCCACTAATATGAATGGAGTCATCAACCTGAAGAAGTGGAAGATGATATTCGATAAAAAGTCCCTACACATAGTCATTCCACTAGATCCTACCGAAGGAGTGCACTACAGTGAACCCATGCGCAACGATGGAAGTGATGATGAGCTAGATTGTATCTACAAGCTAACTATGTGAGATCAGGATTGGGTGAATCCGACTGCAGAGGGAAGGGTCTCGTGGGAACGTGTGGGTTCCTACCCTTAGAATTTATATGAAGAAGATGAATGATTGCAAAATCGATTGAGCAAAGTGACAATGTTGAATTGCATCATGATGACTAAATCACTGCATTGTGAAACAACCTTGGTCTAAGATCTACCAAAATATGATGGATTGATAGCGGTAGATGAATTCTTGAACAAGTTTGGGAGTGCAGTACCAGAGCACCAACGATTCAATGCATTGAAGTGGGTGCTACGTGTGACACCTACGCATTGATGTGGAACACATCAAGCAAACTTTGAAAACTAGCTTGGCTGCAGGAGGATGATGCAGCTATGGTTTGGGAAATCGAAACTATGAATAACTGAGAAATACGATGGACACGATGACCCATGCACGCACCTCACAAAATGGACCAAGGCCTATGGAGAAGAACCTCAGCCTGAACGAGTACACTTATTCTATCAGACCTTGGATGTCATACCAAGGAACTAGTATACTGAGACCGAACTCCGACATGGTATAAGCAAAATGGGATGTTTTGCGTGAGGGATTTTTGTTAACGTTCTCATCTGAAGACCCATGGGCGGATACTGTTGACGATGCTCTGCAAATCGTGAAAGCCACCATTTTCAAAATACCACAAGAACCATGGGAAAAATAGTTCAACCAGTATGGTCACCTCAGTTAAGCCATGCCCTAGAATGTTACAATGTACAAGTGGAGGATGATGATGACGACCCCTGAAATGTTAATATTCTAGAAACTGAAGGGAGTTGTGAAGTTCGAGGACCATCAATCAAGGACCTTGACATCATTGTCCCACTGAAAACAAAGCAGGTAAACATTGGTACAAATGCGGAGCCAAAGTACGCAATGCTTGGGGACTATTGGGTTGATGCCATGGTGTATAAGGTCGTCGAGTTACTTCGCGAATATCAAGATTTGTTTCCAACCAAAATCATAGAGTTAAAAGGGATCCTTGCGACTTAGGAATGATGAAGATTAATATGAAACTGGATGTGAAGCCAGTTAAGCAGCACCCTTACCATTTGAACCCAAAGTATAAGGAAAAGGTCCACGAAGAGTTGGACAAAACGCTTGCAACAAGAATTATTGAACTACTGGAAGAATCTGACGGGGTGAGCCCTATGGTAGTGCAGGAGAAAAAATATAAGGGCGAAATTCGAATCTAAATGGATGTCAGGAAGCTTAATGATGCTTGTGTTCATGATCCATTCCCGACACCATTTACAGATGAAGTATCGGAGAATGTTGGTGGACATGAAGCTTACTCATTCACGGATGGGTTCTCAAGGTACCATCAGATCAAGATCACACTAGAAGATAGGAACAAGACAACCTTCACAACCGAATGGGGTTGTTTTCAGTACACTATTATGCCCTTTGGGCTGAAGAACGTGCCAGTGATATTTTCGCGCGTAGTGGTGGTTGCGTTCAAAGAATTCATCCACAAGTTTTTAGAGGTCTATTTCAATGATTCGATTGTATTTGGGTTAGTTAAAAACCATATAGCGATCTTATAGTTGATGTTGGATACTTGCCGACGAAACTAGATTGCGATGAATCTTAAGAAGTGCACCTTCCTCATCCCCTTCGGAAATTTTCTCAGCCATGTGGTCTTCAAACAAGGCTTTATGGTGGACCATGCGAAGATTGTTGTCATTCTCAATCTAGAAGTGCCGCGAAGTGTCAAACAACTATGTGACATGTTGGGGCACACTGGCTACTATTGCAAGTTTATTAAGAGCTATGCACAAATCATGGCATCAATGGGACAATTGTTGAAAAAGGGAGCTACATATTGTTGGAATGACGATTATAAGAAAAGTTTGGAGGTTCTCAAGGAGAAAATGGCATCTGCTCCCATTTCGGTATTCCCAAAATGGGACATCGAATTTCATGTACATGTTGATGCGTCGTGTATCACGTTGGGTTTTGTACTCACACAGGAAGGTGTGGAAGGCATCGATCACCTGATCACATTCACAAGTCGGAGGTTGCCCAAAGCCGAGAAGAAATACTCGACTATTAAGCACGAGGGATTGGTGGTGGTATACACACTCCAGAATACCGCCACTATTTACTTGGTGGGCACTTCAAGATGTATACCGATCATTCCGCATTGAAATACCTGGTGAGCAGGCCTGTGTTGGGGGGGCGCATATGCAAATGGTTGTTAATATTTGAAGAATATGACTTCGAGGTCATTGTAAAGCTAGGATGACTAAATGTAGGACTAGGTCACCTATCACGAATTGAGAACAGTGAGGAGCCAACAAATTTGGAAGAAGGACTACCTGATGCACAACTCTATGCAGTGCGTGTCGCAGACGACCACTTCAAAGATACAATCCATTTCTTAACCACAAGGATCACGTCACACGGATATTTAGTCCAGTAGAAGAAAGAATTGGTGGTATGCGCGGTGGATTTTTCTGTTATCGCAGGGCACCTCTACAAAATGGGAAATGACAAGATATTACGAAGATATGTAGCTGAATTTGAACAAGGATGGATCCTCATAGAAGCACTTGGGGGGGCTATAGGAGGACACTATGTGGGATGGGCGACAACACAGAAGATTCTTCACACCGGACTATGGTGGCCAATTGTACATCAAGATTCGAAAGCGTATTGTCGGGCCTACGACGTATGTCAACGGACTCGGAAACCATTTTGAATGGAGGAGATGCCACTCAATACACTGATGAAATTTCAGCCATTCGAAAAATGGATGATAGCCTTTGTGGGGCCCATCAATCCTCAAGGGAAGATGGTTGTGCGCTACATTATCACCGCGACAGAGTACCTAACTCGATGGGCAGAAGCACAATCGGTTAAGGAATGCACGGCCACTACAGCTGCAAAAATTTTGTTCAACAATGTGTTGACATGGTTTGGGTGCCCGAAAGTTTTAATGAGTGACCGCGGAACGCACTTCCTAAATGAAACTATCAGTGCAATCACTGAGGAGTTCCAGGTGTATCATCAGCAAAGTATGTCGTACTATCTGCAAGCTAATGGGATAGTAGAAGAATTCGACAAGATTTTGGAGACTGCGCTAACCAAAGTGTGTAACTCACAATGAAATGATTGGGACTTTCGCATACCTGCCACATTATGGGCATACAGAACTACATGCAAGAAGTTGGCGGGTCAGACAGCTTTCAGGCTAGTATGTGGTACATAAGTAGTCATGCTAATGGAATACATTGTACCCAGTTTGCGGATAGCAGTGATGACAGGCATGGCAAACCGTGCAGCCTTGGAAGGGAGGATCGCACATTTGGAAGAACATGTGGAAGAACAATTTCTAGTAGGATTCCATCAGCAGGTAAATAGTGCGAGAAATCTTGGCACGATCATGATATCAAGTTATGCACATTCAAGGTAGACGATTTAGTGTTGTTGTATGACAGCAGGTTCGAAAAATTTCCTGGAAAATTCAGAATGCATTGGTTGGGACCATATGTGCTAAAAGAGGTCACAGACAGAGGCACGGTCTAGCTAGCCAAACTTAACGGGGAGCCCTTCCCAGGAAGGGTAAATGGCAGTCGCCTAAAGCCCTACATGGGGGGCCAGTTGTTTGACTAACCGACCAAAGCAGAGTCTTAGCACTCCAAGTAGTTAAAAGAAGGTGCAGGACTATAAACGAGTCTGCAGGAGAGCTGTGCGGAAAGAGGGTTCCACGTAGGGCTCGTATGTCACAGGGATCGCGATCACACATAAGGGGCTATGCTGCTGCATGGATAGGCTAGAAAGTGACCATTACTGTGACTGTTCATGACAAGATGTCAGAGTTACGACGAAGAGGAGCGGGCAGCGGGAAATTAAGAGACGGAGTCAGAACTAGATTTGAAACGATCTGCCACCAATATAGCATTAATGAGCAAGAAAAGGGGGGAACGATCGAATTTGAATTTCAACGGGTCTATAAATCACAGCTAGTCATCCACTGAACAAACCGTGGCATCTTGAGAGTTACGTTATTGTGTTATCCAATAGCTATGGACCCATCGAACTTCAACACTTTGAGAGTAAGCCTAGAGGTTGCAACATTGCCAAAAGAGATGCAAGACCTTCAGGATAGTGTAATGTCGACAGTCAAGGCCGCCAAGCCGAACCCAACACCAACAGTGGGAGACGTACCAGGAATTCTCAGACAGGTAGCAAGACCGGTCCGGATGTTACCGTGAAACGCACGGTCTGGTAAGTGATCTATGAAAGATAAGGGAAAGACGGTGAATCTTAGGACAAAAGGTAGAATTTCGTTGAAAAGTGTGCCCCTGGTCCACATGCCCATGACAAAACTTAACGATTGGGACCTCACAGACAACAACAACTCTCTTGCAAAAATGAAAAACAAGCTTCAACAGACATTGAGTATACTAGACCATAGATCACAAGCTTGAGCACAGATAGAGAGATGAAGATGAAGTGTGAGGTGGTGCACCGATTACCCTAACTACTGATACACCTATGCATGACAAAGTTCCAACTGACAAGAGAGATGTGAACCAATGGATAGATAGGAGTTCAAGCATACACGTTCTGTTTCATCCATTCAATCCATTCAATTCAGTTCAATCCAGTCAATACAGACGTTCAGTTCAGTCTACGTGAAGGATATAGACGTTCAATCCATACCCCAGAGAGAAGTTAGTTCCCCATCGTTACTACATACCCGCCCGCTCTTGCACAAAAAGGTTCACACATTTGACATCTCAGCTAGAGATAAAATCCTATGAGGGGTCGCTTTTTGTTAACCTAGTAGAGCAAAATGAGCTTCAGCAGTTCAGAGAATTAGTAGGGGCAATGGAGCAGGAGCTTGAAGAATTGTTGCAAGAGGAAAGGATGGAGCAACAGATTGTAGTGCGTCACTCACAGGGATGGTGGACTGTGAAGCCTTGGCAGCGCACCCCGCCACACTAACGAGTGACTCAGGACAAGTCACGATGATTGTGTTGGGGGCATGTTAGGTAGCCGATCCCCGACGTAATAGCGTTGGGGCGTAAAGCCAAGTTTTGGGTCAATGTAATGTAAAAACCCCGCAAAATGTAGGTGCATAGTGTGAGAGTCTAGGGTAGTCCACCCTAAAATATTGTAATTTAATATAGAATGTGTCAGCCTACCCATGGTTTGTGGACCATGGGAATGTATAAATAAAGCGAGGCTCTAAGGGTAGAAGGCATCTTTTAGATATGAGCTATAGTGATATGGGTTTTTGAATACGATATTCTCTCTGAGTCTGTAAGTCCGAGTCTTGAGTCATAGTAGTGGATAGAGGCTCCGCAACTGTGTGCGTGGAGACCTAGTAGAGTTTGCAGCTATGTGCGCATACCCTTGTAGCTGAGTGTGAAGGGTAGGAAGTGGAATGTAATCAGAACGAAATATTAATAGAAGATAAGTTGGTTCTGAAATATTGTGCATCTGTAGTTTATGATTTTGTTATTTATTTATTCATCTTTTACAGTTTATGGTTGCGTGCACGTCTATTTATTTTGAATAGTAACTGAAAGTATCAGGCCCACTTAATTTAATTCACGATATATAATGATAATAAGTACAATAAAGGGAAAGAACATGGGTGCTCATCATCCAAGTCGCACGACAGTAGTTGTGCTGAATAGACAGCTGCGCAGAAGTAGCGTGGCACGTAGGGTCGGTTGGCGAACTTTCTAGATCTCATCAAGACATCCCTAGGGTGCGGAAACCTGGTTCTAGCACCCTCCCATACTACCTTGGGTGGGACCTCAGTCTGCGCTACGCAGACTGTTGCCGAAAGGGCTAGTAGTTTCGGGATTTGTTTGGCTAAAACACTTCTGAACCTGGGTCAGGCCCCAACAAGCCAACAAGTCTCGTACTTCCTTGTAGCTACCTGGAGTACTAAGACTATCTCACCATCATATAGACATTGCATAGGGGCAGGATCACCCTTATACAACTTCAATCGATTTCCATTGAATTTTACTACAAACAATGCTCGATCCATCTTTGCAAGCTGAACTATGCCACCATCTGTAATGTCTTTAGGGATATAAAGTACTAACTAATTCATTTGAAACTTCCCCTGGAATTTTGTAAATTTGTTTTTGAATAGCAATACCAGATCGTTAATTTGGAAGGTGAAGTGCTTTATTTGGAAATCATGCCATGCCTTTTCCTAATCCTTTTCCACCTGTTAGAAAATGATCTTCTTCCAATTCTACCAGCCACGTGAGATGCTCCTCCATAGTATCGCGATCAACCATATTTGTCAATGATGTAATCCATAGGCTTCGCACAATGTATTCCATGGGAATTACAACCTCCAACCCATATAGAAATCAAAAATGGGTTTGGCCTGTCAACTTTTTAAAAGTCGTCCTATACACCCAAAGGACTACTCATATGCACACATCCTAGCCATTTTGCTTCACGTTGCAAACATTGGTCAAGGCGCTCTCCAAGATTTTGTTGAAGGCTTCTACCATACCATTATCTTCAGGGTGATATGGCATACTCTTTTGATGATATATATGGAATTCCTCAAGCATCGCAATGATTGTTTCATTTAGGAAGTGTGTGCTCCTATCACTCATCAAGGATAAGGTCAAAGATGAAATTCACAGTGATAGTTGTGCTATAGTCTTTTACGGGTTCTGCCTCTGCCCATCATGTCAAGTATTTAGTTGTTGTAATAATGTATCGTGCCCTGGCATTTTTCCCTGGTCGTTGAATTAGACCCACAAATTCGATTGCCCATTTATCGAAAACCTGCATGGTTATTTGTGGATTTAATGGAAACTCATCCCTTCATGATGTTCTCCATATCCTTTGGCAAACATTGCATGCCCTAAAATACACCTTTGTGTCCTTATGTATCGTTGGCCACCAAAGTCTTGCACGCAGGATCTTCTGCACAATTGCTATACCTGCATAATGTCCGCCCGCTACTCTTGCATGTGCTTCTACTAGAATGCCTGGTCATTCGTACTCAAGGACATACTTGCGTAGTATCTCATCATATCACATTTTGTATAAGTGTATAGTGATCACAAAGAAGTTAGTCGTGTGGACCACCAATTACTTCATCTATTGTATCAAATATCATTCTAGGGTTGTTCCCGTAGACAAAAATTTAATTATATCGTTAAAATGATCATCTGCGACACAAATAGTAAAGAACTGCACATCAGATAACCCTTCTTCCAAACTCGTAGGCTCGTCACCAGTATCAATTTTGGATAGGTAATCGGGCCAACATGTAGGCGTCTTGGCTTCATGATCATCTCAAAATCATACTCCTCGAATAGCAACAACCATCTACAAATCCTTCCCCCGAACACAGAATTATTGACCATGTATTTTAGATCAGAATGGTCTATATACATTTTGAAGTGTGTGCCTAACAAATAGTGCCTAAATTTCTGTAGCATGTACACCATTGCTAGTCCTTCGTGCTCTGTAGTCGAGTAGTTCTTCTCCTCCTTCGACAATTTCCTATTCATAAATTCTATAGGGTGATCAGTGTATCCTTCAACTGGTTGGGTTAGCACAACACTTAGCACAATACTGTATGCATCCACATGAAAATGAAACTCCTTTTTCCAATCCGGGAACACCATGACGGGTGCAGTGACCATTTTTTCCTTCAAAATTTCTAAATTGGTCTACAAATATTTGTCCCAGTAGAATGTTGCATCATTCTTCAAAAACTTCTCCATCAGCGCAATTATTTGTGCATATGCCTTGATAAACTTCCTATGATTCCCTGTACGACCTAACATTACCCGCAACTGTTTTATGTTTTTCGGTGATTCCAAATTAACAATGACATCTATCTTGGTAGGGTCTAACGTCAAGCCCTACTTACAAACCACATGACCTAATAATATTCCATTTGGTATGTAGAAGATACACTTTCTTAGGGTAAGGGAAATCTAATATCTTCGACAGGTATAAAGCATGAGGCACAAACTAGCAACATGGCACTTGACCAGCACAAACACGGTCCAATCATCAAAGTAGACTTCTAAAATTGTTTTGATAAATTCTTTAAAAGTCGCAATTACCACTCTCCAAAAGATTTCAAGGGCATTCTTTAGCCCAAAAGGCATTACCATATATTGAAAACAACCCCATTCTATTGCGAAGGTGGTCTTACTTCGATCCTCCGGCGTGATCTTGATCTGATGGTACCCTAAGAACCCATTAGTGAATGAGTAGGCTTCTTGCCCTCCAATATTATCCAGTACCTCATCCATAAATGGCATAGGGAATGGGTCATGGACGCATGCATCATTCAACTCCCTTAGATCTACGGATATCCAAATTTCATCCTGCTGCTTCTTTATTTGGACTACCATGGGACTTACCCAATCTGATTCCTCCACAAGTTTAATTATCCCTGCTTCCAGCATCTTATCCAACTCTTTGTGCACCTTTTCCTTATATTTTGGATCTAATTGGTAGGGGTTCTTCTTTAAAGGCTTCGTGTCTAGCTTCAAAGTAATTTTAATGACACCAAAATCCCTATTATCCCCTTTATATTAGAAAAAATGGTGGGAAACAAGTCCTGATACTCATGCAATAGCTCTGCGGCCTTATCAATCGTATCTTCATCCCAATAGTCACCTATCTTAGCAAACTTCTACTGTGTGTCCAATCCAATATTTATCTGCTTAGTCTTTAAAGGCTTTGATATGTTAGGGATTGCTGATTTGGGTCCCTCGCCCTCGTGTTGTCCTTCAGACTTAGGAATATTGATGTTTCTAGGGTTTTCTTTGCCTTCTTCTATAGTTACATTACAACATTCCAGTGCATGATGAAGTTCGGTATTCCAATCTGGCTAAACCCATGCTACTGATTCCTCGGGCATTTTAAAGATCACAACTTTGATTTCTTGGAGTGCCTCATCAATACCTTCAAAGGCATCTTCAAAGTTAAATGTCAACAAGAAACGTTCCTACAAGATATCCCATTCAGCTATCCCATGTCGAAGCTCAGTTTCCATATACCAGTTCATTGGAATGGTATCCAAAGTGTGAAAAAATATGTGAACCCATTCCAGCTGCGGTTTCTATCCCCATGCCTTAGTCCATTATGCAAAATGTTTGTACAGATTGTCCTTTCCTATGTATTTCTTTGCCATGTGGGTATTAGCATACCCAAACCTTAGCTTCATCATTTGCCTGTACTCTTTCCAATCGGCAAAGCTATCCTTATGCATACCCCACCACTAGGTAGGTGTATCGTGAAGTGCCAAATATAACACTTGAAATTGATGCTCTTCTAGCACCTCCCTCTTGAATTTGTCCAAAAATAAGTTAACATCTTCTAAACCATCATAAAGGTAAATTCCTTACCTCCATGGATATTGTGAAGTAGGAAAGTGTTCCCTCTATGGACAGAGGCAACCCCTCTAGCCCTAGAGTGGGTCTAGTCACAGCAAGGACAAAACAACAATTGATTCCCTTAAATAGTCATCGTTGGAGGCCTACCTCAAATCGGTGGTTGGTGAAGTTCTATTGCACTGTTCCAGCTTCTGTTTCATTCTCCTTAATGAGAAATCAACCTAAAACACCACAAGAAAACAACAAAGCATGTAACCAAGAACAACAATGATCTATTTACTCATAAAGTCAAGAAGTCATGAGCTATCAAGTAAATTACATACAAGACATAGGAAATCATCATTGATTGTATTAATAATAAATCAAGAGCAAAGCTTACAACCAAGTCTTGATGTCACAAGCCTTCTTGGAGGGTCCAGCCAGTATGTTTCTTCAAGAATTCACTCTCAAGGATGAGTCTCCCAAATGAATAATATCTCTCTCTCACTCACAAGCTTTAATACAAGGTTAAGGGCACTCCACAACCTCTTGCAAACTATTCGGCAAGCCCATAGTTGTCACACTCACACCAAAGCTATCTACCAAACTCAAAAGCACTAGCAGCACTATACAACCAAAAGAACTAACCAACTCATGAACTAGCAACCAGCAGATCATAGCAATGGTGAGTGATTTTATAGGAGAAGGAGTCTCCGTGAAATGAGGGAGAGGGAGCTTATCCTCAAGGGAGGTTTCACAAGAGGTGGAACCACCATCCCAAAGGTGGAAAGGTGACCCAAACTGACCCAACAACCAGTTCTAGAAACGTCCAGAAGGCCGAATGTTTGAACTAATTCACCAAATCTGGATCATCGCAGGTCATGAATTAGGGACTAGCGATGACATCGCAACGACACAATGCATGAAAGAGAACCATCGCAGATTTTAAGGGTTTACTAGCGATGATGCAGGAACTCAGTCAAAAAGGGTCAATCTTCAACATTAGAGAGCATTTTCTTAATCTTGTTACATGAGTGGGAAGATATGAACATGTTTATTTGATGTATGACACAGCAAAGGGATTGAGATGAGGACAATGACAAATTTCTGTGTAATAGATGCCCCCTAAAGCATGAAGCCCGAGAGAGTGGGAGGGGTGAAATGCTTTATGAAACTGTCTGAACTAGAATACCGCCAGGAAGAACCTACAGGCACAAGTACAACTGATATCTCTGATAATGAAATACATGTAGTCTAGGCATGGGCGCAACCATCCAAAAGACTTATGAAATCTAGTTTGTGGTATGGACGTAGCCATCCAGCTGAGAAGATCATAATAATGATAAAGGTATGGTCGCAACCATCCGTGAAGACTCAGGCATGGTCGCAGCCATCCATCAAAGAGTCATGTATGTAATCACGAACTAATCCATGCAATCTGAACATATGTAATCTTATTTCGGGGTCTTGAAACCCAACTGATCATAGTACAAATTCTAGCATGCCAACATATGTGCTGAGGTCGAGCATGATAGAAAGTCGCTTGATTACTGGTCAATGATGGAAACTGTTAACAAGCGCGAGAGAAACCACCAATAATGCCAATGGCTCTCAAGGCACGGTCAAGTACAATCCACTAAGTGTGAAAAATGAGATGAAGTCGAACACTTGTGGAATCACCTAATCGAAGACCAATGATGAGAGCCTATCGTCAGGCGCGAAGAACTTGCCATTGAGGCATGCAAGCTCCAAGGTACTGACGGGGATCTCTAGATCAATCTCCTGGATAATGAGCTGATGTTGACAGGAGATGATCCATCGCAGGAGGGCCATAATGTTTTCCCCATCAATGACACGAGATAAGGAACAAGTGGTAGATGGTGAAATAGAGTATCAGAGGAGGAGGTAAGGGTGTGAACTGCAGAAGGATTATACTCTTGAACATATCGGCGACACGACCCCGGAATGTGGTAGAATTTTAGGTACCAAGGGATCGGAGGCTCGATGGAGACAACATGGATCAGATGGAATAAGGCAAAATGGCAACCCAAAACTCCAGAAGGCCAAATGACGATGTATGGATATCCCAACCCGACAAGAAGCAAAAGTGTTGATGTTCAAGAGTGACTAGCTATTGCAGGTAACCATTGATGATTCCCAAATTTTTCCCGCACCATTGCTGGTGAATACCCTAATTATTTTTGGAAACAAGCTTGAAGGGGATAACATATGCTTGTAATATAATTTTTTCCTTCGGACGAATCCAACCTAGTGATAGTTTAATGAGCGCTAGGGAGGAGAAGCTCAAGTCTCATCATGGCGACAAGTCCAATGTTGTTAAGGTTTAACGAGTCTGACATAGGAAAAACTCGAAGTCTTTTTCATGTTTAGATAGTTTTAAAAAGACATGGAAAAGAAAACTCCAGGGGGGTCCTTTTCCATAACTTTGTGTCCCTTGTGCCCAAAAAAGTATAAAATAATACTCGAGAGAACCACTTGACCATTACGATCAAGGAGTACTTTTCGTAATTAGTGGCCTCGATCTGAAAAAGTAAAAAAGTGATCGAAGACACGTCATTTCGCGACTAGTATCAAACCTAAATGACAAAATTTTGCCAATCTTTTCATGTTTATACGGTCAAAAAAGAGCTGAAAGTGGACCGCCTTTTAATTCTGTTTAACGTGTCAAAAAGGGAAAATCTCGGCAATCTTTTCATTTTTTACGAGTCGGAAAAAGAGCTTAAAGGTGACTCGTCCTAGAGGAACGAGTGGTATAAAGGGTAGCAATTGGTTCCGGTAATGGTGGAACTACTCAAAACATGTAATGGTCAAGAGGCTGGCTAATAAAACTACTCATCGATGTTGTTCCTCAGGAAAGGAAAAAGAACAAAGTGAAAGCATATGATCGGCCCAAGAGATGGTGGTTATGGAATGAAACAACCAATGCTCATCTAGCAGAATTCAGCGGATAAAAACAGCAATCACGAGAAGTTTACACAAGCTTGAAATGAAAAACTATGCTTGTTATAAGTTCACATGCCCCCAGCATAATGATGCAAATCGAGGTACATGCCCCCCAAGCTTCATTGCATTCAACGAGGTGGATGGAATGAAGGTTCACTTGCGAGATCTTGGAAAGACTCGACTTGGATTTTACGAGACCTTAAGCAAAGACTCGATTTGAAACGGGAGTTGTTTCATTTTTTAATGAGGTTGACACATTAAAGAACTATCCTCATAACCCTTGTTTCATTTTTTAATGAGGTTGAAATAAGATCAAGAACTTTCCTCAAGACTCCTTGTTTCATTTTTTAACGAGCTTTACACAAGACAAGGAACTGTGCTCCATGATCCTTGTTTCATTTTTTAATGAGATTGACACAAGATCAAATTATCCTCGGAACTCATGTTCACGGGCCATATGAGAACATGGCTCCCAAGAGGTCTTCACAGGAGGGAAGAAATGCACTCTGGGAGGAATACATGTCATGAGGCACCAATGATAGATCGAGTTCCAATACCCCTAGTACATGATGTATGAGACCATCTGCATGATCATCAAGAGAGGTAGAGATGGAACAGGTGGCCACATAATTGATGTGTGGCTGGGAAGGCACTACTTGGGAGTAAGAACTGACAGGGGATGACAGTTGCGCAGGAGGCACCAGGGGACTAAAGAACAATAATTGATCTATGGTCACCATTCTTTCGTCATGTGGAAAACAAGCCACATGGAAAAGTGAAGAGACGAGGGCCCCCATGGCATAAATATAGTCGCAGCCAAGGAGAAGACTGAAATATAAAGCACCTTGGAAAACCATTACATCTATATAGATGGTTTTGTCCCTGAAAGTAACAGGAAGCTTTGAGAGGATCCCTAAAGGTTGACTGGTTCCTCCGTCAAGCACCAATAGATTTTGTATGACTAGCACAAGCTGCGGGGAGCCCAAAGCTTGCCAAGTAGTGAAAGGTATAAGACTGACAGATGCACCCTCATTCAAAACAGTGCCAGGTAGTACCTTATCATAGGCACGTAGGATGGAAGGCAGAATGCAATCAAATGAATCCAGTTGAAGGAAAATACTGAACTACTTGGTGGGGGTATCATATGATTGCCCCCATGCTCTACAAGAAATGAAGAAGGACTCTCTTGATTCGCGGGGATAGGAGGGTCATTCTCAGACTCTGGAGACTCTGGCAAGACGAGAATAACATGAGTAGTATAATAATGACACTCCTCTGGAACAGAGTGATCAACAGGTGGTGAACCAAAGTCGACACTCTCTCCAACCAATGGTTGGTCTGGAACAGGCTTAGCACAGCTAGGTTTGGAAAGAGGAGGATGGACAAGAGAAGAATCTAAGTCAATCTCTTTATTAATGGAGGGAGGGTCTAAAGAGAGCCTATGATAAGCAACAAGAAGTTTAGGTGAAGAAGTTGTAAGACTTTCCAAAATGGCGGAAGCTTTATCCATGAGTGGACAAAGGTGAAGAGGATGGCTACCTTCACATAGCCTAGAGGGGAATCAAATCTCCCCTTTCTTCTTAATGGTACCAGTCGATAGGGTAGCATCGTCATGAGCTTCAGAGGATGACGAGGGATGAGCCGGATCGTGAGACCATACTTCCAAGATCCTAGGAATCCCAGGGGTCACCCTTTCACAATTTACAAGGAAACTTAACCTTCCACGGAGAAGCAGAGGGTGGTATGACCTGAGATGAATTCGGGGAAATAGTTGCATGGGTATCCTTTTGCTTATCAGACTGTTGTGTGTGGAGCATGATTGTTCAGAGGTCTTTGTTTCAGCCGGATGTATACCCCAGGAATTTTGTACACCTCTCCACACACGGGGGTCCGGGGGCTCGGGGGCAGCGCCCCCGAAGCCAAAAAAAAGATGTAAAAATTTCCTTGTAAAAGTATAGTAATTTCTAGTCAATCTAGGCCATTCATTAGGCAGATGATCTGACGGTAGAACTTATGTTTAGTTTAGGGTTTTCTTCCCTAGAAGGCAACCCCCTCTTTGTGTACGAGTGAATTGTATTTGAGGTTGTGAAATAGATGTGTATTCTTTGAGCGAGAAAAAGAGAGGCGAGACTGTGAGATAAAATAGAGGATATTACAGCGGATCTGCTGTAGGTTGTGTCTCTCCATTTTTCTGGATAATAGAAAGGAAGGACTGGCTGTTCGGGGTGGACATAGCCCAAACTAGGTCAACCACGTATATCTGTGTCTCTCTTATCTTATGCATTTTTTTTGTGTTTATATTTATGCAATATTCTATGTGTTCCATTGCTTCATAATATATAATTTTCTAACAACTGGTATTAGAGCTGAAGGTCTATTTGGCTGATAAACTCACAGGAAAGAAGGGTTCCTTATTCGAGTGGGAACAATGGCGGAAGATGGTAAGTTTAGGGTCGAGAAATTTAACGGCCAAAAATTCTCGTTATGGAAGACGTAGATGGAAGATTATCTGTATCAAAAAGATCTGTACCTACCATTGAGCAGAAAAACAAAGAAGCCGACAGCTATGACAGATGAATAATTGAACCTTCTCGATAGAAAGGCACTCAGAACAATACGGTTGAGCCTCTTTGCGTCAGTCGCCTTCAACATTTCGAAGGAAAGAACGACAGAAGGTTTGATTCAGGCGTTGTCGAAACTATACGAAAAACCTTCAGCCTCAAACAAGGTATTTCTTATCAAATGGTTATTTAATATGAAGATGTCGGAAGGTGGATCTGTTGCAGATCATTTAAATGATTTTAATACAATTACAAGTGAGTTAAGTTCTGTAGGGGTAAGCTTTGAAGATGAAGTTAGAGCCCTGTTATTCTTGTGCTCATTTCCAGAAGGTTGGAATGGTTTAGTAATGGCCATTAGTAACTCTGTCTTTGGATCTAGTACTTTAAAGTTTTATGATGTTGTCAGTGCTATCCTTAGCAAGGAAATGCGACGGAAAAACTCTGGTGAGACATTGGGTAATGCTTTGAGTGCAGAGTCTAGGGGAAGAAAACTGGAAAGAAGGAAGAGATCAGGATATTGCAGTAAATCAATGAAAGGCAGATCCAAGTCCAGATCGGGGATAGTGTGTTGGAAATGCGGAAAGAGAGGACACCTAATGAAAGACTATAGATCTCGGAAGGGAAAAGGAGGATATGCACAACAAGAAAACAATCATGAAGCAAATGTGACAGGTGAGGTGTTACAAGATGCTTTGATTCTTTCTTTCAAAAATATTACTGATTCCTGGGTGGTAGATTCAGGGGCCTCATTCCATGCCACACCTGAGAAGAAATACTTTGATGACTATGTTCAAGGAGATTTTGGACAAGTTCGTTTGGGTGATGATAAACCCTGTAAAAATTTTGGAATGGGCAAGGTTCTTGTAAAACAGCGGAATGGAAACCAATGGCTACTAAACGAGGTAAGGCATGTTCCAGATCTGAAGAAAAATCTGATTTCAACAGGGCAGTTAGGCGGTGAAGGTTGTGTGACAACTTTCACAGATAAATCTTGGAAGGTCACCAAAGGAGCCTTGGTAATAGCAAAAGGCAAAAAGGTTGGTACATTGTATTTATGCAATGGTATTTTTAACTTTGTTAATGCTTTAAGTTCCAAAGGAGCAGATGCAACATTATGGCATCATAGGCTCAGACACATGAGTGAAAAGGGGATGAAGATTCTTCACTCAAGGAATTTGTTGCCGGGTTTGAAGAATGTTGATTTGGACTTCTGTGAGAATTGCATTTATGGAAAACAGAAGAGAGTCAGATTTCTCAGAGTTGGGAAAGAAAAGAAGAGCGAAAAATTAGAGCTTGTGCATACAGATGCATGAGGACCTGCTCAGGTATCATCTCTCGGTGGCTCTCGTTATTATGTTACTTTCATTGATGATGCAACTAGAAAAACTTGGAATTATTGTATTAAGAATAAATTTGATGTATTTGATACTTTCAAGAAATGGAAAGCTTTGGTTGAGATTGACACAAGAAAGAAATTGAAGTGTCTCAAAACAGACAATGGAGGTGAATATTGCAGAAAAGAGTTTGATAGGTATTGTTTAGAGCATGGAATTCACAGAGAGAAGACAGTTCCAAGAACACCACAAGAAAATGGTGTGTCAGAAAGGATGAACAGAACAATCATGGAGCGTGCAAGGTGCATGAGATTGCAAGCAGGATTGCCTTTACAGTTTTGGGCAGATGTTGTAGATACTGCTGTTTATCTAATAAATAGAGGGCCTTCAAGTTCCTTGGATGGTGGTGTTCTAGAGGAAGCATGGACCGGTAAAAGGGTAAACTACAAGCCTTTTGGTTGTGAGGCCTTTGTCCATATTGATAAAGAAAATAGAACAAAGCTTGAGGCAAAGTCAAAGAAATGTACCTTTATTGAATATGGTGTTAATGATTTTGGTTATCGCTTATATGATTATGAAAACACAAAACCATTAGGAGCAGAGATTTAATATTGAATAAAAAGGTCTTGTATAAGAATCAGTTGTAGGAAAAGAAATAGGAAAAAGAAAACAAGGAATACACAGTTCTTGATGAAATCACTGAAAACGTAAACGTGCCTGAAAATAACAATAATCAAAAACCACAAAAACAACAACCACCACAATAGCAACAGGCACCCCAAACACCTGAAAGTGGTGTTAGAAGATCTACCAAGATAAGTAGATCCCCTGAACAATACTCTCCTTCATTATATTATTTATTGTTGACTCATTCTGGTGAACCCGAATGTTATGAAGAAGTAATGCAGGTTGAAAGCAGGAAGAAGTGGGAGCTAGCCATGGAAGAAGAGATGGACTCCTTAATGCATAACTAGACTTAGGACTTAGTCAAGTTGCCTACAGGGAAAACTACATTGTAGAATAAATGGGTTTACAAGCTGAAGGAAGAAGATGGAGGAAAATAGAGGTACAAAGCTAGACTTGTGGTGAAGGGGTTTACACAGAAGAAAGGTATTGGTTTTGAAGAAATATTTTCTCCTGTTGTTAAAATAAATTCAATCAGAATTATTCTAAGTCTAGTAGCAGCTGAAGATTTGCATCTTGAGCAGTTAGATGTAAAGACAACCTTTCTCCATGGGGATTTGGAGGAAGAGATATATATGCAGTAGCCACAAAGATATGAGGTAAAAGGGAAGGAGAAAATAGTGTGTAGGTTGAAGAAGAGCTTTTATCGCTCAAAACAGGCTCCAAGGCAGTGGTATAGAAAATTTGACAAGTTTATGTCTGCACAAGGTTATACTAGTGTTATCGGGAAATCTAGTGTCCACTCGGAGCTGCTAGTCCCACTAAGACTGGTAGCTATCTTAGAAACAAACAAACTAAAACTACTTTTGCTTTCCTTTATGAGAAGTAGATAAGAGGGGAAAAAAGGACACCAACCTCAGTCTTGCGCTTGGTTCCTTGCTTGGTTCCTCTCCCTTCTAACAGATCCTTGCCACTTTGCCTTCTTCTACCCAGCTCCAAAGATCACCTGTGGAATCAAAGCAACATAATACTATCAAAGAACAGAGATCTACAATCATAAGAAATATAGGACCAGATATATATTGACCACACAAATGCAGATATCATCAAACATACAAGAATGTGGAGGAAAACTTGAATAGCTTTATTAATATCAAGAATAGCAAAGAGGATTACAACCAATTGTTTTGACCCAGCATCATCCTCCCAGCATGAAAGCCCTTCTTCACCTCATGAAAAGCTTAGATCACCCAACACTATGATATTCCACCAAGAAACCAACAACACTTCCTTATAAGATACAAAATTCCAACCTCTGGATCTCTGGGATGAGGGACCCATATATAGATGATTGCAAGGGGGTGAGTCAGCTTCTGGGATTTTGATTAGTGTCCTCTCTCTGATATTTCTTGATTCCACTTGGAGATTGATGATCTCTTACTCATCCCTAGGCGAATTCAGAGAGGCAAGTGTCAGAGGAGAAGTTTCTGGAAGATTCCATGATGATCCACCTTGCAAATTGTCTCTGCCCTTTGTCTACTCTCGCCCATTGCACCCTACAGAAGGGCTTTCCAGTATGCATCTCATGCTTTACACTGGGCAGGTGAGATGCATCGTACCCTCTACACTGGGCAGCCTGTATGGTCTAGCTTTGACCACTTCTGAGAAGTTTTCTATGGAGAACTTCTGGGAGATGATGTAATCAGCTGACCTTGTTCCTTTAGGGTGTGAAGCAACACTTTTAGGGACTTAGGAGCCCTTGGTTTATGGACATGTATGATTGGGGTTGCAGTGCCCAAAAATGTCCATAACAGTTGCCCCCTAAAGCATGAGGTCGTTAATCTTTTGATGTCAGGTGAAATGCTTTATCATGAGGATCCGAAGTTTTTTCGAGCTGGAAGGCGACCTGTAATAAGATACAATACAATACATTATCTTCATAATATTTTTCATGATCTAGCTGAGGTGGTCATTCCAATGCTCAGCTTTATAAATTCATTTTCATGTACATAAGACAGACAACCGTCTGTGTGGCAGACTGGTGATTCTGATAGAGCCATCATCCTTTGATTCAGATGATCATCTGTGCAGCAATGATGTACATTCAATGTCTTTATTTTCCTGAATATATCACAGCCCAGATGGATGAAACTAGATCCAGGGTCTTCAAACTCGTCCAATCTTCAGTTGGAGTACAAGCCGATCCATGTGAAATATGTTCTGGAGTCGAACATGGAAAGACATCGCCTGATTACCAGCTAGTGATGTAAGCTATTAACAGGCACGAGAGGAATCACCGATAATGATGATGACCCTCAAGGTACTACAGTACAATTCATGTGGTGTGAAAAAGGGACTTGGTGTCAAACACCACGCAAAATCTTTCGGTCGAAGGCCATTGATGTAAACCTGTCGCCGGAAGTGAGAAACTTGCCATTGAGGCATGCAAGCTTCAAAGTACTGAAAGGGTTGTTCCTAAGTCGACTTCTTGGATAATGAGTTGATGTTGACAAGAAGCAACTCCTTGTAGGAGGGCCTTAATGAATCCCACATCTACGACACGGAACGGAGTAAATGATTTTGGAGCAATCTGATGATACAGGGTTCAAGGTGGCGGTCATGAAAGAATGGAGCGTGAACATATTGCAGTGGATGAGACACAAGTGAATTCTCTAAGCGACATCTCTTGAACATACCAACGACACTGTCATGGATTGGTAGTGTTAACCCCAAATATGGATGGTGCGATGGACCAATGGTGATATGACCGGTGAATGGAATAACCCAACCCGACTCAGATGTGGAGTGAAAGTGTCATGTTCAAGAGAGACCTTGCTACCAATAAAGTTTCTTCAAGTTTTCTTCCCAATTTTTCCCCAGTCATTGCTGACCAGTACCTATTTATTTTTATCAAGCTTGAGGAGGATAAGATATGCTTGTTCTATAATTTTCCCTTCGGGAAAACCCGTCACTATATTTTAACAAGCCTAGCGACAGTGAAACTCGTTCTTGTCTGTATGGACAAGTTTATCGCTATTGGGTTTAATGAGTTTAATGGCAAAGATAACTCAGTCCTTTTCAATTTTAGAGAGTCTAAAAGGGACGTAAAGGAAACTCCAATAATCCTTTTTCATCATATAATCCCTTAAGTCCAAAAAAGTATAAAGTAATACGAAAGGGATGAATTTTCAATAATTTTAACGAGCCGAACAAAACAAGCGCTCGATCATTTTGTGTAATAATCCCTCAGGTCCAAAAAGATTAAAATCTAGAGGAGGGATAGCACTTCTGATAGCTTTAACGAGTTGGAGAGGACAATCGCTCGGTAATCTTTTCATATTTTACGAGTCAAGTGAAAAGAGCTTAAAGGAGACTCATTTTTTTAGGAACGAGTGATAATTTCGGGTAGCAGCTGATTCCAGGTAAGGTTTGGAATTTTCCAATCATGGCAGTGTCACAAGGATGGCTAACAAGATCACTCATCACAGATGTTCCTCAAAAGGGTAAATAATCAAATGGAGGCATATGATCAGCTAAAACAGAGTGGAGGTGATGATGAGAACATGACCAAGGCTCAAAAGCTGATGATAATGCATTCACATTGGTTATTTACCGGAGGTTGGTTCATTTTTTAATGAGCGTAAAATCTAGTGGAACGTTTTCTCATTGCTAAGGTTTAATTTTTAACGAGCTTGAACTTCACAAGAAAAAAAAACTGGCCGTGGCGGGTTTATTTTTTAACGAGCTTGAACCCTGCGGTAACACTACTCGTGATAAGTTTGCATGCCCCCAGCATAATAACGCAAATCGAGGTGCATGCTCCCCAAGCTTCATTGCATTGAACATGGTGGTTGGAATGAAGGTTTACCTTCGATGTCTTTGAAATACTCGACTTGGATTTTACGAGTTCATAATCAAAGATTCGATTTGGAAAGGGATTTGTTTCATTTTTTAATGAGGTTGACACAGTAAAAGAACTATCCTCATTACTCCTTGTTTCATTTTTTAACGAGGTCGACACAAGATAAGACCCATCCTTAGAATCCACTGTATTTATAGTATTTGATAGAAAATCAAAACTGAAGGACAATTAAGGTCACTGGAATAATCTTCGTGGTATTCTGGAAGAGGGGAACGATGGTGGTAATCTTCCCATGGTGCCTCTCCTATCATCATTGACTGAATAATTCCTTTGTCTGTAGAATGTACATGCAACCAAGGATCTGAAGAGGTGCCAAATTCCTTAGACCTATCTATCGAAACACTCAATGAGTGTTGATTTGGGTTTGCCCCCCAGGCCAAGAAAATTGATTGCTACAATATTTCTATTAGGGTGATGATCCATGCTGACAAAATGTTCAGGAATCTTCTGAGTCTAGAAGATATCATGTTGCAAGTTCCCACCGTGGCCGCTTCTTCCATATTGTTTGGAGGCGTTAGGGAAAAAGTCCCCATCAATGTAGGGTCTTTTAGTAGGCCTACTCTGATATTTTGAAGTGAATGAGGGCTTCCATGGATCATCGGAATGCTTCCCGTAACTTGTGAACTATTGGGGAGAAATGTTTGTTGGTCGACGATTGTAATTCCTCCTTGAAAAGGAAATGAAATCTTTCTAAAGTAGGTTGACACAACTGTAGCCATAGCATAAATCCAGGGCCTTCCCAGTACAATGTTGTAATCGAGGTTTCCATCAATAACCTCGACATCAATTTCCACTGTTTTGCCACCCGATTCGACTTGCAAGTTACTTAAAATCCCATATCGGGTGTATGCTTGTCCATCAAATGCTTTTAGTGTCATCGAAGATCGTGACAAGGGTGGAGATCCTAAGGTTTTCCAGCAACTCATTGACATAATACATGTAGATGCCCCCTCATCAATAATTGTTCGATGAACAGTTTTGTTGAGGGCTTTCACTTGAATCAGGAAAGCTAGTTGAGCTGGTAACTGAGGGTCATATCCTTTGTGATTAAAGGACACAATATTGGAATCTGTAGGGTCAATCCCACCTATCACTGATTATAAAGCCTGTTTTTGGGAGGGGCAATTCTGCAGCACCTCAAGTGTCGGCATAGCGGACAGCGATTGGGCCGCATCCTCCACTATATTATAATGTTGTGCTGCTCTGGCACAAGGATTAAATGTCGATTTGTGTACTACTCCCTTTGGCAACTTTATCGTTAGTTCAGGAATGATGTGTGGCACAAATTCGGTCGAAGTTGTTGTTGAACTACTAGGTTGATCATTATCCATGTTGTTCGACATTTGTGGATTCTCGTAATCTTTATTCCTTGTCGATATCAAAGCATCATTTTGTTGCTTCGAAACAGACAACATTAGCACTTGGGATCGAGAAGCATTGCCGCTAGCAACCAGATTTCTTTTAGGGTTTGGAAACAGATCAGTCAATACCGCTGGAGTTTTTGAATTCTTAAAGAATTTCTTAATCTTAGCTTTATGTAGAAAATCTCTTTTCCAATGATCCCCATCACATATCTGACACCCCGAAGGAGGTTTCCTTTGCCTAGAACGGTTTGCAGAAGATTTTTCAGGAGAGGAATCACCCTTTTTCTTCTTTTTTCTTTCCCCTTTCTTCTTATTCTTGCCTCCTGGTTGCTTGGTTTCTTTGCCTTTGTTAGTTGATACGGCATTTACTTTCGAGGCGAGAAGTTCTTCATTTACATTTTGACCTGAAACCATACGGGCCTTCTTTGATTTAGCCTTTATGGTTTTTTTGCTGGTTGTTCCTATCACGCCGTCCCCGGCATGAGAATATTTGTTTGATTTAGGAGAGGGAGGAATGGAAAATTCCAGTCTAGGAGCATCAGGGATTTTATCGTAGAGCGTGCCAGACTGAGTATAGATCAAATCTAAATATTGCGCATGAGCAATGACTTGCTCTTCAGTGACGACTCCTCCCTTTTCCATATCTTTTATAATGGAAGGTAACAATGACTTAATAAGACATTCAACCAACAACTGATCAGGAACATATGTTTTTACCATTCTACGATGACATCGCTACTCATGAATATGATCGGATATGTGAGTGGCCGTCATTTTCTTGAAATTGGTAAGAAGCTCTGTTCCCGTTTCATACCTTATGGGTAACTGAAAATGGGTTAAAAAGGTTGTGGCTAGGGTATTGAAGTTATCAAAGGAAGCTCTAGGCAATTCGATATACCATTTTGTTGCCGGACCAGTTAACGTTCGTTGAAAAACGTGAAGCCTAATCGAATCATCATTTAGAGTGTTAGACAACACCACAGATGAAAGGTCATCACATGATTCGACGGGCCTTCACTCGGATCTCCATTAATTTTAGGAATATCTGACGAAAGTTTATGAGGAATCGCTGGCCACCAAGGGGCATAAGCGATTGGATCATTTGTTATCCGATTTAGATCTGGTAACTCTAAAGTTGCCACCAAGGGAAACTGTTGATTCAGGTTCGGTGAAGCATACCCAGGATAAGATGGGATTGCCTGAGTAGTGGGTCTTTGCATACCAGCATAGTGAATTTGATGCTGATAACTTTGGTAAGGTTGATGGGCATAAACATTATGAAATGGTTTATGTTGACTGTTTTGAATATACGGCTACCCATTACTTGCAAATACTTGGTGTTCAGATCCTTGGTAAACTTGTTGGAATTGTGGTTGTTGATATTGCACCAGCCATGGTTGTGAGACCATGTGCTGTTGTCCAATATTGGCTATTTGACCAAGATGAGGGGTAATGGTACCCGTTTGAGCCTGGGTCACTCTAGTTAAGGAGCCATTAACTGAGGATTGTGGTGGCGTCGTAGAGACAAGGGGTTGTTGGATTGAGACCTGAGAAACTTGAGGTTGGCATACAACAGGTAACATTTGTACTTGTGACACCATCACAATAGCTGATGTAGTGGGGATGTTTGACATAGGCAGACTTTGTTGCATTGAGTATACAACTCTTGGTTGTTGAGGCAGTATTGGCATCCAACCACTGGATGTAATTCCAGCATAACCTGAATTCTATTGTGAACTCTCATATGTTTGACCTCCCATAGGAGACAATGAAAGGGCATATTGCCCCCCATATGGCGGTAATCTAGTGCTTAAGGGAATGCTTTGCCTTTGAGGACCAAACTGCCCAAATTGACACTACGAAGGATCAATTTGCGAAGACTCAACATAAGAGGCTCCAGATATTATTCTGGATGAACAAACGGGAATAGACCATACTGTCGAAACAGTCCCTGGATGGATTCCATCCAGCGATTGAGAGCTATTTGCGATAGATGGTACACTGGTGAACAATGTTGGAGTGGTAGCAAGAAGTTCTGTCGTTGTTGTGTCAGATGACACAGTCCTAGATGTCGACTGTTGTTCAGACATATGTAGTCTATCCAAAATATTTCCTAGCGATTCTACAGGAACTTCCAATAACGGTAGACTAATTTCCGATGAAGAAGGATATAGGGTGATCCCTACTCCAAAATGCAATGGAGTACTAGATGGGGGATCCTCCACAATCTCTTCTATAGCAATCAATCTAGATGGAAGAGGTAGACCGTCAAGTCCGTAAAATATTTCCGGTGCTGAAGAAGGTATAGATTCTACAGCGACAGATGTTTGGGGAATAACACCTTCCGAATCAGCTATAGATGGAGCCGGTTCAAGTATAGAAGTGTTTATCCTCACACTAAGATCAGTTGTAATGTCCTTTTGTGGCTGCAAAACGTCTTTTGGAAGGGCAGGGATACCAGAAATATTTGGAGTAACCAGAGTCTTCAAGGGTGTCGGAACACTTGTTCCAACCTGACCAGGGGACTTTGAACTGGTTAAACGAGTTTGCTTTGTCTGGAATAGTTTTGGTTATGGAGAAAAATATAGTTGACTCATAAGTCTCTGCAAATGATAGGGTTTTAATTGACTTTCCTCCATGATTGCGGATTACTCGATCAACTAAAGATAAAGGCGAAAATTTTTCCGAATTAAATGAATTTTAGACACTTTGACACAACTTGGTTTTTCAATTTTTAAGAGTCAAGAAAAAACAAAATATGACTCTAGTTGCCTTCGATTATTAATGAGCCTGAAGTGACAAGTGCTCATATGGACCTTTTCCTTTAAGGAGTATGAAAAGGAACGAAAGAGACTACTCTGGAAATCTAGACAGAGGGATTACCAAACCAATCGCAAAACTGGAGAATACTTTTTACGGTACGACAGTCAATCTTCCTGAATGTTGTTAGTGCATTGTGATCGATAGGGTGGCAGACATGGCTTCCTATGGAGTTCCATCCATCTAGGCTGCAATATATTCAGGGATATAAAAACATCAAATGTACAAATACGCTGCATAGATGGTCATCTGAACCAAGGATGATGACTCTACATCTGAAGAATCACCATTCTGCATGTGTGATGACTATCTGATCTATGTACATGAAAGGAATTTATGAAGCTGAGAATGGGAATGCCTACCTCAGCTAAATCATGAAAATTATATTATGATGATGTATTGTATTGTAACTTATGCAAGTCACCTTCCAGTTCGAAACCTCGGATCCTCATGATAAAGCATTTCACTCGACATCAAGATTTACAACTTCATGCTTTAAGGGGAAACTGTTATAGACATGTTTCATCACTTGAACTCCAAACTTATATTTCAAGAAACTAGGGCTCATCATCCCCTAAAAGAGTTTTTTCATACCCTAAAAGAACATGGTCATCTGATTACATCATTCCCCAAAAGTTCCACCTGAGAAACCATCCAAGAATGGCCTAAACTGAACCATCTGATTGTTCCACTGGCCAGGTGCGATGCATACTGTATGGTACACTGCTCAGGTGCGATGCATACTGATTAGGCCTCCTATGGGGTGCGATGGGAAAGGATGGACAAATGTATGAGACAATTTGTTTGGTGGTTGCTCATGGAATCTTCTAGAAACTTCTCCTATGACACTTGGCTCTCTAAATTTGCCCAGGGATGAGTAAGAGATATAAGAAATCTCCAAGTGGAACCAATTGTAACAAGTGGACACTAATCAAAACCCGAGAGATGACTCACACCCTTGCACAAATCTATAAATGGATCCCTCAATCTAAGAGATCTAGAGGCTGGAATATTGTGAATTGCAAGGAAGTGTTGATAGTTTGTATTTGAGGAAAGAGCTTTGTATTGTTGGTGTGATCTTGCTATTTCATGAGGTGAAGAAGGATTGATGCTGGGAGGATGATGTTGGATCAGACAACTGGGTTGTAATTCTCCTTTCTATTTAATAAATCTCTTCAAGTATTCTTCCATATGATTGTGCAATTGTGAATGTTATCATTTGTGAATGCTATCATTTGTTCATTATATATCTGATTCTGTAGTGTTTATGTTGTAATAGATCAATATGCTTTAAAGGTTCTTTGTTACATTGTTTCTACAGGTACTCTCCAAGTGGGTTAAGTATGGGGAGGAGTTGGAAGCTCTGTCAAGGGGGAGAGAGATGAAGCAAGGGATTAAGCGGAAGTTCCAGGTTGGTTCCATTATCTTTCTCTTATCTTTTACATAGAAGAAATCGTTGAATTGCTTTAAATTATTGTTTCTAGGGTAGCTGCCAAACCTAGAGGGCTAGTCATTCGACAAGACACTACTTTTCCTAGAAACAACTCCCCTCGAGGAGTGTCATGTCTTATTTTGTAATTGGGCCCAGCTCTATTGGAGGTTTCCCCCTTGAAGAGGCAAGTGAACATTGCTTTCCTTTCTGAATAATAAAATACACGTTGTTATTTCTTATTGTTCTATGTTTTGGGTATATTTCTTCACATATTTGGTATTCTGGTATCTTGTCACAGGTCAAGAGCATAACAGGTGCTATCAGAGCACTTTCCAAGGCCAGTGGGATCTCCATTTTTAGCAGAATTTGTTTTGGCTAGAGATGTGTTCCGACATCTTTAAACCACAGGATCTATTGTTGAGGGCATAAACCCATGAATTTGGGGAGGCATGCAGGCAGGAAATACAAGAGGTGGTCATGCTTGTTGGACTCCCTTGTAACCCCTGTGGGTACCCCTTCAAGTAGTAGTGCATTAGATAGAACCACGCACGAACTGTCTTCAAAGTACCCTCTGGGTATATCAGAAGCCCCCTAGTCTCTCTTGAAACCTCACCATAGATAAACCGTCAGCCATCTTGCTGCTATAGTACACTGAGAACAACACTCAAGGAGATTACTCGCATGTACGATAGGGTAGTCGGGTTGTACGACTAAGGGTACTGTTGATCCTCCTTGGTTAGTAACCTGAAAGATTGGACCAAGTACTATAATCAGACCCTTATGTATATTGTGATCTGTAGCACCTGACACTCCCTGAGACCATAGTTCCCTTGTCTCTCTCTCAATCACGCAACATCTCTTCCAGATCAGATCTAGCAAGCCGGGTTCGGTCGCAGCTACAACAATCAGTTCCACCATTCAAATATATCATATCTACTAATCATATCTATCAGATCTGCCCTTCAGATCCAGTAGTTTGCGTTCTGGAGCAGTCGCAACCATTAGATCTGCCATTCAAATCTAGCAGCAAGGGTTTGATCACTGCAACATTTCTACTCATACTCTACAATTGAGGGTTTCGCAGTCAGATCTGACTATTTGTGTGGCTCCTATACCTAGAAGTGATTCTCGGAGGACATTGGGCAGAATTAACTTTTCTGGGAATCAGCTACTGCAATATTCCTAAGTGAGGAGTAAAGATCCTTGCGGAATTAAAATAAAAGGTCTGAGACACTCCTGGGACGCTTATAGGAGACTTAGCCCATAAGAATCAGGTCAACGTGCTAAGCAAGGTGGTACCATTCACTTGTTAGCATCAAAATTTTTGGTGGTCCCAATTTTTTTTTCACAGTAACGACAAGTGCAACAGATCTGTGCATGATACAAACCAAAGCTCAAGCTATGGCCAATGATAAGATAGACACCCTTGAACAAAAATTGGAGGCATCAACTAAGTAGATCCAGACCTTACAGGGCACACTCACAAAGGGCATGTTGGGGGGACAATCAGAGGCATATGATTTTAATGAAAACCTTGAGGACGAGTTTAGCCATTCTCTTCACTTCTATGGAAACCACCAATAGTCCCAACCCCGACCACCCAAGTTGGACATGTATAAATTTGATGGCTATCATCCGGCCACATGGCTAGCACAAATGGAGTAATATTTCACATTGAATCATATCAGAGATGATGCGACTAAGCTAACTGTGGGAATCCTGTACTTGGACGAAGAAAGATGGCAATGGTGGAAGTGGCATCAACGCTGCTATGGAAGGCCACAAACTTGGCAGATATTATCAAAAGCCCTTTCTGATCACTTTGACCATGAATCTAACTTTTTGGGTCATCTTACTAAGCTCCGACAAACAGCCACAATGCAAGAATATATTAAAGACTTTGAAGCATTATATTTCCGCACAGGAGGTCTAGGAGATGAGTTCTACTTGGAATGTTTTGTCAGTGGTCTCAAAGATGCCATAAAATCCCACGTTTGACTGCAACACCCAATCTCATGGCTGCACACTTGCACAATAGCTCATGAAGCAGTTGCCCAGTCGACTCGTCCAACTTTCATAGCCAAGGGTCACTGCACCTAGGCTCCAAGAACTACCCAAACACTTAAGGTGCAAAAGTTGTCACCAGCAGAAATGGCGAAAAGAAGAAAGTAGGGATTGTGTTACTACTGTGATGAGAAATACTCTCTGGGGCATAAATGCAAGGAACCCAAATTATTTCAAATTGATGCTACTAATCACAGTTCATCTAAGGAAGTCCCACCATTTGAGGGACCAGAGGAGGAAGATTAGGACAATGAGTCGGACAATGAGCTCCTGGCTACACCTGAAGAACCAATTATCTCGCTTCATGCTTTGGCAGGGATTTCTTCTCCCCGAACTCTCAAAATCAGAGGTTTTATTAAGCATCGCCCTGTAGTAGTCTTGATTGATAGTGGAAGTACGCATAACTTTATCCATCAAAGATTCGTTAAAGCAGTGCATTGTTTTGTCAGAGAAGTCTCTAATTTCTAGGTCCAGATTGCTGATGGGGGGACAATGAAATGTGAAGGCCGTTGTCAAAATGTAAAACTTCAAATGGGGATTATCACGTAAAGACCCACATGTTTACCATCAACATGGGTGGGTGTGACATTGTCTTTGGTGTTGAATGGCTCTGCACACTCAGCCCAATAACAATGGATTTCTAGGGGTTATATATAAGCTTTAAGTAGAACAACCACACACATACCCTTTGCGGACTCCAGGCAGGTGCACCCTCTATCATCAGCTCACATAGTTTGGAAAAATTGTTAAAAAAGGGACACCATGGATTTATAGCCTAATTTAATGGCATCTAGGCCTTTGAACCCAATTCCCTTCATATTCATCTTGAGATGCAGCAGGTCTTAAACAACCATATGTCGGTCTTTGGCAAGCCTCATGAGCTTCCACCCTAGAGAGGGGAACATGATCATAGCATTACTTTGGTCCTCGGGGCACAACCACCAAATGTGCGCCCATATAGATATCCTTTCTTCCAAGAGAATGAAATTGAAAAAATCATCAAGGAACTCTTGGAAGTAGGTGTCATTCGTCCTAGCATTAGTCCTTATTCATCACCTGTGGTCATGGTGCTCAAGAAAGATGGGGAATGGCGTATGTGTCCAGACTTCATGGCCCTCAACAAGCTGACGGTCAAAGATAAATTTCCCATCCCGGTTGTTGATGATTTGTTGGATGAACTAAATGGAGCTCAATTCTTTACTAAGCTCGACCTTCACTTGGGTTATCACCAAATCTGCATGAAAGAAGTAGACATTGCAAAGACTGCTTTCCGTGCTCATGAAGGCCATTATGAATTCCTGGTCATGCCATTTTGTCTCTGTAATGCCCCATCCACTTTTCAGAGCCTCATGAATCACCTGCTTAAACCATATCTCAAAAAATTTATCCTGGTTTTCTTTGATGACATCCTCATCTACAGCCTCACCTAGGAAAAACATCTTCAGCATGTAGATCTACTCTTGGAACTACTCTGGAAGCATAAATTATTTGTCAAGATGTCCAAATTCTCTTTTGTCATGGAAGAAGTTGAGTATTTGGCCCACATTGTGGGGCGTGAACGTGTCAGGGTGGACCCCAAAAAGATCTAGGCAATGCAGGATTGGCCTCAACCAAAGACCTTGAAGAGCTTGAGAGGATTTTTGGGTCCCACCAGCTACTATCGCAAATTTTTCCATAATTATGGTTTCATTGCTAGACCCCTCACTCACCTTCTCAATAAAAATTTATTCCTCTAGAATGATGAAGCGCAACAGGCATTTATAGTTTTCAAACATGCCATGTGTTTGACGCCCGTATTGGCACTGCCCGACTTCACCAAATCTTTTTTGATTTAATTTGATGCTTTACGTACGGGTATTGGGGTTGTCTTAATGCAGGAAGATCAGTGCTTGGCCTTCACTAGCCAACAAAGAAGTGGCACAAATCTAAGAAAATCTACCTATGAGAAGGAGATGATGGCCATCTTACATGTAGTGTATACCTGGTGACCATACTTATTGGGGTGGTGTTTCCAAATCCACACGGACCATCAAAACCTAAAATATTTTTTGGAGCAACGACTATCCTCACCACAACAAAATAAATGGCTAGGCAAAATGTTGGGATATGATTATGAGATAATTTACAAGAAAGGGCATGAAAATGTTGTAGCGAATGCTTTATCACGCCAATTTGAGGAGGACAACACCCTGCTAGCAATATCTCTTCCCATTCAAGAGTGGATTGAAGAGGCTCACAAGGAATGGTTTTCACATCCTTTGCTCTCCCAACTCATTAATAAATTGCAGACGGATCCAAATTCCACAACAGGCTACCCTTGGCAGGATGAGATTCTTCGCTATAAGGACAAAGTAGTGATATCACCAACATCCACCCTCAAAAGTCGCATTTTGGCGGAGTTGCACTCATCTCCCACTGCAGGCCATTCAGGCTTTCAGAAGACTTATGCTTGCACTCGACGTTCATTCTTTTGGATAGACATGAAAAAGGACATTCTTACTTTTGTAGTTGAGTGTGATGTGCGTCAACGCCACAAAGGAGAAAGAGTCAAATCCCCAGGCACATTACAACCATTGCCCATCTCGGCCTTAATCTGGATGGAGGTTTCTATGGATTTCATTACGGGTCTTCCAAGGTCAGGCAATAAGTCAATCATCATGGTGGTTGCGGACAAACTTTCTAAGTATGCTCATTTTTGTGCCCTACCCCACCCTTTTACACCAGCTTTGGTGGGTTAATATTTCATGGACCAGATCTTCAAATTGCATGGCATGCCCACTTCCATTGTGTCTGATCATGATCCGATCTTCACCAGTAACTTTTGGTAGGAACTCTTTAGGCTACAAGGCACCCAACTACAGCTTACTACTTCCTATCATCCCCAAAGTGATGGTCAAACTGAAGTAGTCAACAAATGTCTGGAGACCTACCTCAGGTCTTTCACTTCAGAAAAGCAACATCTATGGGTACAGTGGTTACCTCTAACTGAATGGTGGTATAATACTAACTATCATGCCACTACCAAATGACTCCATATGATGCAGTTTATGGTCAACTCCCTCCTTCACCTACTTCTTATATTCAGGTATGCTCAAAGGTACAAGCAGTGAACAACTCCTATAGAACTGCGAAACCATGTTGTCCCACCTCAAAGAGAATCTCCATCAAGCTCAAAATCACATGAAGAAACAAGAAGGCCAACATCATTCTGAGCGTAAATTTTAAGAAGGGGATCAAGTATTCTTGAGGCTACAACCATATCAGTAAACATCACTCAAAGACAAGGCTTGTCATAAATTATCTCCAAAAATCTACGGACCGTATCAAATACTTAAGCACATCAGAGAAGTAGTCTACAAGCTAGCCTTCCCACCGACTGCAAAAATTCATCCAGTCTTCCATCTCTCATGCCTCAAGAAAGTGGTTGGGAACCATTGCAGAATTCAAACCAATCTACCAGAATTGGATGAAGAAGGTTCAATCTGGCTTCAACCTGAATAGGTTCTTGACACGTGAGAATGACACCTGCGCGGTCGCACGATTAAGGAAGTCCTCGTTAAGTGGAAAGACACCTCTCCAGAAGATGCGACTTGGGAACCAACCACTATTCTTCAACAGTTTCCATAGCTTTATCCTTGAGGACAAGGCTATTTTTATTGGGGGGGGCATGTTAGGGTCCAACCCTAACACCCTTATTTATGTAATAGGGTCGAGTCATATTTATAGTTAGTTAAATAGTCAATAAAGCCCATATTAATAATTTTAAGTGGTTGACCCGCATTTAAAGAAGGGACCACAGTTAGTTGCAAATGGGCCATGGTATTAGATAGATGGTATTAATAAGAACCATGGTATTGACCCATGTTACTGCATGTATGAATCCTATATAAAGGATAGAGACTCCCCTCAAGGAGTGTCATGTCTTATTTTGTAATTGAGCCCAGCTCTATTGGAGGTTTCCCCCTCGAAGAGGAAAGTGAACATTGCTTTCCTTTCTAAATAATAAAATACATGTTGTTATTTCTTATTGTTCTATGTTCTGGGTATATTTCTTCGCATATTTGGCATTCTGGTATCTTCTCGTAGGTCAAGAGCATAACATTTGGTAACGAATATTTTCATGCTATCATGTGTCTCTCTTACATTAGTACTATTACATCCTTAGAGAGACCCACTCTCCTCTCTAGCTCATGAATGTGTCGTTTTACACATCGCAATCGGTGTTTCATAATATCAACTTACTTTCTTGTTCAAGGTTTATGTATATAATCTCTTATGTTATCTATTGAAACCAAGGAAAACCTTATAGTTATGGTGGTTGGGCCCATACTCCAGATGGGGCTCCTACTCCAAATGGTGTGATGTCTAATTTGGAATTCACAATTGGGATGCCCTCTATATGTTGGTATTATCAAACACTATCAACAAGACCCCATTCAACACATAATATAAAATGACAAATAAGAAAAGTGTTGATCAAAAGTTTGTGAGTAGCTACATTTTTAGCCTTACTTAATATTTTATGTTTGTTGTGACCATTAAATTTAAATAATTATTTTTCTCTTTCTCATGGATGTGATCTTCTAATAGGTGCTAACATATAAATAAGAGCCAACCAAAGAATCTATCAATATTGAGTGAAACCTGGGTTGTGAGTTTATGTTGAAGTATCAAGGTTTAATTGTACAATTTGTAAGTTGTTATGTCATTTAAATTCCCTGTTTTTATAATTAATGGAAAATTGTACAAAAATCATTTATACTAAGTATATGTATACTTTATCGTGATGTATTAAACTTGCAAGAAACAAAGTATGGAGTGGAGAAAGTAAAAAATATTTTGAAATAAGGAATAAAGTATGGCTTCAAAAGAATGTGTATAATTAATGAAACACTTACTACCCTAGTATGCTTTTAGACTTGTGCAATCATGTAGATTCTAATATGTAAATGTTGATATATTTATTACACTTTCTTTCTATGTGTGTAGATGGAACATCAAGCATAATAGTTTTGAAATATTTGTTCGTGAAAATCAATGATTTTACTTATTGTACTCAACATGTTGTCCAAATTGCAGAATCACATCTTACCAATAAGCGTGATAATCACATATTAACATTCTATTTAATGTATTGGATATTTTGTCCCAAATTGATGCCAATAAGTGTAACAATTACATATTTGTTTCTTTTTTATTATTGTAGACTTTTACAATGTCCCATTTTGTTTGATAATCGGTCTCTTTTCATATATAATAAAATTAGTTTCTAACGTTGTCCAACGGGAAAATGTTATATTGTGAATTAGTTAGTCTATGTAAAAATTAATATTGCTACAATAAACAAACATGTAATACACCTGATGGATAATGTATTAATGTATTTTTTATATTAAAATATAATAATTAAAATATAAAAATAAAATTATTATACAAATAAATTATTTTAGTTAAATAATTAGCCTAAAAATAAGTTAGTTTGATAATAATTTTGTTTTTTATATTTTAATTACTGTATTTTAATTATGAGAAAACTAGTAGTGCAATTAATTTTGTTGAGCACTAGGGTGTATTACACATATGCGTATAGTAATATTTTGAAATGATAGAATACTATTATGTTGATGTTTGAAGTGACTGTGCTTTTCACGATTGTAGCACTAGTGCAATAATATAAGTTATAGGCAGGAAGGTGTATTAATAATATATTCACATTGTTATCTATTTTTATCGTTTAGTGACTTGAAAATAATAAAATGTTGTTGATGTTTGAAGTGGTTGTTCTTTTCAAGATTGTAGCACCAGTGCAATAATATAATTTATAATTTATAGGAATCAGAGTGTATTGTTACCTATTTTTATCTCATACATCATTTAGTGACTTCAAAATAATACTATATATATATATATTATTTTCAAGTCATTCAATGATGTCTTCGATAAAAATAGATAACAATGTGATTTTTATCACGGAAAGAGTGGTCACTTCAAACACCAACATAAGATTCTATCTATTATTTCAAAATATTATTACGTGCATATGTATAATACACCCTAGTGCTCAATACAATTAATTTCACTACTAGTTTTCTCATGATATTTGTTAGTTATTATGTTTTGATTTTGTTGTAGAATCTCTTGTTACTTTAGTTGTTAAGACTTTTAAAATTTGGACTACTTATACTTATTCTATAGGAAAATGGTCAAAAACCATATGTTGTTGTGAAACTATGATGCTTTAGGAAGATATTTTATTTTTTATGACTTGGTCTCTATTTCACACTCTGTAGCTACAAAACTTCAGCTCTCAAAATGAATAACCTCCTTTGTAAAAGTGTTAAATATTATTATATATCTAGCTAGAAAAATGCACTTGATATTTGGTTCTAAAGGTGACTTGACCTTTTTAATTTGATTAGTCTTTTAATTTCATGGATTTTTTAAAACCACGATTCTAGTTGAATCATACTTATGGGCTCCCTCTCTCTATTAATCCCATGAAGTCAATAGCTTTCATGCAAACTCCAACTAGTAAGTATGTTGCATTTCTGGAGGTACCCATAGTAGTGTCTTCTACTTAGTGGTCCACTTTCCAATCTAGAGTATGGATAATCACTTGTGTAACTAAATTGTTGTGATGATTTACAGTGGTCTTGATGGTGCCATAGGCCTAATTGTGAAACATAACACACCCAACACTAATAAAATGAGTAAGGGGCCCAATGGGGAAATTAAGCATGATATAAAATTTGGGCTCCATAAACACCTCCAAAAAAGGTGCAAAGATTCCTTTGGATATTCTTAGCTAACATGTAGATGCTTGTCCTCTTGGAGTTTTGTATCCATGTATCACCTTCCTATATGTACACATGTCTCTCTTTAACTCCACATGGGATTTCGTGATGTTGTTCACACAGATATTTTTGTGCACATGTTTTCTCTTCATTATGCCACATGTTCTTCCATATTACAAACTATTGCTTTTCCTTTGAAATTAAAATCCTTTGTTCAAACAATAAAATCAAGTTAGAAGAAACTTTAAGAAGTGAGTAAGGGACCTAATGGAATCATTATTACTAATCCAAAAACAACCACACCAAACACTTAAGAAGTGAAAAAGGGCTCCATGGGGACATTGCGCCAAATCTAAAATCAACCTCTGTGGACACCTAGAAAATGTGTAAAGATTCCTCTTAATATTCTTGGTTGATGTAGATATACTTGTCCTTGTAAGATTATTGTCTAAAACTTTCCTTCCTATAGGGATACATATCTATATCAAAATCTACATGGAAAGTGTTGATGATGTGCACATGGATATTCATTTCCTTGTGTGTTCTCTTCATCATGCCATCTATCCTACCATAATACAAAAAATCATTCCCTTTAAAGTTAAAATCCTTCGTTTAAACTTCAAAATTATGTCAAGAAAACACTTAGTCAAAAAAGTTCTTGATGGAGTCATTAGGTCTAATATAGAAATTAGTCACATCAAACACTTACAAAGTGAGAAAGGGAGTTGATAGTGGAATTAGGCCTGATTTGAAAAATCAATCTCCGTAAACTTATTAAAAAATGTGCAAGAATTCTTATCTAATGTGGATATTCTTTTCCATGTGTCACCCTTCAATAAAATCTCTCAAACTCTTGGTGGTGAGTAGTCATGCTATCCATGTGGAGATTCCTATCCACATGTCTTCTCCTCATTGTGCCACTCTTCCCCCTATAGTATAGACCTTCATTTCAAACTTTGAAATTAGATCAGGTGAACATTTGGGAAGTGAGCAAGGGTCCCGATGGGGGCAATGGGTGTGATATAAAAATTGAATAACTTGATAACTTGAGTAGATACAAAAGGGGCTAAATTGGAAATAAATTTTGATGTAGAAATCAACCAATGCAACACTTAAACAAATGCAAATAGGGGACAGTTCAGAAATCAACTTTGATGTGGAAATAAACCAAGGTAATCAATTGAGGAGGTGAAATGTGGGGTCGATTGTAAAATTGGGCTCAATTTGGAAATCAAGTTGAAAAATAAGTTTGAGAAAGGAAGGGGAAAACCAAGTTTATATATATTGATGAAGGACTCTAACTATTAAAACATCAAGGAAACTTTGGCTAAATGTGAAGATATTTTTGAAAATGTGAAAGCTATGAAGGTAAGTCTTAGTTTAAAATGTAGTTGACTAGACAAGGGTTTTCGGCTCAAAAAGGTGATGATAGAATTAAAAAGGTGATGAAATTTATTCCTTCTAATGAATGGCTCCTCCTTGTGAGGTTCCAATATCTAGACTCTAGGGTGAGTAGATCAGTGCTTTAATCCATTACGCCATGGAGTCAAAATTTTGTTTACAATTCGAGTGAAACAATTACTTGAAAGATAAAAGGAAATGACATATATCTAGGAAATAAAAGTACATAACTAAAAAAATGGAAATAATTATTATGATATAGGGTGGAACTTTTATAGGCTATATCATGGGGTTGCATGCAACACCACATTAGGTGTTTTAGATGCCTAAAATTGAGGAGTACAATCAAACTATTATCCGTCTAGGTTAGTCAAATGAAAAGAGTTGGCAGTTTGGGTGCAAATTTCCTATGTAACATTTGGTTCTATCCATAGGTTATTGAACTCCCATGCTTGTCAAGGTATTCATGTATTTTATACCAAAGGAGAATCAAATATCCTTTCAAAAATTCTTGGGTCTAGCCTTTTTTCAAATATATTCTTTATCTTATCCTAATATTTTTTAATTCTACTATGCACCTAGGTTCTTTGCTCTTCAACTTAAACTAGCCAATTATCCTTCTTTTGACCTTATTAGGCTTATCCATAATATCCTAGATCAATTTCATTATATGGATATATGATTGTGTAGGTAAGACTACCCTCTCACCACAAACCAATTGGAAAGGAGATTTCCTTATAGTCCTTTTGATGTCAATCTTATTTTCCCATAGGGCATATCTAAGTTGGGATTCTTGCGATACATTGTTGTTTGAATTGGTTCATAAGGTTAATATTACTTGTATACATAACTAGGCCATTTCCCTAAGGGTATTATGTGGATGAATGAATTACAATGATATCTTATTTCTTGTAAAAATATATCATCCCTATTGAGGATAAATCCTTAGCATTCTCTATTATTTTTACTAGGACAACAAGGCCTAGACAAGATGTTTTCTTCAAGGAATCTAATGACACTTGATCAATAGGATATGTATTTTGGGTATGGATTTTATGCATTTGGTGAAATAATTATTGGTTGAGAGGATCCATTTATGCTAGCTATTATATAGAGGGTGTTTCTCACTTATGAAATAAAACTCACTTCTATAGATGGGTTTATACTTGCACTAGCATCAGGGGTAAAGTAATAATTTTCTATCTTCAAGAAATATTTGGCAATCAGGTAGATGGATCTGTAAAATATCATGGATATTCCTCTCAACATTTTGTCACAACAAATCTGATAATAAACTATCAAAATATTGAATTTTTACACTATTATAGTTTTATTAAAACTTAGATCTATAAATTTAACTATAATTAGTGCATGCATGCAAATGGAAATTATGAAAGAACTACAGAATGATAAAATAATCTCACACACACACATAAGACACAAGATATGTTCTGGGAAACCCTTTCGGAGAAAACCCAACTAGAAGGTGAGTTCGCTTCGCTCTCTTTCTCTACCTGGAAATATGGCTTCAAGTACAAAGAAGTAATGCCTGTGGCTAGTGGGCTGCTACAATGTATAAATCCTATGTGTGTTTTACCTCATATCTCTTCTAGATATGTTTTCTCAGCTATGGAACAAAATTCTCTCGAAATAATGGAATGGCTCTTCCTCCTAGTGACTTGGTTTTAACATAGCCCAACAACATACTAGTGGTTAAGTTTGACTACATAAACTCTTAACTAGAGTTACAATATATACTCTTCTAGAGCCTTTGACACCACAAACACATGGCTAGCCCCTTTTACATGAACAATGGGGCCTGACACATCATCCTCCCAAATTATAGGTGTGAAAACAAGAAGGTCAACTTCTGAGTGGCAAAACTTTTGCATACAAACTCTAATTGATGCACTTCTTGTGCCATTGGAGAGATATCTATGTGAAGAATAACATGAAACAATTCCACTCTATAGCGACACAATTTTACCCCCAAAAAATGTCGTTTAATGCATCAAAATTCTCCCAGAAGCTTTCAGTTCCTATTTCACCAAACTGGGTCCTGCATGTAAAAATGGTCCCATGAGATGATTCCTCCACTTTTTCCACTCTAAATGCATCGATATGGATGAAAAACAATATAATGATCCAATCCGGATCATAGATCCAAATTTTATCTACATCAAAGCATAAGGTAGGTTAGAAATATCCAAACCATGAGATCTTGTGGCTATAGATATGGCTATTAAATGGCCTCCACATACCCCTTTATGCATGTATTTTATCACAAATTTACATCTTCCAGCATGCATCTAAGAAAAAATCCATCTAGGTTTCTCCATTGTAATTAACCCCCAACAATATGGTACTTAGTTTCTCTATATATTAAATATATCCTTTAGAACTTGTCCATTCCTTGATGATAAATACCAATTTCTAATAGATATGATACATCTTGATACCATGGGGATTTTCAATAACAAGACTTAAGATATGAACCCCCATTTTATTTCTTGGTCTCCTATCTCCTTATATTCTACTACATTGATTCCCATTACTTGTAGGTTAGCTTCAGTCATAAAGTTTTCTATCACTTTGTGTTTAATCAACTTGGTTTGACGACCATGTCATACTCTTTAATTTTTTGATCCAATTCCTTCCTTTTCCATTTAATTTTTGTTGTAAGAGTATGTCCTTAACTAAAATATCTAATATGTAAGAAACTAATTGTAACTATAATACATATTCTCTAAATTATTTCAAGGTTTTTGTGTGAGTGTACGACTATTTTTCCATGATGTTGTAATTAAGCTTTTCATATTTAAGGATTTTCCTAAAAATGCAATGGGTAGCTCATGTTCCTTATCATTCTTCTGTATGAGATATGAAACAACAATGCACTTCAAAGTAAAGGGGAAAATCATGAAGTATTTATTGTAGTTAGGGCTCATTAAAATAGGGCTTCGGTTAAGGATCTTTTTATAGTTGAGAAAAAAAACTTTAGCTAGATCATCCCATTTAATCTTTTAATCAATTTTTTTATCATTTTGTTCATTTTCTTGGTGCGTATGGAAAATTTGGGTATCCAATAATTTTCCTTCGATCATCCCAAAGAAAGATTTATTTTGGTTAATAAATAGTCCAAAGCTTTTTCATCTCTTAAAAACTTGCTTTAGATATTTAAGATTATTAATAACTTTGTTTCAAGTCATCAAGATATATCATAATGGATACACACTAGATATCAACAAATGTGTAATCAATATCCCTTTGAAAAGTATCCCTGAAATTTACAAACTTGAAAGGCATTCTCATATAGGAAAATTTACCACAAAGACCTATAGGTTTATTTTAACTTGATTTTATCCTAAGAAATTGTCCAACATGGACAACATTTCAAACCCCCCTATTTTTTGTAGATTTGATCCATCCTTGGGAAGGGGTATTTTTCCTTCAGGAAGGCTCTAATCAAATTTATAAAGTATATATAGATCGTTGTTCACCATTTTTCTTTCTAATAGAAACCATGTTTGCAACCCATTGTAAATATTCAATTAAAATAACTAGTTTGGAATCACAAAGCTTTTATAGTTCTATTTGTACAAAAGGCTATAGAGTGGGGCTTAATTTTGTTTAATTTTTCTTCAAATGATGGATGTCTTCTTCCATGAAAATTTGATTCTAGAAAATAGTGGTGTCCTAAGTCTTTAGATCTTCATATATCTTCAAATTCCTTAAACAATTGAATGTACTAATATTTTTTAGGAGATAGGGTCTTTGGTATCTCAATGAATTTAAGACCATATTATTTTCCTATGTGTTGTAGCGGCTAAAACCACCCGCCAAAATTTTGCCTTAGATTTGTTTTGGAGCCTCCCTACTAACCTTCATAGCAGCATGCCTTTCTTCATCAAGTACACAAGCTCCAGTGATTTTCTTGCAGAAAGACATCTTGTCGATCAAACCCTGATGCATTTGCCTCACATGCTATTCATCAATACTTGGTTGAGCAACAGGCTGAGCAACGCCTTCAATAATTTGTACAAATATGGAGGGAATCCAACCTTCCCTCCAGAAATTGCGCAATCCTAATTGGAAGCCTGTTCAGCCCTAGAATTGTGCAATTCCGCTAAGCAAGCTTCACCCAGAAAATTGTGCAATCCTTCCCAACTAGGTTGCTCAGCCTAGAATTTGTGCAAATCTGGGCAGCAATCAGTTGCTCAGCCCAGAAATTACGCAAATGTTATGAGTAGCCACCTAGCTCCCAACCAGAAATGCTCATTTTCTCCCAACATTTGATCAACCTCTTGCATGTGCAGTTGAGTTGACTGGTTCCCTCCAGGACCATGAAAAACAAACTTGCATGCATGGACTGCTTCTCCCAAGGAAACATGCAAAGGCATCCCTTGTTTCAAGGATCTATTTTTGGCAGTTGGAGGTTACATGCAAGGATCATTTCAGAAACCTCCCACCAAATGTCTCTTTCCCTAGATTTGTGGCATGCACGTCAAAACCTTGATTTTATAAAAACTCATCAACTAGATATTGCATACCTCATTCCTCACATCAACCTTGCAGCAATGACAGCCAACATCGCATCTAGGAGTTTTTGACACATTCATCTCAACTGTTTTGGGGTAAGCCCACCTTCCACATCTTGTGTTTCATTTCTAGTGATTTTTGTGTTTTGCTTCATACGAATGTTGTCTACTTTATTTTAGTGAGCGCTTACTATCGTTTTGATGTGCACTAGCTTGTACTAGCACCGTTTCAGTTTTCGTTAACATTTTACTATTTTCGCATGCATGAAACTATTTTTCACGAACTGTCATAGATTCGGCGACTCACCTCACCCACATGCATGTTGTTCCATTTTATGAATATTTCATCCACTATTTTCGTGCACGATCATTCACTTATTCTTACACTCAGTATTGCCATGCATTCACATTCACATTCGCTTTTAGTTGTTCATCGGCAAGTCTTGGCAGCCTTGGCCCAAACTGTACGTCACCTAGACAGCATTGCACAATCATAAGAGGGAAGGCTCTGTCTCCCTCTCAGGAAATGCGCATTTCTGCCTAGTGACCATCCTCTAGTCTTGCATTGCACAATCCTGAGGGACAGTAACTGCTAGCCAAAAAAATTGCACAATGAAGTCACTGATTCTGTAACCATTTCCAGTGGAGATTGCGCATTGTGCAATTCCAGTAATCTGTAGCCAGACTAGACCGTGCATTGTGCAATTCTAGTAGTAAGTCAGCCTCCTAGTAGCCCATATTGTGCCTTGCATAGTCTTGGTAGTCATTCTCCCGAATTCCAGGTAGAAATTGTGCAACCTTCATGATCAGTCACACAGGTATGTTGAAAGTCAGTTCTCAAGTTCATTTTGGTTTTTGACTAACAGATTGCTTGCCATGAGTGCTGCCATGTCTCCATGTATCACAGGTTTTCATATGCCTCTCAGCAGTATAGGTACAATGGTTTCCAACAGAGCAAAGTCGAAGAAAGCGTTCAGATCACACTTAGGGATGTAGTCGATCAAGTGTCTATGGACTTTCCTACCCACAAAGACTTCAAGTTATTCGTAGACAAGTACATCAAGATATGATGGCAGCAACATCACAATGAGAAGCATCATGAACAGGAGCTGAAGGTAGCATACCGAATGCAACAAATGAAAGTGAAAGGTTGTTGACAACACAGATGTTGGCTTGTTGGGACCTGACTTATGTTCGGAGTTAATTTGCCAAACAAATCCCTAGAACACTGGCACTTTCGGCAATAGTCCACAAAGCACAGACTGAGGTCTCACCTGAAGTAGTACAGGGGGGTGCTGGAACAGGGTTTCTACACCCTTGAGATGTCTGAGGGGTTGGATTGGTCCAACTTTTAGTCTCTGCACATAGGTTACTTCACGCACTTCCCTCGCCTTTGCACCCTGATATATTCGCCTTTGCACAGCCCTAACCAGGGGTTGTGGGGATTTCATGGTGCTCAAGTAGTGCTCTACACTATTTCCCTAAGTCACACCCAAGATCTTACTTATCTTCTTACACTAGTTAGTTATCTTCACGTAAATGGATGCCTTATGTTATATTTATTTGTACAACACATTCATATGAGTTCGCACAACAAATAAACAATAAACTTGCAACTCATACCAAATAATACATAAAACAAGAAAAGATACACAGAAATAAGGTATGACTTCTCTTTTATTAATTCTTCCCACGGTTATAGACTCGATCTACCCTGCACACTCAACTGCAGGGGTCCATGCACTCAGCTGCAGACTACTAGGCCTCTCCATACTCAACTGTAGAGCCTTCTCCTACACTACAACCCAAAGACACAACTTACACTTTGACTCAATCACTTCCTTAGACTCATCATGCTTCTATCAGATTAGCTATTTTCTACACTTAGAGCCTCGCTCTATTTATATAATCCCATGGTCTCCGAACCATGGGTAGATCTTTCAAACCAACACTACATTACAAAACCAACAGCGGGCAACCCTGTGACTCTATTATGACTTCACGCTCCGTGCCCATAAATCATGGAGTCTTTACAATGGACTTGGTCAAAACTTGGGCTTTAAGCACCAAAACATGCCTTGGGGGGATTCCACGCCCAATAAGCCCCCAACACAAACATCGTGACTCACCCTCGACTCACTCTGTAGGTGTGGAGATCTTCATGCTGATTCCTTCCAACTCTGCTCGAATAGTTGCAAGGTCGGCAACGCACTGAGCGACTACCTGTTGAATCTCCTGTACAAGCTTTTTGAGACCACGGTGTTAGAACTGCTTCCCTGGATTTGTTCTTGTGTTGCCTGCATCTGTTTATAGTCTTGCACCTTCTTCCGACTACTTGGAGTGCGAAAACTATGCTTTTGTCGGTTAGTTAGATAGTCAGGCCACACGTGTATGCCTTCAATCGACTGCCATTCACTTTGCCTGGGAAAGGTTCTCCATTTAGCTTTACCAGTTGCATCGTATGTGACCTCCTTAACAACATATGGTCCTAGCCAATGCATTTTGAACTTCCCTGTGAATTTATCAAAATTATTGTCATATAGTAACACTAAATCATTTACCTTGAAGGTGCGCAACTTAATGTGGCAATCGTGCCAGGCTTTTTCATGCTACTTCTGTACCTACTGATGGAAGCCAGCCAGAAACCGTTCCTCTTCAAGTTCCTCCAACTACATGAACCTTTCCTCCAGGGCTCCACGGTTCATCATACCTGTGAGTACTACTATGTACAAACTAGGAACAATATACTCCATTGGCATGACAACTTCCACTCCATAGACCAATCGGAAAGGTGTTTGTCCCATTAGTTTCTTACACATTGTTCTATAAGCCCATAGTACTCCAGGAACGTGCAGGTCCCAATCACTCCGCTGCGCATTGCAAACTTTAGTTAGCGCAGTCTCCAGTATTTTGTTGAATGCTTCTACCATCCCATTGGCCTGTGGGTGATACGGTGTGCTTTTCTAATGATACACATGAAACTCTTCTGTTAGCGCACTGATTGTTTCATTCGGGAAATCTGTACCATGATTTCTCATCAAGATCTTTGGACATTCAAATCGAGTCAATACATGTTCGAATAGAAACTTTGTAGCCATGGCGGCCGTGCAATCTTTTACCAGCTGTGCTTCTGCCCAACGAGTCAGGTACTCTGTCGCGGTGGTAATGTATCTCACACCCATCTTTCCTTGAGCTTTGACCAGGCTTACAAAGTTGATTGCCCACTTTTCAAAGGGCTACAGTGTCATTTACAAATTCAAAGGCATCTTGTCCCTTCGCAATGCTTTACGTGTTCTTTGACATACATCACAGGTCTTGCAGTGTGCTTTTGAATCTTGATGAAGGTTTGGCCACCACAACCCTGCGTAGAGGATCTTCGATTCGGTTGCTCTTCCTACATAGTGTCCTCCTGCAGTGCCCCCATGTGTGTCTGCGAGGTTATGACTACGTTCAAATTTAGGTACATTCCTTCACAATATCTCATCATTGCCCATCTTATATAGGTTCCCTGCAATGATTGAGAAATCTACCGTGCGCACGAGCAGTTCCTTCTTCTGCTAGACAGAGTATTCTTTTGGTGTAGTTCCCATCATCAAAAAGTGGATTATATCTTCAAAGTTTCCATCCGCTACGTGCACAACAAAGAGCTGTGTGTCAGGTAATCCTTCTTCCAAACTAGTAGGTTCCTCTCCCGTCTCAATGCACGACAAGTGATCGGGTCTCGCGTTCAGGTGTCCACGCTTCACAATGACCTCAAAATCATATTCTTGGAACAATAAGAGTCACCTGCATATGTGCCCCCCCAACATAGGTATAGTGACTAAGTATTTCAACGCAGAGTGATCTATATAAATCTTGAAGTGTCCTCCTAGAAAATAGTGCTGATATTTTTGGAGCGCATACACCATAGTCAATCCCTCGTGTTCAGTTGTGGAATAGTTCTTTTCGGCTTTAGACAACCTGTGGCTCACGAATGCGATAGGGTGATCCAAGCCCTCTCCACCCTCCTGTCTTAGTACCACTCCCAGTGCTTTACACGACGCGTCTACATGGACATGAAACTCCACATCCCATTTTGGGAAGACCAAGATTGGCGTAGAGGCCAATTTCTCTTTTAATACATCCAGGATCTTCATGCGATCATCATTGCAGCAGAATGTGACATCCTTTTTCAACAGTTTCTCCATTGACGCAGTGATCTGGGCATAGATTTTGATGAACTTCCTGTAGTACCCCGTATGTCCTAGGGTAATGCACAACTGTTTGACACTTCATGACACTTCCAAATTTAGAATCACTGCAATATTCACGGGGTCTACCATCAGTCCCTGTTTGAAAACCAGATGTCCCAACAGGTTCCCAAAGGGAATGAGGAATGTACACTTCTTGAGGTTCAACATGATTTTGTGTTGTCAGCAAGTATCCAACATCAAGCGTAAGCTTGGTACATGGTGCTTAACCAATCCAAGTACAGTCCAATCATCCAGATAAACCTCCAAGAACTTTTGGATATATTCTTTGCATGCTACAACAATTATGTGTGAAAATATGGCTGGCGCGTTCTTCAACCCAAATGGCATAACGGTGTATTGAAATCATCCCCATTCAGTGGCAGAGGTCATCTTACTTCTATCTTTCGGCACGATTTTGACTTGGTGGTATGCTTAGAATCTATCAGTGAAAGAATATTCGTCTTGCCCCTCGACATTTTCCAGTACTTCATTTGTGAACGGAGTTGGGAATGGGTCATGCACACATGGATCATTCAACTTGCTGAGGTCCATGCATATTCTTATCTCACCCTTTTTCTTCTTTTCCTACACTACCATAGGGCTTACCCAGTCAGATTCTCCCACTGGCTTAATGATTCCATCTACAAGCATTTTGTCAAACTCTACGTGGACCTTTTCCTTGTTCTTTAGATTGAAATGGTAAGGCCTCTTCTTAACTGGCTTCACGTTGGGTTTTAAGGTGATCTTCATCATCCCTAAATCAACCAGTGATTCCCTTTAAATCCGTGATCTTGGTTGAGAATAAGTCCTGGTGCATGTGGAGTAACTCAGTGACCTTATCCACCGACACGTCATCCCAATAGTCATCGAGCGTTGCATACTTAGGTTCGGCTTCTATACCAATGTTCACCTACTTTGTCTTTATCGGTGTGGTTATGTCAAGGTCTTCAATCAATGGCCCTTGAACCTCGCGATAGCCTTTAGTATCTAGAATTTTAACTTTTCGTTGATCTTCGTCATCTTCTTCCGTATTCATGTTGTAACACTCCAGCGCACAACTCAGCTAGATTGCCCATTCAAGCTGAATCACTTCTATTGGCTCCTGGGGTATTTTAAAGATATTTGTTTTTACCACTTGTAGCACATCATCAACAGTATCCCACCAACAATCCTCAAATGTGAAGGTTAACAGGAACCCTTCGCATAAGATATCCCATTCACTCATCCCATGGCAAAGCTCTATCTCTATATACCAGTTCATGGGTATAACATCTAGGGTATGATAGAACAGGTGCACAAACTTAGGTTGCAGGTCTTCCCCATAAACCTTTGTACACTTGGCAAGGTGTGCGCACGGATCATCCCATCCATCATATTTGTCTTTCAGTTGCATCTGGGGCTTCCCAAACCGTATGCGCATCATCCTCCTACATTCACTCCAGTCCTCAAAGCTTCCTTGGTGCATACATAACCACCTCATAGGCGTAGCATGTAGTACCCATTTCAAAGCTTGGAAACATTTTCGTTCTCGCACCTCCCTTTTCAATATATTCAGGAAGTCATCTACCTTGCTCAACCCATCATACATAGGCATATCCCTTACCTCTTTCGATATGCAGTGCAACTATCTCGTCATCATGTTACAGTTCAGCGTGGTTACCTCGTGTAACGGGTTATACCATCGTTCTATCTCCTCGTCAAAATCCGATGTGCAGGATCTTTAGCGCTCCCATGAGATTTGTCCATCCACGGTTGGATTTACCCAGTCTTTCTCTCACGCAGTTATCTTGTAGATGCAATCCAAGTCATTTTTGCTTTCATAGTCACGCACTGGCTTTGTGTAGTGTCATCCTTCTGCAGGATCCAAGGGTACAACTACGTGCAAAGACTTTTTCTCAAAAATCATCTTGTGCTTCTTTAGATTTATCACCCCATTCATGTCAGAGGCCCAATCTATCCCTAACAGCGTAGGGTAGGGATTGTTGCCATCAATAATCCCTATCACTTCAAAATCTACTAGCGTTCTTTCTCCTTCGATATCTATTGTGATTCCCTGCAATATTCCAATAGTTAGGATCTTTTATTGATTTTCCATTCATAGTTGGATAAGAGACCATTGCAGCGTAGGCCTCCCCATGCACTCCCATGTCTGCTTCGGTAGAACGTTTGCATCTGATCCTAGGTCCAGAATCACTTGGTCGAACTCATATTCTCCAATCTGTGTAATCAATCTCATCTCCCTTACTGTCCTCTTCACATGCTTTCTGATCTTCCAGACTACACGTGGTTCTCCTGGCATAGTCCCAGTGCATCTATTTATGAGTTCTTGCAGCCCCTTTACAGCATTGCTGTCACGCAACAGCTTCATGCATGTTTCTAGGAATGTTGTGAGCATCGATGGGTCCATTTTGGTCTCTGGTCTTTCTTTGCTTCATGAAGTGGAGGCATCATCGAAGCTCTTCCTCGCTTCCATGAATGTTTCCTTAGCACACTCCAAATCAAACTCTAGTTCTTTCATCGAAGCCTTGCGAACCCAAGTACTCTCTTTAAGCTGCTTGCGTTTGTCATCCCCTATCATAATTCCACTTTGGAGCACAATATTCACATTAGGGTCTTCCTCACGTAGCTCAGACCACATCATTTGCAGGTTCTGAGTCGTGGGAGGTTGGAGCGCTCCTTTATCGTGCAACCACGCTATTATTGTGGGACAATCCTCCATCTCATGATAAAAAAATGTACAATACAAACATGAGGGATGTGTCAGATTCATACAATCACGGGCATAGTATCCCAGCCCTCCGTAATTGTAACATATCAGCTGTCTGCGACCTCTTCCAGATCCTCCTCTACCTCAGCCTCATCCACGCCCATTAAATTTGGTTCTCGCCATCCCTGCATTCTGGTCAAGGGGCCACATTTTGGCCTGAACTCTATAGGTAGGAGTCGTATCCATCATCAGCTGATAACTTCTACAGGTGTGCTCATCATGTCCCACTGATCTACAGAAATTATAGAATAACTGTTGCGAATTCTACGTGTACTTCTGCAATAGATGGTAGTTATCCATAGCATGCTTTCCTCCTATTTGACAAATCATGCACCACAATGCATGCGCTGCTCTAGGTCCTTCTTGTGCCTTCAGTCTCAATCACATTGGGCCTCCTCCCTTAAGGTAATTTACGAACACCAGACAGTGGTCTTTGTCATGTCCCTGACCCTTGCACTTTACGCACCATACCTCGTCGCACACTTCTGGGTGAGTTGTCTTGTCTTGTTTCAGACTCAGCATCTCAAGGCACAAGTTTTTCAACTACATGTGAATCTGTTGAACTCCTAGGTTGGGATCCTGTATTAGGGTCTTGTGCAGTCTCATTGTAATATCCAAGGCTTCAGCCTAAGTTGTTAGCCTCTGTTGTGACATCATGTTCCTCAGATGCCACGTTAACGATGCTACAAACCATTCATGGTGTTGTCCATTGGTCAACATCATGTTAGCTTCATGAATTGTGCACTTCAGTAGCATCATGATCTCCTTGAACCCTATTATCGACTGCACCTCTAACTTCGGCCTGCTAAATTCATTGTTCAACATAGTTTGGATATATACGATCCCTGCATTTAGATTGTCATTGGAATGCTTAATGTACTAGTTCAGTGCGCGATCCTGCAGAGTGCTAACCAACATTGCTTTCTTTATATTTTCATCCATGACTCCTTGCGCTTCCCATACTGCTTTTATCATGAATCGAAATTGGTCCAGATATTCATTTCCTACTCCCTTGAACACTGGTAACTTTATCACGCTTGGTATATTAACTTTCAGTGGTGGCAGAGGTGGTATGGACAAATATGGAGGTGAAGACGGTGAAACTGGTGGTGGTGTGGGTGGGGTGATATGTGTAGAATCCTCTGCCTTATCAAATTGATCTCACTTCTTGGTGAGACCTTCGTGAGCTCTTCCTCATCCCCTCGCAGAGGTGAAATTAGGGGACTAGTTTCTAGTTCTGCACTACCTTCGTTTCTATAAACTCTCCCACTTCGTGTAGCCCCAAACATCAATTTATTCACATAACCCGTTTTTTCACATAGTAGCATTTTAATCTAAGTGTTTAAAGACTTAACATACTTACCTCATGGTCCTTTGAGGAAATGTTGCTCTGCCTCATTGTAGCTGACTGAAGTATCTACCGTGAATTCAGTAATGAATCCTCCTATAATTTGATTGAGCTGTTGATCAATAGCATGCGCACCAATTCTGGGGTCCAAACAATAGGTCTGTTGAGCGTGCACCTTCCTTGGCTATCTGCAAGCTTCACGATCCACTCACATAGCTCAATAGGTAGGGAAAGATGCCAAGAAATTTTCATGGATCTCTGTGTATAAGTAGCAGTCTAACCACTCTTATTTTGATAGCTTCGGATTCCTACTCTCATGCGTCGTGAACTCGTGAATCTTCCTTTCCAACCAATCTTCAATTCCTTTCTTAGTTTAATTCCAGTGATATGGCATTAGACATCTCTATGCAGATCTCGGTCCTAGCAAAGAAACCATTTGTTGGCTTGTTGGATCCTAACCTAGGTTCAGCGTTAATTAGTTAAAAAAATCCCTATACTACTGGCCCTTTTGGCAATAGTCCACAGAGCATGGACTGAGGTCTCACCCGAAGTAGTAGGGGGGTTCTGGAATGAGGTTTCCATACCCTTGAGATGTATGAGGGGTTGGCTCAGTCCAACTATTAGTCCCTGTGCGTAGGTTACTTCGCACACTTCCCTGGCCTTCGTGCCCTGATATATTTTCCTTTGCATAGCCCTAACAAGGGGTTGTGGGGCTTCCACGCTGCTAGAGAAGCACTCTGCACTATTTCCCTAAGTCACACCCAAGATCTTACTTATCTTCTTACACCAGTTAGTTATCTTCGCGTAAATGGATGCCTTATGTTATATTTATTTTTACAACACATTCATATGAGTTCACGCAGCTTGCAATTCATACCCAATAATACATAAAACAAGAAAAGATACACATAAGTAAGGTATAACTTCTCTTTTATTAATTCTTCCCATAGTTACAAACTCGACCTGTCCTGTGCACTCAACTTTAGGGGTCTGCACACTCAGCTGTGGACTACTACGCCTCTGCGCACTCAGTTGCAGAGCCTTCTTCTACTCTACGACCCAAAGACACAACTTACACTTCGACTCAATCACTTCCTTATAATCGTTATGCTTCTATCAGATTAATTGTTTTCTACACTTAGAGCCTCACTCTATTTATAAAATCCCATGCGTCTATGGACCATGAGTAGACCTTTCAAATCAACATTACATTACAAAACCAAGGGCGGACAACCCTGTGACTCTATTCTGACTTCGTGCTCCAGGCCCACAAATCGCAGAGCCTTTACAATGGACTTGGTCAAAACTTGGTCGTTAAGCCCCAAAACATGCCTTAGGGGGATTCCATGCGCAACAACAGAGGCAAAACAATGTTGCAAGCAACTTTGGAGACTCAGGCTATGAGGTGATGGCGCAACATGAAGATCATGTGAAGACAGAGAACAGTACATAGAAGGATTTTCATGTGTCGAAGTAGCAACTCAAGGAAGAACATGAGCTGCACAAATGAGAGAATGAGACACAGTAGGAATAGTAGGTGGTGCAACATGAATTCACATATGAAACTACACCCATACAAGTTATAGATCCATCCCAGTAGTTGCCGGGGAGTAGACAAGGTGACAAGTATTGTTGATCGCATTCAAGGGAATCTAGTAGCACTCACCAAGGTGAAGACAAGAAGAAATTCTGACTAGAGATGAACATGTAGTTGACCGTTGATGCACATGACCATCAGCACACACTAGAAGATCAACATAGACACTACACATTAGTGTGTTTTCGATTCATCCGCACCCAAAAATACCATGTGCATGCTAGCAGACAAGTCGAATGGAGGAGCCATACCAATGCACCCAGATGCAATGGAGGTAAGAGTTTGCTTCAGCAAGATGTCACCATGGAGTGCATCCACACCATCATAGATGACCAAACTTGACATCAGCTCACCACCTTCACCATCACAAGCATGTCAAAGAGTTAGTCTCACCACAACGGACCAAGTGTCAGTGATGTCTTGCATGGCTTGCTCTAGCCATTTTGTCTCACATGAGTACTTGTGCAATGTAATGTAATGTCATGTCAAGTATAAGTCAAGTGTCGATAGTTGGAGGTAATAGTCATAGAGTAGATGAAGATTCATGAGGGTAGATGAACTATCACAAAGCGGACTATCAAGGGTCACCCCACCCTTTGCTATAAATAGACACCCATAACTCATTGTAGAGGCTTTTGGTCAGCCAAGCTTCTGATAAGACTATCTTACAGAGGGCTTGGACAATATTGTAATGAGCCTTGGATTCTCCACTACGCAGAGCTAGTACATCTCTTTGGAGCAGAAGGTGGTTGTGGCTATAACGTTCCCCTATTGGAACTAGTGGTTGGACATGGATGTATTGTATGACTGGAACTTACACTTCTTAATATAACAAAGACATGATGTTTCATGCATATGTTGTATTGTATTCTATGTTATGCCTTTCGGGTTGACAACTCCTCATGCAACCTTCATGAGGTTAATGGATGACATCCTATGGCCATTCACCAACTCATTTGTAGTGGTATACTTGAATGACATCTTGAGCTTCAACCAGAGTTGGGAAGAGCACCTCCACCAGATCCGACAAATTCTCCAAACACTGCTGCAACATAAGCTATGTGCCAACTTGGAGAAATTCACTTTTGGCATGACCTAGGTTCAGTATATTAGATACATTATTGATGAATGGGGCGTGCATGTGGATCCATCCAAGATCCAAGTCATTTGGGATTGGCCAGCTCCAACCACTCTAACAGAGCTTCACAGCTTTCTGGGTCTTTCCAATTTCTACTGCAGGTTCGTGTTGGGATTCTCTCATAGCACTTGGCCCTTGAGTCAAGTCACCAAGGGAGGAGCGAAAGAATTTTTTTTTTGGTCTAAACCTCAACAAAATGCATTCATAGAGTTGAAACATCGCCTCTGCCCTGCACTAGTGCTCACATTACCAAACTTGCAACAACCATTTGAGATCGAGACAGATGCCTCTGACTATGCTATTGGGGTAGTCCTTGCTCAACAAGGGCATCTAGTGGCATATCAGAGTGAGACACCTTCAGACACAGTCTAGAAGTATCCCACTTATGAAAAAGATATGTGTTCCATTGTGTAGGCCTACCAACAATGGAAGCATTACATTTTGGGGAAGGAAACGGTCATCCACACAGACCACTGCCCTTGCGGTTCACAGAGATGCAAGGGAAGTTGCAGAATGATCACAATCAAAAGTGGTCCACATACTTGCAACACTTCCATTTGAATATCAAGTATAAGAAGGGCAACTCCAATAATGTTTCAGATTGCCTTATTCGACCACTGATCTTAGCGTTAACCACCATGCTCGACTCTTATGGGCACAAGACTCCTGATTGGCCACTTCTCTACAAAAGCAACCCAGAATTTGGCCACACATGCCAGATGCTCTTGGAGGTTCAGCAAGTTCCCGATTTTCACCTATACGATGCCCTGTTATGCCACCTGGGACACCTTTGTGTTCCTTCAAGTGATCGTGCCAAGATGATTTAGGAAGCACACTACAGTCGGGCCGCTGGGAATTTTGGTGTCGAGAAAATGGTGGCAGTACTACAAAAGTATTTCTATTGGATGAATATTCGACTAAATGTTGGGAAGTACATCAGATCCTGCATTTCCTGTGCCATTGCCAAACCAACCATCAAGAAGCAAGGCCTCTATACTCCGCTGCCTAATCCTAGTTGACCTTGGGAATCCATCTCCAGGGATTACATGTCGGACCTTACTTCTACTAAGCATGGCAACAACTATGTTTTTGTGGTCGTCAACAAATTCTCGAAGTTGGCCCATATGGGAGCCTGTAAGAAGAATATCACAGCTGAATCCACTGCTAAACTCTTCTTTGAACGAGTGTGGGTACACTTTGGGATCCCACAGTCTATCATCTCATGTCGGGACAGCAGGTTCCTCAATACATTTTGGTCTAGTCTCTCATTGATGCTGGACACCAAGCTCACTAAGTCCACAACTTTCCATCCCCAAACTAATGGCCAGATAGAGGTTGTCAATGAGATGATCGTACACATTCTGCGCATGTACAACTCAAATCATCCACGAACATGGGATGAGAGCATCCCCTATGTCCAGCACAACTATAACTGGGCTCTCCACAGCTCGACTGGCCACAACCCTTTTCAGGTGGGTTTGGATTCTAGCCACTATGTTCCATTGATGTGGCCATGCCATGTGCAGTTATTGAGGCAGATTCGGCTCATGTCCAGTCCAAAACTGATAAGGAAAGCTACTTCATTGAGCACATCCAACATATCTGCTAGCAAGTCCACAACATTATGGAGAAATCAAATGCCAAGTAGAAGCAACAACATGATCAGCATCAGGTGCCACACAAGTTTCAGGTGGCCGACAAATTCTAGTTGCATTTGCAAAAGGAACGCCTTAATGGAGGCTATCGGAAACTCAAACCACTTTGATATGGTCCTTACACCATTACCAAGGCTATGGAAAACAATGAATTTGAGCTCAACATTCCCCCATTCCTTGGCCTGCACCCAGTGTTCAATGTGGACTGCCTTCAACCATACTTCCCACCACTGTTGGACACATCAGCCATTGCAGAACATCTCACACATACAAAGTTAAATCCAGATTGCATGGAACAAGCCACAAATGATGGAATCATGGACACGTAGATCAATAACACCTGATAGCAAAGGATCCAACTATATTGAGTTGTCAAAGCAAACAAACTCCTTCACTAGGGCAAGTGGCTCACCAAGGACCAAGTTTAGCAAAAGTTTCCTCATCTCATGGAGGAACTCAACACAATGGGGACCATTACTTCCTAAGGGTGAGGAATGATCCAGGTGGATATTGGTGGCCACCTGCCTATTCCACTTGTACCCCCACCATTTTTTCTTTCGTTTTTTTAGTTTCCTTATTTGTAGCACAATTTACTGTTTTTGGCAGTTTTTCGGGTCCTGAATGTTCGGAGCCATTTTGAGGCCCTAAACGACGTTTTTTTGGGAAAAATAAGAGAGAAATTGGTCACTAACTAACGTTTCTCCCTAAAAATTTGTAGTCCTCATATAAACCTTTCTAACGAGGTATTGTGCGCATCAAACGAAGATCATATGCCAAAGTTAGAACCCCCGGAAGTTAATGTACCAATTTACCCAAACGGGGCCCATGGTTTGGTGCTTCATCTCCCAGGGTTAGGTTTTTGGATGTTTATGGTTTTACATTATTTCTCAACAATAAATAGGACTTTGAGCCTCATTGTAACATAGTTCAGAGGCATGTGACCGCCACATCTCTTCTCAGAGATAAGCTACCATCCCCCGAGCTAGTCTTATTTCCATCCTGTTTGTAAGCATATTTCAGTATTTGATATTAATGAAATGAGGTGTTATTTCTACTACATCTTTATGGTTGTATCTGTAATTTATTGTCTTCCTGTTTAAATCCGGATAAGTAATGTGATGCGGGAACCAGGACAATCGTCCACCCCTAAAGCTCTTGTGCCATAATTATTTCGGTCTCCAAATGACATGGGGTTGGGGCCATGTTCCCTACCCCCCCTATCGACGTACCATCAACATTCCTGTAAATCAAAAATAATCCAATGTTATTAAAAGCACCAAATTCGAGGCATGGAGGTGAGTTTGTCAGTTAGTTAATGACAGGTCGTGGGTTCGATCCTTGTGGAGGGTTATCATCCCATGCAAACCAATTTTTCATGAAAACTAGGGCCACATGGTGCCCACTCATTGGGCCATGTGGTTGCTCATCATTAGTCCACTACAAGACCCTTTATCCAATAAAAATGTGACACCTCAACCAGTACAATGCTGCTATGTGGCTTCATGGGATTGGCCCATACTTTCCACTGTGATTTCCCATTAAGCTATTGACAACAACATATGGCCTTCCCAGTCGGCATCCCAGTTGTTATAGACATATTTGGGCACTTCAACCCCAATATTATATGTCAATAAACTAGGGATCTTCAACCCCTAAAATTGTTGTTTCATACCCTAAAAGATCATGGTCAACTGATTACATCATTCCCCAAAAGCTCCACCTGAAAAACCATCCACAATTGGTTTAAACTAGACCATAATGACTGCCCCACTACCAGGGTGTGATGCATACTGACTTCTACACTAGCCAGGTGTGATGCATACTGATGAGGCCTTCTGTAGGGTGTGATGAGCGAGGATGGACAAATGTACAAGACAATTTACTAAGTGGATGCTCATGGAATCTTCTAGAAACTTCTCCTATGACACTTGCCTCTCTGAATTCGCCCAGGGATGAGTAAGAGATCCAAGAAATCTCCAAGTGGAACCAAATGCAACAAGTGGAATGCCACTAATCAAAACCACAGAGATGACTCACACCCTTGCACACATCTATAAATGGATCCCTCATCTAAGAGATCCCTCAAGATCATTCCTCTGTACTTTGCTCTTTACTTTCCATCATAGCTTAGCTTAACTCACCGAAATCAGCCGCAAATTTGAGCCAAAACCCTTTTCAGTTGTGCTCCCTAGCCCATCGCACTGTTTGTCACTGTCAACCAGTATGCATTGCACCTCCCAAGTCTGTAAAGTGTGATGCATCCCTGTTTCTATGAAACCCAGGTGCGATGACTGACTGAACCTATTTCCATTCCAGAAATTTGGGGTTTTTGTCCTTGTTTTCAGTTTTGTTTACTTGTTTTTTGCTGCTTATGAACAATTCCTCATTACTGAAGCCTACGTGCATCACATAGATCAACCTACATTGATTAATATTAGTAGATGTTTTTATATATTTTTCCATCATTTATAATCCTTTGTCGAAAAGTCTATTAAATCGATCTGTCATTTTGGTACAAAAAGTGTCATAATTGTCATTTTGTGTCAAAAAGAGAAGTGTCATGGATTCTTCCTTCCCTAGATAGTCGATTGAACTTTTTGTCATTTACTTGATTTGACTTTTTGATATTTGAAGTGTCAAAAGCATTTTCTATTCGAAATTGAAAAGTGTCATCTAGTCTTCCTTTCTATTTTGAAAAAGAAATTGTCTAAAATGTCGCTTTGAGTAAAATATTTCAGATCTTTGCTACACTTAGTTTTCCATTTTGGCATTTTTCACATTAAGGGGAATGTAAAACAAATACATGCATTTTCATTTGCATTTAGTTTGTGTGTGAAATGTGATTTAGGAAAATGCACTAGTGTGTGCTCCTTGTTCTTTGTTTGAACGAAATTGTAATCTTCTTTCCCTAGTAGCTAGGATTTTCATTGCTCAAAATAAACAAATGATTGTTTATCATTGTAGATTTCATTTTAGGAATTTCAAGTCAACATCACATGGTGAACCATTGAAAGTTAAATTTTTAAACAAGATCAACTCTAAAATAAATTTCAATGTACTTAACAACTCTTTCAAACTTAATGCAACATATCTAGAGGTCTAGGCTAGAGACGTGTTTCGGCGTCGTAAAAACTAGTAACTATTGTTTTCATCGAAGGTTGGGTGATTCCTTCTCCTTGATACAAAAAGTGCTAGCATGGACTTGTGCTCCCTGTATCATTGAGTATATATTAGGAGAGCACAATAAGCTTATATCCTTTATCCATAGGAAGTCGATTTTTCCACCCTATCGATCGCAATGCACTGAACACAGCTTTCAGGAAGATTGGCTGCCGTACATAAGTCCTTGGTAATTTCTCTTTAATTTACCACCAAGGTGTATATTGCAGTTTTGCAATTGGTTTGGCAATCCCTCTCTCTAGATTTTCTAGAGTACTCACTTTCGTTCCTTTTTTACTCTTTAAAAGAAAAGGTCCATCTGAGCACTTGTCACTTTAGGCTCATTAAAAATCGAAGCGGACTAGAGTCATCTTTAGCTTTTGCCAACTCTTAAAAATTTTAAAAGCAAAGTTGTGTCAAAGCATCATTAAAATTAATTAAATTCGAAATAACATCCCTGTTCCTTCGTTGATCTTAAGTTGAGATATATGGAGACAAATCTGGGATCCACGAATCAAGGAATCCCTTTTGAGGGGAATCCTAGTCCTTTTTCTTCTTGGGGAAATATTGGTGCTTCGTATATGGCTACATTGTCCCTTCTGAGAATTAAAATTGGCCTACCAGTATGGCTATTCTCAACCTCTGTGGTTCAAAATACTGTGATTCCTCAGCAATCAAATCACCATCCAATTAATACTGAAGTTGACCCTTCGCCTTCTTCTTTGTTTGTTTCTCCCTCCCCTTCTTCCTCTTCCCTTCGTGAAAGTAGTGATGCTAGTAACTGGGTGACTAAGAAGAAGAATAAAGGGAAGGAGAAGAAGAAGAATTCAGTTCAACAAGGGGGCAACCATGTATCGTTTGGTGAAGATCCGCACACTAAAGCTCCTAAACCCGAATTTCCTTGCATAATTTGTAGAGGAGACCATTTTCATCAAGATTGTCCCTGCCTTCCTCGGACCTTGAGAGAATGGTCTCCCCGTTCACACTGTCTAATGTCATCAACCTCTGGTGATCATGTTGATAGCACACCATCAACTAGTGATAATGAAATTCATGAACAAAAGGGAAAGGTCAAGGTTCCATGTAGGCAATGTGAAGGTAATAATTCCCTTCACCATTGTCCTTTTTTGGATGAAGCCAAAAGAGTCTTAGATAACTATCCTGCTTCACTGCAGCAACTTCCATTTGGTTACCAGAAACTCTCCCCATGTCCTTTACTAGTTGAAAAACCGACTGACTTAAATCAACCATCAATCGAAACACCTATCGCTGAAAGTGAATCCTCGGAGTCTATACCCGACGAAAGTCAACAAGTCGAGGTGACAATTGACGCAGTTTTACCTTTAGAAGATCATACCCATCCCGAAGAGAGTGAGAATGATACCGTTCAAATTATTTTTGTTACTTCAGAGTCTGATGAACTTGGGGGCAATTAGCCCATTCCTTCACAACATGAGGAAAATTCCCCAGTTACCGCTACTCAAGGGGTTATTTCTCCCGTTTATTCGGTACCCCGTCCAAGTAGTCTAGTCACTTCCTTTGATTGGAATCGACTAGCAAGATCTCACCTTCCTTCTTATGTACCTTTCCGAATCATTGTACAAGTTTACAAAATGATTGTGTCTGGCACTATCATAGATGAGGGTGCATCAGTGAGTATCCTTTCTTGAATTGCTTGGAAAGCACTTGGTTTGCCATCACTTATGCTTGTTACACAGAATTTTTTAGGTTTTAACAAAGGAACCAGTCGACCATTAGGGATCCTTCCTAAGTTACTGATAACTTTGGAAAGGCAAACCATTCACCTAAATGTGATGGTAGTCTCAAGACCGTTAGATTACAATCTACTCCTTGGACGCAGCTATGTTTACAACATGGAAGCTATTGTTTCAACACTCTTCCAAGTGATGTGTTTCCCACATGAAGAAAAAATTGTCACCATTGACCAGCTTTCATTTCCATCATCATCCCTAAATGGTTCTTTTACATCGACAGTATCTCTCCAACCTTCATTCCATCCACTTGATTGCCAGGAGTAGTCTAGTGAATGTAACGAAGCTTAGGGGGCATGCACCCTTGTCTATTCTGTAGATGAACCTAGCTGAGAACATAAGTCTCCCTGTAAGTTATGTGATTGGTTTGACACACCATTCACCTTCATCTGTTCTGCAGACAAAGCTAAGGAAGTGTTTTTTCTATTCTACGGACGAAACCATCCTACCATATGAATTTCCCTGTAGGTTACGTGATTAGTCTGACACACCATTCACCTTTGTCTATTCTGCAAATGAAACCATCCTTCCTAGCCACAATGATTTCCATATGGTTACAACCCTACACTACTGGCCCATTTAGCAGCAACCCGCGGAGTGTGGTCTGAAGTCTCACCTAGATGTTGGAACCAAGTTTCTACACCTTTGAGATGGTTGTGATGTCTGTTTCTTCCAACTATTCATGCCTTCACATAGGTTTCTTCACTCTCTGTTCCACCCTTCAGTACCTTCGCGAAGTGTACAATTGAATTTCACGCAGCCCTAACCAACGGTTGAAGTCCTTTCGCGCTACTGGGGTAGTGAACTATGATATCTCCCATACTAAGCTAAGTATCTTACTTATCTTATTAACAGATCTTAGTTAGCTTCGCGTAAACATATGTTCTTACTTGCGATCACTTAACCAATACATTTATACACTTTCGCATATCATATAAGCATTAGAAGTGGAATTCTTACCCAATATGACAGATCCATAAACAGGAAATAAATATGCAAAAATGATAGAAACTTATCTTTACTAATGATTCTAGATGGTTACAGACTCGACTCGCCCTGCGCACTTAGCTACAGGGGTCCGTGCACTTAGCTACAGACTTCTACGTCTCTGTGCGCTCAGTTGCAGATCCTCTACCTATGCTACGACCCAAAACTAGACTTCTACTTTAGAGCTATCTCTCATACATGTTCGATCTTAATCCATGCTTAACTATTCTTCTAACTACTTAGAGCTTAGCTCTATTTATACAATCCCATGGTCTGCGAACCATGGGTAGATCTTCTATAGCCGAAATTACATTATCAAAATAAGGGCGGACAACCCTATGACTCTTTAACAACTACGTGCTCCGCTTCCACAAAATGCAGAGTCTTTACATTAGAATTACAAAATTGGGCCAAAATATGGGCCCTTAACCCCAAAAATTCCCTTGGGGGATCCCACGCCCAATAGGCACCAACACAAACATCATGACTCACCCTCGAGTCACTCTATAGGTGTGGAGATCTTAGCACGAAAAACTCCCAGCTCTGTTTGGGTCCCTTCAACTTTGACAGTGCACTGAGTAGCCACCTGCTGGACTTCTTCCACGCACTGGTTAGTGACTGCTACTGCTGAACTACTACCCTGAATCCTTTGCTAAGTTGCTTACAATTACATGATATTTTCTTTAATGGAGGTTGTAACTATATAAGCCTCATCAATCCACGACTGTAGGCATGCTTTTAAGACCGCTTCTTTGTGCCGAGAGGCATCCACCTATTCCTTAAGAGCCTTTTCCTGTTGCATCCATGCAAGCCTTTTCATAAGAGCAACTATCTGCGTGGTCCCTTTTACCTCGTCATACCTCTGATGTAGCTCACGTGCCTCTGTCGCTAAGCGCTCTACATTCAGGTCCTCTTGTAGAGTAGTTAGGACCATGAATGACTATTTGAAGAGCTACATCTAGTCTGTCACTACACTGTCAATCACTGTGATCACTATCATAACCACGGTGGTGCGTTGTTCTCTGAACTTCAGCAAAGTTGAAGGCTGAGCCTTGAACTACAGTTCTGTGATTTGTAGATTCAGCTCCAGCTGAACCCTGGCCATCTCTGCTCTTGCATTGTGCAGCCCTATGGCTAACTTATGGACATGTGCCTCCACTAGTTCCTCTACCTGAATGTCCAACTCCAGGACCATCCAACAGGCTTCCTCTACTACCTGCATTATTTGTTTGTTCTAATGCACTGCCTCATTGCACTGCAGGCCCAACTGCTCGATGTTGATGGGCTGCTCGCTCATCACCCATAGAGTGCGACTCTTCCTAGCTCGAAGTTCTCCAGTGACTCCATCCTGTAAGAGTTAGATTGTCTCCCAAGGGAGAGCAACCATGTTCAACCCTACCCCTTTCAAACTACTCACCATGGGTCTGTCGGCTTCCTTCTCTGTATTAACTGCCCCATTTGGTAGCATTATCATATTTTCACCCTTGTGCACAACATTTCCTCTCTAGTTGAAGTGCCGACTGCGAGGCTGATGGACACTGCGCCAACTTGTGGAGTACAAACCTAGAACTCTTGCAACTATGTCTGAACAGCCCCCAATACCAATTATTGTTGTTCCTTGAAATGTTGGAGGGCCTCTGCGGTGACATCCCTCACTGTTTCATCGATATCATGCAAATCCCCCTCAGTGAGGGTGACTGGGTCAAAAGAAGTCTTTGATGCCTTTGTCTTCTTGCGCAACACTGTCTACTCTCGTGGTCTCGGACACTTGAGCTGGGTGGATGTCATCTGCGAGTCCGCACCACCTTGTTCTGTGTCTGTCTTTGCTTCAGGCAAAGGTTACTTTTTGTCCTTTGCGCTCTTCATATACTATTTTCTACTATTGTTCAGTGAAATTCGTAGTGTCACACACTATCTCGGCCTTAGCCGTTGCTTCTTCTTTCCTGCAATTTTCCGCCAGCTGAACCATCTAAAGTTTTGTATCTTCCTTCTTGTGTTGCGTGGTAGGCTTGTCTATGTCCAACGTAGAGCTAGCTAGACTGTGCCACTCCGGCAGCCAAGACTGAAGGACTGCGAATATCACATCATCGATCACCAGGTAGGGTAAATCATGCCATGTTTTCATAGGGTCCTTCTGCGCCGCGATGAAGACATGTTGGAAATCTGCTTTGAACTTTGCAAGGCTCTGCAAACCATTGTAGATTGTGGGTGATAATTGCAGCTTATGATTGATCCCCATTTGGATATTCATTTCCATTAGCACCCAAAATATCTTGCTTTCTGTGATCTGTTGTGCGTCCTTGGTCACCCACAGTGAAGCATACTTCACTGTCTCTGGAAGGTCTAGCGCGAATGAAGAGAACTGTCTATCTTCGGGTAGCTCCCATGCCACTAGTACAATCGACAACAAGAGCCATGTGTAGTGAAACATTTTTCCTTGCTCTTGTGCCTCGCGACAGTTCAAAAGGAACTCGCTGCATAGATAGTTCACTCAGTTGAACTGGACTCCTATGCATTGGGCCGCTAGTGCAACCATTAGCATGGGCATCTCATCTACACAATACTTCTACATCACCTTCCCTACCAATATCTGTGTCGCGACCTTAACTATAGGGTTGTTAATGCTAGAGATGGCATACCCTCGCTTCTTCTTCTCTAGTTTGAACTTCTTTTCCATCACTTCAATGAGGGCCAATTCACCACCTTTTCCCTTTGAAATGTTTGCTGGATACTCTCTTGAGAAAGGTAGCCATGTAATTCGGTGAATCAGATGGTCTATGATGGGGATGGGCTCCTCCAGCCATAAGCACCCATCATGCACCAAGCAAAGCAGCTGCCTGATGACAAAAATGGTCACTAGGGTATGGTGGTAATGCAACACCTAGAGAAGAAACCCTGCTTTCTTGACACCGCTGAGCCATTTGCGCGGCTCCAATTCAATCATTCCAGTCATCGCATTGATCTTCAAGCACATTAGCTTCTCAGTCACTAAATTTGAGAACTTCTCATGGTCTGCGAGGTCCCAATATTCTAATTTCAACACAGAAACCCACCCCAAGTGCTGTCCCTAAAAAATAATATCGTCCGGGATCAGTGGAGTTTGCAGAGAGATCTTGCTCTCATCTATATCCTTCAGCACCTTGGCTTTACCCTTGCATGGTAGAACATATTCAGGTAACCAGGTAATAGGGTTCGCACCCTGGGTTTCAACTTCCATCTCTACATCCTCCTCTTCGATTAGCATTTCTTCAAATTCTTCCTCTTCTTCAGCCTTGAGGTTAATGGCCTTCAACTTTTCTTGCATGGTGAGTTTTATCCTCTATGGGTTTTTTGACAAGACGTGCACTGAAATCATAGCCTACTTATCCTTCTTAGGTCTCATTGTGCGAGGTGATTTAGGGACCTAAACTATCGCTCCGGTGCTCTCTGGGGCTTCTAATTCTGTAATCTCCTATGTGGCTTCTGTGGGTGTGGACATCAGTCTAGTTAGAAAGTCCTGCATCTCCTTTGGAAAGGTTTCAAACACTGAACTTGTTGCGCTATCAAGTGTGCTGGGAAACACTTGATAGCGCAACAACTCAGTTCTCAAAATGCCAAGTGTTTTTGCTAGAAAACCTCTTGTAATTTATAGGGCCTTTTGAATTTGAATTCAACCATTCCCCCCACATTCAGCCTATTGATGCTAGATTGGCAGAAAATTTCCAAGAATCTAACCCATAAAGTTTTCCTTAAATGCCTGCTGCCCACTCCATTGGCCTCAAACCAACCATCAAATCGTGAATAGGGACTTTAACGGTCACTTTCCCGCAGACCTGCGTGCCAGTGCAGTTGTCTTCATGCTATCGCAAACTCTGTGACACTTCACTACTGTGTACAGTCCTTACATCCCATAGTTCCCAGGCAGAGTAGTTTATAGTCCTATGCCTCCTTTTAGCTACCTAGAGCACTAAGACTATGCTACTTCCATATAGTCACATCACCGGATCGTCAGTGTATGGCTTCAAGTGACTGCCATTGACCTTTCCTAGGAAGGGTTCTCCATTTAACTTGACCAGTTGTACCGTGCCTCTGTCGGTAATCTCCTTAATAATATATGGCCTTAACCAGTGTATCCTGAAATTTCCGGGGAATTTTTCAAACTTACTATCATAAAACAAAACTAGATTGTTTACCTTAAATGTATGCAACTTGATGTGTCAGTCGTGCCATGCCTTTTAACATTGCTTTTGGACTTGGTGGTGAAATCCAGCCAAAAATCTCTCTTCTTCCAGTTCCTCCAATTGTGTGAGCATCTCTTCCAGGGCTCCATGATCCATCATACCTGTGAGTGGTGCTATGCATAGACTAGGCATGACGTATTCCATAGGCATTATGGCTTCCACTCCATAGACAAGCCTAAAAGGTTTCTATCTCGTCAACTTCTTGCATTCGTCTGATAAGCCCATAACACTGCAGGTATGCGTAGGTACCAATCACTTCACTGTGATTTGCAAACCTTGGTTAGCAAGTTTTCAAGCACTTTTTTGAACGACTCCACTGTCCTATTATCCTATGGGTGATAAGGTGTGCACTTCTGGTGCTACACTTGAAATTCCTTCATTGGTGTGTCGATCATCTCATTTAGGAAATGTGTACCATGATCACTCATCAAGATCTTCGGACATCCAAATCGTGTCAGTACATGTTCAAATAGAAATTTCATAGCAGTTGCGCCCGTGCAATCCTTCATCGGTTACACTTTTGCCCAACGAGTCAAATACGTTGTCGCAGTGATAATGTACCTCGCACCTGTCTTTCCCTGAGGTTTAATGGGTCCTAAAAAATCTATTGCCCATTTTTCGAAAGGTTGCAACACCATTTGTGAAATCAAAGGCATTTCATCATTCTGTGATGGAATTCCTATCCATTGACATACATCACATGCCTTGCAATATGCTTTTGAATCTTGATGAAGGGTTGGCCACAACAACCCAGCACATAGAATCTTCTGCGAGGTTGCTCTTCCTGCATAAATACATCCATTTGTTGCAATTTCTCTTCCTGACAATGGAACCATTTGTTGGCTTGAGGGGGCCTAACCCAGGTTCAGTGTTAGTTAGCCAAACAAATCCCTACACTACTGGCCCTTTCGGCATCAGCCCGCGAAGTGCGGTTTGAAGTCTCACCCGAATATGTATGGGGGATGTTGGAACCAAGTTTCCGCACCCTTGAGATGGTTGTGATGTCAGTTTCTTCCAACTATTCATGCCTTTGTGTAGGTTTCTTCTCTCCCTATTCCACCTTTCACTACCTTCGCAAAGTGTACAATCGGCTTTCATGCAGCCCTAACCAGGTGCTGAAGTCCTTTCTCACTGCTAGGGTAACGAGCTACAATATCTACCAAACTAGGTTAGGTATCTTACTTATCTTATTAACAGATCTTAGTTAGCTTTGCGTAAACAAATGTTCTTACTTGCATTCACTTAACTAATACATTTATACACATTCACACATCATATAAGCATTAGAAGTGGAATTCCTACCCAATATAGCAGATGCATAAATAGGAAATAAATACGCAAAAATGATAGAAAACTTCTCTTTATTAATGATTCCAAATGGTTACAGACTTGACTCGCCTGTGCACTCAGTTGTAGGGGTCCGCGTACTCAGCTGTGGACTTCTAGGCCTTTGCGCACTTAGCTACAGTGCCTCTACCTATGCTATGACCCAAAACTAGACTTCTACTTCAGAGCTATCTCTCATACATATTTCATCTTAATCCATGCTTGATTATTCTTCTAACTACTTAGAGCTTAGCTTTATTTATACAATCCCATGGTCCATGGACCATGGGTAGATCTTCCATAGCCGACATTACATTATCAAAATAAGGGTGGACAACCCTATGACTCTTTAACAACTACATGCTCAGTGCCCACAAAATGCAGAGTCTTTACGTTGGAATTACAAAATTGGACCAAAATATGAGCTCTTAGCCCCAAAACTACCCTTGGGGGATCCCGCACCCAACATGGTATCATGTGGATCCACTTTAGGTCAGATAGACCCCTTCATTGTTGCATATATATGTTGTTTTCACTTTTCATGAGTCCAAACAAGTTAATGGATATGCATGTATACTTATTTAGACAGTTGAACTAGCCACCACTATTGTTCATTTACACCTGCCCTAAATAGACCTGTAACTACTAACTCACCACCTAGTACAACCTTTCACAAAAATTACTAGCCCCACAGTTACACAGGCATCCCTTGCCAGGTAGTAGCTTGTAACAATAATCACAAGCCAACTTTTTTCCAAACACCAATATCTCAACTTGCTTACATGCCAATGTGTGTACTGGCAATCCATTCTCTCTACTAATACTTGGTAACTTACTAGGTTGGCAGGTAACTATGATTTATAGAGTGTGCAACATTCCCATACCTACACTCAAATGTACCCATGCAACATGGTTGACCATCCACTTTTAGAGAATGGTGCTACTAGCTCAAGTACTCAGATGATATATCTTATGTTAGGGCCTAGATCTACCTCAGGCTGAGAAAGGCAGGTCTAGGTTAACATCAAACCAAGCTTAACCTCGTAGCTAGCCCTACCAGGTCAGGAGAGGGCTCTCTCCTTGTCAATCTTAGGAAAATATGGCCAATAAAGCTTGAGATGATTGATATAAAGACTAATTTTAGGCTAGGTATATGCTTAGAGGAGTTTTATTGAATTTTATGGTGGTTTGCTGGATCAGATGTGAAAGGCAATTTTTGGTCTGGGGAATGAGCTCAGTTTTGCAGAGGTTTCTCTAAGGTGAGGTAGGCAAGTGCTTTAGTACTTTGAATTAAGTGAAATGGTGAGTCTTAAGACTAGTGAGGAGTTGGAGAGGGCATGGAAATTCCATCAGTCCTCTTCAAACAATAGAAAACATGTAAAGCTAAACAAACCCTAAGGTAGAGCACTGCAACATCAATGATTTCCACCTTTGTACTGGATTCATTTAGTTAAGCTAAGAAAGAGAGAGATAATGGAACACATAAAGAAATGATAACTTGAATTACAGAAGGAGAAACAATACTAAGTCAACTTGCCACAAGAATCCCACAAAATGCTGCAAACCCTGGTCTATTTCCTTGCCAAACTGCAGAGATGATGTACAATAGTTCTCAAAGCATTCACAAGAGTACAACCTTTACAAATGACTGAAAAAACACATGATATAGACCTCCAAACCACCTGTTCTATTCTTCAGGGTTCGAATCCATGAGAAGAGGGGTTGTTTCAACCATATCTAAACTAGGAACACAAAAATAGGCAGTGGAACACCTTGCCTCTAAAACCTAGGAAACTGATTCATTCAACTCAAAACCACCTACAACTGATGTATCTACCTTATCAAGTCAAGTTTTATCATTTTTACATCATAGTACATCAATTTACATCATGTCACATCATTAATTTGACCATAAGAGAGAAAAATTCAAACTAGAAGAAAACTAGGCAAACAACAGAGTTTTTGAGCAAAATTGGCACTTTTTCATCCTGTGCGTAGCGCCAATTCTTCTGTGCGTAGTTATTTTTCCAAGCTACTTTTGGAGGGCCTCTCAAGGTCCAAATCAGGTGCAGGATAGCGCTTTGGAAAGCCCTATGAGTCTACTTTCTAGAAAAACTTGAATTGTTTTATTTGGAGTCCATTTTCCCCTCCAAAATTCCAATCTCCCATGACTGCTTCCTGTGTGGCCAAAAAGTGGCAAAGAGGGCATTTGTTTGGGTGTTTTTGGCCCTTTTGGAGGTCCAAAACTTGTCAAAACTCCCTAGTAGTTTCTAAGCATGCATAAATTTTCATAAGGAATCCAAAAATGCCAAGTTTTCTTCAAATGGAGGTCCCCATCAACAGTGAGTGCCAGGTGGTGCTACGCACCTGCCGAAAAAACTTGTTTTTGCCATGAAAAATTCAAAAATGTCAAAACGTTTACCAAATTTCTTGAAATTTGGCATGAGTGATCTATGTTAGGTGCTATGCTGGGCCAATGAAGCTTCAGCCAAGATCTTGAGTTTTTATCACCCTTTCTTGCTCCTCAAAACTTTTCTTAGCTTGGCCTTTAGCCTTTTTGTCCTTGCATTACAAATCTTTTTCCTTGATGATAAAATATTTGAAACTCCTTGGATTTTGAGCATCCAAGTCCATGACAGTCACCTATTCTGTCACCTCATCGTCCACAAGGACAAAATCTCCGTAATCACTGTCCATTGGATTGATTGACTGTAAATGCTAGTGAGGGAAAGAAAGGTAGTGTGGGTGAATGATGAGTATGAAGAGATTTTCGAAAGAAAAGGAATGAGTGGGATGAGACAGGGATATGAGTGAGATTTGATGTGATGTAGGGTTTTAGGGAATATGCTATGAAGGGGATGAATAGGGTTTTGGGAATTTAGGGAATAGGATTTCAGGGATAGTGTAAAGTTTGTGTATGTGAGGTATGGTTTGGGAGCTTTATGTGTAGGAAGAGGGTATATGTAGGATAGGGTTTATATGGGGATAGGGTTTAGGGATAGTTTTGATGATGTAGGGAGATGGAATGGGACTTGTTCTAGGGATGAATGGCAAAGATGAGGTAAGTAAAACAATGGAGAGGATGATAAAAACTAGGGTTTTAATTTTGTGAGTGAAAGAGACACCAAGACTTGATGAAATCCCTTTTCAACAAGAAACATAAATGTACTTACTTGAAAAGAGGTAACTTGAGAGTTCTGAGGCAAATTGAGTGATTTTGGAGCATTTTGGGGCTTGGCTGCCAGGTGCATAGCACTAGTGAAAATTAACAAAGGAAAATCTTGCTAGGTGCATAGTGCCTTTTTGTAGACCAGTTTTGAGGGCTTTCCTGGTGTCCAAATTGGATGAACAATAGCTTGTTGGAAAGCGTATTGAGTCTAATTTCTAACACAACTTTAATTTTTCAATTTGGAGTTAATTTTCCCTATCAGAAGTTAAATCTCCCAAGACTAGTCAAAATGTGCAAAATGAGGCTGCCTAAAGGTAGAGTGCTATTGCAGTTAACGTTTTAAGGTCTTCCTCAACTCCAAATTGATCTCATAATAGCTCATTGTAAATCTCTTTTTGTTTTGTGTCTAGTTATCATTGGACTCATCAAGCAATTTATTTGGCCAATCAAGCTAGGAGAAATCTTGATTTTACCGAGGTCACTCCAGAGGTGCAACAACCCTCCTGAGGCAACGTTATTTTTGACATTTCTCTACAACCATGACACTTGTGTAAAAAGTGAAGTACATTTTTCTTCCTTGGCTTATTTTTGACAAAACCTTCTTTCACTTTTTCCAAATTATTATTTTCTTGCTCAGAAACATCATTTGATTAAAACCTATCCCGATGTGTGGAACACGGGATTGATCGAAATGAAGTGAAATGAAGGGGATAAGGGGCTTCTAAATTCTTGAGAAAATTTTGAGAAGTAGGGAGAGATGTTAGGAAATAGGGGAAAGTGGAATTTCAAATATTGAGTGAGGGGAAGGGGTCCAAAAGGGAAAAACATAGGCCCAGCCTACAAAATTGTCAAATTCTAGAAAGAAACTAGGGTTTGTGCGAAAGTGGGGAACTTGAGGGATATCAGTGATGGGAAATGTTTAATAAGGTACATTAAGGATAGGGGAAGGTGTATGAACATCAAGATACAAGTTTTGTTGATGATTTGACCATCCAAGAGAAATTACCTTCAAAACCTTAGGAGAGGGAAATGAACCTGACCTAGGCACAACTGAATCATGAACAAGGTGTAAAATGACCCATTGGAACCTGACATGATGATGAAAACCCTATAAATGATGGTACACTAAGCTGAATGGTGACATGTATTGACATTTGGACAACTTTGAAAGGATTGAAAACAAACCCTAGACCTAATACCTAGTGACCAAATTTTACTTGAAAATTCTCTGAAATGACAAAATTTGACTGCAACATCCTAAAACCACTTTGTAAGAACATATTTGATCACTGGTGGAAGGCTTCAAAGGCTGACACTAACATTGGCTCTAATGGGGATGGTAGCTCCTTGGAGGTGCCAAGAACACCAGATCTTTTTGAGAGCAAACCAGTGCCTTATCCATTGGGCAATGGAGTCAAAAACTCAAACTGAAATGCATGACTGAAAATTGACGACTTGATGACACAAACTAACTTGAAATTGACTCAATACTAAAACAAAACTGACAAACTAGAAAATATTCTCAAAATGGAGCTTATCCAATAAAGCCTAATCTAATTGTTCCATTCATTAACTGATTAAGTGAAATGAAACAACCAATGCAACCTAGTAAGTATTCCAGCTGTTTTTTGAATTCTTCGCAAGTGCTTGCTTATGAACAACAAGAGAGAACTACTAAAAGGCAACTCCCATGAAAACTTGTGAACATATCCATTGAATACTATGGATTCTCAATCCGCCTCCAAAAACACTGCATAAGGATCTTGAAATTCATGCACACTAGGACTTAGCTCATCCAATGGATTACTTCTCTTCTCCTCATACCATGAATGAAAGCTTTGATCTAAGATTTGTAATGGGACTCTTTCTGAAAATGACAAAGAAACCAGCTGACAGATCCAGGTTGTACCATTACTTATTTCAATATCATAGTTAGCTAGTGGAGAAGGACTTTGATTGCAGACATCATCCAACACGTCAGCTATTGGATCATGAAAAAATTTAAAAGATTGCTGCAACCCATTTTCTGTTGGTTCTAATGAGATTGCATGATTTTCTACAGGCTACTCATTTGAAGATATACTATGGAAATTTTCTTTCAAAAACTGAAATGATTCAAAACAAAATGGTACGGAATCATCTGGCATCATTTGATAATATGTTCTAGCTTCTAAGTCTTCATTTGCAACTTGACAATCAATGGTGTTCAGAGGCTTCAACTTTGGAAATGAAGAGTCTTGAACAAGGTTTTCATTGCCCTCAAGATGGTAAAGATCAAGACTTGTCGACGGTTGATTTCTGATTTCATGAAAGTTGTCTCTGACAAACTGAAACGAAGCAAAACAAAAAGGAAAATATCCTTCACTTACTTCAAACTTTTCTGCACTTTCTGCCTCACTTTCATAGCTGATATGCATCGATTGATCATTGTACTCAAGCTGCTGAAAGTGAACTTCCTCCTTCCACAAACCAACTCCTGATTTGTCTGCAAGACTAGCTTCTCTTTGGAGAACATAATCATCATCATACTGATCAAACTGAGGCAGATCATCAATATAAAATACATCATCAAGCATACATGTCATATCAACAGATCTCTCTTCTCCAAGATGATCTATAAAACAATCATTATCAGATCTATGACAACTCGGATAAGAAAGGAAATGTTTTGGATTGGCCACTTGTTCTTCTTCAATCAGTGAGCCATGGGCTTGAACATTATACTCATTCCTTGTGGTGATCCTTTGCATCATCTCTTTCACTGCACTTACCAAAATGTCGAGCTTTACCTCTAAAGATGTTGATTCCTCTGGATCTATGTTTTCATCTCTTCTTCCTTCAACTTTGCCTTTCTGATCAGCAGATTAGCCTCTACATCTACTGTACTGTTCTACATCTCTTCAAGTGTTGAAAGGTTTCTTTCTCTCAGCTGAAACTCCATTTTCTGATCAAAGGCTTCTGGGTAGTGTAACAGATCAGATCTAGGAGGAGGCCTTATATTAACTGGCATCGAAAAATAGACTTGATTAAATCTGGTAGAAAACTGTTGTACTGTCTCCTCTAGCAGTCTTTTCAACTGGTTATACTCTTCTACAATCAAGAAAGGGTTATGTTTCACCACCCACCTATCGAGGAAAACTTCGACGAACTGCTAGAAATATGAGATGCTCGCATCAGATAGGGTTTTGAAACAACTCTTGACTTTGCCTTGCAAAGAAAGAGAAAAAAGCCTAATACTGACATCTTCTTCATCAACTTCAAAAAGGTCGAGAAAGGACTCAAAATTAAATACATGTCTCTCAACAGTGATGTTGTCACGTTCACCATCAAATCTTGGTAGATATAGGTCATGATTTTTAGGGAAAGCATGGGATAAAGGAGGTAAAATCAGAGGCTTGTATCGATCTAGAATTTTACAAGGTATAGGGGTATGTACAGAAGGTGTAGAATCAGTCTTGGTCTCTTAAGGCTCATCAGTTTGAAGATAGTCATCACAAGATTCGGAAGAAAGGTATTGATCAAGCTCAAAGGCATGCAAATCTTTGATATTTACAATCTTCAAAGGGAAGGAATCAAATGCAGGTCGAGGATCTTTTCTCAAATACAATATACTTTGCAAAGCCTTCTTGACATTCTCGGAAAAAGAGAAGAAATAATTTATAACAAAGAACATAATGTGTTGGATGAAATTCAAACTTGAATACCTGATCTTTCCATATTGTCCTTTCACGTTTCTGTTGGTTAGGTTCCTCCTCTATTGGAGTCCTCGGATCTGATCTTGAAACTAATTTGAAGTTGCCAGGTGAATGATTTCAGCCTTGCTGTGTCTGATCATTGTTAACCATCAACAATTAGATCTGAAATTGATTACATTTTGTTGAGGAACATAAAACTACGTTTGGAAACTAGATGTTCAGTTCATAAACTAAACCTGAGATTGACTGAAGCAGCATTCATCTACTAAGAACTTGCAGAGCAAGAGTAGTTCGAAGGCTACCTGGATAACTTTAGGCTCCGTCAGTAGTTTATAAAGAAAACAACAATAAAAAAAAAACAAACTTTTTGTTCCCCAGTGGAGTCACCAATATGTTAGGGCCTATATCTACCTCAGGCTGAGAAAGGCAGGTCTAGGGTAACATCAAACTACGCTTAACCTGGTAGCTAGCCCTACCAGATCGGGAGAGGGCTCTCTCCTTGTCAATCTCAGGAAAATATGGCCAATAAAGCTTAATATGACTGATATAAAGACTAATTTTAGGCTAGGTATATGCTCAGATGAGTTTGATTGAATTTTATGGTGGTTTGTTGGATCGGATGTGAAAGGTAGTTTTGGGTCCGGGGAATGAGCTCAGTTTTGCAGAGATTTCTGTGGGACGAGGTAGGCAAGTGATTTAGTACATTGAATTAAGTGAAATGGTGAGTCTTAACACTAGTGAATAGTTGGAGAGGGCATGGAAATGCCATAAGTCCTCTTCAAACAGTAGAAAACATGTAAGGCTAAACAAACCCTAAGGTAGAGCACTGCAACATTAATGATTTCCACCTTTATGCTTGATTCATTTAGTTAAACTGAAAAAGAGAGAGATAATGGCACACATAAACACATGATAACTTGAATTACATAAGGATAAACAATACTAAGTCACCTTGCCACAAGAATCCCACAAAATGCTGCAAACCGTGGTCTATTTCTTTGCCAAACTGCATAGATAATGTACAATAGTGCTGAAAGCACTCACAAGAGTCCAACCTTTACAAATGACTCAAAAAAAACATGATATAGACATCCAAACCACCTATTCTATCCATCAAGGGTTGAATCCATGAGAAGAGGGGTGGTTTCAACCATATCTAAACTAGGAACACAAAAATAGGTAGTGGAACAGCTTGCCTCTAAAACCTAGGAAACTGATTCATTCAACTCAAAACCACCTACAACTGATGTATCTACCTTATCAAGTCAATTTTTATCATTTTTAAATCATAGTACATCAATTTACATCATGATTTTGACCATAAGAGAGAAAAAGTCAAACTAGAAGAAAACTAGGCGAAAAACAGAGTTTTTGAGCAAAATTGGCACTTTTTCATCCTGTGCGTAGCACCATTTTTTCTGTGCATAACACTTTTTCCAAGCTACCTTTGGAGGGCTTCCCAAGGTCCAAATCAGGTGTAGGATAGCTTGTTGGAAAACCCTATGAGTCTACCTTCTGGAACAACTTGAATTTTTTGATTTGGAGTCCATTTAGCCCTCTAAATTGAAATTTCCCAAGACTGCTTCCTGTGCGACCAAAAAGTGGCAGAGAGGGCATTTGTTGGGTGTTCTTGGCCCTTTTGGAGGTCCAAAACTGGTCAAAATTTTCTAGTAATTTCTGAGCATGCATAAATTTTCATAAGGAATTCAAAAATTCCAATTGTGGTTCAAATGGAGTTCCCCATCAAAAGCGAGCGCCAGGTGGTGCTACGCACCTACCGGAAAAACCTGTTTTTTCCATGAAAAATTCAAAAATGTAAAAAGGTTTACCAAATTTCTTGAAATTTGGCATGAGTGATATATGTTAGGTGCTATGCTGGGCCAATGAAGCTTCAACCAAGATCTTGAGTTTTTCTCGCTCTTTCTTGCTCCTCAAAACTTTTCTTAGCTTGGCCTTTAGCCTCTTTGTCCTTGCATTACAAATATTTTTCCTTAATGATTAAATCTTTCACACTCCTTGGATTTTGAGCATCCAAGTCCATGATAGTCACCTCTTGTGTCACCTCATGGTCCACAAGGACAAAATCTCCATAATCATTGTCCATTGGCTTGATTGACTGTAAATGGTAGTGAGGAAAGAAAGGTAGTGTGGGTGAATGATGAGTATGAAGAAATTTTCAAAAGAAAGGGAATGAGTGGCATGAGACATGGATATGAGTGATATTTGATGTGATGTAGGGTTTAAGGGAATAGGGTATGAAGGGGATGACTAGGGTTTTGGGAATATAGGGAATAGGATTTCAGGGATAGTGTAAAGTTTGTGTATGTGAAGTAGGGTTTGGGAGCTTTATGTGTGGGAAGAGGGTATATGTAGGATAGGGTTTATATCAGGGTAGGGTTTAGGGATAGTTTTGATGAAGTAGGGAGAGGGAATGGGATTTGTTCTAGTGATGAATGGCAAAGATGAGGTAAGTAAAACAATGGAGAGGATGATAAAAACTAGGGTTTTAATTTTATGAGTGAAAGAGTCACCAAGACTTGATGAAAACCCTGTTCAACAAGAAACATAAATGAAATTACTTGAAAAGAGGTAACTTGAGAGTTTTGAGGAAAATTGAGTGATTTTGGAGCATTTTGGGGCTTGACTACCAAGTGCATAGTGCCAGTGAAAATTAACACAGGAAAATCTTGCCACGTGCGTAGCGCCTTTTTGCAAACCCGTTTTGAGGGCCTTCCTGGTGTCCAAATTGGGTGAACGATACAAATTTGGAAATATTATTGAGTATACTTTCCAAAAAAAATTTACGTTTTCAATTTTGAGTTCATTTGCCCTATCAAAAGTCAAATCTCCCAAGACTGGCCAAAATGTGCAAAATGAGGCTGCCTAAAGGCAGAGTGTTGTTGCAATTAACGTTTGAAGGTATTCCTCAACTCCAAATTGAGCTCATGATAGCTCATTGGAAACGTCTGTGTGTCTAGTTATCATTTGAATCATCAAGAAAGTCATTTTCCCAACCAAGCTAGGAGAAATATGGATTTTCCCAAGGTAACTCTAGAGGTGCAACAACCCTCTTGAGGCAACTTTATTTTTGACATTTCTCTACAACCGTGACACATATGTAAAAAGTGAAAGAGTTTTTTCATCCTTGGCCTATTTTGGACAAAAAAGTCTCTCAAGGTTTCCAAATTCATCTTTTCTTGCTCAGATACATCATTTGAGTAAAACCTATCCCAATATGTGGAACAGGGGATTTGTCGAAATGAAGTGAAATGAAGGGGATAATGGGCTTCTAAATTCTTGAAAAAATTATGAGAAGTAGGGAGGGATGTTAGGAAATACAGGAAAGTGGAATTTGAAAGATTGAGTGAGGGGAAGGGGTCCAAAATGGCAAATCACAGGCTCAACCTAGAAAATTGTCAAATTGTAGCAAGAAATTAGGGTTTGTGTGAAAATGGGGAATTTTAGGGATATTAGTGATGGGAAGTGTTTAATAAGGTACATTAAGGATAGGGGAAGGTGTATGAACATTAGGATACGAGTTTTGTTGATGATTTGACCATCCAAGAGAAATTACCTTCAAAACTATAGGAGAGGGAAATGAACCTTACCTAGGCACAACTGAAACATGAACAAGGTGTAAAATGACCCATTGGAACCTGACATGATGATGACAACCCTCTAAATGATGGTACGCTCAGCTAAATTGTGACATGTACTGACATTTGGATAGCTTTGAAAGGAGTGAAAACAAACCCTAGACCTAATACCTAGTGACCAAATTTTACTTGAAGATTCTCTGAAATGACAAAATTTGACTGCAACATCCTAAAACCACTTTGTAAGAGCATATTCGATCACTGGTAGAAGGCTTCAAAGACTGACACTAATATTTTATATAACACTTGATCAATCTTCATTTGTATCTCATTGTCTACCATTGGGAGTGCAAAACTGACTGTATGAAAATATAGATTTATTATTGTTTTCTATCCGTAACCAATAATCCCCACAAGAAGATTCATTCATTGTTTTCTTGGACCAACGTTATAGGCATTTACTATGAGCATGTTATAAAGCAGGAAAAAAACTCATGCACCCATTTTGTATCAACAAAGAAGTCAAATTGTGTCTCCTCGACAAAAGTCCCCAAAATTCCATCCACCATATACAACTTCCTTACATGGATAGTATTCCTAAGATGTTGAAAGATTGAACAAACTAAGAAAGATACAAGCCTTATCATAGAAAACGACATGCAATTCCTCATTAATAATTTAGAAATTGGGCACCTTTAAACTACGAGGAACTTCCATATTTCTTATTCTATCCTCTTTTTGACAAATATGCCACTCACTACTATACCAAGTGGTTTTTAAGACATTTAAGAAAAAATTACCATTTTGTCTTAAAATGATAAAATTGTCTCAACTATTTACCTTTTAATTATTTTAAATTAAAATGGCTCATAGGCCCTTTCCCGCTTGACTAATTAGAGTTCCATAGAATATCATGTTTGCAGCGTGAGATTTAGCCTAAGTTGAAAAATGGTCTAGATTCATCATTAGCATGAGGGATATCTGGGCATGCACATGAGGAGAAGAATAAGGTCGCCCATTGTCAGGGTCATCCCATGGTTCTAAGGGCTGATGCACTTCTGAAGAAGAAACCCATTGTGCCCCCATTGCGACCCTTAGGATGGTTCAAGGTTTGCCTCTTCTATGTTTGAGTGAATTCATGCCCTGTGGAAGGAGCCCCATAATTAGTTACCTTGCAGCACCACCATAGGACTGTGGGTGTCATGTTGGAGATTAATGGAACCCAGATCTAACTAGTGGAATCAGTGTCCCTAACCCTACACAGGGATAGGGTCAAAAAGGAATTGACTGAGGTCACTTATATGAGCACGAATAGTGCTTAAACCACCAAGACTTTGGATTCTGAGGTGTGTTATGATTAAGAAATCATGCTACTCTGTAGTGCTCTAGAGAGGCTAGAATAGGGGTTTGATCAATCGGGATTTAAGGAATTATGGAGCATGGACTGCTACTCATACATAGGACTGGGCAGTTTCCCTTTTGGAAAATTGGGTAAGAAGCAACATGATTTCTCATTGGGACCTAGAAGACGACCTCGAAAGGTTAGCACTTGGAAAATATGGGTGTCATTTTTAGTAGAGTTGATATCATCATGATCAGACCTGGTATTCTTAGACTTCACCAGGGTTTTCCTTAGAAATGCATTGGTAGCAAATCCACTTTCTTTAATTCGCACAACATAAACTTTGACTACCTTTCTTGCCACCATAGAAGTAGAGAAACCATAAACCTTGAACCATCCAACTAGAATAAGGTTGATTAATATTTATGTTGAGCTTGGCAATATTAGGGAGGAAGTGATAATTATTACTATCAATCCTTTTCTCAACTCCTATCATTCTCTATTCCAAGCCTCTAAATCCATATCGTTGACTCTTCCTTCTTCATTATCTTTAGTATTAAAATATGTGGTCAGCAAATTTGTCCACTCATCTTTCTCTGGTAAACACACTGGAATGAAAATGCAAGAATGCTCTTTCTCGGTATCGTAATGCTCAAGTATTTCACAGAATGGAGGAGGAAATCATATCTTGTGGTTACCCTTCATTGGAAGGCTTTCAAAGTCATCAATCTGCTTAGGTTCACCCCCTCCTGATCACTCCACATACAACATACCCTTGTTGCATCCATGACACCCATTTCTCAGGTAGCCCACAGAGGGCAGTAGGAACTTGGAATCACAAAGTCATTTTAGTGTTCCAGGCATCCGACAAGAACGAAGAGTCCTGACCTCTTCCACTGTGAAAATTACATTGCATTTACATATACCATTGCAGTGATAGATCTTAGGAATGGATGCATCATATTTTGAAGGAAAGCATTGCAAACGGATGGACTACATGTTATGCGCATTGGACACATACTTCATGAATTTCTTCGTCGGATAATTGGTCTTTTCAAATGACAACATTACAACATAAGCATATTTGTTATTATTCTTACACGTGGTGAGTCCAATACCATGAAAGCTCTCAACTTCTCGGCCTCTTAAGATGGCTAGAACATCACTAGCACCCGTTTCCAGATGTAGCTTCCCTTTAGAGATGCTTGTAATAGACTCCACTAAATTTCCAAAGCAAGATGTTCCCACCTCTAAAAAATTAATGAAACCAGTCACAGCTTCACTCACCTCAAGCCAACCCACAGCAACACAGGATAGCCATCCCGACCACACAACCAACTTTATAATCAAAAGCTCCATCGCATATAGGCTTCCCTTTGAATTCAAAATAATACCCATTTCAAAAAATAAAATGGAGATGTGTGTTTCCATCACAAGTAATTCAACACCCAAGAAAAACCACCTTCGTCTTGCTGTATTCATATTGTGGTAGCAATTTTTTATTCTGCAAGTCTAAATATGGCATCTTTCTGCCCTCTCCATAGTTCCCAAACTAAAGTTTAGCTTGGGGCACATATGTTGATAAACTTTAATACGAGGCACATGATTAAAATCTAAAGGTTAGTTTCCAAAATTTTCTTAAACGTACCAGCATGTTTACTATTTTTCAGATAAAGAAGTTTAATGATATATATATTCATTCATTTAAAGGTACAAAAATTTTATTCTCACATTTTATCCTATTCCTAAATAAATTAAATTCATTTTCAATGTTCTCTTCTTTTCTCAAAGTGGAGAGACTCACAGACACTCACATACACTATTCTTTTTTTCTTATTCCCAAAGTCTAAAAACATGGGACTATGTTTGTTACTCATTCATAAGAAATGTGGCAGATAAAAAGCATGGATTGTGTTTTCATGGTGTTTATTATATGTTCTTATGATATAACAATGACGGTTAATGAAGTGGTCTCCAATATGCCTACATTTTTAGTTGTTCAAGATTGTCCTTGAACTCAATTTATTACAATTGAAGAGTTATAGTCATTTGAATAGTACAGTGGTATCAAACATCTCTTGCTTCCTATCAACAATTGGTGTTGGATAGATTTGAAGGTTTACTATGTTTGAAGCAAATTTAAATGGCTTGCATTATGGAGCTTATGTTGTGTCCTATCATAGATATTTCTATGTGAAATAATTTGTCACATGTCTGGGAAGTGTCATTGAAATATTCTTCAATGACTTTCAGGTTCTTAAATAACATGGACTTGGCTTATGCAATAACAGACCTTGTTATTGCACAAGTTGGTGCAATGACTTGTAGTGAGCTTCTAGCCACAGGAAAACCTTCTGTACTAGTAATGTCATGCCTAATCACTACGTAGTCTCTACAATTTCCTTGATTTACCGATGTGGAATGTTGCAATTTTTTGTTTGCTGGATTGTCTGTCAAAGTTAAATTAGTTTTTCTCATTTTTGTTATAGTAAATTATAGGAGTCATTGAAGTGCTCATGAAGTGAAAATATTTTTCATCATATTTATTGCTATTCTCTCCATATTTTCTCTTAAGTAACAATATATATGCTTTTCTATAACAGACAGCTTCATTTTACTTTGAATTGTGTTATCATTCTATGATTTTGAAGATTGGCAAGACAAAGTCACAAAAGATGCATCAAACTGCTGAGGAGTCTAGGATCTAGCCCTCCTTGACTTAGAGAGGGCTCTCTCTGTATATTTATGATTTAGCTTTATTTCTAATGTTTTAATGTGTTAGGCTAGATGTAATGATGAAAGAGATTTATTACTTAATTACTTGGTTGTTTGGTTGTTTGTTTGGTTGGTTGGGGTGGGTCATATTTGAATCTTTTCCATTGGGCTATGGAGTCAAAGTCTGGGTGGTAACATCAATTTTCTATAGCATTTGCAAGGCAAGATAACTATATTTACTGGATCTAAAAGAAGAATTAGAAATGAGATGACAGAATAATGATATAAGTAAAGATTAAAAATCAATTAAGTATTTCTTAATCATACATCATAGGAAAACATTTAGATTGTAAACACAGATAGAGATAAGGTGCTCCAACAACATATCTTAATCTAGAATTTCTGCTTTACAACAATACTTAATGATGCACAATGAATAAACAACAAGACATTCAATCACAGAAAGGAAGACATCACCAGGTTAACACAGATTAAGTATCTCGCAAGGTCCTTTTATTGATACTCTAGCTCAAAATTACAATGCTCCAACAAGAACAGATAGTTCAAATGACCTGGTTCCAACCCCTAATACTTCCAATGCACGAAGTATTTAACAAAAACCTACAAATATTGCCTTATACACTTGGCAATTTGTTATTAATTACACTGAAAGAAAATTGACTAGTGTAACCACGAAGTGGCCACAATGAAAAACTAGGACATCTGGTCCTTTTTTTAGGGATGTTGTTGCTAAGAAATTAATTTCGTTGTAGCGGCTCTGCTGACATGGTTGGTGTTTACTTAGATCTACACTGTCACTTCAATCATCCTTGTATTGCTCTTCTTGATAATCACATAGGTCACTACATGCTTCTTCATCTGGAATCTTGATCTTAATTAACCTACTATATATTTCATCAGCTTTAGTGTATTTTGCAAAAGTGGGTTTGACCACAAAAACATGTTTCAGCTCATGCTAGATGTAAATCAAATTGTTGATAGCTTCCAACAATGCTTTTCCTGTTATGCTTCCTTTAATGTTAGAAAGATTCATAGCATCCAGGGCTATGCCTTGGAGCCTCTTGACATAATCTTCTCTGGCCATGAGTTTTTCATTGATAAAAATAGAGAAGGGAGACTTTTCTGTGTTAAAGGCTCAATTCTGTTGAAAAACTTGTTCACTGTTAGCTCTAGACTCTGACATTTTTCTTCTAGTTGTACATTCAGGTTCTTCTTAGTTAACACCTTTTTCACTTGAAGAATATTTTATGTTATGTCTGCTACTACCATCTCTTCTAGCTCATACCTATTCCTTGAATTGAGAAATTTGATTATCTTGTTTTTTGTTGATGGCATGTCTCGCGGCTCTAGATTAGTAGCTGAAATAACTTCTTTAGCTTTTTAAACTAACTCCTTATGTTCAAAGATAATTTGTATGCTGGGCCAAATTTCATTCATGCCATTGATGATGTTGTGCAAAATTATCTCCTTCACTCTTCTTAGAGTGTTACCAATGGATGATTCATTTTTATATTTCTGCAACCTTTCAATTAAGGTTCGTGCCCTCTGCATCTTTACTGAGTGGTCACTTTCAACTCTTTTGATTTGGTCCTAAAGAACACTCACTTGGGTTTCTAATCTCCTGATTTCTTCACTTTGAGGATTCATTCCTTCCATGGACCTAGCTAGTTGTTCTGTACTACTTCCTGTCCCTGTAGCAGCAGTTGCTGGAGTGGTTGTATGAATTATTGTATGAGAAAGATCCTCCATAGTGGTGATGGCAGTCTGTGCTATCTTTGCCTTCTCTTGTATCATTTTCTTCATCTTTGTTTCCATTTGTTTAATTTGGATAAATTTCTCTATTATTAACTTCACCATTTCAACCTTCTAATTCTCTGTTTCCTATATCTCTTTGGTCAATGGATCATGTGTAGTGGTCATTTTGAGTTGCTTCTTCAAAGCTGCTATATCCATCTCCTTTTTCTTAATTATCTCTTTTGCTTCTTTTACATTTGAGGGATCATACCCAATTCTCACTACTAAGTCTTCCAAAGACTTAATTCTATTGTCCTTTGACTGGGATGAAATCTTTTTTGTCTTTAGTTGAGATTGGTAATTTGACAAGGGCACCTGCATTTTAAATAAACTCATGGAAGTACTGGTTAGAGTAGAGGAAACAATTTCACCTATTTTATTGTGCATTTCCAGCTGATCAATAGGATGAACGTTCTTGACATCAAATGTCTGTTTTTAATCAGCTAGAGTTTTAGGTTCTATTGTCTGTGCTTCCAAGAATGCCATATGAACTTTTCCATTTTTTGAATCAAACACTGAGAGAAGTCTTCCTTGAGAAGTTGCACTTTGTTTCCAAAATTGAGCACAAGTGCTCTTTTTCAATATCTCATTCCTAATTTTAATCTCCCTGAAAGTGTCAAGGACAAACTCCACCTTTTCTCTAGTTACATTTGTGGATGTGGAAACTTGAAGAAACTGTTGTCTTTTCGAAATTGGGGTGGTAGGAAGAGATTGACCTTCAGTTGGGAATGAATCAGTAATATCACTGAGATTGATGACTATTGGTTGTGGTGATTCCATGCCTATGTCCATGTGTATTCTGGCCCTCTTCCTAAATTTTAATTTGAATTCTTTCATAGAAGTATCAATCCCTGGTGTCGAATATTCTCTTGGCCTTTTCCCAGTTGCTCCCTCTTTTTGTTCCTTGCCTTTGTCTGATCTTTCTTATGTTCTCTACCTTTCTTGCTGTCTTGGGTTTTGTGCACTTGAAGAAGAGATTAATTGTTCCTCAGCCTCTTGCAGTGTGTCAAGCATCCACTCAATTTGGTTCATAAATTTCTATATTTTAGGCCTTTGAGTGCGAATGTAGGGTGTTCACTTGTTCTATACCCTTTTCTTGTAGATGATTCCCCATGGGTCATAGGACCATGTAAAACTGTGGGCGAATTTCATTTCCTTCAATCTCTTGTCTATCTCCTCACCTACTGCCTTGATGTTGCAAATGAAAGGACCAATCTGAGATTTTATCCTAAATTGTGATTTCTTATTTGCTGCTACAAAATGCATTTCATCTGCATTGATAATTTTTCTGATATATTCAAGTGCAAAGATCCTCATGGGGAGGAACTTTGGCAGTTTGTAAGGGTCCAACTCACATCCATATACTCTTAGTTCAATATAACTTTGGTACAAGTACCAATCTCCTGTTCTTGCTTGATCTGTTAACTGCATGATCCTTTTAATTTCTTCACTGATTCTGGGTTCTACAGTCCCACTAAGGAGGCTCATAGCTAGATGGACAAACATTTCCACAAATGTATTGTAGGTGAATTGATTTTGATCCTTCCTCACTAAGGTGGTCTAGAAAATAATAGATTGGGATTCACCTTCTTCATTCAACTTGGCCATTGTAAACTAAAACCTATATGCCTGAAAGTAAACAAACATATATACCAGAACTGGGGATTACTGAAACACTTCCTCTGTAATGAAATTTACAAACTGCTCATGGATGGCATCTCCTAGAAATTGATTGAAATTGAATAGGATAGAGGGCTTTAATTCTACTGATAAGATAGACAGGAAACCTATAATAGCCTCATCAAGCCACTACTCTGAATAATAGACTAATATATAAGAAACAGCAATGACTATGTGTCTAGCTCTATCAAGAAAAATAGAGGAGGAATAAGAAGGATTCTTGCTTGGCTGTGGGGTTTGCTTAGTCATAAAGAGTTCTAAGTTTTTGGCTCTTTTGGTAAAGTCTAGCCTTTGATACATCTCACTGAGGATATCATGGGAAAAGGGAATGGTTCCTTCAATGATAGGAGCTTGCATCATCTGCATAATAGACTTGAAATCAATGGTAAACAATATGTCTTCTATTGGGGCCATCACTGTACTTTGTTGTGGGTTATAGCATAAGTGGAATTTCCTGATTAATTCTAGGTATCTATGGGTTTTAAGAAGATATAGAAGGGTAAATTAGTGTCCCAAATCGCTATGTCATTCACTCCATCTACTAATTTATCCTACCACTAGCAGTAGATGTCAAACAAATCAAACTCTGAGAGTGTCTCATGTATTTTGAAGTCTCTGTCTGCAAGGGGTATGTGATCCAAATCCAATGGTGGGTGCACCATTGGATTAAACACCTCCTATTCTTTCTTCTTTGGTGGCATGGTTGTCTTCTACAAAAACCTTTAAACCTGAACTGTGTCGCATTTGCAATTGAACTGCAACAAAAAGGGATGAGAAGAAATGGGAATTTAGTGAGGGAGAAAGAGAAGGGAATGAACAGGAAGTGGGATTCAAGAAGGGGAAAGTTGGATTAATGCAGAAAACTAAGGCCTTCTACAATTGTATTGTTGTATCTGTGTGCCCATTTCTTTCTTACTATATGCCTGTATAAATTTTGAATTGCACCTGTAAGTAGATAGAGAACGTTAAAATTTGTAAATGGCGTGAAATTATGCATTTGCAGTTTTATTGTGTTTCTGTTGGATTGGCCTGAAGTGGCATGGGTTTATTGTCTAATGGTCTAGCCAATTGAATGTGCAATAGTGGGAATGGAGGTGATAGGCAAATGGGACAGAATGGCATCGTGAGATGGCAGGCTTGGTGAATGGTCACACAGGAATGGGGGAGGTGGTTTAGTGAAGGCAGAAACAACTTTTCGGGGGGGCCTAGGAGCAGTAAGTGGATTGAGTTGGGGGGGTACGAAATCCCAAGAGTGTTACATGTCATTGGTTTGAAACCACTGACTCCGGACCCCCACCCCCCTCCCCCCCATCATTAACGTTCAAGGGGTGGGGGGGGGGGGGGGGGGGGGGGCGCGGAGCAAAATGATATGGGTTGTTAGATCGGATGGTGGGTGTGGAAATTCGATGAGGGGTGAAGGGTGGGTTATGTTTGATGTGATGGGTACGTGAGTGGTGGGGTGGGAGAATTAATAGGGGGGCAGAATATTGAATATAGGGGTATAGAATAAGGTTAGGGAAAATAACATAAGACCCTTCCCCTTTTTAATTTCTTTTCCTGACATTAGGAAAAAACATTGAGATATGTCATAAAACCTTAAAGAACTTTTCATGTCTTTTCCCCTTTGCAATTCTTCTCACCCTACCTACCCTTATTTTTCTAATCTAACATTTTTTTCTTTCATTTTGCATTTGCACAGTGCATTTGGATTTGCAGACCCTTTCTTCACCTCTTTTTATTTCTAATCTACTTTATCACTTATTTCTCCCATTGGTCTAGATTGAACAGTTGAACCAATTTCATTTCTACCTAACTACTGATTTGCCAAGCATAAACTATTTGGAAAATCTTTATTTTCTACCTTATCAATAGAAATTGAAATTTGTTCAATCATGCTTAGACTTTATGAATTGAACAACATTTGGGGTTTTCTTTTCTTCTGATTTTTTTTTTCTCCTTTTTTTTTTTTTTTTTCTATATCCTCTTTCCATTTTTTTTTTGTGAAATAAATTGAATATTGAAATCTATGAACAATATGAAAACTTCCAACTGTGAAATACTCAATCACCTTGAGACCCTATATATTTTGGATTTAAGACCGTAACAAATTGAAAGATAACAAACAACTTATTTCATTTTTACAAAAAATGAGTAACTACTCAAAGTTGTTATGCAATAAGGCTCTTAGTTAATTCTTAGTGCTTACCTTTGTTCAGCGAGGAACATACATGACTAAAATGATCTCAATTTTTATTTATTTGTATGTATTATCTACTATTTATATGGAACGAGGCTCATTGGAAGCTTTAATACTTTTAAATATTGAGTTGTCATATCGCTGGAGAAATTAATATCAAAGGGTAGCCATAGAGGATTTATATGTTATCAACAAAACTAGAATAAACATATTTGAAAATTGACTTGAACACAAAAATATTTAGAATTATACCATTTTGGGTTTAGAAGTGCCTCTACACCCATTGATAATAAATTGACTGAATTTCAAGTGTGGAGCTAAGGAATTTGATTCTGGTCTCAGTCAAGCTTTAAGGTAATCATCGATTGTCAGCATGACATCCACATTAGGCATGAGGATGATTAAAGTTTAATGAAGGTTTTTTCACTAGAAACTCAAGATGGTGTTAATTCTGATTAAGAATGAGATTTGGATATTTTTGCAAGGGGCCAAGCCAAATAATTTTAGAGTGATAAGGACTAGACGAAGCATTAAATTTCCATGAAACTCTGCAACTACTAGATGAATAACTAAAAAATGAAACTAGTTTACTTCCACCAAGATGCAAAATCTCTTAACAATTAAACAGTGGAATAAACACACACAAATAAAGAACATAGTCACACAAACTTTCTTGGGAAACCCAATTGGGAAAACCCCATCTTTCTTTTCTGTAGTATTTTATTGACAGAGTTTGAAAAATTTCTTCTCTTACAGGGAAATTTATCATATTGATAACAATCTAGTCCTCACATTGTACTAGCTCTCTTGATCCATCTCCTATTCCTTGCAGCCTGCCTAGCCATAATTCCTTGCACTGATCTCCACAAGCTGGCCTGAATTCTTTACACATAGGTTTCCACTTCCTGGCCTAAATTATTTGTGCACATACCTCCCATTCTCTAGTGTAGAGGACCTAATATTCTTTAGGACATAGCCCCTAACTCCTATCTCAAGTCTGCACACGAAAGCCTCTTCCTTGTTTACCAAATGTTAGTTTCTTTCAAATGTGAAAACTGGGGAAACATAACACTAAGTTAAAAATACTAGGAGAAATGTATCCATGGATGCCTATCAAAGCTACTGTAGAATCCTTTCCTCAAAAAGTTTGAACATTTTTGGAAATCCCAAAATTAGTGATCTTTGACTCAAAATTTATCTAGCAAAATATTGGTAGATTTTACATCCCTGTGAATAATTGCAAGCAAGCAATCATGATGAAGATATTCTAATTCATGAGCTACTCCCAATGCAATCTTGTACTGTGTTGGCCAATCCAAATCCATGCCACTTCTCTTTAATGTCTTCTCATTATTTTCATGTAAAGCACAAAATAAGTTTATGTTTGACATGCATTCATAGACCAATAGATTTGAATTACAATTTGACAAATCACAATAAATTTTTACTATAAGTTTATGTCAAATTGTCCCCAAAATGTACACGTTTGCCTTTATCAATACGTCTAATCCATTTTTCATATTTTTTTTTATGTTCATTGTCCATTTTACTACTACAGATTCATTGTTCTGCAACATGACACAATACACCTTGCCTGCTCCACCACTTCCTATGACATTGTCTTCATCTAATAGAGCTTTGCTGCATGTCAACCTCATGTTAACCATTGATATACTTGCACATAATTCTCATATATGAATGTAGAAAGCAATGATTTGTGAAATAAGATTTTCTTTTAGATATATATATTTGAAAGTCTTAAAAACAATTTATTTCACAACTCATTTCTTTCTACATTCATATATGAGAATTATGTGCAAGTATATCAATGCTTAACATGAGGTTGACATGCAACAAAACTCTATATATATATATATATATATATATATATATATATATATATATATATAAGTGGATATTGAAATATATTTTTATTATTAAAATCTTTTTAAATGTTGTGTCAACTCCATATTGGGTACAAAAGGAATTATACATCTCTTATAAAAAGTCTCTTTGGCTTAATAAATTTGAATTGCACCTGTTATAAATTTAATTATAACATGCTTTTGAGAGACATGGGTGAGATAAGTTCTTAAATGGATAAATTCAACTTTCCATTCAGAAATTTTCTCCAAATTTTAATTGAAACCTTGTTGAAAGTTTCTTCATTCCGTTTTAATGAGAACTTTGATCATAGAAATTATCTACAAAATTTTTAAACCAATGGAATTAAAAAAAAACAATAACTCAAGGTAAAACTTTTGGGGAATTTTTTTTTTTAAATCAAGATGTTATGTCATCTTGATAATAAAGATTTGAGGTTGTTATGTAATATTATGTTTTAGAGTTGTTTGGGACATAATTTTATGAGAGAAAATGTTGTAGTACTGACTAGGTTGAGCCACGTTGAAGGATATCATCTATGACATTTCTTTCTAGATCAACTAAAATCCCTGGCCACAATGGACAAGCCTTTAAAACGTTTTAACTAGGGTTGTATGACTCTTTTTTCCTTCTTGGTCTTTGTCAATGTTGGTCATAACTTTACATTTAGAGTCAAGGTTTATTGTGATAACTTTCCTATTGGATTCCCCACCAGGATCTCACCTATTCTTGGTAATTTATCAAAATTATCACCTAGACAAGCTTTTAAAACGTTTCCACTAGGTTTGTATGAATCTTTTTTCCTTGTTGGTCTCTGTCAATGCTGGTCATAACTTTACAGTTACAGTCAAGGTTTATTGTGATAAATTTCCTGCTTGATTCCCCACCAGGATCTCACCTATTACTAGTAATTTATCAAAATTATCACCTATTTTTTTAGCTGTTTTCATCTGGATCTCTGCAATTTCTTATTTGAAGTTCTAGAACACTAGATTTGGCACTGAAGAATAGATTTGGTATTGATATTTTGTGGAGAATACTATGTTTCTCTGAATAGATTTATTTATTTCTTTGATGCATAGAATTCTATTTTCTGGTGCGCTTACAAGAGATTTAGTTTGGAAACATTTTATTGGGAAATATAGCACAACAATGCACCATAAACCATAATGGCATAAAGGGAGCACAACACAACAATTTGATATTTAATAATTTTATTTAGAACTATAACAAAATTGTCTTTTAGTAGCTAAACTAAACAAATTGCATGTTAGATATTTGTTTATTCCTAACAATATATAACATGTACTTTGTAGCTGCCATGGTTGTTGTTGAGTGCTAGGATCATGATGGGAAAATTTTATTCTATAATGAAGAAACCACCAAAGACAATAGGCTTTTCAAAATGTTTGTAGAGGGTGAACACAAACATGAAGGTTGTGAGGCATATAGAATGGTAAGTCCCACATCATGCAACTTTCCATTAGATAGAAATCATGATACAGTCTCTTTAACCCAAAACACTGGCATTGATTCCAACGAAAGAACAATTGTGCCTTTTGCCTTAAGATCTAGTAAGAGTTTTCCTGCTTGTTAGGCTGTGATGGTAGAATATAATATTACAATGGATATAATATTACATCTTGCTAATCGTCTTTAATATTTGAAGTCATTAACTAAGCCACCAACTGAAAATTGTGATTTTAATAAGAGAAAAATAAGTTGTTGGTTGTGCTAATAAATTATAATTACATATTTATTATATTATATAAATATAATACGAACATAAACTTATATATTAATTTCTATAATATATAATGGAAAACCTCATCCAAACCATTTCAAAAGATTTGAATTTGAATTGAACCTAATCATTCCCGAACTTGAATTGTGTGACATAGCCTTTAATTGAAACTCCTTGAAGTTGAATTTAACATCAACTTTCGAAGTCAAGTTAGTGGATATTATCATATAATACAAACAAAGTAGACTTTTAGAATGGATATTGATTCATTCAAGGTTGGAGCTTAAGGCCCTTGACACTTCTCACTCTTATTGGTCAAGGAAGCTATCATGGGTAACACTTAGTCCATAGATACAATATTTTTTGTATTAGTCTTGTGTTTTAATTGTAATATAAGACATGGCACTTTTTCTTTAAAGGGAAGCAACATTATGTGAGATTGAAGGGGACAATAATTATAAAGGGAAATCCGGAGTGAATTCTAGCTTGTGTGGAGAGATATAGAATGAATTACATCTCGACGTGAAGAAGTGAGGTTGAAATTGCTATAGTAGTTAGTCCTTTTTAATCTGGTATCTTGAAGTTTGGAAGTTGTTCTAGTCATCAAATAAGTTGGACCACCAATTGCTAATCATCTTTAATATTTGAAGTCATTAACTAAGCCACCAACTGGAAATTGTGATTTTAATAAGAGATAAATAAGTTGTTGGTTGTGCTAATAAATTATAATTACATCTTTAGTATATTATATAAATATAATACAAACATAAAATTATATATTACTTTCTATAATATATAATGGAAAACCTCATCCAAACCATTTCAGAAGATTTGAATTTGAATCAAACCTAATCATTCATGAACTTGAATTGTGTGACACAGCCTTTAATTGAAACTCCTTGAAGTTGAATTTAGCATCAACTTTCGAAGTCAAGTTAGTGGATATTATCATATAATACAACCAAAGTAAAATTTTAGAATGGACATTGATTCATTCAAGGTTAGATCTTAAGGCCCTGTTGAGGGCCCTGAATTCGGGTCGACAACAAGGGGGATACCCACCCGGTCCGGAACCTGGTTGGCGGCTCCTTACCCATTTGGAGTAGCGGGTCCAACTGGGGATAACGGGACCAGCTTCCCGATGCATGGGATGTGTGTGTGTGTGTAAAGTTTGATTATGTTAGTTATGAAGGCATTCTACAAATAATGTAAATCTAACTTGCAAAGTGACTCTAAGCTACTGTAATTTAATGGAAATAACACACACAAGATCTACACTAACCCGGGATATATATTTCTTCTATTATGCAATCTAGAAAGATTTCATACAATAACTGGTAATAAAGATTATTCAGCCATTATAAGAATATAAACCGTTTAAGATGAACTGTTCTGCCTAAGATGTTAAACAAAACAGTTGTGAAAAAGCACATTGCATAATCAAATCATTATCATGTTAAGCATAAATCAATAAGTCCACCGTACAGAAGTGCCAAATGATAACCCATGTGTTCATACATTAACATGCAAACAATATCAGCTGTATATCGCTCTAGGAATACAAACAGGAATTAATCAAGAGATAAAAGTACCATTTATGACTAATTCTTACTCACAGACTTCAAGCAATAACGATCTATCTCTACTTGCTTCTAACATCTACCAAGAGTACAGAAGTGAAACATCAGTAGCAGATGTGAAAATGCAAACATAAATAAATCTCGATCCATCCATTCATCAAAAACCTCCTCTGAGGGTGCAGAAGTGCATGTTCTGAGGACAAGTTTTTTGACAGATTTCTGGACCCTTCTCCAATGCAATGAGAAGGGTTGAAATACTACTATCTAATCCTAATAATAGTATTATTACAAAATTTAGGACACGGTTCTCAAATGACCGCCCTTTTTCTAATTCAGTAAAACAAAAAAAAAAGGAAAAAACAACTTTCTAAATGAAATTACTTCTTAATTTGGTCTCTGAAATTGCAGTTTTCAAGCATGGGCTTGAGAAGAGTCGGTTGGCCGACTTCTGTGTTTAACTGTGCTGTGAAAACGGCATCCATAAGAGCTGGCGCTACTTTCTCGGCCGCGTTCATGATGCACCTTACTGTCATGCATTGGCTATGGGGCTTAACTAAGTAAGTCCAGTAACTTTCCCAGTTTAGTCTAGCCAATGTCTGAATTGTTTTCCCGTTTGCCTGTGCCTTCTGCTTCCATTCTGCCTCCAGCTGTAACGCACTCGGTAAGTACCCCGGGGTGGACTCTGAAATCAAATTGGCCCTGTGCAAATTTTCATTTACACAGTCGATAAGTATGCTTGCCTGTGTCGCCGCTGACTCTGCTGCCTGTTCCGCCTGTGTGATTTGTTCATCCCACTTATTGAAGAGCAGTTCCTTATGATTCTCATTAATCTTGGGTGCCCCTGCTCTTTTCCCTTCCTCGTCATTTTTCCAAGCCAGATATTCTGTTACTCTTCTGTTGGCTTGGTCATAGTCATTCCACAATTCCACCACCTGGCTGGTGATCTTGTCGCTTAGCTCACAAAAATGCCTCCACTGTGATATTCTGCGCACCATATCTTCCTGTTGCTGTGATAGTTGGTCGTTCAAGCTGATGGACTCTGAAATAAACTCTGCCATCTTGGGTTCATCCTTGTGCATTTCTTGCACCGAATGCAGCTACTTTTCTTTTTCTTCAATACTTCTTTGGTGGCTCACCTGCATCTGGCAAAAGTCTTCTTGTAGCTTTTCAAGATGCTTGGAGGCTTCAGCGTTCACATTGGCTTGTTGCAACTGTTGTTGCAGCAGTTGTATTTGACTCTCGCGTTCTTTTAGAAGTTGTTGAACTTCAGAAGCCTTATCGATAGTCGCAGAAGCGTATGCTCCTGCAATCTGAGACAATTTCGTGAGATTGTCGGTTGGATTGTTATTCGGGTCTTTCCACAAGACATCTAGGTGTTCAGCATTTTGAGATAGAGCGTCTTCGAGCTTTCTTTTCTTTCTTTGTCTCCTTACAACTGCCCTGTGCTGTGGGCTATCGAATACGTCCAGTGGAGGGATCTCTTCTACGCTAAGTAGAAGTTCTGAGGATGGAGCGATAGGAAGATGCTCCATTTCTGCGGTACTACTAACTATGGTTGAGAAGACCTCTTGCACCACCTGTGTATTGCTCACAGGTGTTTTCAGGGCTTGGCCTTCAAGATTAATTAGTTCATTGAAGGTCTCCCATTCTTTATCTAATTCTGCTGTAACAAGAGGTGCTTCGGTGACGGGAGGGGGAACTTCTCTTGGTGGCGAGGCGGCAACTTGCTGCTGAGCCATCGAACTTGACTGAGCCGTGTCCTTGATTGTTTCTTCGTTCTTGTCTTCTTTGTGGACAGACTCTTCAGGATCTGGAAATATTTCTTTTACAGCGCTGGAATCAGATTTGGAGGCGTTGGAGTGTTCACTGAGGCTGATGCTCGGAGTCGGTTCTCTGGTAGCTACTCGCAGTCTTTCCAGTGGAACATTAACCAGCCTTCTTTCTCTATACAACGTGAATTTCCGGAGGTCGTCCGGGGACAGCCTTGACTGAGCTTCCTGCAAAACTTCTTCGAGCGAGTTCTTGCCCTGAAAGAGATCGTCGAATAGATATTTCTGCCCAGAGAACACAATTATCCTGACGTTTAGTTGTAAATTCCTGGGCCACCTTATTTGGGTCAAATGGCCTTGGTGAGAATTTAAATAGTTGGAGACACGTCACATTCTCCACCTCGCCAAAAGCATGTCCCACATCGAATAAAGAGAAGGCCCCACATGTGACTGGGAATTGAGGCCAAATGGCTTTCTTTTTGTTCTTTAGGTCCTTAGTTGAACCGCCTTCAGAACAAGTCTGATAAGCGATCTCTCGGGCCAACAATTTATCTGGGATGTACAAGGGTAGGACATGAGGAGGTGTTGTGCTTCCAAAAACTCGGATGTAGGTAAACCATTCTTCCCCAAACCATCTTGCGATGGGGGTGATATCAATTTGTGCCTCGGGAGAGCACCTTGGGGGGTCTTTATCGTATATTATCCTATGTATGGGAAACATAAGCCCATGACAAATCTGGTAAAAATGGGGGGCGAACTGGGAATCCCACAAGATTTTATGATAGACATGAATAGGCAATGGGTCCTGGGTAGTCCATTGCCAACCCATAGTAGGGAATTTTGATACATGACAGACAGAGTCCATTATATAGGCAGACAAATAAAAAGGAGGATAGAACCTTTGGGAGAAGGATCTCTTAGAACGATAGTGGAGAATTGTCGTGTATAGAGTGTCAGAAAGGATTTTGGCCCAATCTACTATCTCAGAGTTAGTCGCGGCATCAATTAACGGTAGCCATTCAGATGGAAACTTATTGATATCGGGCTTACCAAATAGCCTACAGAGCATGGCTGCAGCAAAACAATATGGAGAGGTAAGAGAACCAGTGCTATACATACCGTTCTTATCTTTTTTCAGTGGTTCATCCCTTTTTGACCATTCCTTGGTAGTTTCTGATAGGTCCGGATTCTCTGCTGCGAACTTCCTAACAAAATCTGCATTGTAGGTCGTTTGTGGTTCAGGAAGGTGATACATGAGCTTCAGGTCTTGAGCCGCGAACGATCCCACGAGCCCATGTCCTTTGACTTTGAACTGCCTATGATGCAACTCCGCATCATCTAAAATCCACTTGATCATGTCTGTATACGGTAGGATCTTCGGCCTTGCCGCTATTCTGTCTAGGAAAGAGCACGCTAGGTCTTCCAGGCATGCTTCTGAAGGACGTGGTGCATCTGCGACAGCAGCAGTTGCCTTGATTATTCTAGGGTTCTCTTCTTCTAAAATCCTATACATGCCTTCCCATGTGGAAATGCCTGCATCTTTATTGCATGCGGTATCTGTGTAAAGGGGCGCCATCTCCTTGGTCTTTTCTCTCGTCTCTGAGCTCTGAGCTTTGTTCTTCTTCCCCATCTCACTTATCGTTTCTGTTTGATTTTGCCTTCGCACTTCGCTCCTGCAGGTTATGAGTAAAATGGAAAGATTGATCAGAAAGGTGGTGGGAGAGTTTTAAATGCAAGAGATAAATCAGATACGTCACCTTACGTGAAGCAAATCCACATTAAGGCAAGCGTCTTTATGCCACTTAATAACTGACAACTAATTCATTACTAACATTAAAAGCGCAATAATTTCCAAGTCAGGTTATAGTAAGTGGATTTTCTTTGGGTGGCGTGCTCGAAGGAGTCGTATCAAGGTGCTTTTATGACTTGCCAACGCATCCTGCATGTCACGCGATTGCAAACGGTAGTGATCGCAACATCGCAGATTGCCATATCGCAGACCGCAATATCGCAGATCGCCACGATTCAAATGTTTGCCAACGTACCTTGCCTCATTCCTGCGATATGCGATCGCGCGATCGCAACATCGCAGATCGGCGGACTTGTAAGCTTTTGTTTATGGATGCTAGTGTATTGCGATGCGATGTTATTCACTAACACCGAGGTGATGTGCATATTGGCTTTTAGAGGGGAAATGAAGGCGTTTCTTTAATTTTTGTGATGCGACCTTCAGATTTGCTTTTATGGACACAGGTTTAGGCTTAAGTTGTCCAAGAGACCTTTCCTAAGCTTATGCTCGCAACTTCGAAAGAAATCTTTGTTTTTTTTTTTTTTTTTTTTTTTTTTTTTTTTTTTTTTTTTAAATTAACTAAGGGTCCCCATTCAATCTAGCATCATGGCTGATATTAGATTGAATCAGGGGGGGGTTGTTGCTGGCCACAACAATTGGCGATTCACTTGGGAGAACCAGTTATCTCTGCTCTTTTTCTATTGACGTTTTCAGGCTCTTTTTTTTTTTTTTTTTTTTTTAAATATCTCAGGGAATTCGAACTTCATTATAAAAGATAAAAACAAAAAATACTTCAAAGCGTCAATGATGTTTTGTTTTAGCCCCATTCCATTCCAATTACTTGCATTCCCAGGTTGTTTTCGAGTTTAGATCAGTTATTACTTGGTCTTGTAAAACATAAAAATAAAGTGTTCTCTATGTATCAACCCCTTTTAAGAATGCTCCTTTGTCGTAGGTAGAGCCACTGTTGCCATCAGGCGTCCATAGCCTCGACAGTGTTACCTATTATCCAGGAATGATCCTTTATCTTGCTTCAGGTTTTCGCAACTGTTTCAGAAGAATTATCCCTTTCTTGATGCTTTTTTTTTTTTTTTTTTATTCTCTAAAGAACAATGCCTTGGTTTGGTGGCCAAATAATGACACAGTCATTCACTTGATTTACACTTTTGCTGAACAAGCTGGCTCGTGATGAGACCCCTTGTCTTTTGATCGCAACAATCTTGAGTCGTTGCCCTGTTTTGGTAGACAGTTTTGGCAAAGTCAGCAAGTTATAATATCTGTGATTATGATAAGTCGGCTCGTGATGAGACCTCTTATTCTCTGAGATATAGCATCTTTCTAGGTCATTCCTCTGAATGTTGCATTTTCCTTTAGCAGGGAGGAAGTAAAATTCTCTTTCCTTAACAAAGTTCTGGACGACAATGATAGGGCTACTTTTGATAATGGCTGTTTTCACAGAGAATCTTTATTCTAATATTGATACCTTTTATTGTGATGATCTGAAACGAATTCCCCACTGAGATAGCTTTCTTTAAAATTTTCTGGGTTTGAACTTTAACATCATCTCCGGGTTAAAGATCTATTGACAATAAAGACTGAATTCCCACAAGCTTAGTTGTTCACAAGAGCCGAAATTCCAAAATCTTTAACAGAGACAAGGTTTCTTCAGTAAACGTCAAATACTGTTTATCCAGAACAAACTTATTTGGGATAGGCAATTATTATCTAAGGTCATGTAGAGAATACAACTGACTTTGCCTATCATTATTGGAAGCAAAACTAATATCCTATCTAAATTACCGCTACTCCTACTCTAATTATATACAGGAAATAACTAAGAAAAATGATATTTCCAACGGAACCAACGATTCATGATTATTTCTAGGCACATGGATCTCCCAAGCATTAGTAAAAAGAATCGAATTCCCCTTGGATCGAAATTGTTGGCTAGGGAATAAGAACCCATAAACTTAGCTGGAATCTTGTCTGATTTTATCCTCTCATGATGGGTTTTTTTCCAACTGAGTACCTATTGGATCACAAAAATTGGGATGAATTTCTTTTGTGAATTGGTGATCTTTCGATAGAAAGGATAACAAGCCGAATTGTGAAATAGTTTTTTCAACTTCGATGGCTTGTAACCCGTTGATTGTTAACTTTGAGTTCTTAGCGATTTCGTTTGAAATGAAAGTCTTTATACATAAATCGCCAAAATCTAATCTATCAAAATTTTGAAAATTTAAAAAGAAGTCCGATTTTGTACAAAATGAAGGTACGCGAAAAAGAAATGATTGGGTATCTATACATATAGTGGTGTCGCATGTCTGGGAGTTATTTGTAACTTTCTGCTTTTCACAAGAACTGGCCGGGTTCTGTGAATCAGGAATTAAATCATGATTGTGATCAGGGATGGAGATCTCTTCTGGATATGAATCATAGATAGGAGCATCGTCTTGGATAGTAAAATTATTCAAATGAGATTTTGCTTTGAGACGAGGATTAGATGGAACAGTTTCTGATCTAAGACGTTTCTTATAATCTGACCCTAGTTGATTTGCTTGTGACAATCCAACATCGTCACAATTATCAAAGCAATTATCACGAAAGACTTTGTAATTTTCCCTAGGTTCCTCTTTTTCATTATGTGTTTTTTGATAAGGGAGATGAGGCAGCTCTTGTTTGATGTGAATCATAGGCTGTGATATAGTGGTCTCTTTATTTCGGAAAACCAGTGATGTCTCGTTTGAATAACCCTCTGTTGGAATAGACTTGATATTATGAGGGAGAAGATCATCATTACTAAAAACATCGGGGTAAAGAGAAAAATGTGGATCTGGAACAATGCATTTAAAAACATTAAATAGATCTCGTTCATCAGATTCACAATAAGTATTAGGCCTTAGATCATACCTTTTTGCGTCGATACTTTTCGAAAGAGAAATAGTAGGTGGATCTAACCTTGGCATCAGCGTTTGTTGATCTGAGATGATATTGCCTGACTTCATGTTAAAGTCGTCTTCTGGTGCCAGGGTATTTTCCCTTTCAGTACTTTCGACTTCGTTTTTTGATGGTAGAGCATGCAAAACTCCTAGGCTAAATTCTGTTTGGTCAGGTACAGGAGGTAGGGAATCCTCATCATAATCGGAAGATTCTTCATCTGTGAGCTCATCCTCAAGATCATATTGTAGACACTTAAGATGAAATCGTATATTGAAATCCCTTACGGGTTCGTTTTGTTTCCGCAGATAGTCGATTTCATTGTATACCTGGTCGTATTCATAGCAATCAAATTCCAAGATGAAAGCTTTAACGAATTGGTCCCAGCTGTGGACTGATGCAACTGGGAGGTTTCTGCACCATCTTCTAGCTTCTACTGTGAATGTAAGAGTAAAAATCCTGCATAAAACGCCTTCGTCAATTTTTTGAATATCAGCACTCAAAACTCTTTGAATGAAATGCAGGGCGTGATGAAATGCAGAAGAATTATTCTCACCATTAAATTTTACCTGAGATAATAGTCTTACCACATCTGGTGGAGTGTTGGAAGAGGTAGGAACATGGATGCAACTCCAAATGGGAATTCTGTGAGCAGACATCCTTTTCCAGGATTTCTAGATTGAAAACATCCCAACAGACAATATGTTCAGGCCCTCCTTCTAGCGCCAGAAATGTTGAGGGCCCCGAAGTCGGGTTGACAACAAGGGGGATACCCACCCGGTCCGGAACCTGGTTGGCGGCTCCTTACCCATTTGGAGTAGCGGGTCCAACTGGGGATAACGGGACCAGCTTCCCGATGCATGGGATGTGTGTGTGTGTGTAAAGTTTGATTATGTTAGTTCTGAAGGCATTCTACAAATAATGTAAATCTAACTTGCAAAGTGACTCTAAGCTACTGTAATTTAATGGAAATAACACACACAAGATCTACACTAACCCGGGATATATATTTCTTCTATTATGCAATCTAGAAAGATTTCATACAATAACTGGTAATAAAGATTATTCAGCCATTATAAGAATATAAACCGTTTAAGATGAACTGTTCTGCCTAAGAAGTTAAACAAAACAGTTGTGAAAAAGCACATTGCATAATCAAATCATTAGCATGTTAAGCATAAATCAATAAGTCCACCGTACAGAAGTGCCAAATGATAACCCATGTGTTCATACATTAACATGCAAACAATATCAGCTGTATATCGCTCTAGGAATACAAACAGGAATTAATCAAGAGATAAAAGTACCATTTATGACTAATTCTTACTCACAGACTTCAAGCAATAACGATCTATCTCTACTTGCTTCTAACATCTACCAAGAGTACAGAAGTGCAACATCAGTAGTAGATGTAAAAATGCAAACATAAATAAATCTCGATCCATCCATTCATCAAAAACCTCCTCTGAGGGTGCAGAAGTGCATGTTCTGAGGACAAGTTTTTTGACAGATTTCCGGACCCTTCTCCAATGCAATGAGAAGGGTTGAAATACTACTATCTAATCCTAATAATAGTATTATTACAAAATTTAGGACACGGTTCTCAAATGACCGCCCTTTTTCTAATTCAGTAAAACAAAAAAAAAAGGAAAAAACAACTTTCTAAATGAAATTACTTCTTAATTTGGTCTCTGAAATTGCAGTTTTCAAGCATGGGCTTGAGAAGAGTCGGTTGGCCGACTTCTATGTTTAACTGGGCTGTGAAAACGGCATCCATAAGAGCTAGCGCTACTTTCTCGGCCGCGTTCATGATGCACCTTACTGTCATGCATTGGCTGTGGGGCTTAACTAAGTAAGTCCAGTAACTTTCCCAGTTTAGTCTAGCCAATGTCTGAATTGTCTTCCCGTTTGCCTGTGCCTTCTACTTCCATTCTGCCTCCAGCTGTAACGCGCTCGGTAAGTACCCCGGGGTGGACTCTGAAATCAAATTGGCCCTGTGCAAATTTTCATTTACACAGTCGATAAGTATGCTTGCATGTGTCGCCGCTGACACTGCTGCCTGTTCCGCCTGTGTGATTTGTTCGTCCCACTTATTGAAGAGCAGTTCCTTATGATTCTCATTAATCTTGGGTGCCCCTGCTCTTTTCCCTTCCTCGTCATTTCGCCAAGCCAGATATTCTATTACTCTTATGTTGGCTTGGTCATAGTCATTCCGCAATTCCACCACCTGGCTGGTGATCTTGTCGCTTAGCTCACAAAAATGCCTCCACTGTGATATTCTGCGCACCATATCTTCCTGTTGCTGTGATAGTTGGTCGTTCAAGCTGATGGACTCTGAAATAAACTCTGCCATCTTGGGTTCATCCTTGTGCATTTCTTGCACCGAATGCAGCTACTTTTCTTTTTCTTCAATACTTCTTTGGTGGCTCACCTGCATCTGGCGAAAGTTTTCTTGTAGCTTTTCAAGCTGCTTGGAGGCTTCAGCGTTCACATTGGCTTGTTGCAATTGTTGTTGCAGCAATTGTATTTGACTCTCGCATTCTTTTAGAAGTTGCTAAACTTCAGAAGCCTTATCGATAGTCGCAGAAGCGTATGCTCCTGCAATCTGAGACAATTTCGTGAGATTGTCGGTTGGATTGTTATTCGGGTCTTTCCACAAGACATCTAGGTGTTCATCATTTTGAGATAGAGCATCTTCGAGCTTTCTTTTCTTTCTTTGTCTCCTTACAACTACCCTGTGCTGTGGGTTGTAGAGTACGTCCAGTGGAGGGATCTCTTCTACGCTAAGTAGAAGTTCTGAGGATGGAGCGATAGGAAGATGCTCCATTTCTGCGGTACTACTGACTATGGTTGAGAAGACCTCTTGCACCACCTGTGTATTTCTCACAGGTCTTTTCGGGGCTTGGCCTTCAAGATTAATTAGTTCATTGAAGGTATCCCATTCTTTATCTAATTCTGCTGTAACAAGAGGTGCTTCGGTGACGGGAGGGGGAACTTCTCTTGGTGGCGAGGTGACAACTTGCTGCTGAGCCATCGAACTTGACTGAGCCGTGTCCTTGATTGTTTCTTCGTTCTTGTCTTCTTTGTGGACAGACTCTTCAAGATCTGGAAATATTTCTTTTACGGCGCTGGGATCAGATTTGGAGGCGTTGGAGTGTTCACTGAGGCTGATGCTCGTAGTCGGTTCTCTGGTAGCTACTCGCAGTCTTTCCAGTGGAACATTAACCAACCTTCTTTCTCTATACAACGTGAATTTCCGGAGGTCGTCCGGGGACAGCCTTGACTAAGCTTCCTGCAAAACTTCTTCGAGCGAGTTCTTGCCCTGAAAGAGATCGTCGAATAGATTTTTCTGCCCAGAGAACACACTTATCCTGACGTTAGTTGTAAATTCCTGGGCCACCTTATTTGGGTCAAATGGCCTTGGTGAGAATTTAAATAGTTGGAGACACGTCACATTCTCCACCTCGCCAAAAGCGTGTCCCACATCGAATAAAGAGAAGGCCCCACATGTGACTGGGAATTGAGGCCAAATGGCTTTCTTTTTGTTCTTTAGGTCCTTAGTTAAACCGCCTTCAGAACAAGTCCGATAAGCGATCTCTCGGACCAACAATTTATCTGGGATGTACAAGTGTAGGACATGAGGAGGTGTTGTGCTTCCAAAAACTCGGATGTAGGTAAACCATTCTTCCCCAAACCATCTTGCGATGGGGGTGATATCAATTTGTGCCTCGGGAGAGCACCTTGGGGGGTCTTTATCGTATATTATCCTATGTATGGGCAACATAAGCCCATGACAAATCTGGTAAAAATGGGGGGCGAACTGGGAATCCCACAAGATTTTATGATAGACTTGAATAGGCAATGGGTCCTGGGTAGTCCATTGCCAACCCATAGTAGGGAATTTTGATACATGACAGACAGAGTCCATTATATAGGCAGACAAATAAAAAGGAGGATAGAACCTTTGGGAGAAGGATCTCATAAGAACGATAGTGGAGAAACTGCCTGTGTATAAGTGTCAAAAAGGATTTTGGCCCAATCTACTATCTCAGAGTTAGTCGCGGCATCAATTAACGGTAGCCATTCAGATGGAAATTTATTGATATCAGGCTTACCAAATAGCCTACAGAGCATGGCTGCAGCAAAACAATATGGAGAGGTAAGAGAACCAGTGCTATACATACCGTTCTTATATTTTTTCAGTGGTTCATCCCTTTTTGACCATTCCTTGGTAGTTTCTGATAGGTCCGGATTCTCTGCTGTGAACTTCCTAACAAAATCTGCATTGTAGGTCGTTTGTGGTTCAGGAAGGTGATACATGAGCTTCAGGTCTTGAGCCGCGAACGATCCCACGAGCCCATGTCCTTTGACTTTGAACTGCCTATGATGCAACTCCGCATCATCTAAAATCCACTTGATCATGTCTGTATATGGTAGGATCTTCAGCCTTGCCGCTATTCTGTGGAGGAAAGAGCACGCTAGGTCTTCCAGGGATGCTTCTGAAGGATGTGGTGCATCTGCGACAGCAGCAGTTGCCTTGATTATTCTAGGGTTCTCTTCTTCTAAAAGCCTATACATGCCTTCCCATGTGGAAATGCCTGCATCTTTATTGCATGCGGTATCTGTGTAAAGGGGCGCCATCTCCTTGGTCTTTTCTCTCGTCTCTGAGCTCTGAGCTTTGTTCTTCTTCCCCATCTCACTTATCGTTTCTGTTTGATTTTGCCTTCGCACTTCGCTCCTGCAGGTTATGAGTAAAATGGAAAGATTGATCAGAAAGGTCGTGGGAGAGTTTTAAATGCAAGAGATAAATCAGATACGCCACCTTATGTGAAGCAAATCTGCATTAAGGCACGCGTCTTTATGCCACTTAATAACTGACAACTAATTCATTACTAACATTAAAAGCGTAATAATTTCCAAGTCAGGTTATAGTAAGTGGATTTTCTTTGGGTGGCGTGCTCGAAGGAGTCGTATCAAGGTGCTTTTATGACTTGCCAACGCATCATGCATGTCGCGCGATCGCAAACGGTAGTGATCGCAACATCGCAGATTGCCATATCACAGATCACAATATCGCAGATCGCCACGATTCAAATGTTTGCCAACGTACCCTGCCTCATTCCTGCGATATGCGATCGCGCGATCGCAACATCGCAGATCGACGGACTTGTAAGCTTTTCTTTATGGATGCTAGTGTATTGCGATGCGATGTTGTTCACTAACACCGAGGTGATGTGCATATTGGATTTTAGAGGGGAAACGAAGGCGTTTCTTTAATTTTTGTGATGCGACCTTAAGATTTGCTTTTATGGACATAGGTTTAGGCTTAAGTTGTCCAAGAGACCTTTCCTAAGCTTATGCTCGCAACTTCGAAAGAAATCTTTTTTTTTTTTTTTAAATTAACTAAGGGTCCCCATTCAATCTAGCATCATGGCTGATATTAGATTGAAACAGGGGGGGGTTTTTGCTGGCCACAACAGGCCCTTGACTCTTATCACTCTTATTGGTTAAGGAAGCCATCATGGGTAACACTTAGTCCATAAATACAATATGTAGTCTTGTTTTTAATTGTAATATAAGAAGAATTTCTTTCCCTTTAAAGGGAAGAAACATTATGTGAGATTTAAGGGGACACGAATTATAAATGGAAGCAACATTATGTGAGATTGAAAGGGATGAGAATTACAAAAAGAAATATGGAGTGAATTCTAGCTTGTGTGGAGAGATATAGAATGAATTAAATCTCGACATGAAGAAGTGAGGTTGAAATTTCTATAGTAGTTAATCCTTTTTAATCTGGTATCTTGAAGTTTGGAAGTTGTTCTAGTCATCAAATAAGTTGGACAATATTTGATTTCGACAATTACAATTTGTTAGAGAGTGTTTACGTATGACCATGCCTTGAATTATTTTTCAAATGGAACTAATTTCTAAATTTGAATGGTAAGAAAAGTAATGTATATTAGCCAAACTTTGTGTTTATAATTTTAACATCTATTTAATGGTTGCATTTTAGGGTCATTGTTATTGATTGATGTATTTTGACATCTTGAATTAATTAATAATGAGAAGCACTCCTAATTAGTTTTCTAGAACCTATAGCCAATATGATTCAAGCATATATATCATTATTCATAGTTTCATCATATATACTTATTATTTTTTTATTTTTTGACATGCAAATAAGTCTTTTAGAGGTAGATTTTTATCTATCACAACATATTTACATGATTCACAAGGTCAAAAATCAATCTTTGGTGTAATTGCATATTTTAGGTTTGATAGTTATAGATAATTTATAAACTATAAATGTCTTCAAAGTTTCACTTCTAATTTAGTATTCAACTGAACATATTGAGTATCTTATACGTAACTATTTTTCCCTCCAGCCACTTCTCATAACTTCCATAACCATTAGGTAGGGACATGCAGTTTTGATGCTATTTTTCTTGTTTAGTAAAATATTTTCCAAGAGTTTACAAAGTTTTATAACTAATTAAAAGTTTTATAAAGTTTCAAGGCCTAATTTTTTAATTTCTAAAACTTTAAAAGGTTCTAGCTCAATGGAAGAGAACCTGTTTTACAAATAGGAGGTTGGTGGTTTGATTCCATCATGCCTTGATATTCATATGGAATTGTGACTATTATTTTTTGGTGACAAATGCTCTTTTGATCATCACCAATGAGCTTATGGTGATATTTTTCGATCCTCACAAAAATATGAAATGGTTACGGTCAATGAATGCCATCATAGATGTGCATCAATAGTGATGACCATAAAACGTCTATCACCATAAATCATTGTTGTTCATATGAAATGGTGACGTTCATTATCTGTCACTATAATAATTATTCGTGATAGATCTTGAATGTCACCACAACACCTATACTTTTGGTAATGTTCCCTTTCATGATGTTCATTTTTTGGTGTTGGATGTGCTTTTGACTGTCACCAATGAGCTTATGGTGACGTTTCTTGACCCTCACCAAAATATGAAATGGTGACGATCAATGAATGTTACCATATATATGAATCAATAGTGACGACCATTGAAGGTCCATCACAATAAATCATTTTTATTCATATGAAATGGTGATGGCCAATATCCATCATTATAATCATTATTTGTGACAAACCTTGAATGTCACCACAACACCTATATTTTTGGCGACAACATCTTTAGTGACGTTCATTTTTTTGGTGACAAATGCTAGGGCCCATCACCGTTCTCACATGAAATGGTAATATTCATTATCTGTCATTATAAATCATTATTGGTGACGAACCTTGAATGTAACCACAACAACAATACTTTTGGCGACACCACCTTTGGTGACATTCAGTTTTTGGTGACGGAGGCTCTTTTGATCGTCACCAATGAGCTTATGGTGACATTTTTCGACCTCACCAATGTCCTTTTTTCTTGTAGTGTCACTGGGAGAATGTTGATTTGATTATATCTAGAGAAAACATCCATGAATGAATAGATTTCGTAGCCAACGCAATCATCAACAATCTGGTCGATGAACGGGTTTGGATAATTTTCCTTTGGACAAGCACGATTTATATCCCAATAATCGACACATACATGAAATTTTGCCTGATTCTTTATGATAGGGAAAATATTTGACACCCAATCAGTCAAAGGAATAGGGTATATGAAACCAACATGAATGAGTTTTTCAACTTCACTCTTTGTCGCAATAGACCTCTTTGGATGGATCGGACGGAGGCACTGCCGTACTGGTTTAGCATCAGGATACATTTTAATCCCATGCACCACTATATTTGGGTTGATACCTGAGATTTCCTCAAAGGTCCAGTTAAGAACATCGTGAAAATCCTGAAATAAGGCTTTATGGGTGTCAATCTCGGATGGAGAGAAAGATGCTCCAGTGTGTAGATTTTCGACAATACTTGGTTTAACAGAGATATCAAGAGGCATCGTCTCTTCAGTATTTGAGAGATTATTTTTGGAATATACTTCGTCTATAAAAACACAATTCATAAAAGACTCGAAGATATTGGGTAAATACACATCATTGAGATTATCCTCAATGGAATCTGGTAAGGAGGAACAATGGTGATGATCATCCCACGACGCATCATTTGGCATCATGATCTCCATGATGCTCTCATTGGTAGAGAATATATGAGAGAATGGATCAGAAGACATGCCATAATCCAATGATCAATCGACCCAATTGATCGAAGAGAAGGTATGAGCTGCACAAGTCGAATAGATGGCTTCGTAATCAAGCTCAATGGGGCTAAGTGACATTCGGTCACCAAAACTATGGATGTTAGTTTCATCTGGTACAATCCATGGATCAGTTGAGATAGTAGAAGATGATATCATATTGATATAAGAAACCAATGATGATTTGTCAGGAAGTGGAGGAGGAGGGAGTGAAAAGGTTCTCATAAGCAAAGAATCATTCAACATTCCAACCATAACATGATGATAACAATGTAGTGCTTCCCCTACAATCCAGACATTTCTAGTAACATGAGAATTAGAGGCAACGAAGGTGAGTTGGTAAATGGACACAATCCCATCCTTATGAGGAAAGGCAATCATACGAAAATAAGTTGAAATGACCATGACCATGGCATGAACCCACATCCAACCCAATAGAAGATTATAATCAAGAGGTTCGTCAATAACTTGAACTTCTATGGATACAGTTTTTCCTCCTAATTCAACTTGTACAAAATTCATAATACCACAAGGTTTATATGTTCTCTTATTAAAATATTTCAATGTGGTAGGTGACTAACCCAGTTGAGGAGAACTAATCACTTTCTAGAAAGACATAGACATGATACTAGTTGAGGCTCCCTCATCCACAATGGAACGATGAATGTTGTTATCATGGATGATGACCTGGATGATAAAATCCAATTAAGTTGGAAGGAGAGGGGTGTAGTTTTCATGACTGAAAACAACTAGGTTGGAATCCAAAGGATCGACACATCCGATAGATGAAAGAAAATCCTTCTTCTGGGCAGGAAAATTTTGCAACACCTTGAGGGTCAACATACTTGATGGAGACTGAGCCAATTCTTCAACTATGTTATAATTTTGAGAAGCCCTGGCACAAGGGTTGAAAGTAGATTTGTGAATAACATCCTTTGAGGGCTTAATAGTTAACTCTGTAGCAATCGTGGGCAGAGCAGGATCAGATAATAGTGATGTTGAACTAGTAGGTTGATCAGTAGCTTAACTGTAACATCCCTGGTAAAAATTCCATATAATAAATGTTAAAAACAATAGCCATGGATGACTGGGACACTTATTCCAAGTTGATTGTTAGGCAAGACATCCTAGGGGGTGTTAATTTGGTTGTTTATGGCTAAGGAAATTGGAAAAGGTAATGGCTAAGGCATTAAAAGGTAAAATGGCATTTTTGGCACAATGATTTATGAAAATAATGGAAATTAGGAGAAAATGAAGGTGAAAGGTCACAGGTTCCATGTGAGGATGAAAATGAAGGAAAATAATGAAAAATGAAGAAAATAGAGCCCTCATTTATAAAAAGGCTTTTTAGGATTAGTTGGTAACCTTTTGTCAGTTCAGTGCTGGATCTCTCTCTCGTTATCCTCTCTCTAAGACTCTTGGATACTTAGACATTTCTTGGAGCACTCTTGGAGGGTGTAGCATACTTGGATATTTGGAGCAAGTAGTAAAAGGAAGAGCAGGAAAGCACAAGAAGGCATCAACATCAACAACTACATCATACTTTCTTGCAGCTACCAAGTTGCATGTATGATTTCTTCTCTAGTTTTGGCATGCATGGCATATCCATGTAATTTCTTGCTTATGATCTACCATTGGCATGGAGGTTGCCTGGATTGACAGTGGGTTGCCTAGCCTTTCAATGTCTTGGATAGCCATGGTGATTGTGGGTTTACTTTCATTATTTATTTTGGTTGTTTCTCATGATTCCTTAGATTGGGTTGAGTTATTAGTTCTTGGAAGCCCTGGTTGGACAAAAGATCTTGAAGCCCTATAATAGCTTAGGTTGAGTTACTAGTCCTGGAAGCATTGGTTGGAAAAAGTCTCTGGAAGCCCTTGGTGGGTTGAGTTACTAGAATTGGAAGCCTTGGTTGGAAAAATTCTTTAGAAGCCCGACCGTAGCTATGGTTTGAGTTATTAGTCTTGGAAGCCTTGGTTGGAACAAATGCTCTGGAAGCCCTGAAAGGCTTGGATGGAGATCAATCTGAAGATGGTTTTGGTGATGTTTGACCGTGAGGTGGAATCACTGTTTCATGGGTTGAGGTCAATGGCATCTGGAATTTGTGGATGAGTTTTGATTGATGTGTTCTATGAGATCCCACATTCATGCTTGGAATATGGCACAAGGGTGAATGACTGAAGAGAGATTTGGCCTAGCCATTCTATAGTCGAGTAGAATGTGGTAGTCCCATCTCCAGTTGGTTCATTATATTCATTAATTAGAAATACATTCCCTTTATTTTCATGTGTAAAGGTATTGATGTATTTATGGATTTTATGGATAATATGTTTATTGTATTTCTATTCCTATTATGCTAGTTATATGGACATTTTATGACAACAACTACTTATGTATCTCAGTGTGTTTTTACTTGTATATGAATGGATAATGTGCCTATGACCTAATAGATGATAATGTAGCAAATGGGATGAGAGAACAATGGTTCATAACGATTCTCAGATAAGTAGGAGATCTCTACACTTAATTATTTTGTTTACACCTCTAGGTTAGAAGTCGATGATAGGTTTGATGAAATGCCTATCATGTCTAGTAGAATCTAGTCAAGGTCTTGAACAAGCATTTTCTTTAGTACTTTCGTTTCCATGTTACTTTACTGGTTTGAAGAGATGGATCATTTCTAGGCAGTGTCCTGGGCTCTGAGCCTAAAAAACGTGGCTTAAATCTCAAGGTCATTGGAATAACACTGAAAATTTTGGTCCACAATCATTGGTAGGCGGGCCTGTGAGAGCGACTTTAGGTTGTTGGTCGCTCCCTTGCCCATAGCATGAGAGAAAATATGGCCCAAGAGACCTACAACAATAGTGGGACTCAGTGAAAGGCTATCTGAGTGGTTGACTTGTACTATGAGGGTTCTTTTGATGATGTTGGATGCTTGTATGGTGTGTTTTCATTGGTTCCACTTCCTTAATGTGGCTTAGGAGGTCGAATCATATCACAATGGACTCCCATCATATGTTTACGCCGGTTGGTTGATTACATGGGTAGATGTGGCAAGAGGGTGTTACAGAGTGGTATCATAGCATGGTTCACCCCTTAGACTGGATGGGAAATGTGTTGGTCATGCATGTATGCCAATTTCATGGGTTTCTCTTACACTTATATACTTGTTGTAATTTCTTGATGTTGGATTGGAGTTGTAATATGGTTATCATGGAGAATTTCTTATGGGTTTCATGAAATGTATTTGAAATGAGTATGTGACTAACTGTGTATGGGTTGTATGTCTCTTACATGTTGATTTTATGGTGCCTACTTACATCCTTGTATGTTAGGTTACAATTTTTAATGTTTTGATTATATGCATCAGCCTTGTAAGTTCATTACAAGAGTTGATTGATTATGTTCGACTACACGTTGTTATGCATATTTGTAGTTGGTTTGGCATTGCTTATGCATACTACTAGTTGCATGTGACAATGTGTACAATGGAGTAATGGTTGTTTTCATGCATGGGGTCATAGCATACGTTGTTGATATGGCCTTGCATTAATGACTAGACCCTATTTAGAGTAATGTTTATGAGTTGGTACATTTATTTGTGTATGTCTATATGTTGTTATGATTATGTTATACATGTATCACACTAATTTGGTAATATTGCAGACAAGGTATCCTCCCCAAGTTATGCTAACATATGTGATTTATTGTGATTGGTTTATCTAACATACTATTCCTTGCAAGAATAAATATAAAATGGCTAGCAAGATGGTTGACTGCATAGACTCTCCTTACAAATTCAAAGAGAAATATGGTGTTGGGAACTCTTATGACTTGGTTGTGACACTGAGAAGTTTAAACAAAGAGATTAGGAGTTGTAATATGGATAATGATAGAATCATGCAGTCATAGGAAATGTTAGCAAAGGTAAATGCAATCATACTTCAAATCTTGTTAGATTTGCAACAACAAGGACCACTCCAGATCAGTCATGAGCAGGAGGATGAAACTAATGGGGCATATGGCAGAAGGTCTCATAGTAGACACAGGTTGGATACATTTGACACCATTCGAGATGGTAGATTGTTGGACACTCCAAAGAGGAGAAGGGATAGACACAGGTATGATTCTAGTTCTGATTCAAATAGGCACTATGATTGTCATTAGTATCATCCTTACAAGAGGAGTGATAGGGGGTATTTTATGGATGAATTTAAGAAAGTGAAGCCAACTACTTTTGATGGGAAAATGAAGAAACCACATGATGCAGAGGCATGGCTACTTGGCATGAGGAAGTTCTTCATGTTGCATCATTATTTAGAGAACATGAAAGCTAGAGTAGCCATCTTCAGTATCAAAGGTAAAGCAGACATTTGGTGGGAAGATGTGAATAATGTTAAGTGTATTCATGAGGAAGATTTGTCTTGGAGTGATTATGAGCAACTATTTAAGAAGACATACTTGTCATAAAGGTGCTTTGATGATAGACAAAAATAATTTTATGAACTAAAGATGGGTTCTATGAATGATGATGAGTACACTAGCACGTTCTTGGAGTTACTGAGGTATGTACCTTATGCCTTACCTCATAGAGGAGAAGGCTATGATTCAGAGGTTCATTAGTGGGTTACCGGTTGCATTCAAAGACATGATTGAATTTGATGAGCCTAGAGCATTGGAGGAGGTCATTCAAAAGCTAAAACATTGTTATGAGTAATCAAAGTGTAGAAATGAGACTAAGCTAGACTAGAGAGGTAATGAATAGAAAAAAGGAAAATGGGATAAAAAGTGAGCAAGTTCGTAGGTTATAGATAACAAGGAGAATGTTGCACCACCTAAGAGGTTCAATGAATCAGATAGAGGACAAGGACATCGAGCTGAAGAGAAGAACAAGGATGGATGTTGGAAGCCTATAGAGTGTTGGACTTGTGGCAAAGACCATCGCAGGAGAGATTGTCCACAGAATTAGGGTGGTAGACCCCATATTTACAGTGAACAAGAGACACAAAATGTTTGAGATGTAGGCCAAAGTATTCCTCATATCTATGCAGCCATGGACAACGGGCAAGAATAACACCAGGCATCTAACATTGAGATGGATGTAAAATTTGTGATGAAGTTATTTCTATTTTGATTGACCCTGGATCTAATTATATCTATGTTAGTCCTAACTTGGTGGATAAGTGTGGGTCGAATAAGGAGTTTCTAGTAGAATCTTGGTTAGTTGAGTTGGATATAGGTACGAAGAAGTGAGTTCATCATTGGATAAGAGCTTGCGCATTTGACTTAAACGGTATTCCTACTGTAGTATAGTTGAATGTTTTACCATTGGGTTCATATAGTATGTTATTAGGCATGGATTGGTCGTATCTACATAGAACCAAGGTTGACTACTGTGACAAGGCTATTGAATGTGTGGATGACAGTGGAGAACCAAGAGTTTTATAGGGTAAGAGGAAAGCTACATCGATTAGGATGGTGATAACTATACAAGCAAAGCGTAGCTGTAAGAAATGGAGCAAGCTATTTATAGTACATATTTCTAGTGATAAGGGTAAGGAGGTTGAGGATGCAGATGTGTTGAACAAGTACCCAATTTTACAACAGTTTAGGGATGTATTTCCTGAGGACATTACAAATTTTCCACCTCATAGGGAGGTAGACTTTTCTATTGACTTAGCTCCAAGGGAAAATCCAGCATCAAAAGCACCTTACAAGATGAGCAAACCTAAGTTGGTTGAGTTAAAGCTCAATCTGAAGGAAATGTTAGACAAGGGGTACATTAGGCCAAGTGTATCACCTTGGGGCACACCAGTCTTGTTTGTGAGGAATAAGGATGGCACCCTCAGATTATGCATTGATTACAGGTAGTTGAACAAAGTGACTATCAAAAACAGATACCATTTATCGATGATTGATGACTTTTTTAATTAGTTGAAGGGAGAAGCAGTGTTCTTGAAGATCGACTTGAGATCCGGATACCATCAGGTATGCATCAAAGAGGAGGATATATACAAGATTGCATTCAGGACCAGGTATGGGCATTATGAGTTTGTTGTTGTTCCATTTGGCTTAATGAATGCACCAGCTAAATTCATGTGTTTGATGAATAGTGTGTTGTGTCCATATATAGATAAGTTTGTTATTGTGTTCATTGATGATATACTGGTATATTATAAAAATGAGGAAGAGCATGCGAGCACTTAGCGGAAGTGTTGAGGCTGTTGAGAGAGCATCAATTGTATGCTAAGATCAACAAATGCAGCTTATTTCAGACTAAGGTACACTACTTGGGACATATTGTCTCTAAGGAAGGTATTTCAGTAGATCCAGAGAAGATAAGGGCCATCAAGGACTGGGTGGCTCCTAAGGGTGTGGATGAGGTGAGATCTTTCATGGGTCTGGCAGGCTATTATAGGAGGTTCATCAGGAACTTCTCATAGATTTCTTATCCCATTACATCATTGCAAAGAAAAGGTAAGAAGTTCGAATGGAATGAAGAGTGTGAGACTAGCTTTGAGCAGCTTAAGCAGTTGCTGACACATGCACCAGTATTATAGATTGCAGACCCAGACAAAGAGTTTGTGGTATGTACGGATGCTTGCAAGAGAGGGCTTGGTTGAGGCCTTATGTAGGATGGACAGGTGGTATGTTATGAGTCCCAGAAACTAAATGAGTACAAGAAAAACTATCCCATGCATGATCTTGATTTGGTAGTGATTATAAATGCATTGAAGATGTGGAGACACTATCTTCTTGGTAGGTGGTTTGTGCTTATGAGTTGTCACATCGGATTGAGGTATTTGTTTGACTAGCTGAGTCTAAATTCTAGGAAAGTTGGATGGTTGGCCATGATCAAAGAGTTTGACTTTGAGATTAGGTATATCAAAGGCAAGGAGAATAGAGTGGCAGATGCTCTTAGCAGGAAGGTACAGGTGAATCACTTAGTAGTTGTGAGCTCCTATGGGACCGATTTACAAGACAATATCTTGTGCGCGGGACAAAAAGATGTCAGGTATATGGAGATTGTACATAGGTTGCAACAGGGTGATAGTAAAAGTACAAGTATAGGTGTAGGTGTAGGTACAGGTACATGTAGTGGTACAGGTACAAGTGATAGTATAGGTATAGGTACATGTACAAATGTAGGTGCATAGGATTTGGACTATTATCCTAGAGTAGATGGATTGGTCAGGTTTTGAGACAAGATATATGTACCGGATAGTAGTGAGCTCAAGAAGGTGATTTTGAGGGAGTTTCATGTGAAACCATATTTAGGTCACCCAGGTTATCAAACGACACTCACAATGGTGAAGAGATATTATTATTGTCTGAATCTAAAAATAGATGTAAAAGAGTTTGTGATGAGATATTGCAATTGCTGGCGAGTTAAGGTAGAGTACAAACATCTAGGTGGAGTGTTACAGTCGATCATGATTCCCCAGTGGAAATGGGAGGTCATTTCCATGAATTTCATAATAAAGTTTCCAAAGATAGTGAAACAACATGATTCCATCATGGTCATTGTGGACAGGTTACCAAAGGTTGCACACTTTGTTCTAGTAAAGTCTACATTCTCAGCTAGTGATGTGGCATAGGTATTCATCTGAGACGTGGTGAGACTACATGGTGTTCCAAAGAAGATTTTATCAGACAGGGATGCAAGGTTCACTTACAAGTTTTGGAAGGATTTATCTTGGGCACTAAGTTGGCCTTCAACACAACTTATCACCCACAAACTGATGGAAAAACAGAGAGGGTCAATAGGATATTAGAGGACATGTTGAGGATGTATGTGATGCATCAACAATGGTTATCAAGAGTCATTGCGGATGAGTCCCTTTGAGGCATTGTATGGGCAGAGTTGTAACACTCTCATTAGTTGGATTGATCCAGTTAGCAGGGTATTGATTTGACCATATATGTTGGTAGACATGGAACAGGAGATATAGGCGATCAAGAAGAATCTCAAGGCAACACAAGAAAGGCATAAGAGTTATGTAGATAGGAACATGTTGTTCAAGGATTTCTAGGTTGGGGAACTTGTGTACTTGCGCATCAAACCAAAGAAGAGCTCCTTACAGATTGGATCATGTGCCAAACTGGCACCACCGTTTTGTGGACCCTTCAATATCATTCAGAGGATTGGGCTAGTAGCCTATCGACTTACACTGCCTCTGACAGTGAAATTCCATGTCTTATTGCTTAAGAAGTATGTTAGAGATGTTTATCATGTGATTGAGTGGTCTATATTGCAGGTGGAGAAAGATGGAGAATTCCAGCTGGAGCCTCGTGTATATTGCAAAAAAGGTGCTAATTCTCTTGAACTGGGAAATCAAGAAAGTTAAAGTGCAATGGAAGCACTTTGGGCCTGATGAAGCAAAATTGGAGATGGTAGATCATATGTGGGCTATGTATCCTTCCTTGTTTTCCAGTTGAGGCAAAGCAACTTGATATGGTGTTTTGGTAGTTTCTTATGGTGGTTTAGTTTTTGTTTATGTTGGTTTAGTATATGCTTTATAGTGATTAATATATGGTTTATGATGGTTGATATATGCTATATGATGTTTTTATATATATGCCTAGATATGATGTTAGTATATGTTTGATATATGTCTTGATATATGATTTGGCATATGTTGTGGTATATATATTTTGATGATGTTGTTATATGTATACTCGTGATTTGAATATCGTAACGAGTTGTGTTATAAATCTCCACTATGTGGTATGGGTGTTATGTTATTACCCTATCATGTGGCTATGTTATCATGATGTTATGATTTCATATGAGTTGGCACTCAACAAGATGATCATTGTAAATACCGTAATGAGCTATGTTATAAAGCTCCACTATGAGGCATGTTGTCATGTTGTCATGATGTTATGTCTTGAGTAAGTCTTTCATTGTAAATACTGCATCAAGATTTTCTATAAAGCTCCATAAGAAGTATGTCTTCTTTCAGTAGGTTATTGAGGTATATGTAGGATTGAACACCAAGGACGGTGTCCCCTAAGGGGGAGGGTTCTATAACAAGCCTGGTGAAAATTCCATGTAATAAATGTTAAAAACAATAGTCACGGATGACTGGGACACTTATTCCAAGTTGAATGCTGGGCAATACATCCTACGAGGTGTTCATTTGGTTATTTATGGCTAAGTAAATTAGCAAAGGCAATGGCTAAGGAATTAAAAGGAAAAATGACATTTTTTGCACAATTATTTATGAAAATAATGGAAATCGGGAGAAAAGGAAGGTGAAAGGTCACAGGTTGCATGTGAGGAGGAAAATGAAGGAAAATAATGGAAAATGAAGAAAATAGAGGCCTCATTCATAAAAAGGCTTCTAAGGATCAGTTGGTAACATTTTCTCAGTTCAGTGTCGGAGCACTCTCTCATTATTCTCTCTCCCATACTCTTGGATACTTAAAGTTTTCTTGGAGCATTCTTGGAGGGTGTGGCACACCTGGATTTTTGGATAAAGAAGGCAAAGGAAGAGCAGGAAAGTGAAATAAGGCATTAGCATTAGCAACTACATCATATTTTCTTGCAGGTCCTGAGTTTCATGTATGATTTCTTCTCTAGTTTTCATGTGTAAAGGATTGATGTATTTATGGACTTGATGGTTGATATGTTTATTGCATTTCTGTTCCTATTATGTTGGTTATATCCACATTTTATGACAACAACTATGTATGGCTCTCAACATGTTTTTACTTGTATATGAATGGATATTATGCCTATGACTTGATAGATGATAATGTAGAAAATCACATGAGGTAACAATGGTTCATAGCGATTCTTAGATAAGTACGATGTCCCTACACTTAATTATGTTTTTTACACCTGTAGTTTACATGTCGATGATATGTTTGATGAAATTCCTATCATGGCTAGTAGGGATCTAGTCAAGGTGTTGAACGAGTATTTTATTTAGTACTTTAATTTCCATGTTAATTTACTGATTTGAAGAGATGGATCAGTTCTGGAAAGTGTCATAGGCTTTGAGCTTGAAAAAGTGGCTTAAATCTTGGGGTTGTTGGCACAACACTGAAAATTTTGGTCTACATTCATTAGTAGGCAGGCCTGTGAAAGCGACTTTAGGTTGTTAGTCACTCCCTTTCCCATAGCATGAGAGAGACTATGGCCCAAGAGGCCTAAAACAATAGTGGGACCCAGGGATAGGTTGTTTAAGTGGTTGACTTGTTGTATGAGGGTTCTATTGACAATGTTCGATGTTTGTATGGTGTGCCTTAATTAGTTCCACTTCCTTAATGTGACTTAGGAGGTTGAATCATATCATACTGACCTATTGTCGCATGTTTACCTCGGCTGGGTTGTTTCATGGGTAGATTTTGGAGGAGGGTGTTACAATGACCATTCAAAGGATTCACATTACCATAGTCCTTATTTCGAGTAACCACCATAACATCAAATTTAGGCTTTGTGGAGGAAAGAATTAAAATTGTGTTAGAGGAAAAAGGGTCCCGAGAAACCATGTGGGTCTCTTGATTGGGAAACGGGTCGGTCAACACAGCAGGAGAAGTGGAGATTTTAGAAATTGGTTCACTTTTGGATGGTGAGGAAAGTCATGAGTAAAGTACTACTCATTGCAAATCAAACATGGGTAGCATGGATTTCGTTTCTCATCAGAGGACTGATTTATTTGTTTATCTCGTGGTGAAGAATATTTCTTCTTTTTTTCTTTTCCTTTCTTATTTCTTCCTAGTTCCTATTGAGGTTTTCCTTTATCAGATCTAACGGCATTTATCTCAAAAGAAGAAACCACATGAGGATAGGATGAAGGGTTTTGACAAGAAGCAGTGAGAGAAGCACCAGATGGTTTACTCACTGTCTGTGAACTGGTAGAACTAATGATGCCATTAGTAGCATGATATTATTTACTAGGTGTTGGAGGAACAATATTTGAAGTTCTCAGAGCATCTGGTATCTTTTCATAGAGTGTGCTAGACTGGGTATATATGAGGTCCAAACACTGAGCATGAGGAATCACTTTCTCTTCAGTCACCACCCTGCCTTTAGCTACATCCTTTGTGAAAGATGGAAACAAGAATTTAATGAACCATTTTTCTAACAATTGATCTGGAACATAAGTCTTAACCAACTAGTGATGACACCGCCACTCATGAATGTGATCTAAGATGTGAGTAACTTTAGTTCATTTAAATTTGGTCAAAGGTTCCATTCTAGTTTCATACCAGATGGGAAACTAGAAATGTGTGAGGAAGGTGTTAGGAAGGTGTTAGCTAATGAACTAAAATCATGAAACAAGACTCTAGATAACTCAATGTACCATTTAGTTGTTGTCCCCGAAGAGTGCATTGGAAAATATGTAATCATATGGAATCATCATTAAGGGATTTCGAAGAACACCATAAATGATACATCATGACATGGGTCAATTGGTCTTCTCGAGGATTCCCATTGAATTTTAGGATATCAGAAGGCAATTTGGTAGCAATTATCGACCACCAAGGTGAATGCACAATAGGATCATTGGTAATTCAAGTCAAGTTTTGAATTTCGAGAGTCACCACAAAAGGTATTTTTCGGTTAAAATCTCGTGGAGGATAGCCTGGATAAGAAGGAATAGCCTGAGAAATAGGTACTTTTGTTCCTAAATAAGGAGAGTTCTGATAAATATTAACCTAGGCACCAGAATAAGGAGGATTTTGGTAACTAACATATGTGTAACCTTGTTGACCAGCTTCAAGATATCCCTATAAAGGTTGGAATGGTTGGGTCTGGATAAGTTGGCCTTGAAAAGGAACATGAGGAATACCCTGATAAGGTCTATACTGTTGCCCCGTGGGATTATTCATCATCCTAAAATAAGGTGGATTTGATTGAGGCTATTCCATGCTATACACAGTCTGTCCTACTATAATTTCAGGAATACCTTGCCCAAGTAGTTGAGGCTGTAAAGTACCTTGTAAAGGATGGGTAAGTGGAACTTAAGGGCTACCAGATACCAACAGAATAGGTTGAGATCCAATAACAACCTGTAAAGGTTGAATTACATGTATTTGAGGTTGTTGAGGTAACTATTGATGGGTAGGGATTTGAGATAAAGATGACGCAAGTTAAGAATTCAACAATCAGTCCCAAAACCAACCAAGTTGGACGGGAAAAGTAGGTTTCCAAAGACTAGAAAGCATCCCAAGATAAGGAGGATTATAATAAGGATGATTACCAATTTGAAGTATACCAATAACAAGTTGCCCCCTTGCCATAGGAGGAGGCGATGATGGAGGTAGCTGCAACTAAGATGGAGGGCACCCAACATAAGGATAGTTAGGTTGTTGAAGATAAATTTTCCCACTAACATAAGGGTCAACCTGTTGTTCAAATGTAGGTGTAGGTAGAGGAGAAGGAGTAAGTTGAGTAATGTTCATAAGGAAAGTTCCAGATGGAATTCCTGAAATGGATGACATGGGAGAGGTCCAAGGATTGGAAGCTACACCAGAGAAGGTACCAGATAAAAATTGATAACTAGGTGGGATGGATGAGCCACCATATAGATGTGCCTCTAATGATGTTGCAAACATGGACGAGGAAGAAAAAATTGATGTCTCAACCATAGTGGTGGAAACAGGTTGGGAAGTTATATGAAATCCAACCATGGGTGAGTCAAAAGAATTAGGTAAAGGAATTTGTATTGGAGTTTTAAGAAGAGGAAGAGGACCAACCTAATAAAATTGGAGTCCACTCCAATGAATAAGAGTAGAAGGGCAAGGCTCTTCTTGTGGGATCTCTTCAATACTCACAAGACCATATGGAAGAGGTTCACCGTCAGGTCCAAGATATATGGTTGGGGGTTTCGTCTAAGAAAAAGGAAGAGAAGGGGAAGGTCTCAAAATAACAAGTGAATATGGTTGAGGTTCCTCAGGTTCAACAACCTTAGGAAATAAAGTTTATGACATAGGAAATTGAGGTTCAATAACATCAAGAAATAAGGTTTCAGGTACTTCTGTTTCGATTGTGTCAAATTCAACGGCAAGAGTAGAGGTGATCTCAAGCCCAATACTCATTGGGAAAAATGATTCTGGTTAATCGTATTTAGGAGGAGGACCAGAAGTAGTTCCTAAATTTCCCTATTCATTAGTTTGCGTCTTCTTATGCTTCTGATGGCTGTTAGGAGTAGCCTTTGGTGGAAGACGAGGCTTATTTTTCAATCTACGTGAACGATGAAGTGGGGGATCTTGTTCTTCCATGTTGGATGATAAATTTTAGAAATTAACAAAAAAATAAATCAAAAGGATGGTAATCTAGGCATAAATGATTACCAAGAAACCATGAATCAAAATATACACCTTGGCAAACTAAGGACTTAATGTACGTGAAGCAATCTCCCTAAATTCTCTATTTGGTGTATCACGGTACACAAGGTGGCTGACTCGGTTACCTATGGCAAGGATAGCAACCTATAGGGTACTTCCAAAATATACTCGATGGTATGTGGAAGTGAAGTCCATAGTATTGGTGTCTAATGTGTAACTGTTCGATGAGAGCATTCCCATAAATTTTACATGAATGGAGCATCATCCAATATACCCAAAGGTACGTGGAGAATGATTTCACCCTTGGGATACAATGCCGGAAAACAACAACAACTCCTACATTTAACGACATCTGTTGGCTTAAGGGGGCCTGACCCAGGTTTAGAGTTAGTTGCACCAACCAACAAAAACATACACTGTTGGCTCTTTCGCTAACAACCCGCGTAGAACAAGCTGCATTCTCACCCGAAGCAGTATTGGGGGATGCAAGAACCAAGTTTCTGCATCCAAAGACTAGTGTGATGTATTCCACTTCCTTGGATCTGCCTTCACAGAGATCGATAGACTCTTATGGCTCATTACTGTAATTAAGTTAAAGTGGCCTTTAGACCCTCGCAAAGGTCCATGATCAGTCCTTACGGACCTTAAATAGTCAATTTAGCTACTTACATGCATCAAAAAGTAACCCTAGATTGGAGTTCTTAGAGATCTACTTAATTCATTAGAAAACATACGAGAAATGGCTTGTAACTTTGTGGAAGTGGCTAATCATTCATTACATATATTACTAAGATAGATTCAAGACATTCACATACAATTCAATCATTATTTCATAAAACATGTCATTCATTGACATTATATAACATAAATAGATACACACGGAAATACTCAGTACTTCTTTGGAAAACTATCTTTATTGATCTTCAATTTATTGATTACAGACTTGTGATGTAGGAAAGTGTTCCCTCTGTGGACAAAGACAACCCCTCTAGCCCTAGAGTGGGACTAGTCACAACAAAGACATATCAACAATATATTTCCTTAAACAATCATAGTTGGAGGCCTACCTCAATCGGTGGTCGATGGAGTTCCGTTGCGCTGCTCCAGCCTTCACTTCCTTCTCCTCAATGAGTGATCAACCTAAAAAAATGCAAAGGAAATACAACAAAGCACATAACCGGAAAACAACAATGATATATTTACTCACAAAGTCAAGAAGTCATGAGCTATCAAGTAAATTACATACAATACACAGGAAAACATCATTGATTGTATTAATAATGAGATAAAAGCAAGCTTACAACCAAAGTCTTGACGTCGCAAGCCTTCTCAGAGGGTCCAACCAGTGTATTTCTCAAGCATTCACTCTTTGAAGATGGATCTCCCAACATACAAAGTTTCTCTCTCACTCATAAGTTTTAGCACAAAGTTAAGGGCACTTCACAACCTTCCATAAGCTATCAACAATCCCACACTTGTCACACCCATACCAGCTATCTATCAAACTCAAAAGCACTAACAACACTACTCAATCCAAGAATTTACCAACTAGCTGGTCATAGCAATGGTGAGTTTTTAAGTAGGAGAAGGAGTCTCCATGAAAGGTGGAAGAGAGAGCTTATCCCCAAGGAAGGTAGCACAAATGATGGAACTACCATACAAGAGGAGGAAGGGCGACACAAACTATGCTAACAACCAGGTCTGGAGACATCCCGAAGGTCGAATGTTGGAACGAATTTGCCCAATTTGGATCATCATGAGTTTATAACTAAGCTTTAGCACTGACATCGCTAGTAGGTAATCTAGCCAGTCAGACCATCGCTAAAGATAGCAAGTAGCCTCGCACCGGAGCATGAAATCAGACCGTCGTGGGAAACAAGTGTACTTCTGCACTAGAAGTGCGGCTGGACTATTTACAACCACTGTTCATCGCGTATATTAAGCCCATTATCGTGATGAGGCAGAAAACTTAACAAAAGTGGGTCACTTGGCAACATAAGAGAGCATTTGTTCAGTATGAGCATGTTTCACTTGGACACATGACACAGTAGAAGGACTGGGGTGAAAGTAGTGACAAATTACTGTGTAACAAATGCCCCCTAAAGTATGAAGCCAGAGAGAGTGGGAGGGGTGAAATGCTTTACGAGACTAACTGAGTTGGAACACCATCTGGAAGAACCTACACCCGCAAGTACAAATGATATCTCTGATAGTGAAATACATGTAATCTAGGCATGGGTGCAACCATCCAAAAGACATACGAACTAGGTCTATGGTATGGATGTAGCCATCCAGCTAGTAAGACTATGATAATGATAAAGGTATGGTCGTAGCCATCCATGAAGACTCAGGTATGGTCGCAGCCATCCATCAATGAGTCATGCAATCATGAACCAATCCACACAGCCCGAACATGTGTTATCTGAGTTCGGGGTCTTGAACCCAACCGATCATAGTACAAACTCTAGCATCCGAATAGATGTGCTGAGGTCGAGCATGACAGAAAGTCACTTGATTACCGGTTAATGAGTAAAACTGTTAACAAGCGCGAGAGAAACCACCAATAATGCTAATGGTTCTCAAGGTACTATCTAATACAACCCATGAAGTGTGAAAGATGAGCTGAAGTCGAACAGTCATGGAATCACCCAATCGACGACTAATGATGAAAGTCGACCATCAGGTGCGAAGAACTTGCCATTGAGGCATGCAAGCTCTAAGGTACCAAAGGGGATCTCTAGGTCAATCTCCTGGATAATGAGTTGATGTTGACAGGAGACGATTCGTCACAGGAGGACCGTAATGTTTCCCCATCAATGACACGAGACAAGGAATAAGCGGTAGATGGAAAAACAGAGTATCAGAAGAGGAGGCAAGGATTTAAACTGCAGAAGGATTATACTCTTGAACATGTTGGTGACACGACTCCGGATGGTGGTAGCATTCAGGTACCAAGGGATCAGAGGCTCGATGGAGACAGCACAGATCAGATGGAATTAGGCTAAATGGCAACCCAAACCCGCGGAAGGCCAAATGACGATGTATGGATATCCCAACCTGACAAGAAGCAAAAGTGTCGATGTTCAAGAGCGACTAGATGCCATGATGATTTCCAAATTTTCCCCCACCATTGCTGGTGAGTACCCCAATTATTTTTGAAAACAATCTTGAAGGGGATAACATATGCTTGTAATATATGTTCGACCTTCAGTCGAATCCAACCTAGTAATAGTTTAACGAGCCCTAGGTTGGAGAAGCTCGAGTCTCGTCATGGTGACGAGTCCAATGTCATCAGGGTTTAACGATTTCGACATAGGTGAAACTCGGAATCTTTTTCATGTTTTGAGAGTTTGAAAAAGACGCGGAAAAGAAAACTCCAGGGGGGTCCTTTTTCATAGATTTGTGTCTCTCGAGCCCGAAAAAGTATAAAACGATACACGAAAGAATCACTTGACCATTACGATCAAGGAGTACTTTTCGTGATTAGTGACCTCAACCCAAAAAAGTAGAAAGGCGATCGAAACCATATCGTTTCATAACCAATAATGAACTTGAAACGACAAAGGCCCGACAATATTTTCACATTTATATGGTCGGAAAAGAGCTTAAAGAATACCACCTCTTATTTCATTTAATGAGTCAAAAGGGACAACTCGGCTATCTTTTCATCTTTTAAGCCGGAAAAGAGCATTAAAGAAGAATTTACGGATCAAGTTCACATGAAGTATGACGTAACCTCACTACATGTAGTTCTGCACAAAACACGTCAAACGTAAAACCCATTTGACATAAAATGATTAATATATGCAGAAACATAGTTAAAAACCAAAAAATCAAATTAACCATACAATAAAAATGGAAAAAACACACATTCTAAAGTAAAATTTTTAATATTTCAAAAAATTACTATAAAAGGGGGGCGATAATCCATTAGTTTTTACCATTTGCACTATTTGTTTTACCTTGGAGCATTTGGAGCACCAACCTGAGCAATGTTATCAAGCTAATTTTGGCCTCATCCGTCCATGGTTCATCCTGAAACCTTCGCCAAGTAAGTACATTTCATCCTACGCTACATTTTAGTAGTTTTTTCATGCAATTTAGTGTTGGGTAGGTGAATTTAGATGGATTTTTGAATCGAAGTCCACCTCTCAGTCATTGCAGGAAAGCCACTCAGGTTCGCGATGACCGAGAATGATTTACACATAGCACCTTCAGATCGTTGAGAGAATCTAATGTATTCTCGCGATGATCGCGAGAAAAATGAACTGTGAACTGATCGCCATCGCAACTGTTTTAAAAACAATTGTGATGGCGATGTAAAATCAAATTTTTATGTAAATTATGAATTTAAATTTACAGAATGAGTTCTAATTCATTTTCTTGTCATGCAGGGCATCATGGCATTTGCTTGGCAAGAACGAACTCACGATGTCAATGATGAGGAAGCCTTTGCTGATGCTGGTACCGAAATTCTTTACACACATGTGGGTTGCTAAAATTCTTCCTTACTCCAAACCTTCGGGACCAACCCAATTTGTTAGAGCTGCTGATTCATGCTTGGAACCAAACATATGGAAAATTCATTCTTTGGGTTAGAGACATTGAGTTTGATGCTACGGATATATATTTCCTGACTGGATTGTCCTGTCGCAGTGAGAGGCCGATTCTAGAGGGTCAACGAGTCATGGGTGAGTCATTAGATATGCTGATAGCACGAGTGTGCCCACAGTCACACAAATCAAAAAGCGGGAAGGTGGCAATTCCGATGGTGGAAGACTTGGTTCTTCGTGCAGTTCTATTTATGGTGATGAGGGCAGCAGGCTCCCAAGCCTAACACAAGGCAACAAAGACCCAATTGCGGTTGGATCTTGACTGCCTCAATCTGACCATGTTCAACTGGGTGGAAGCAGTGACGACCAACATGAAAAGACAGCTTACCAAATTTCGCTGCGGGGAGGCGAAGCAGTTTAGCTACGGGTCTATCTTGATCCCGCTCATGCTGGAGTGGGTGCCAATACTACAGTTTCAGGATATGGACTTGGACAGGCGTAGACTGTGGGAGACCAGAATCACACGATGGGCACATGTTATGCCACAAGGGGGTGGCGGACGGCCAGTGTCATGGGGGACAATATTCCATGAGTGGCTGGATTGCCAGACAATCTTCATCGAGGAATGGCCATATGCTGGTATGGACTTTCGTGGAGACCCCGACATGCAGCTGCCCACTGGCGAGTAGTGGGACGATGGTGGTAAAACACTTGATCACACTACTTTTGTATTTTATCTTTTATGATGTTTTTTATATTTTTTCATGCATATGTCCTAATGATGTACTCTATGGTATTTGCAGATGTGGGACCAGTGAGGCCTGTGGGATTAGCTCCAGAGGTACGAAGGGATCCACAGGGCATCAGAGAGCTAGCCTTGGCTCCCCCAGCTGGCGATTTAGTGGAGACAATGGCCCAAAATCTTGAGGGCCTGACGGCGTAGATCCTTGATTACATGGGGGTCGAGGAGGTCCCCATAGAGTTCCAGATACATATAGTAGGGGTGATACCTATGGTGCACTACCTATTCAGGTGAGTCTCATGAGCGATGGTGTGCTATAGGGAGCATAATCCACCGCAGTAGATGCCTGGGTTTTATTTCCTGGTGATTTTTTGAGAGACCTGTGTCTCGGATGTACGGAGAACACAGACTCTATTCGGACATATGCACTTATTTTGTGAGTGCCTCGGTGTGCCACATGAGATATATATACATATACATATTCCTATGGTTCATTATTGTGTTTTGAATGCTTCTATATGTTGTTTGGATTACATGTTATGTAAATGTCTGTCTAATACATGGTTTGCTAATGCATCGGTTAACGTGTTTAATCTTGTTGGAATGTGTTGATATGTAATAAAATCAAAATTCCCTTCTAACAATTTAACACATAAATACAACCTTAAAATCCAATGATCTCTGACGGAATAATGCCCATTAAGCTAGTGGATAATGAGTTGAGAATCTAGATTCATAACCAACAAAGGAATGTCAAGGTTGTTGGAAATAATACTGAGAGGGGGGGTGAATCAGTATTATCAGATTAATCAAATTTTTCAATGCTCAGAAACATATACGCTACTTCAGTTAAGTGAACCAGCGTGTACACGCTACTGTGACGAAGTAAAACAGCGTATAAGAAGAAAACTCACAATTTAGTTAGCTTATTCTTCAATTAAGTGCATCAGGACATTATTCACCACATTAACAGTAAATATGTGCAGTATAACATAACAGATAAAAAAGCCACACGCATGAACACCAAGATATAAGGTGGAAACCCAATGTGGGTGAAAACCACCTGCTGCAAGTTGTCTCTATCTTTCTTTAATATGAAACTTCAGTTTACAATCTTTTGTACTGGTGCAGCCTTATACCAGTACGCAGGCTACAACCTGCAGAAGGCTACAACCTTCTTTCGCTCTCCAAACTTCCTTGGAAGGGAGCTCCAACCCCCTTTGCTCTTGTACTAGCCAAGATACTAGTACGTAGGTGCTGACCTACAATCTTCCTTCTTTCAGGTATCACTTTCCATACATTTTCAGACTTGGATATTCCTGAAGCACAACATTACAATCTGAAGACCACAATTCATTCAATTTCCACAACAGATCATTGAAGCATAAAACAACCAAACTTTGAATCACTGAACCACTGAACCCTGTCAATCACCAGTTACCAGAACACAGAGCAGACTACAGAACTCTGCAATAACAGTCAGACCCCACTGTAAACCCAAAATCAAGCTTCAAAAGATATACGCTACTTCAATGAGCAAAACCCGCGTATACACGCGCTTTTACCGAAGCAAACCTGCGTACAGATCTAAAAATAAACTTTCTCAATTTGCAGCTGTACCAGACATTAGTTAGACCCAGAACGTAACATTGCGACAATATGCAGATCTAGAAATACACATAATCAACCATATCATGATAGTGCATTTCAAACCATTAGATCCCGATCTATCCTTAGATCTAGTCTTCCATCAACCGATGTGATCTCTCCTTGGCTTAGATCAAGCAACTCAGAACCTGCATATCAGATCTCTTTCTCTTTTAGATATTCAAGCCTTGTCGAAAGATGATTTTGCCTAATGATCTTCTTCTCCTTATATAGTCTTAGGCCTAGCTCAATACCAAGAGCCAAAACCATAGTAACACAATACCATCAACTTTAAAACTAGGGATCGACACGCCCGTCGAGACATAATGGTCCGAAATCATAGGCACAACTTCCAAGGACTAACCACCATGGACCAAAGGAACCTTTCCACATACACGCGCTTTTTCTGAATCGAACTAGCGTGTACACGCGACTTGGGCTTAACGAAACGGCGTGTATGAGCTTCCTTGGCATGCTGTACTGAGATCTGTCTTCTGATTAAGTTGCCATCACCTCTGAGTGAGTTGCCATCAAGGACAACACTTAAACCATAATGCCAACAATCTCCCCCTTTGGACTTGATGGCAACCACCACACCAAGTCACTCTCCCCCTTTGACATCAAGGGCAAAGGGCTGTGCTCCCCCTGAGGACATGCTGATACCTCTGCTTGGCTGTGCTGACTCGTGCTCCCTGACAGTAGGCCAGATCAGCAAAAGATGTTCTTCAACAAGAACCAAGACTTATACACCATAAGGGACCGTCCTATCACCAAAAGACTCAATACATACATCCATACTCCCTACCAAGAGGGGACATATCAGAAACAACCAATTATATTACAGCATTCATCCCAGGCATAGTGGGGAAACCAACATAGGCCGTTACATGACCTTGACACCATAAAAGAAATATGACAAGAGAGATACATGACATAGAGACAACAGATCTAGACCAAGACTTAGGAAAGGCACCAGCAGCATCTGATAAACATCTTGTTAGATCAGCAACCAGGATTTCTTTCTGAGCTCCTTCTCCTGAAACCAACGACCAAAACATCTGAATGCCAACAATGCTTTATGAGACTTTTAAGCTGCTCCCCCTGAACCTGTGCCTGTTGCACTCCCTGAAACTGTGCCTGAAGAATTCTGACATTCCCATTGCTGTTCAGAACTCCAGAGTTTTCCCTTGCTGTTCAGAACTTCATATACGCGATTTTTCCTGTATAGAAAGCGTATGTACGCGGATATACTTTCTGCAACAAGCGTCCAACATATACGCGACTTACCCATAATGAAACCGCGTGTATACGCGCATATCCCTTCCGTAACCTGCGTATACCAACTTTTCTGTAGAACAAACAAACTTCAACAACAGGATGAAGCATCAACTACTCCCAGCTTTTGTCTGAGATATTCAAAAGTTTCCCTGGGCAGTGGTTTTGTGAGAATATCAGCAACTTGCTCCTTAGAAGGAACATACTCCAACTTGACCTTCTGCTCAAGCACTTGTTCCCGAAGAAAATGGTACTTGATTGGTATGTGCTTGGTCTTTGAGTGCATGACTGGATTCTTTGAAATGCTGATTGCACTTGTATTATCACATAAGATAGAGACAGGTGGAGTGCAAGTGATTTGAAAGTCCTGCAAGGTCTGCATCATCCAAAGAAGTTGTGTGCAACAAGATGCTGCAGCCACATATTCTGCTTCAGCTGTAGATAAGGCAATCGAACTTTGTTTCTTGCTGAACCAAGATACTAATCTGGAACCCATGAAGAAAGCACCTCCACTTGTGCTTTTCCTATCATCCACACTTCCAGCCCAATCTGCATCTGTGTAAGCATGAAGAGTGAGATCTGTATTTCTAGGATACCATAAGCCATAGTTTTGGGTCCCTTGAAGATATTTGAAGATTCTTTTGACTGCCTGAAGATGAGTTTCCTTTGGGTTGGCTTGAAATCTTCCAACCATTCCTACTGCATGTGTAATATCTGGTCGAGTACCTGTCAAATAAAGCAAACTCCCAATCATGGATCTATAAGTGGGTTGGTGAACTGCTGCTGATTCATCATTTGCACTGAGGCTACATCCTGTAACCATGGGTGTACATACTGGCTTTGACTCTTCCATGCCATACTTCTTCAAGATCTGCTTGAGGTATTTGGTTTGAGACAAGAAGATACCTCCTTCATTTTGTTGGATTTGCAATCCAAGAAAATATGTCAATTCTCCAAGAAGTGACATTTCGAATTCTTTCTGCATAACCAAGGCAAAGTTTTGACTCATGGTCTCTTCATTGCTGCCAAAAATAATATCATCTACATAAACAACAAGAATTAGCAATTTGTTATTTTCAACTTTTATATAGAGATTGCTATCTGCTGATCCTTTTGAAAAGCCTTGTTGGTGAAGATATTTGTCCAACCGATAGTACCAAGCCCTTGGAGCTTGTTTGAGCCCATAGAGTGCCTTTTTCAATCTGCATACAAGGTTTGGATCATTCCCAAGAATGAACCCATCTGGCTGCTCAATATATACTTCTTCTTCTAAGTCTCCATTCAGGAAGGCTGATTTCACGTCCATTTGAAATACCTTGAAGTTTTGAAAGCTTGAGAGAGCAAGGAACATTCGGATGGCCTCTAGTCTTGCCACAGGAGCAAAGGTCTCTTCAAAATCTATTCCTTCTTGCTGTGCATACCCTTTACAAACAAGTCTGGCCTTGTTTCTAATTACTTCTCCATTTTCATTTAACTTATTCTTGAAGACCCATTTTGTTCCTATTACATTCTTATCTTTTGGTCTAGGAACTAATTCCCAAGTGTTGTTCCTTTCGATTTGCTCAAGTTCTTCATCCATTGCTTTGACCCAACATTCATCTTTGCATGCTTCTTTCACATTTTGTGGTTCAATGGAGGAGAGTAGAGCCAAGTAGCTTGAAGCTTCTGCAAGTGTCCTTCTTGTTTGTACTCCTGCTTCTTTCTGCCCCACAATCTGAGTTTCTGGATGATTCTTTTGGACATATCTGGATGGAGTCTTCTCTTCTATTCTTGTCTGCTCCTCTGGTTCTTCTTGAGATTCTTCTTCTTCTTGAGGTTCTTCTTCTTCATCATTTCGCCTTTGAGAGTAACCTTCATCTTCTTCAATGTCTTCATGATGAACTTGCCTAGGAATATATCCCTTCTCATCAACCACTATATCAATACTGTCAACAATTCTGCCAAGTCTTTTATTGTAGCACTTGTATGCTTTGCTATGTGGAGAATAACCAAGAAGAATGCCCTCATCTGCTCTAGGTTCAAGTTTGCCAAGTTGCTCATCAGTATTCTTAATATAACATTTGCTCCCAAAGATTTTGAAATGCTTCACGGAAGGAGTTTTACCACTCCAAAGCTCATGAGGTGTTTGAGTGCTGTTTACTCGGACATTTGTTTTGTTAAGAATGATAACAGCAGCATGTGCAGCTTCACCCCAGAAGGTTGCAGGAGTACCTGATTCATCGAGCATAGCACGAGCCATTTGTTGGATAGTTCTGTTCATTCTTTCCACAACCCCATTTTGCTGAGGAGTTCTAGCTGTAGAGAATTCTCTTCTTATCCCATGTTCATCGCAGAAATCAAAAAATTCATTTGATGTGAACTCCCCACCTCTGTCAGATCTGAGGCACTTAATTTTGTGTCCTGATTCATTTTCAGCCAATGCTTTGAAGGATTTGAATTTTTCGAATGCTTCATCTTTGTGCTTCATAAGCCCTAACCAAACAAACCTTGAGAAATCATCAATGAATAATATCAGATATTCTTCTCCTCGAGGTGTCCTTTTCCTAAATGGACCACATACATCTGTATGGACTAGCTCAAGAGGCAAGCTAGCTGATCCTTCCTTCTCTGGAAAGTTAGTTCTGGTTTGCTTTCCAAACTGACAAGATTTGCATATGGTGTTGTCTGGAATTTTGATATCTGGAAGATCGCGAACTGCCTGATATTTGCATGCTTTCCTTATTTGTGAGAAGCTTAGATGTCCCAACCTTCGATGCCATAACCAGTGCTCTTCATCCTTGCTAAGATAGCATTGTTGTTGTCCTTCTTCAAATATGTACAGATTATTTGGAGTTCTTTTGCCTTTGAGAACTGTTTTACCTGTATCAAGATCACGAACAAGACATCCATTCGATCTGAAAATAACCTCGTTTTTTTGATCACACATCTGGCTGACACTTAGAAGATTATGCTTCAATCCATCAACATACAAAACATTTCCAGCCTTGACCTTTTCTTTCAAAGGAGCAATACCTTTTCCTTTTATAGTTGCAGGAGTATCATTTCCAAAAGAAACTTTCTTTCCCTTTTCTAAAGTAGAATAAGATTCAAGTTTTTCTTTATCACCTGTCATATGTTTCGAACATCCACTGTCAATGTACCATAGATTTTCCTGTCCTTCTGCATAAAACGCTATCCCACATCTTTCTGTCTGAGGTTCTTTTATTCTCCATTTTTTGGTGCTCCTGGCTTGTTCCTTTTTCTCCTGAAACCTGCTCCTGCATTCAGATTCTTTATGACCAAAATTATTGCAAATAGAACATTCAACTTCATTTTCAAGAACCGAAAAGTTGTTATAGGTCCTCTTTGTAATCCCTGTCATACTTCTTTGTTTTTGAGCTTCCCTAGTCATGATTGTTTTATATGCAACACATTGAGCTGCTTTGTGACCAAAGTTATGGCAAGAGAAGCATTGTCCATTGAAGAAGCTTCTGCGGTTATTGAATCTACCAGCCAACTGATTGTAATTTCTATTTTCATCTATTCTTGTGCCAAACTGAGAAGATTTTACCTGTGGTTGGTTGTAGCTTTTGTTCACCCTTAAGAAGGATTGTCCCTGATAGTTTCTGTTTGTAATTCGTCCCTGCTTTACCTGATTATCTTCATTGTTCTTCTGCTCATTTCTTCTTGCTGCATCAAGATAACTTTTTGAGGTGGATGCTTGAGAGGTTTCTCCATTATAGCCCAAACCTGTCTTGTTTAGAGGAGACCGCTGCACATTGATAATCTCATCCAAAGTTTCAGATCCTTTGACAAACTTAAGATTAATAGCTTTTGTTTTCTCAATTTCTTTTCTGAGACCAACAATTTCACCTTCTAGTTTTTCAAGATGTTTTTCCTTTTCATCAATTTGAAATTGCAAAGTATCAATGATCACACTCTTTTCTTCTATGCATCTCTTGAGTCTAGTAATTTCATTATAGAGATTATCCACATCTACAGCATCCTCATAATCATCATCTTCAAATGCCATTAATAGCTTATATTTATTACCTTGTTCATCTTCATCACTGTTTGATAAGCCATCACTATCTTCATGGGTGTAGTAGCTTTTCTTATTTGCACTTTGTTTCTTATTCCATCTAGCAGGTTCTTTTCCTTTATCCTTATTAGGACATTTTGCAGCATAATGACCTACTCTTCCACAAGCAAAGCATTTGAAAGGTAGCTTACCTCTGAACCTTCCAGCACCCCTTTGAAGATTTCTGACAAAATTTGATTCTTCTTCCTCTTCTTCTGGAACATGGCTTGCTTCATAGTAATCTTCTTTTCTTGATGCCTTAAAAGCAGCTTCCCTTCTGTCTGATGGACCTCCCTTTCTCATTTCATAAGCAGTTAGAATTCCATGTAGCTGAGACATAGTGAGAACTTTGAGATTTTCCTTTTCTTCTATTGCAGATACTTTGGATTCAAACTTGGGGGATAATGATCTTAGAATCTTTTGAACTACTATAGTCTCTTTTATTTCTTCACCCAAATTTTTCATACAATTAACAATCTCATCTACCCGAAGAAAATAATTAGCCACACTTTCATCATTATACATCTTGAGGGTCTCATATTGAATCCTGAGAGTTTGAAGTTTAGCTTGCTTTACCTGTTCATCTCCTTCATAGCTAGTGATCATTTTGTCCCATATCTCTTTTGCTGATTTGAAGTGCATGACCTTCATGAATTCTGTTTGAGATATACTTCCTAATAGAGTACTGACTTCTTTTGCATTTGTTTCATATGCCTTTTTCTCAGCTGGATCTGTAGGAGTAGCTGAAGGAAAAGCATAGCCTGTTTCTACAATGTCCCAAACTTCTGTACCAAGAGATTGAAGATATGCAGTAACTCTTACCTTCCAATAATTGAAATTTGTTCCATCAAAAACCGGTGGCCTGATTGATGCTTCTTTCTCGTAGTTGCTCATGATGAATGATCTTCCTTCAAGCGATCAAGCTTCTCTGAAGGACCTGCTCTGATACCAATTGTTGGAAATAATACTGAGAGGGGGGGTGAATCAGTATTATCAGATTAATCAAATTTTTCAATGCTCAGAAACATATACGCTACTTCAGTTAAGTGAACCAGCGTGTACACGCTACTGTGACGAAGTAAAACAGCGTATAAGAAGAAAACTCACAATTTAGTTAGCTTATTCTTCAATTAAGTGCATCAGGACATTATTCACCACATTAACAGTAAATATGTGCAGTATAACAGAACAGATAAAAAAGCCACACGCATGAACACCAAGATATAAGGTGGAAACCCAATGTGGGTGAAAACCACCTGCTGCAAGTTGTCTCTATCTTTCTTTAATATGAAACTTCAGTTTACAATCTTTTGTACTGGTGCAGCCTTATACCAGTACGCAGGCTACAACCTGCAGAAGGCTACAACCTTCTTTCGCTCTCCAAACTTCCTTGGAAGGGAGCTCCAACCCCCTTTGCTCTTGTACTAGCCAAGATACTAGTACGTAGGTGCTGACCTACAATCTTCCTTCTTTCAGGTATCACTTTTCATACATTTTCAGACTTGGATATTCCTGAAGCACAACATTACAATCTGAAGACCACAATTCATTCAATTTCCACAACAGATCATTGAAGCATAAAACAACCAAACTTTGAATCACTGAACCACTGAACCCTGTCAATCACCAGTTACCAGAACACAGAGCAGACTACAGAACTCTGCAATAACAGTCAGACCCCACTGTAAACCCAAAATCAAGCTTCAAAAGATATACGCTACTTCAATGAGCAAAACCCGCGTATACACGCGCTTTTACCGAAGCCAACCTGCGTACAGATCTAAAAATAAACCTTCTCAATTTGCAGCTGTACCAGACATTAGTTAGACCCAGAACGTAACATTGCGACAATATGCAGATCTAGAAATACGCATAATCAACCATATCATGATAGTGCATTTCAAACCATTAGATCCCGATCTATCCTTAGATCTAGTCTTCCATCAACCGATGTGATCTCTCCTTGGCTTAGATCAAGCAACTCAGAACCTGCATATCAGATCTCTTTCTCTTTTAGATATTCAAGCCTTGTCGAAAGATGATTTTGCCTAATGATCTTCTTCTCCTTATATAGTCTTAGGCCTAGCTCAATACCAAGAGCCAAAACCATAGTAACACAATACCATCAACTTTAAAACTAGGGATCGACACGCCCGTCGAGACATAATGGTCCGAAATCATAGGCACAACTTCCAAGGACTAACCACCATGGACCAAAGGAACCTTTCCACATACACGCGCTTTTTCTGAATCGAACTAGCGTGTACACGCGACTTGGGCTTAACGAAACGGCGTGTATGAGCTTCCTTGGCATGCTGTACTGAGATCTGTCTTCTGATTAAGTTGCCATCACCTCTGAGTGAGTTGCCATCAAGGACAACACTTAAACCATAATGCCAACAAAGGTTAATAGCCTCGGTCAGTAATTCAATAACAACACTATATTTATTTGTGGTACATCCCAGAAAAACACCTTGGAGGTCTACTAACTCACAGTGAGGATCGTAGATCACCCATGCCGCAGAAGAAAGGTTGTGGGTACTGTGGCAGGCACCATCAGCGAAACCAACGTAAGGTGTACCAGACATCTGCACAAGAAGCAAAAGACACAATAAGTGAAAATTATGCCTACACACCATGCCAAACATGAAAACACACATACAACACACATGCTAAATGTTAACGCTTGAAATTTCTCCTCAGGCTGAGAAAGGTAAACCTCAAGGCAACATCAAACCATTTAGCCTCGTAGCTAGCCCTACGGGGCAGGAGAAGGCTCTCCCTGGTCTATCTCATAAAATCTTCAATGGATGAGATGACCAATAAGGTAACACTGATATTAGGCTAGTAAACTGATCAAAGAGTTTGGTTTGGGGTTTTTTGGGTTTTTGGTGGCAATTTGAGGAGAGGGCAATTTTGGGTGCGGGGATTGGACACAGTTTCTGCAGGGGGTTCCTTGGGGCGAGGTAGGAGACAGTGTTGATGCCTTTAACTGAGGTGGATGGTCAGGAATGAAAGATGAAGAGCTAAAGAGAGCAAACAATAACTTTGAATTCTCTTTAGACAGAAGAAAACATTGAAATTAAACAAACTTAAAAGCAGAGCATGGCAAGCATGAATTCTTACTTTAACACTTCATTTGTTTAATGTGCAGATGTAAAAGAAAGGAAATGAGTCACATAAAAAGCTTACAAGTACATTGAGAAACGCACCATAAACACATGAGTCCACAAGAATCCCAAAGAGGACTGCAAAACCCTGGTCTTCCTTAGCCAAAAATTGCAGAGATACAGTGAATAATACAATGATAACTTCTCCCTCAAGAGTCCAACCTTCCAACCTCTGAAAATGACTAAGAAAAATCATAATATAGGCAAGCAAACCTCTTCCCTTGCCTCTAGTGTTGTGGGGAAAAGTATCCGATGCGGATGACCCTATCCCTACTCTAAAGGTGACAGTCTTTAGCAACAACTGAAAGTAAAGTTTTGATGATTTCCTTTATGAAAGTACAGAGAGAATGAAGAAAGATTAACCAACCTGGTGTCTTTCGCTTAGTCGATCCTTGTCCTCTCTCTTTGTCTCTTGTTCCCAGCTCCTTGCTCTCTTTGCCGGTCCAGCTACACACAGATCCTGCACAAAACAAGAGAGGAAACTACAAGATACAAGTACTCATAACTGATACATGGATTAGAGTGAATCAAATATACATGTAAATACAATACATCAATGCAATACAAGTATATAGGAGAACATGCAAAACTTTATTGATAGAAGTAACAGGGTTCTGAGAAGGTTACAACCAATGATGGCTCCAATCCAGCAGCACCTCCCCAGCAGCAAGAACTCTCCTCTTCACCTCTAGTAAAACAATCACCCAATAGCTCTAACTGTAAACCAACAGCACCTCCTTGCTTTACACAAAATTCCAGCCTCCTTAGACCTCATAGAAGAGCTCTATATATAGGAGAGAAGAAGAGAGGATGAGTCAGCTTCAGACTGACATGAAGCTGCCTTGTGTCCTCTCCCTCTTCAGTTAATCTTCAGTTCTTGAGTCCACTTGGAGATCCTTGCTTACACATGGTGATCAAGTACCTCTTACTCATCACAGGGCGAATCTCATGAACCAAGTGTCAGTTTGGAAGCTTCCTGGGCAGTTGACACCTTGCAGAATGACTGTGCCACTTGGCCAATCTCGCCCAGCGCAGGTAGCCTTCATTAGATTTGACTTCCAGCGCAGGTACAAGGAGGAACAGTTGCATTCCAGCGCAGATGCTCAGTGGAGCAGCTGACATGATCCAAAATTAGCCTGTTTTGAAGTGTTTTCAGGTGGAGAACTGATTGGAAGTGTTGTTGTTTGATGACCTTGTTCTTTTAGGGGTAAGAACAACATGTTTAGGGACTGAGGATCCCTGTACTTATTGACATTTCATGCTCCATGTCGCGAGGCACAAAAATGTCTATAACAGTTGCCCCCTAAAGTATGAGGCCGTTTATCGGGTGAAATGCTTTATCTAGAGGGTCCGAAGTTCATTCCAGTGCTGAGGAGGCGCCCTGTAATACAATACAATACAATACATTATTTTTCATTCTATTTTCATGATCTAGCTGAGGCGGGCATTCCCATGCTCAGCTTTATAAATACATTTTGGTACATAGAACAGACGATCGTCTGAAGGTAGACTGATAATTTTCTGCTGAAATTATCATCCTTTGAGTAGGATGATCATCTGTTGCAATGATGTACATGACAAATGCTTTTATATTTCCTGAATATGTATCGCAGCCCGGATGGATGAAACTAGATCCGGGGTCTTCAAACTCGTTCGATCTTCACTCTAAGTACAAGTCGATCCATGTGAGAATTTCGCTGAAGTCGAACATGGAAAGACATCGCTTGATTACCGGTCAATGATGAAAACCGTTAACAAGCGCGAGAGGAATCACCGATAATGATAATGACCCTCAAGGTACTGCAGTACAATTCACGTGGCGTGAATAAAGGACTTGGCGTCGAACACCACGCAAAATCTTCTGGTCGAAGGTCATTGATGTATACCTGTCGCCGGAAGTGAGAAACTTGCCATTGAGGCATGCAAGCTTCAAAGTACTGATGGGGGTGTTCCTAGATCGACTTCTTGGATAATGAGCTGAAGTCGACAAGAAGCGATCCGTCAAAGGAGGGCCTTAATGAATCCCACATCAATGACACGGAACGGAGCTAATGATTTTAGTGGAGGTGAAAACGAACTGTGACATATGATTCAGGGTGGCGATCATGAATGGATGAAGGATAATGTATGGCAGTGGATGGGACATGGTTGACACTTTCAGAATGACCCCTCTTGAACATATAACGACACTGATGCGATGGATCGGTAGCATTACCCCAAATGTGGATGGTTTGGCGAGGACCATGGCGATGAGACCGGTGAATGAAACAACCCAACCCGATGTGGTACGGAGGAAAAGTGTCATGTTCAAGAGTGACTTGCTACCATTAAACTTTGATGTTCTCCCAATTTTTCCCCAGTCATTTCTGACCAGTACCTCTTTATTTTTTTTCAAGCTTGAGGAGGATGACATATGCTTGTTCTATAACCTGCCCTTCGGGCAAGCCCATCGCTATGATTTAACGAGCCTAGCGATAGGGAAACTCGTTCTCGTCTAAAGACAAGTTTGTCGCTATTTAATCATTTTAACGAGTCTAACGACAAAGAAAACTCGGTCCTTTTCATTTTTAGAGAGTCTGAAAAGGTACGGAAAGTCAACTCCATAATTCCTTTTTCGTCAGCAAATCCCTTTAGTCCAAAAAAGTATAAAACAATACAGAAGGGATGGCTGTTCGGTACTTTTAACGAGCCGAACAAGACAAGCGCTCGATCCTTTTGTGCAATAATCCCTCAGGTCCAAAAAGATTAAAATTTAGAGGAGGGATAGCGTTCCGGTCATTTAACGAGCTGGAAGGCCAAAACTCGGCAAACTTTTCATATTTTACGAGTCAGTGAAAAGAGCTGAAAGAAGACTCGTCTTTTGAGGAACGAGTGATAAACAGGGATAGCTACAGATTCCAGGTACAGGTTGGAATTTTCCAATCACGGCAGTGTTACGAGGATGGCTAGGTGGAATCACTCTTCGCAGCTGTTTCTCAAAAGAGGTAAACACACAAATGGAAGTGAATAATCGGCCAAATGAACGGTGGAGGTGATGGATGACAACACGATCAAGGCTCTTATGGCTGATGAATTTGCGATCCCAAAAGGTTATTTACCGGTTCATTTTTTTTTATGAGCTTGAACTCTGGGGGAAACTTTTGCTCACACTTTTCTATTTTTTAACGAGCATAGATTCAGTCATAAAACTGCTCGAATTTTGCGTTTATTTTTTAACGAGCATGAACTATGTGCTAAAACTGCTCGAAGATAAGTTTGCATGCCCCCAGCATAATAATGCAAATCGAGGTGCATGCCCCCCAAGCTTCATTGCATCCAACTCGGTGGTTGGAATGAAGGTTTACCTCGGGGATTTGTTTCATTTTTTAATGAGGTTGACATAGTAAAAGAACTATCCTCATGACTCCTTGTTTCATTTTTTAACGAGGTTGACACGAGATAAGAACCGTCCTCGGTCTTTCTGATCTGCTAGAAACAGAAGGTCTCATATTCCATTGTGGTCATTTCTGCCATATCGTTTGAAGGCGGTAATGCGGAAGTACCCATTAAAGTAGGGTCTTTTAGGAGAATGACTCCGATATTTTGGAGAGAGTGATTCCTTCCCTGGATCATAGGAGTGCTTCCCGTAGTAAATGGTGGCACAACTTTTGTCGAAGTTGTCGTCGAACTGCTTGGTTGATCATTTCCTTTACTATTTGACGACTGCGGATGCCCGCAGTTTTTGCACTTTGTCGAAATCAAAGCATCATTTTGTTGTTCAGAGGTCGACACCATTAGTACCTGGCACCGGGAAGTATCTCCACTGTCAACCAGATTTTGGCTTGGATTGGGAAACGGATCAGTCAATACAGCCGGGGTTTGTGAATTCTTTAAGAATCTTTTAAACTCGGCTTTATATGGACAATCTGCTGTCCAATGATCCTCATCGCATATATGACATGGACTCGTTGGTTTCCCTTTCCTAGGAGGGCTTGAAGAAGTTTTTTGAGGGGATGACTCACCTTGTTTCTTCTTCTTCCCTTCGTTTTGTTTCTTCTTGCTTCCTGGTTGATTGGAGTTTTTGCCTTTATCCGTAGATACAGCATTTACCTCCGAAGAAAGAATCTCTTGATTTGCTTTTTGATTCGAAGTCTTACGGGCTTTCTTATTCGAATCCCTTGTCGACTTAGCGTTTGCAGTTCCAATCACGCCATCACCGGCATGAGAGTCACTATTCGATCCGGGAGGAGGAGGGATTGAAAATTCTGGTCTGGGGCATCAGGTATCTTATCATAGAGCGTGCCCGACTGAGTATATACTAAGTCCAAATATTGAGCACGAGCAATAACTTGCTCCTCCGTTACGACGCCTCCCTTGGCCACATCTTCTGTTATAGCAGGCAGAAGCGACTTTATAAACCACTCAGCTAATAGCTGATCTGGAACATAGGTTTTTACCATTCTGCGCCGACGGCGCCACTCATGTATATGATCTGATATATGTGTGGCCGTTGTCTGCTTAAAATTGGTCAAGATCTCTGTCCCAGTTTCGTACCTTATAGGTAACTGAAAGTGTGTTAAGAAAGTCGTGGCTAGGGAACTAAAGTTGTCGAAAGAGGCTCTAGGTAATTCAATATACCATTTGGCCGCCGGACCAGTCAATGTCCTCTGGAAAAGACGAAGCCTTATCGAATCATCATTCAAGGTATTCGACGAACACCACAGATGGAATGTCATCACATGATTCGACGGGTCTTCGCCCGGATTTCCATTGAATTTAGGAATGTCCGAAGGAAGCTTGTGAGGAATCGCTGGCCACCAATGGGCATAGGCGATTGGATCGTTCGTCAATCGATGTAAATCTGGTAATTCTAAGGTCGCCACGAATGGCAACTGCTGATTCAGGTTTGGCGAGGCGTACCCAGGATATGATGGAATCGCCTGAGTAGTAGGTCTTTGCACACCAGTATAATGCAACTGATGTTGATATGACTGATATGGTTGGTGGGCTTGGCCACTGTAAAGTGGTTGGTTTAACCCATTCTGAATATAGGGTTGCCCACTATTTGCAAAGATCTGTTGCTCAGACCCCTGGTACACCTGTTGAAACTGAGGTTGTTGGTATTGCACCATCCATGGTTGTGAAGCCATGTTTTGTTGTGCGACACTAACCGACGGACCAAGATGCGGGGTTATGGTTCTCGTTTGTATCTGTGTCGTCCCGGCAGTTGGCGATTGTGGTTGTGTTGCAGGGTCAATAGGCTGTTGCATTACAACTTGGGGTTGACATACAACAGGCATCGATTGAACTTGCGACACGGTTACAATTGCTGGCGTCGTCGGGATACTAGACATAGGTACACATTGTTGCATGGAATATACAACTCTTGGTTGATGGGGTAACATAGGTACCCAACCACTCGTCGTTACTTCAGTCAAACCTGAATGTGGTTGAAAACTGCCGTATGGGTATCCCCCCGAAGGGGAAGTGAAAGGGCATATTGCCCCCCATACGGTAACAATCCGGAGCTCAAGGGTATAGATGGCCTTTGAGGACTGGATGGCCCAAACTGATTCCCAAAGGGATCAATTTGTCTAGTTTCAACATAAGAATTACCGGGTATTATACCGGAAGAACAAACTGGAACAGACCAAGTTGTCATAATAGTCCCTGGGTGGACTCCTTCTAGTTGATGAGAACTAGTTGGGACAGATGGTATGCTGGCAAACATCGTTGGAGTGGCAGCAGGAGCTTCTGCTATCGCTGTGTCATTTGGCACAGTCCTAGATGTCGACGGTTGTTTAGACATTTTAAGTCTATCCAATAAACTTCCTAACGATTCTTCAGGAACTTCCGGTGGCGATAGACAAACTTCTGATGCAGAAGGAAAAAGAGGGGTACCTACTCCAAAATGAGTTGGAGTATTTGCTTGTTGGTCCTCTACGATTTCCTCTATTGCAATCAGACCAGAGGAAGAGGAAGACCGTCAGGTCCGTAAAAGATTTTTGGTGCCGAAGAAGGGGTTGCTTCGACAGTGACAGTTGTTTGAACAACAAGACTCTATGGACCGGTTTCAGATGGAACTGGTTCAGTTATGCAAGTACTTGTATTCAGACTAGGATCAGTACAACTGTCCTTCTGTTGCTGTTGAACTTCTTCAATAGAGGCAGGGATTCCAGAAATATCAGGAGCGACCAGAATCTCAGATGTTGTTGGAACTTCCGTTCTAACTTTAAAAGGAGATTTTGACCTGGTCAAGCGAGTTCGCTTCGTCCGTACTATTCTCGGTTCCGGAGACAAAGGAGGTTGACTCGCAAGCCTCCCTGAACGACGGGGTTTTAATTGACTTTCCTCCACGGTTGCGGATTACTTGATCAACTAAAATACAAAAAGGGGAATTATGTTTCCGTATTGAATGAATTTTATTAGACACTTTTAGACACAACTTTGCTTTTTCATGTTTTAAGAGTCGAGAAAAAGCTAAAGATGACTCTAGTCGCCTTCGATGTATTAACGAGCCCGAAGTGACAAATGCTCGGTTGGACCTTTTCAGTTATAGAGTTTGAAAAGGGCCAAAAGAAACTGCTCTGGAGATCTAGGCAGAGGATGTGCCAAACCTTTCGCGAAACCACAGAATACGTTTTACGGTACGGGTGGTCGATCTTCGTGAATGCTGTGTTCACTGCATCACGATCAGTAGGGCGGTCGACACGGCTTCCTAAGGATAAAGGATAATTGCCTATAGGGGTCTCCCAATATACGCGACGGTACGCGGGAGCACAAGTCCGTATTAGTGCTATCGTCCCTCAGGAGGAATCACCCACCTTCGTAGAGATCGACAGTCACTATGTTTAACGACGCCGGAACACGTCTCTACCTAGACCTCTACTGTGAGCGTTATGTTACAATGCGTTTTTAGATTCATTCAATATATTTTAAGTTGATCTTGTTTATCAGTTTGTCTTTCAGGATCACCACGAGATGTATTGGTACGAATTCCTAAATGCAGCTAAAATGATAAGCAAGCTTTCACAATCTTTTTAGCTTTGAAAATCCTAACTACTGAGGGGAGAGAAAAACAATATCTTTCCACACAGAGCACAAAGCACAAACTAATGCACTTTCTCCTAGATCAGACACACAAACTTATCAAAAATGCAAATGCAAGATGCATGTATTTCTTTTCTTTTCCTTTAATGTTGATGTAGACAAAAGGAAAACTGTTGTATGACTTTCGAATTCAATTTGAAGCGTAAACAAACAAGCTTTGTCTAAATGAAAAGACGCTTTACAAGTACTTGTTTCAACACTCAAAATATATGAATTCAAACCATAAAGTGAAAAACAAACAAACTCAAACAGCCATGAACAGTAATAAAACTAGCTCTTAAGATCACAAAGACACTTTTACAGTTCAGGATCTAAGAGGTCACAACTATACTGGTTCGTTTTTCACAATGGGAAACTGTAACTGAAACAAGAAATACTGAAAGAACATTCACAGTTTCATCACACAACTGAGGCGGAATAATGTCAAGGAGAAGTGGTCTACAGCAAGTACAATGACCAGCAAGCAATCAGCTAAAAATCAGTGAAAACAGGGCCAAGACACAAAGGGAAAGCTGAGCAAGTCAATGGCTAACTGGACCAGCGCAGGTTCTAGTCTGCCAGTTTGACTCTCAGCGCAGTTCCCGAAGGGAGCACCTACGCTGTAATGCAGACTGCCTGTGGACAGCCTGCACTGACACACGAGAGTTGCGTCTGCAAAGAATTCCGGGTCATAAAAAGCTCAAAAATGCACTGTTTTTGCTGAAATAAAAAGCTATAGGTCAAGTACAGGCTAAGGGATGATCAGGAGGATGAAGATCTATCACAAAGAGTAAAGAGTCTTTTGTAGATTAGCTCTTTAAATCTTGAATTTGCTCAGCAAATGAGCAAGAGTAGCAGTCCCTCTACTTCGCTTTTGATATAGTCAAAAGCTTTTCGATTTGGTACTCTTTTCTTCAAGAAATGAATAGCAAAATACTACAAACACCAACAAGATACTAGGCTCCCCAGTGGAGTCGCCAGTTTGTTGTGGGGAAAAGTATCTGATGCGGATGACCCTATCCCTACTCTAAAGGTGACAGTCTTTAGCAACAACTGAAAGTAAAGTTTTGATGATTTCCTTTATGAAAGTACAGAGAGAATGAAGAAAGATTAACCAACCTGGTGTCTTTCGCTTAGTCGATCCTTGTCCTCTCTCTTTGTCTCTTGTTCCCAGCTCCTTGCTCTCTTTGCCGGTCCAGCTACACACAGATCCTGCACAAAACAAGAGAGGAAACTACAAGATACAAGTACTCATAACTGATACATGGATTAGAGTGAATCAAATATACATGTAAATACAATACATCAATGCAATACAAGTATATAGGAGAACATGCAAAACTTTATTGATAGAAGTAACAAGGTTCTGAGAAGGTTACAACCAATGATGGCTCCAATCCAGCAGCACCTCCCCAGCAGCAAGAACTCTCCTCTTCACCTCTAGTAAAACAATCACCCAATAGCTCTAACTGTAAACCAACAGCACCTCCTTGCTTTACACAAAATTCCAGCCTCCTTAGACCTCATAGAAGAGCTCTATATATAGGAGAGAAGAAGAGAGGATGAGTCAGCTTGAGATTGACATGAAGCTGCCTTGTGTCCTCTCCCTCTTCAGTTAATCTTCAGTTCTTGAGTCCACTTGGAGATCCTTGCTTACACATGGTGATCAAGTACCTCTTACTCATCACAGGGCGAATCTCATGAACCAAGTGTCAGTTTGGAAGCTTCCTGGGCAGTTGACAACTTGCAGAATGACTGTGCCACTTGGCCAATCTCGCCCAGCGCAGGTAGCCTTCATTAGATTTGACTTCCAGCGCAGGTACAAGGAGGAGCAGTTGCATTCCAGCGCAGATGCTCAGTGGAGCAGCTGACATGATCCAAAATTAGCCTGTTTTGAAGTGTTTTCAGGTGGAGAACTGATTGGAAGTGCTGTTGTTTGATGACCTTGTTCTTTTAGGGGTAAGAACAACATGTTTAGGGACTGAGGATCCCTGTACTTATTGACATTTCATGCTCCATGTCGCGAGGCACAAAAATGTCTATAACATCTAGGGTTCGAGCTCATCCTTCTAGGAGTTGTTTCAACTAATTCTAAACTGAGCACTAAAATCTAGGCAGTCAAAACAACTTGCCTCTATAAGCTAGGAAACTAATTCATTCATTTAATTTTCACCTATCTCATGAATGAATCTTCCAGAAGAGATACATAAGTGTAAAAGTATCAAAAAATTACATTATTTACCTCAAGGAGGATAAAAATCCACTCCAAAAAGTCAAACATGGTCAAATCTGCGTTTTTTTGAGCTGTACAGTGCATTTTGGAAAAATCTGCCTGACGGGTCGCGCGCCCCTGCCTGACGGGTTGCGCGCCTTTCGAGCCATCTTTGGGGCACTTGCGGGTGGAAAAAGTGAGCAAACGTAGGCTTTTTGGAAAGGTCTATGAGTCTACTTTCCAACCCAACTGGAATTTCTGAATTTGGAGTTCATTTGCCTTGTCAAAAAGAAAATCTCCCTAGACTGCTTTCCGCAATTCAAAAAAGTGGCAGAAAGTCATTTTTTACTTGTTTTTTGACTTTCTGGAGGCCCAAAACTTCACCAAATCTCATGTCCATCCATGAGAATGTGTAACTTTGCATGAAAAATCTGGAAATGCTGAGTTTTTGTCAAATGGAGTTGCCATGATGAAGGATCGCGCGGGGGGTGAGACCCGTTAATGGGAAAAACCTGCAAATTGCCTAAAAATGCCAAAATTCACCCAAAATTCTCAAAATTTCTTGGGATTTGTGTTGTGGCTAGGATATTCAGTGTCTTGATCCTTGAGTGAAGCCTCGGCCAAGATATGGAGGGGATCGGGTATTTTTCTCCGTTTTTGTGCTTTGACCAACCGCCTTGGATCTGGCGATTGCAATTTTGACATTTCTCTAAAACCATGACACCTGTGCAAAAAGTGAAGGAGGTTTTTCTTCTTTGGCATGTTATGGAAAAAAACCTCTCTCAAGTTTCCAAAATTCATCTTTTATTGCTCTGGAACATCATTTGAGTATGACTTGTCCCGATGTGTGAAACAAGGAATTTTGTCGAAATGGAGCGAAATGAAGGGGATAGGGGGTTTCTAAATCCTTGGAGAAATTTTTGGAAGTAGGGAGGGATGTTAGGAAGCAAGGGAAAGTGGAATATTAGAGCTTGAGCGAGGGGAAGGGGTCCAAAAGGGCAAAACATAGGCCAAACCTAGAAAATTGCCAGGATGTAGCTAGAAACTAGGGTTTGTCCAAAAATGAGGAATTTGGGGGATCTCAGTGATGGAAAGTGTTTGATAAGGTACTTTAAGGATAGGGGAAGGTGTATGAACATCTGGGTACAAGTTTTGCTGATGATTTGACCGTCCAAGAGAAATTGCCCTCAAAAACCCTAGGAGAGGGAAATGAGCTTGCCTAGGTGCGACTGAAGCATGAACAAGATGTAACATGACCCAATGGAATCTAATATGATGATGAAAACCCTCTGAATGATGATATACTCAGCTGAATGATGACATGAATTGGAATTTTGACAACTTTAAGCCCAAAAACACAATGGAGACTTTTACTTGCAAATGAAGACCTTTAAAAATACAATCATGATCTTCTTGAACTGTAGCAAGCAATAATTTTTCATGATGGAGGGCCTACCTTGCGAAATTTGGAAATTTGTGGCTCCTTGGTGAATTTTCAGGTGGTTTTACAAAGAGGGCGCTGACGGGTCACGCGCCCCACCCAACGCGTCGCGCGCCTCTGACGGGTCGCGCCCGTTATAATTTTGCAATGGCGGAGGGCGCCTGACAGGTCGCGCGCCTCTGACGGGTCGCGCGCCTGGTTCAACGGGTCGCGCGCCTGTCCAGCTCACAAATTTCACTCAAACTCTCTTGCAATCAGTTGCTCTATCACTTGGATGCATAATGAGGCTTGATAGAGGGAGATTAGGGCTTTTATAGCCTTGTTTGAATTAATTTCATGTCAGAACCCACATGGTTTCCTTTTATCCTGAAATTGGTTGATTTGATGCTTTTCTTTGATAATTTTTGCAGGGACATCATCTGAGGGATCTTGGCAAGGGAGCCAGCGTTTCATACTGTCCTTGGAAGCTTTTTGAAATTTCATCACTTTTTACAAAAATTTGAAAAATGACCTTGGCTTTAAAAGCAGAGTTTTTAAATCCAAGGTGAAAATTTACTGTACAAGATAGAAGTTTGTGAAGAAACACTTTGAAAAACTTCCCTCTGGCTTGCTGGGCACCATTTGACCTTCAGAGACATGACCTTGTAAACCATTTTGACCAAAACCCTAGACCTAGGAATTTGACCTCAAGACGAGAAAAGATAAGCTTGAAAGTGACTAAGGACTGAAGTGACCTGATCCAGCAATGCCAAGAGGGGGACAAAGACACCAGCTCCTCCATCAGGGTTATGGCATGCCTAATGGGATGCAAAAATTGACATTGATGAGATACCTACTTATTCAGATGCAAAGAGCTTTGATCGCTGATGGAGGGCTACTAGACCGACTCTAACACTGAAAACACACGTATGTACAAATCAGAATGCATGGGGTTCATGCATAATATTTTTTCAAATAAAGCCCATTTTGGGGCTTATCTAGAGGGTTCCTTTCATAATCAATCAGCTCATAAGCCCCTTTTTGCAAAACTCATTTTACAATATAAGGCCCGTGCCACATAGGCTCGAATTTTCCTGCCCCCAGCTTATCATTTGTTTGATCATAAATCAGGACTAAATCTCGTTCAATGAAAGAACGAGGATGGATAGTATGATCGAAGTGATTTTTCACTCTCTTCTTCTGTGCTTCAACGGCTAGAGAGGCTAGTCGACGGGTCTCATCTAGTTGCTCTAGATAAAGAAGACATTCTTCTACTGGAGTACTGTTGGGGTGTAATTCGATGGCTAATTTCAGAGAAGGGATCTCACACTCATTCGGAAGGGTAGCCTCCAGACTGTAAACCAATTGGAATGGGGTGAACCCAGTGGCATCCTTCACTAAAGTTTGGTAGGCCCATAAGGTGGAGAACAACATCAAGTGCCAGTTGGACTTGTGCATGTCGATGGTGCGTTGAAGAATCGTAACTAGAACTTTGTTGACGACTTCTACTTGGCCATTAGCTTGAGGATAGTATGGTGTCGAGCTAGCATGACGCAAGCCTAGCTGGGTTGTTAACTCAATCATCATATGATTATGGAAATTTTTGCTATGATCAGTTATGATAGCCTGAGGGACTCCAAACCGTGAGATGACATAATTAAATAAAAATTGTGCCACTTTGTGACCGTCTTCAGATAGTGTGGGCATTTCCTCAACCCATTTTGTGAAATAATCAATGGAAACAATGATATACCCATGCCCCCCAGCCGAGCGAGGGTTAAAGGTCATATAATCAATGCCCCATTTGGCGAAAGGGCCGACAGTAATTACAAGGTGCAATGGAGCGAGAGGCGCGTGCATCTTCCATTGGTAGATCTGGCACTCATGACAAGAGCGGATGGCAAGAATGCAATCCTTGAAGATAGAGGGCCAAAAATAACCAGCACAAAGGATCTTCTAAGCAGTAGCATACCCGGACATGTGACCACCACAGGCGCTAGAATGGCAGTCATTTAGAACTCGTTCAGCTTCCTCGAATTTTAAGCATCGGCGAAGAACAAAGTTGGCGCCGAGACGGTACAGAGTGCCCCCGATAATGCGATAGGGTTGAGAATGATGGAGAACCTGTCGTTGAGCATCCTTGGACAAATCGGGACAAAAATAAGACATCTGAAGATAGACAATAATATCCCCGTACCAAGGATCGAGGGTACTAATCAAGAACAGAGTTCCATCCGGAATATGGTCCTATAACCAAGAGGGTGCGGTAATAGATGGCAGAGAGAAAAGTGACTCAGCAAAGGTGAGGGACTTCTTAGACTTGGCAGTGATGAACTCCAATTCGAACTCTTGGAGGATGACAATCCACTTTGAGAATTTGCCCCCGAGTAACTGACATGACAAAATGTATGTCATTGGGTTGCAATCAGAAACCACCGTCATGGTGCACAATAATATATAATGGTGGTAACATTGGATGGCACAAACGGTGGCCAGTTCCAACTTCTCGACATAGGCATATCGAGTTTTCGTATCTAGTAAATTGCGGCTGAGATAGTAAACAACATGCTCAGTGTCATCATCATCATCTTGAACTAGAACCATGCCAATAGTGGTATCAGCAGTGGCTAAATACAGAGTATAGTCACAGTGATAATCAGGGGGACACAACAATGGAGCAGAAACAAGGAGGGCCTTGAGGTGCTCGAATGACTCTTGTGCAGCAGCATCCCAAAAGAAAGGGGTATCCCGCTTTAATAACCGCATATAGCATTTGGCCACTTCAGCATAATTTGGAATAAATCGTCGTAAAAAATTCGATTTACCCTACAAACTCTGCAATTGCTACAAAGAAGCAGGGGGAGGAGGATTTTGGATGGCTTGGACTTTAAGGGGATCCAGAGGGATACCCTCTCGGGAAACGATGAACCCGAGAAGTCTGCCTGACTCAATGCAAAAGACACACTTACGCGGATTTAGCCAGATATGATAGTGTTGACAGCGGAGAAAAATTCCATGACGGTGGGCCGGATGGTCCTGTCAGTTTTCTGAATGAGCCAGAAGGTCATCCAGGTAAGGTTGCACAATGTGTCGAATATCATGAAATGCGTAAGACATTGCGCATTGGAAGGTGGCACCGGCATTTTTTAAATTGAAGAGGAGCTTTTTATAAGTGAAAGTGCCCCATGGATAGATAAAGGTCGTCTTGTGTTGATCTGCAGGTGCAATATTAATCTAGTTATAACCAGAAAAACCGTCCATGAGTGAATATATCTCAGTCCCGGCACACTCATCAATGAGTGGGTCAATGAAGGGTGTAGGGTAGTTATCTTTGGGATAGGCCCGATTAATATCATGATAATCAACACATACCCTGATAGTGCCCTATTTTTTAGTCACAGGGACAATATTAGAGACCCAATCTGTGAGTGGGATGGGGTAAATAAAACCAGCTTTAAGAAGCTTTTCAACTTCCACTTTAATAGTTGCAGCCTTTCTGGGGTGCACGGGGTGTAGACGTTGTCGAACAGGTTTGGCACTTGAATACGTATGTATCTCATGCACCATAATGCTAGGATCGATGCCGGGAATTTCTTCGTAAGATTAAGCGAACACATCACGGAATTCGCGAAAAAGATTAGTATAAAGTTGAATCTCCTCTGGAGTACAAGTTACTCCGACATGGATGTGCTCGACAATCCCTGGTTTAACACAGATGTCGATTGGCTAAGTTTGCATAATGTTTCCCATATTCCATTCAGAAGACAATTGATGAACTTGGATGGGTGTCTGAATGGGTTGAGATGGGAGACAAGGAGAAAACTGCTCGAGACAAGTAAGCATTTCCTGATGGGCAGGAAGAAACAAGGAACGATGGTGATGATCAAACCAAGGGGGTTCCTCGAAAGACATGGTCTCAATAATCGCTTCATCAGAAGGAAAAATCTTCTTTAAAGGGTCTAAAGAAGCACCATCTCCAAGCCAAAGGGGTTGAATGTACGAGTCGAGAGCTCTGCTCGAAGGAGTAGATTCAGAGGAGGAAGTTGATATAGAAACAATTTCGACGTAGTTGAGCTTGGCAGGACTCAATGACATCTCGTCACCCTAGGATTCTATCTGATCAGTGGGGGGAAGAACCCAAGGATCAGAGCAAACAAAAATCATATTAATGGGAGTGATTTTGGGAGGTGGGAGCTAAAAAACACCCATAAGGGCAGGATCTTTAAAGAGCCCATCACCCACACTCTCACACGGAATGGAGGTATGCTCCAAAAAATGCATGTTGCCATCGAAGGAGGAGGAGGCAAAAAAGGAAAACTAATCTACTGTGATGATCTTCCCCTGATGAGGAAAACGAATGACATGAAATAGAGATGAAGCTACGGCTCGCATGGCATATGTCTAGCTTCATCCTAAAAGGAGGTTGTAAGTTAAATTGGCATCAACAACTTCAACCTCCATTTCAACCGTCTTCCCTTCCAAAGTAATAGGCAAGCGTTGGAGTATACCATAAGGACGAGACTCTCTCCCATCAAAGGCTTCCAAGGTCGTAGGAGACTGGCTCAGAGTCGGAGAACCAATAGCATTCCAACCAGCTACAGATATTATGCAAGTAGAAGCGCCTTCGTCAATAACGGTACGATGAATCATTTTAGAATTGATGATGACCTAGATAAGGAAGGCAATTTGGTGAGGCAGTCTCGGTATATGACTATCTAGGTCAAAAGTGATCAAATCCGAATTGTCTGGGTCAATGCGACCGATGGCCAATAGCAAGGACTTCCTCTGAGAGGGACAGCTCTGGAGAACTTCCAATGCTGACATAGATGACGGAGCCTGGGCTAAGTCCTCAACAATTCTATAGTGCTAATCAACATGAGCATTAGGGTTGTATGAAGATTTCTAGAGCATGCCTTTAGGAGTAGGTCAGATGACCGCTTCAGTGCTAGGTCGCTCGATATGAAGGGGACCGGAACTAGACGGAGGAGCACTAGAGGTGACCTCTGGCTCCTTCCCGACAGGAGACGAATACTCTTTTGCCCGAGTACTAATGTGGACGGGAATCGTCCCAGCCATAAATACCTGAGAACAAAAGGGATAAGAGGATTGAGATGGATCAGCCACCATTCGAGTTTGCTGTGAGGGAAAAGGCTCTTTGAGTACGACAGGAGTACTCGGGGCACCTTTCAACAAACGAATAACTTCAGACTACCTAGGATAGTCTTTGGTATAGTGATCCTTGTCACAGATAAGGCAAGGATACTTAGGCTTGTGTTTGGAACCTTCCTCAGGTGGAGGTTTAGGGGAATCCCGCTTCAGTTGATCAGCCTTATTCTTTCCTTTCCATTCTTTTCCCCTTTTGAGGCTTTATCTACCGTGGTGGACTGGACGGCGTTAACCTCGGAAGTGTTATTAGAATTGGATACAGCCTGAGAAGTGTTTTCATTCGAAGCATTCGACCTTTGCTTCCCAGGGTTCGCGCAAGATTTCTTAGAGGACGAATTAACAAAACCAATGACACTGTCAACAGATGGTGTTGGCAGGGCTTTGGAAGTTTCGGGCCTCGGGGCATAAGGAAAATAATCATATAGTGTACCAGACTGGGAGTAAACCAAGTCAAGGTTCTGAGCATGTGCAATAGCCTGCTCTTCAGTTACACATGTTCCCATAACAATGTCCCGGGCTATCGGACTGATAAATGAGGTCGTGAACCAGTCGGTCAGAAGCTGATCGAGAATCCAAAGCTTAATCAAATGGTGATGCCATCTCCATTCATGGATAATATTGGAGATATGCGTGGCCGTTGTTTGTTTTAAGGATGTCAGGAGATGTGTGCTTGTCTGATATCGAATCGGCAACTGAAAATGAGTTAAAAATGCCATAGCTAACGAGTTAAAGTCCTGAAAAGATCCACGAGCTAACTTAATATACCATTTAGCAGCAGAGCCAGTGAGGGTCCATTGAAAAAGATGGAGCCATATTGAATCATCAAGCCACGAATTTGACGAGCACCATAGATGATAAGTCATGACGTGGGCTTGGGGATCTTCTCTAGCTTTACCGTCAAACTTGGGACAATCATCGAGAATCTTAGTTGGAACAGGTGGCCAATATGGATTATGAAGAATACGATCATTTGTTAGTTTGGACACATCCGGTAACTCCAACATTGCTAAAAAGGGTAATTTAGGGTTAAAGGACATCTGAGGCCGTGGGTAGGCGGTAGCACCAGAGTTCCACCCAGCTGCTTGTTGCCCCCACTGATTTTGTTTGGACGGATTTGGCCGAGAAGGGTTTTTTCCGTATGGATTTTGTCCATAGTGGTTATAGCTATAACTGGAAAGTTGACCCTGGATCTACCCCCAGCATTCCACTGATTACCAACTTGGCCTGTTGGAGCAACATATGGTTGCTGTAAATTCTCGTAAGGATTCACCTACAGTTGTTGATAATTTTGTACGTGGAAAATTGGTTTTCCCTTGGGATTGTTGGAAACCATAAGGCGGTTGGGCTCTAAACTGAGCCTGGGAGCTAGGCTGCATTTGATAAGCAGGTTGATATTGGGATCCAACCTGAATTTGAGGACCGGATTGGGTCTGAAGCCCAGATTGGAGCTGAAAACCAGGTGGAGCTTGAGAAGCAACAATCATTTGAGTGCCTGATTGAGCAGGCCCAGATGGATGTCCTTGAGAGAACTGAGGCTCATCCATCTGGCTAGAAGATTGACCTAGTTGAGATTGAGGTTGACCTAGTCTAGTCAACTAAAGGTTGTCCTGACTTGCTAGATGGCTGAGCAAACTAGAAAGTTGGTTGGCTCGGTCGGTTTTGAGGCTGACCAATTTGTCTAGATGGTTGACTAGACTGGACAGTGGGTTGGCCTCACTGAACATAAGGCTGACTAACTTGCCTAGAAGGGTAGCCTTGTTGGACACTAGGTTGGCCTTGTTGTATGTAAGGTTGTCCTGGATTACCAGAAGGTTGCCCGAAATAGGTAAAGGAGGAACCACCAAAGGCCGAAGGTTGTCCCTTGAAGGGTTGTTCTTGTGGGCCTCTAGGTTTCCTTGGATAAGGTTGTCCATAAGATGGCTGACCTTGATATGGTGGTCCTTCAAAATTTGCGGTCGGTGCTTGGCCACCATGATAAGTGGTGGTACCCCAAGCAACGGACAATGGAACCGAGACCTCAACTACAAGTTGAGATGGCATAGGTCTAGGGTAATAAATATGAGCTCCTCGAGAATCGTAATTATGAAATAGATTTTGCGGATCTGAATTCTAAATAGCTTGTAAATACTGATCATATGCCCCCCCTGTTGGAATGGAACCAGAAGAAGGTCGGGTACTTAGTGTAGGATCAACAACTCTGGATGTAGATGCTGATGGGTCACTACTCGTAGATCTGGACGAAGGTCTAGTAACATTAGTCACAAGTGAAGATGCAGTGACGGCACTAACAACAGTGGCTAAAAAATCCACACAGACAGTTGGAATAGTTGGGACTAAGGTGACAGACACATTGTGAATTTGAGGGGTAAAAGGCCCCGAAGTCAAAGTGACGGTATGAGACCACATGGAAATCGTAAGGGGAGATCTAGAACCCATAATATCCTTCAAATACTTATAGCATAAAGGCAGCGTGACACCGAGAGGGATGACACAGAAGGGTGAAGTTTCCGTCAGGATAGGAATTTCACCGCTCGTCACAAAGGATTCTTCACTCGTGACGGGGGATGTGTCATCCATGTTAGAAGAAGACATTGGGATTGACACACTATGAGGAGTAACGAGAATATCTTCTTTGGAAGGCTCCCAAATGGGGTTCCAACGAATATCGTAAGAATCATTCTCTAGAGCACGAGAGTTAAGCGGTTGGATACTCGGGATGATTGGAAGAGTGTCACTAATATCCGGTACTTCAGAAGCTATAGAGGACGGAGACCCTTGGTCACTTGGAATGGGAGACGGGATCGGTGATTCCACCAGGATGATTCAATTCAAAATCCTAGGAAAACTAACGAGAAAGAACCCTACATAAGCTAAAATGCAAACAAGATCTAACAGGGTAAATGTGAATGTGGCCAAATAAATTTTAAGACACAGGAACAAAACTTGACCTTTTCATCTTTAAAGAGTCGAGGAAAGGATTAAAAGATGACTCTAGTCACCTTCGATTATTTAATGAGCCTGAAGTGACAAGTGCTCAGATGGACCTTTTCTTTTAGGGAGTCTGAAGAGGAACGAAAGTGACTACTATGGAGAACTAGGCAAAAGGTTTACCAAACAACATGTAAAACTGAATGTACACCTTCACAATCATATGAAAACCAAGGACTTTCCGTACGGCAGTCAATCTTCGTGAATGCTGTATTCGGTGCATTACGGTTTGAAAGGCGGTAGACATGGCTTCCTAAGGATATAGGATGATAATCTAGTGGGGTCTCCCAACATATACTCGATGGTACATGGGAGCACAATTTCGTACTAGATCGCTATTGAGTCACAGAAGGAGGAATCACCCAACCTTGAGTGAAAAAAATAGTGATTGGGTTTAACGACGTTGGAGCACGTCTCTAGCCTACACCTATAAATAGTGTGCGTTATGTTCCAATGCATTTTTAAGTTTATTCAGTTCATTTTAGAGTTGATCTTGAATTATGTTTCAGCTTGCAGGCCTTGCCATATGTATACAACAAATCCTAGGGTGCAGCTAGAATGACCAAAATATCCTTTTACTTCAATGAACACCTACCTACCAAAAGGTAGAGAGATCACTTCCAAACCAAGAAAACCAAGATAAACAAATTCAGTCACTCAATGCATACAGACATCAATTCCTAAAGTGCACAGGTACTACAAATGAGAGATTTTGTCATTCGCTTTCCAATATGCAAACTTGAAATGAAAATTCACTTTCACTTTCGTATACTAAATGAATGCAGTCTTTTGATTTTGATGTATTTAAATCTAAAAGAAACAAGCGAGCAAGCGTGGAAAAACCAGTTGATCCAAACAATTGTGATCTTAGTCAGTAGTGAAAAGAAATCGAATCAATACCAAAGATTGGTTCAATAATTGTCACTAAAAATCAACCAGAAACAAGCAATGGGGGAGGTTGAATCAAACCAACAAGAAAGTTGTAAATGAACCTTGGGCAAACCAGCAACCAAGCCAATTGATTTCAAGAACTTGAAAGAACGAACTAGGTCACACGGGAAAAAAATGAAACATTCACTCAATAAAGCCAAAGAAAGAGTGCCTTAACTACAAACAATGAAAAACAAGATACTGAGCAAGAGGAAAGAAAAATTAAAGGATCAGCAGGACTGGTGAAAGGAGGCAGAATTGAAAAAAATCAATTCTACAGAAATCGTCGCAAGTATAACAGAAGCAACTAGCACTGATCAGCAACTAGCTATAGCAACAGAGCGACGTCGTCGCAGAAGTACATGTCTTTCCCGTGACATATCGATTTCAGGTGTTGTCGCAACTGTGCGACAGTATTCAACGACCCACAATACTTTACAAAAGAGTGAGCACGACGTCAGCCCTACTATTAAACTATTTTCCACAATGATGTTAAAAACAATGACAAATGAACAAAATACTCCCAAACAAAAACCAGTCAATCCAACAGACAATAGAGGGATTTCCCAGATCGGTCTAGGTGACCCAAAAAACTAATAGTTAATCCCCGAAATTCAAGAGAGACCAAATCAAAATCAAAACAAGAGCAAACAAGAGAAGAACATAGGACAAACTCCCCAGCAGAGTTGCCAACTTGTGATGTAGGAAGGTGCTCTCTCTACGGATAGAGGCAACCCCTCTAGCCCTAGAGTGGGTCTAGTCACAGCAAGGACAGATCAACAATAGATTTCCTTAAACAGTCATAGTTGGAGGCCTACCTTAACCAGTGGTCAATGGAGTTCCGTTGCACTGCTCCAGCCTTTGCTTCCTTCTCCTCAATGAGTGATCAACCTGGAACAATGAAAAGGAAATACAACAAAGCACGTAATCAGAAAAAACAACAATGATCTATTTACTCACAAGGTCAAGAAGTCATGAGCTATAAAGTAAATTACATACAATACATAAGAAAACATCATTGGTTGTATTAATAATGAGATAAGAGCAAGCTTACAGCCAAAGTTTTGACGTCGTAAGCCTTCTCAGAGGGTCCAACCAATGTACTTCTCAAGCATTCACTCTTTGAAGCTGGATCTCCCAACATACAAAGTTTCTCTGTCACTCATAACTTTTAGCACAAAGTTAAGGGCAGTTCACAACCTTCCACAAGCTATCAACAATCCCACACTTATCACACCCACACCAGCTATCTATCAAACTCAAAAGCACTAACAGCACTGCTCAATCGAAGAATTTACCAACTCGCTGATCATAGCAATGGTGAGTGTTTATAGGAGAAGGACTCTCCATGAAAGGTGGAAGAGAGAGCTTATCCCCAAGGAAGATAGCACAAATGACGAAACTGCCATACCAAAGGAGGAAGGGTGACACAAACTATACCAACAACCAGGTCTGGAGACATCCAAAAGGCCGACTGTTGGAAAGAATTCACCTAATTTGGATCATCATGAGTTTATAACTAAGCTTTAGCACTGACATCGCTAGTAGGCAATGCAGCTAGTCAGACCGTCGCTAAAGATAGCAAATAGCCTCGCGCTAGAGCATGAAATCAGACCGTCATGGGAAATAGGTGTACTTCCGCACTGGAAGCGTGGCTAGAGTATTTACAACCACTGTTCATTGCGTATATTAAGCCCATTATCACAATGAGGTAGAAAACTTAAGAAAAGTGGGTCACTTGGCAACATAAGAGAGAATTTGTTCAGTATGAGCATGTTTCACTTAGACACATGAAACAATAGAAGGACTGGGGTGAAAGTAGTGACAAATTACTGTGTAAGCGCACATAGCTACAGGGGTTCACGCACTTTGCTGTGAACTCTACCCAAGCCTCCTACACATTTAGTTGCAAGAGTCTTCCCTTCTCTATCTAAGTGCAGGAAGCAGAGTGTTCTTGCCTTAGCTCTTTCCCAAGACAACAAAACTCTCCAATTTACTCAATATTCTATCAAACACTTACTTCTAAGACTCACTAGACTTAACTATTTATAGATTTCCTAATACAATACCATGGCCCCCAGCTCATGGGTGAGTCTTTAAAAGCACCAAAAACAAGGGGCTAAGGCCCCTTTGACTCTATCTATCTGCCTACTATACATCCACATTTTGCGGAGACTTTACATATTTTACAAAACTCTTTACAAAAATGGATAAGTCTAATTTAGTTCTACCGATCGTGACTCACCATCTAGTCACTGAGTGGGTTGTTCCACTTTCTAGCAGAGTCCGTTGAATGCGTTGGTCAGTTCCTAAAGCTCTATGGTACTCTTTTCTGCTGCTTTTTGTAATTCCTGGACCAATTTCTCTGTGGTTGGCCCCTCTACTTCTAGTTGAGTAGTCCTTTGTGTCTACTACATTGCCTTTAGTTTCTCATGAATGTTCTATGAAAACTAATAGGCTTCCTCTGTCTAATGCTCAAGTCGAGCTCTGAGCAAGAACTACTTCTTCAGCAACTCCTGGATCTACATCAATTTTGTCTTGCCTTCCTATAAGCGCATGAAGCACTAGACTCGCACCAACATCTGTGCGGTCGTACTGATCTCATCGTACTGCTCTTTCAATTCCTCAATTTCTGTGTTCAAATGTTGCAACGTAGGATCCTCCTGCACTGTATCCCATAGACCCATTGCGTAAATGAAGAGATGGTCACATCCTTGAACTATGACATCTAGTTGGGCCATGGATTCTTTTATCATTGCCCCTCTTTGTTCCCTAACCTCCGATGGTGTGCTTGAATACAAATTCAACTATAGCTTAGCTATTTTCATCTAAAGATCAAAAGTAGCCTTATTAACCTTTTCCTTTGACATGCGCACTATGGAAACCAATTTCCTCACTTTAGATGATGCCTCTACATCATGAGGTATATTAATCTTAGGGTATGGACTTGTAGGCTTGCTCAATTGTTGTGATGAGGTTCTGGCACTATGTCCGCAACTCCTCATGTTCCTTCAATGCCTGAGTTTTTCTACGAATAGCTGCTCGTTGTTGACTTTAAACTCACTGATGACAGTGAGCATGCGTTGTTCTCTGATCTTCAACACATCTGAGACACCCTTATGTAGTGCATGAAGAGACTCAAGCAGAAGTGTGACAAGTTTCAGCCCCATATCTTTCACTATGTGGAGTACCACGTGATCCTCATCTGATTCCACGTGGACTGACCCCTCTAGTAAAAGAAAGACTCTAAGATCTAGATACCATTCAATCCCTGTGATAGTGCTATGGCCCTGCTTTAAGCTTGCTTGCATGCCACTCGCCTTTCCGACATCCGCCTGAATCCTATTCACCTGGATCTGCAGTTTGCGAAGATCCTTCTGGATGCTTCCTAACATCTACATGTATTGCTGCTCAAATTGTTGCAACACCTCTATTGTTGTGTCATGTATCTTGTCATCGATCTCATCGAGATCGCCTTATGTCAGCACCATGGGATCTATATGTGTCTCCTTGTCAGACTTATGTTTCTTCCGCTGGTCGCCTGTTTGTTCTTGTCCGCATTTATTCAAAATAAACTGAGTGCTCTGCTCTTCACCACCTCCTCCTTCCTACTCTAAAAGATCCTGTTTGCCAGTGTGGTGTGTAGCAGACTTCTCACTCTCATCATCATCCTTCCACTTCTTGTCTTCCTTTTATTTAGGATCATTCTCTTCCTCTATCCGGGCCTTCTCTGCAGCGACCTTAGTAGCCTCCTTCTTCTTTTGCTTGACCAATTTGTGCATAGCTTTCTTTGCGGCTTCCTTCCGCTTCTGCGTAGCAAAGCTCTCTACGCCTTTGCTGGTTCCCACCTCTAGTGTTGTAGGATCATGCCACTTTGGTAGCCAATATCCTACGAGTTCCTACACATCCATCTTAGGCACTAGATAAGGTAGTACATGACATGTTCCTTTGGGGTCCTTCCACGCATGGATTGAGACATTGTGAAAATTATCCTTGAACTCTGCATAGGTTGTTAACTACCCAAACAAGGTTGGAGACAACCTTGATGGCTGATTGATTACCATTCAAAGGTCCATCTCCATTAGGACCAATAAAATATTCGTTTCTTTAATGCATACCGCATCCTTTGTGGCCCAGAGCAAGGCGAAACTCGCGACCTCGGGAAATTTGTCCTTATGCAGAGGAATTTTTCTATCCTCCAGTAACCTATATGAAAATAAGACAATTGACAGTAGAAGCCAAGTGTAATGAAAGGGCTTGTTATCATCTTGGGATTCAAGGCATTATGCAATGAACGCTTGGCAGAGATACCTCGCCCAATTATATTGTACGCACTTCGCGCACTATGCAGCAAGTGAGATAATCGGCACTGGAACTTTGTCCACGTGACAATTTTGCATGATCTTTCTGGTGAGGATTTGAGTAGAAAACTAGACTTCCTGGTCTTGTATTGACAGAATGGAGTATCCTCGCAACTTCTTCATGAGACCGTACTCCTTTTTTATCTTATCATCTAGCTCCTTCTCGCCTGTTTTTCCTGAAAATTCTTTGGCAGGGTCCGCTCCTTTGTGGGGCAGCTTCGTTACCTAGTGGATCAACATATCTCTTATCAGAATAGGCTACCCTAGCCATAGAATCCCATCACGCACCAACATGAGCAGATGGTGCACACATACCATATTGATAGGGTAGAGATGATGGTGTAGTACTAATAGTGTATTCAGCAACCTTAACTTCTCAACGTCGTGAACCCACTTCATAGGTTCTAACTATGTAACTCCTATGTCATCATAGTATATCTTCATCAGATACTTATGGGTCACCATATGCGGAAATATGACCTGCTCCGGAAACAGGGGAGTGGATACCCCGAATTTTTCCGAATTAGGGTCCTTGGTCAACTTAGTTTTTCACTTCCATGGAGGGATGCACTTTGACAGCATAGATATAGGCTCAACCCCCTCGGCATGGACTTCTTCGATGCCTTGGTACTCCTCTTCCTCTAAATCCACTACTTTTTCTGGTTGTTTTTCCTTTGTCTTCTTTGGTTGTGGCTCCGTATGCTTTCGTGGTGAGATTTGCACTGGCACTGACTTCTTTTGTTTTTCCTTCACGGCTGGTTGCTTTTCTTTCATAGCAAGTTGCTTTTATTTTGTGATCGTTTGTTTTGTTCTAGGTGACCTTGGTGCCATGGGCACAGTAGGTGTAGTCTCCATACTAGATTCTTTTGGACTTGGCACATCAGATACAGCTGCTTCCAAACTGAGGGCTTCAACGGGGTTAGTGGTAGTCATCCTCTCAATAAATATCTCTCGGGCTACTGCAAAATAGTTTGCAAAGGAAGGGTGTGTCACAAATTCTTCCCAGAATTCTCTACTCATAAACGACAAACAACAAAATTCTCCAGCAATTCTGACAATGCAAAGTGTTCTCTATTGGACCAGTATGCACAATTTATAGTGGTAGTTGAATTCAAATCCGAATGTTCTATGCAAATTCTGATAATAAATGTTGCTTTGGTGACAAATCTTCAAATATTTTGGCCTTAATTTCCACCTCCCCACTCCTCTTAACCACTTTCTAGCCATCCCATCATGAATAATAACTCCAACGGTCATTTTCCTGTTGGGTTGCATGGTACCTTTCCCTCTCATGCAACATCCTGAGCACAGCTTCATCTGGTGCATCCTCTTCAATCTTCACACAGCTTGCTCACTATCTTGTCCTTCAAACTGGGTAGTGTAGTTTATGGTCCCGCGCTCCCTTGCAACTACTTGGAGCACTAAGACTGTCTGACTACCATATATTCAATGCGCAGGGTATCCCCATATATAGCTTCAACTTGCTTCCATTCACTTTTCCCTGGAAGGGCTCCCCGTTCAGCTTCACGAGCTGAACTGTGCCAACATTTGTAATTTACTTGACGATATATGGTCCTAACCAATGCATCTAGAATTTACCCACCAATTTAGTGAACTTACTATCATATAACAACACAAGATCATTCCCCCGGATGCGGGTGTATGTGATGTGTGAGAGGCAGGTGGCTCGTCACATGGGCAGCTGTCAGCCCGGACGAGCCACGACATACCAGGAGGCTGGTGCATTAAATCTGACGGACGGTGAAGCCATCGGGATGTTAAGTCTAGTTCATGCACCATTCAATGCGGAAGGTGAATTCATTGGGATGTTAAGTCTGGTTCAGGCGCCATTCAATGCGCAGCATCGGATGGGTAGAATGGAGCTCCATAAGCTCGAACCCTATTTCGCTCTCCCGCATTCATTCAAGCGGTCCGAGAAGAAATTGGCAGAGACAGAACATTCTCTCGCTCATTGTAAGATTTCTCAGAGGGATTCTGTTACGGGAGATAATCGACGGATGCCAATAGAAAGGCTCAGGATGAGTAGTCGCCGCAGTGGTTCAAGGGGTTGTTCTGCCACTCAGAGGCCTGCCATTTCACCCTCCTCCTCAGTGGAAATAACTTCCGAGCAGAACAAAATTTCGAGCAGACTAGCAGGCCGTAGAAATGAAAGAGGCAGGGGAGAAATTATGGATTGTGGTCATGTGGAGCATCCAACAGTTCGCTATCGGATCCCCTGCACGCTGGTCAACACACTCATCGTCTCAGTCACCGTGGAGCATTGCAGCAATCTCAGGGGGAAACTTGAAGACCTGACGGTGCCAAGGGTTGACATGCAAGTCCCCAGAGTTGATATGAGGCGACCAATTCAAGCTGATGAAGCTGGCCCCAGTGAACCGGTTCAGAGGTTGCTGCGCTCAGAAACGGAGGAAACCAAGAAGCTCAAAGGTCTTGCAACGGATGAGCCTCACACCACCGATGAGGAATAGCTCAGAAGCCACTCTGTTTTCGCTGCCAGGAACGCTACTCTCTATTCAACTCTTTCTGCTCACTTTGTCTGTCTGTTATTGGGTCTATGTCCACCGTGAAGGTTTATATGTCCACAGTGTCAGTTTACGTGTCATCTATGTTAGCTTATGTGTCCACCGTGTCAATTTATGTATCCACTGTGTCGGCTCAAATGTCTACTGTGTCAATTTAGATGTTGGTTATGTCAGAAGGAAGAAAACCTGGTTCCTTTTTGCACCAGTGTTGCTCTGAATGGTTAATCATGGGGAAAATCTCTCTGGAGATGCAGGGCCACGGCCCTGTTGTAAAATTTTGCTGCAATTTTGGCTTTTTTGTAATATAAATTAGCATAGTCTTATGGAGAAAAAAAAAACAACACAAGATCATTTACCTTGAATGTGCAAAGCTTGATATGGCAATCATGCCATGATTTTTCGTGTTCCTTCTATACTTGATGGTGGAATCCTACCAAAAATCAATCCTCCTCTAGCTCCATGAGCTGCACGAGTCATTCTTCCAAGGCCTCGCGATCCACCATATCTGTCAAGGCTGCTATGCGCAGACTAGGAATAATGTATTCCATAAGAATTACTGCTTCAACCCCATAGACTAATTTGAACGGTTTTTTCCCTATCAACTTTTTATAGGTTGTCTTATGGGCCCATAACACTACAGGTACATGCACATCCCAATCATTTCACTGCATGTTACAGATCTTTGTGAATGCATTCTCCAATATTTTGTTAAAGGCTTTGACTGTCCCATTTTCCTACTGGTGGTATGGCATACTCTTCTTGTAGAAATTCCCACTGTAGATCAACAGATTATGCAATATACTACAACAAAATACAAGATCTACCTCTACAACACTTTGCGGAAGCTTAATCGAATTGAGCAAGATCAAGAGAACACATATAACTAAGAATGAGAAATCAATCACAAATAACACAAAAGAAATAACTTAGGGAAAGCCTCAGCCTAAAACCCCAATCTCTGTATTATCATACAAGTGGAAATCTTATTCAAGTTAAAAAAACAATTAGCTCTCAAGTTATCATGCTCTCTCTGCAATCAAATAATATAGCTCACAGACTGAAAAGACATAGTATATGTCCTCCTCAAGCCCTCCAAGCCTTCTATTTCCTTCTAGTTTTCCTTGGGGTCCAATTATGTCACATGTGTGAATTGGCATCATCACACTCACTAAACCTGAAGAAGTAACTGTGTAATCCTCAAGGAAAGAATTCCTTCTGCATGCAAGGAATATTCATAATGAAATATTCTAGCAACTAATAGTACACTTCCCCTCCATCTGATCTCAACTGGGTCTCTCTCTGAACTGACATGCATGAGTTATTTATGAGAGAATACTCAATTATCTAAAGTGCAGTAGTTACATGGATGCAAGCATTAACTAACTGAACTTACATTAATTCAACAAACTGTTTGAATTAATCTAATTGGACTTGACTCAGTTAAATGAGCCAACTAATTACAACTCAATATTACAACGCATCCTTATCTCTTTAACTGATGGATAAACTCCTCAACTAATGGAGAAACTATTGCATGTCCCCACATAGACTTCATGTTTGATTTTACTTAACTAATTAACTCAAGATGAATTAATTAATTATTTTACAAATAGCTACAAAGATAAAATTCGAATTTTACTTCACTATTTTAGTTTAGGGACTGACTAAAATAGGAAGGTATCCTGAAATGCTATTTTTAGCACTTCCATTTTTCCATCCATTGTTGCTAAGATCGACAATGGTTGAACTGTTATTTATAGCAGTGCTATTTTTATCAATTCTATTTTTAGTATTTCTTGTTGCTATTTTCAACACTCCCTCTCAACAAGAAATGGATTATCAATGACCCCAATCCTATCTCTGTGGAACTCGAACTTGTATTTTGACAATGCCTTATTCAAAATATCTGCATCCTGTTCCTCGGTTGAAACATACAACAACAACAACATGATCCTCTTGACCACACAGTCTCGAAGATGGTGATACCGGATATCAATGTGCTTGGACTTGTCATGAAAAATTGGATTCTCAGAGAGTTTGATACAACTCTGGTTATCATAGTAGATCACTGTAGGATCCATCCTATGACCAAACAATCCCACTAGAATCATCTGCATCTAAATGCCTTCACATGCAGCCTGACTAGAAGCCATGTATTCAACCTTTGCTGAGCTAAATGCAACTGATCTCTGTTTCCTGCTGTACCAGGAAACTACAGCTCAACCAAGGTTGAATATTCCTCCGGAAGTGCTCTTTCGATCTGATGGACTCCCTGCCCAATCTAGCTTTGTGAAGACCTGAAGATTCACTCCCTCTATCCGTCTATACCACAATCCAAACTAAGATGTTCCTCGAAGGTATCTCAGCACATGCTTCACTGCCTTCCAAAATAGCTTGGTAGGTTGAACCATAGCTTGATTCAGCTGGTTCACCGCAAAGAATAATTCGGTCGTGTGTTCACCAGATACATAAGTGAACCCACCAGCTATTGATAAATAGTAGCAGCTACTACCTCACGTGAAGTAGCATCCTCCTTCCTCCAGTTCCAGACTAGATGAGTCTGCATGGGTTTGCACTTCTCCATGTGAAAGTGCCTGAGTATCTCATTGGCATACTTGCCTTGAGACACAAATACTTCACCATCTTTCTGCCACACCTCCATGCCTAGAAAGTAGTGCATCAGGCCCATGTCCTTCATCTCGAACTCTCTTGCAAGGTCCTCCTTGCAAGACTGTATCAGCTGATCATCACCTGTCAAAATCAGGTCATTGACATAAAGAAAAATGATCAATGGTTTACCTTCTACCATGATGTGCTAAAGGATCACATCTGCTTCACTCTTGGTGAAGCCCAAATTGGTGAAATAGTTGTTGATCATGGTGTACCAAGCACGGGGTGCTTACTTCAGCCCATACAAAGCCCTCTTGAGTCTGCACACATGCGACTCATGATTGAAGGTCTCGAAATCCTCTAGCTGCTCAATGTACACCTCCTCCATAATCTTCCCACTGAGGAATGTTGTATTCACAACCATCTGGTGGATCTTCCACCCCATCTGAGTTGATAGTGCCAATATCGATCTAATATATGAGTACCTTGCTACGGGAGCAAAAGTCTCATTGTAGTCGATCCCCTCGACCTGTGAGAAATCCCGGGCAACAAACCTTGCCTTATGTTTCTCAACACTGCCATCAGCTGCCTGCTTTACCTTGTAAATCCATATGGAACTCACCACTGACTTGCCTTGAGGCCTTGGGACAACATCCCACACACTATTCCGAATGATAGATTCGTACTCCTCTACCATTACATGAACCCAGACTGGTTGCTGCACTGCCTCCTCGAATGAAGAAGGTTCAGTATCTACACAATACCCAACCAGGGCCATGTACCCAGTGTACCGCTCGAGTGACCTCCTCTGTCTGCGGTGAGAAGATGGTTGTCCCACATTCTCTCGCACATCCAACATCAACATGTCAGCTTCCCTTCAGCATTTTTGCCCATCTCTGGAGGTCTCAGCATGAGTGGATATGTCCACTCCCAGATCCTCTGCATGCGGCCGCTCCGCATTAATTTGAGGCTCCTCCTCCTTAGGAACTGAAGGTTCTTCATCTGCATGCAACTCGAGCTCCCTCTCAAGTGATAAGCACATGGATTTCTGCTTTTCAAACTTCAGATCCTTGTGTACCACTGTCCTTTGAGTGGAAGGAAGGTACACTTGATAGTTGTGGGGTGTATCCATGTACACCACAAGTATTCCCAACTTAGTTGTTGGGTCTAGCTTCTTCCTAGCATCTTTGGTCACATGATAGTACACTGATGATCCAAATATTTAGAGGTGACTTACATCAGGTCGCTTACTAGAATAGGCCTCCATAGGTGTCTTCATCCCCATTATACAGTGTGGGCTTCTGTTCTACAAGTATACTGTTGTATTGCACGCCCCAGCCCACAAATGCAGTGGTAGGCTTCGGTCATGCAACATCACTCAAGCTGCTCCCACAATCGATCTGTTCTTCCTTTCGGACACCCCATTCTGTTGTGGGTTATGGGGTGCCGTCAATTCCCATTTAATACCTTCTACAATACATAAGTCTTTAAACTATTGGGAGACATACTCCCCACCATTGTCACTACACAAGGATTTTATTTTCTTTCCAGATTCTTTATTTGCCAAGGCTTTAAACTCACAAAACCTCAATAAGGTCTGATCCTCTTTTGCATAAAGTAGATCCAGCATCTACGAGAAAACTCATCAATAAAAATAACATAGTACCTTTGTTTAGCAGTGGAGGCTGTAGAGAAAGGTCCACAAACATCTAAGTGAACTTGCTCTAGAATTGCTCTAGCTCTACTATCTTGATCCGAAAAGGAAGATTTCACATACTTACCCAAGGTACAACCTTTGCATGTAGTCATCTGCTCAAGTTTTCCCTTGGGTAATCTGGTAGAAATCTGCTGCTTGATCTTCAGGGCTCCATGGTGCAAGTGGCCCAGTCTTCTATGCCATAGCTCGCCAACATCTTGGCTCTGCACCATCTCACCTTTGGAACTCAAAGTAGCACAGTCATCTACCTCCAGTTTGAAGAGATTCTTGACTCGAATCCCTATTCGCTTTGTCTGTCCAGTATCGATATGCCTCACGAATACCTTTCCTTTACTAAAGAATACATCATAGCCTATATCTTCTAGCATAGCGACAGACACAAGATTCTTCTTTAGACCTGGTACATACTTTACATCAGTGAAGGTGAGGGGAGATTCATGCTCCCTCTTAAACACAACTGTACCTTCACCTGAAACACGGTACTTTCAATCATTGCCCATCTTGATCCACATCTGGAGATCCTTCTCCTCCAAGGTACTGAAAACATTCTTGTCACCTGACATGTGGAATTAAGCTCCACTGTCTAGGTACCACACACATCCCACCATGGATGAAACCATGCATGCGATAAGTGAGAAATCCAACTCAAACTATGAGGCCAGTGCCTCACCATCAGATCCCTTTGAGGAACCCTTCTTGTATTTCTTCTATGGAAAATTCGTATCATAATGGCCCACTTCATGACAATGAAAGCATCACACTTTCAATTTGTCAATCTTCTTCCCACCATGGGAAGAACCGTATTTGTAACGGGACGCCTTGCCTTCCCTTTCCTCACCTTACTTGGTAAGGCTAGATTTTCCTCATCATCTTGCTTCGATGAGGATCCATCTCTGGTGCTTCTTCTTATTTCCTCCTGCATCAGATCCAACCAAATTGGTTCCCAATCTAGCAATTTTTCTCTTCCATTAACTGAGTCTTGGTAGCTATGCCAACTATTAGGAAGACCGAGGAGTGCAAGACTCACCATGTCATCATCAGCGGTCGTGATCACTACACTTCTAAGTTCATCCCTGCAGGTGGTGAGCTTGTTCAGATATGTAGAGATCATGTCGCCCTTTTCACACTTGATCTTATGAAGCTTGTCTTTCACTGATAGCCTTCTCTAATTGTTTTTGTTCTGATATAAATCTTTCAATTTTTTCCACATCGAAAACAGTGTCTCCTTCCCATGGAGGCTTGAGACAATGTGATATTGAACTCCCTCCAGGAGGATTCTCCTTGCTCTAGCCACACATTTCTTCACTTACGCCAGTTGAGTAACATCAGTCAGCATGGGGACTTCTTGATCAATGAAGTTCTTTAGACCATTATCCTCTAACACTGCCTCCATGCGATCCTTCCAGGCTATATAATTCGAGCTGCTATCAAGGGCATACTCGAGTCTTAAACCATTGAATGCCATAGGTGAAATTGAGATGTGATAAGAACTCGATTTCTATATTCAGCAACCACAAACTCCAAACTTCTCCTTCTTGTATACTGTTCTTCACCTTGATCTCCTTTGTTCTGATACCATGTAGAAATTCCCACTATAGATCAACATATTATGCAATATACTAAAATATAATACAAGATCTACTTCTACAACACTTTGCGGAAGCTTAATCGAATTGAGCAAGATCAAGAGAACACATATAACTGAGAATGAGAAGTCAATCACACATAACACAGAAGGATTAACTCAAGGAAAGCCTCAGCATAAAACCCCAATCTCTGTATTATCATACAAGTGGATATCTTGTTCAAGTTACAAAAAGAATCAACTCTCAAGCTATCCTACTCTCTCTACAATCAAACAATACAGCTCACAGACTGAATAGACATAGTATATATCCTCTGCAAGCCCTCCAAGCCTCCTATTTCCTTGCGTAGTTTTCCTTGGGGTCCAATGATGTCACATGTGTGGATTGGCCTCATCACACTCACTAAACCTGAAGAAGTAACTACGTAATCCTCAAGGAAAGAATTCCTTCTCTGTGCAAGGAATATTCACAATGGAATATTCTAGCAACTGATAGTACACTACCCCTCCATCTGATCTCAACTAGGTCTCTGTCTAAACTAAGATGCATGAGTTATTTATGAGAGAATACTCAATTATCTGAAGTGCAGTAGTTACATGCATGCAAACATTAACTAATTGAACTTACATTAATTCAACAAACTGTTTGAATTAATCTAACTGGACTTGACTTAGTTAACTGAGCCAACTAATTACAACTCAATATTACAACTCATCCTTATCTCTTTAACTGATGGATAAATTCCTTAATTAATGGAGAAAGTGTTGCATGTCCCCACATAGACTTCATGTTTAATTTTCCTTAACTAATTAACTCAAGATGAATTAATTAATTATTTTACAAACAACTGCTAAGATCAAATTCGAATTTTACTTCACTATTTTAGTTTAGGGACTGACTAAGATAGGAAGGTATCCCGAAATGATATTTATAGAATGGTATTTTAGCACTTCAATTTTTCCATCCATTTTTTCTAAGATCAACACTGGCTGAACTGCTATTTATAGTAGTGCTATTTCTATCAATTCTATTTTTAGCATTTCTTGTTGTTATTTTCAACACTTCTGATGGTAGACTTGGAATTCCTCTGTGAGTGGGCTAATTTTTTCATTCAAAAAGTGCGTACTCCTGTCACTCATCAATACCTTTGGGCATCCAAACGTCATTAAGACATGTTGAAAGAATAATTTTGTTGTCGTAGTCCTTGTACAATCCTTTACTCGTTGTGCTTCCACACATCTGGTTAAATATTTTGTCGCAGTGATAATGTGGCATGTGCCCGTTTTCTTTCCAGGTGGCTAAATTGGTATGATCAAATCAATTACCCACTTCTCAAATGCTTGTAAGATACCTAAGGATGTAGTGGTAACTCATCCCTTCGTGACGGTTTTCCCGTCCTTTGACATGCATCGCATGCCTTACAATATGCTTTGGAACCTTATGCAATGTTGGCCACCATAAACCTGCGCACAAAATCTTCTGTACAATTTCTTTGCATGCATAATGGCCTCTCAAAACTCCTCCATGAGCCTCAACGAGGATACTATCACATTCAAAGTCTGACACATATCTTTGCAATATTTCATCTACACCCATTTTGTACAAATGTCCCACAATGGCCGAAAAATCATCTGCGCACACTACTAATTCTTTCTTCTCTTGACTTGTATATCCTTCGGGCACCATCCCTGTAGTTAAGAAGTGAATAATATTAGCAAAATGGTTATCAGCTACACGTACCAAAAAGAGCTGCACATTGGGCAACCCTTCCTCCAAATTACTAGGTTCTTCGCCTATTTCAATTCGCGACAGATGGTTAGGTCCAGCATTCAACCTCCCCAACTTCACAATGACTTCAAAGTCATACTCCTGAAATAGTAACAACCATCTACAAATATTTCCCCCCAACGTAGGCTTGTTGAACAGGTATTTTAAGGTAGAATGATCTGTATACATCTTGAAATTTCCTCCCAATAGATAATGCCTGAATTTTTGTAGCGCATAGACCATGGCTAACCCTTCGCACTCTGTTGTTGAATAATTTTTCTTGGCCTTTGATAACTTCCTGCCTGCGAAGGCTATAGGGTGGTCCATTTCTCCTTCACCTGCGTGAGTTAGCACTGCACCTAGTGCAATGAAATAAGTATCCACATGTACATGAAACTCCTTTTTCTAATCAGGAAATACTAAGATTCACGCAGTTACCATCTTTTCTTTCAACAAATCTCAGTTGCATTGACATTCTTCATCCCAACAGAATGTCACATCCTTCTTTAATAGTTTTCCCATGGGCACGGTAATTTGAGCATAATCTTTGATGAATTTTCTATAGTACCTTATATGTCCCATTGTCGCATGCACCTGCTTGACATTCCTAGGGGCCTCCAAGTTTATAATCACCACAATCTTTGCAAGGTCAACCATCAATCCTTGTTTTCACACAACATGACCTAGAAAGATCCCAAAAGGAACACAAAAGATACATTTTATCAAATTCAGCACTATCTGGTATCTTTGACATGTATCCAACATAAGGCGTAGACTCTCTACATGGAACTTCACCAAGCCAAACTCTGTCCAATCATCGAAGTACACTTCCAGCAACTTATGAATGAATTCTTTGAACGCTGCTACAACTATGCGGGAAACTATGGCAGGTGCATTCTTCAATCCAAATAGCATAAAAGTGTATTGAAAGCAACCCCACTCTATCGCAAAGGTGGTTTTTCTTCTATCCTCTAGGGAAATCTTAATTTGATGATATCCTAAAATCTTATCAGTAAAGGAATAGGCCTCCTACCCTCTGACATTTTCTAACACTTCATCTATAAATGGCATCAGAAATGGATCACAAATATAGGCATCGTTAAGCTTCTACAGATCTACGCAAATCCTTATTGCACCCTTTTGTTTCTTCTGTTGGACCACCATTGGGCTCACACAATCAGACTCTTCAACATGTTCTATAATGCCTGTCTCCAACAGTTTATCCAGCTCTTTGCGAACCTTCTCCTTATACATAGGATTAAGGCGATAAGGTCTCTGTTTAACAAGCTTCACTTCTGGCTTCAATGTGATCTTCATAATTCCCAAATCACCAATTATGCCCTTTAAATCCAAAAACTTAGTGGGGAAGAGATCCTAGTATTCATGAAGTAATCCAACAACTTTATCTACTGTAGCATGATCGCAATAGTCTCTAATCTTTGCGAACTTCAGTTCTTCTTCAGTGCCAATGTTTATGTACTTCTTTTTCAAATGTGTGGAGATATCTAAGTTTTCTACTTGTGGGCCTTCAACTTCACAATTCCCTTTTGTCTTTGGAATATCGATATTCCTCAGGTATTCTTCCTCCTCTTCAGCGGTCACATTATAGCATTCCAAGGTGTGGCGCAGCTGGGTGCTCCAATCTGGTTGGGTCCACTCCATAGGTTCCTTCGGTGTTCGAAAGATAACCGCTTTGATATTTTGAAGCACTTCATCAATGCTTGGAAATCCATCCCCGAAGATGAAATTCAGTAAGAAACCTTCCTTCAATACATCCCATTCCATAGTGATGTGGCAGAGCTCTGTTTCAAGGTACCAGTTCATGGGGATTGTATCTAAGGTATGACAAAATATGTGTACCCACTCTAGCTATAGCTCTATTCCCCGTATCTTAGACCATTTTTCCTGGTGATCACGTGGATCATCCTTCCCATTATACTTCTCATTCATTATGATATTAGCATGCCCAAATCATAGCTTCATCACTCTCCTGTAATCTTTCCATCCAACAAAAATATCCTTATGTGTACCCCATCATTGTGCTAGCGTAGCGTGCAGCGTCAATTCTAATGCTTGGAAGTGGTGGTCCTTAAAGACTTCATGCTCAGATTCATCTAAAAAAATATCTACGTCAGTCAACCCATTATAATAAGGTAACTTTCTTACCTTTGACGAAACACAACGCAGTGACTTCATCATCATATTACATCGCAATGTAGAAACTTCATGTAAGTGATTCTACCAATCCTCTAATTCCATGTCTAAATTAGAAGTGCAGGAACTTTCTTGGTCCCATGCAATCCATCCATATGCCATTGGATTGATCCAATCTTGATCTTGCATTGTTATCTTGTAAATTTGATCTAGCTCATCGTCACATTCCACATAATCGTGGATTGGTTCAGTATAGCGCACCACTTCTACAAGATCTAGTGGCACTATAACCCTAAGTGACTTTCTTTCAAACAACATTGTCATCTTCTTCATATTAATGAAACCATTCATATCAATAGCCTAGTCGATTCCTAGGAGCATGGGGTAGGGATTACTGTCATTGACAATTTCTATAACTTCAAAGTCCGCTACTGCACTCGCACCATCAATATCAACCGTTACTCCATATAAGCATCCCATGGGGATGATTTTCTGTTGATTCGCCATCCTAAGCTGAATCGGAGACCACTGCAGTGCAGGTCTCCCCATCCTTTCCCATGTCTATTTTGGTAGGACATTCGCATCGGACCCCAAATCCAAAATGACTTGGTCCATTTCATAATCACCTATCTGTGTTGTTAGCCGCAGCTCTCGCCTTGTTCACACCTTATGCTTATCAATTTTTCTAACCACGCATTGCTCCGAAGGAGTCTTTTCCTTATTGGTGCACTTGTCTATTAAGTCCTGTAATCCTTCCACAGCCTTCTTATCACATAGTGTTACACAAATATTCTCACCAGGACTATTTGCAGTCAGTATGGGTCTATCATCATTCATACTGTCCTCCTAAGCAAGTCTCAAACCTTAGCTCTTCATGTCAAGCTTTGAAAATGAGAAAAAGACCTTAAAAATCATTAAAGCTCTTGTTCCGCACTTTCTCTCACTGTTGCATATGGTCTCGCACCCTTTGTTCATGTTACCTGGGGACCTGCCCGCTCTGTCTCTAAAGGAGTGGGTGCGGACCCCTGTGAAAGTAAAAAAGGTGCAAGTTTATTCTTAAAAACTCACTTTGGGTTAATTCTAGATGATTCTAGAAGGAATCTTGACATGGGTGGTTCGCTCCTAGGTGGTTCATGCATCCCAAAAGTGAAGGAGCTAATCCCTTAATGAGAGGAGCTATCCCTTTGAAGGAGGGCTTTATCCCTTTGAAGGTGGACCTAGTAACTTCCCTCCATTGCACTATAAATTAAGGCAATGGGCTGGTTGCTAGGGAGGTTAGAAGCTGAACATTTTTTAGGGTAAATGCTGGTGGAATTGAGACTTCCTAGTTAAGCTTGAGAGATCACATACCTTTTGGGTTCATTGGGAAGAGAGTGAAACTTGTCAAAGTAGAGGATAGTTCTTGATGGACCCTAGGAGGAGCTTGTACAGCATCAAGGCAAAGGTTGTAAAGTTCTTATTTGATTTAAATTAATACAATTAGATTCATTTTACTCAACAAATCGTCTTATTATATTGGCTTTTTAGGTGCTATTTAATTTGTGTGCTTGTTTGTGTTTGCAGATTCTCTACAAGGGAGATCATTTGGATCAATGGAGCGAGGCTTCCACAAACTTGCATTGGATGCAAGGTAGGCCTAAAACACTCGTTTTCATTTATTTATAAACTACATATTTAGAGAAAGATAGAATTTGATTGGTTTGCTTGTCGCTAGTTATCATTAGATACTAGGGAGGTCGGTCTTGTCCACAAGAACGACTCATTCCATGTGACAAAATGGCGACTCCACTGGGGACTTGATTTTTTGATTTGCTTTACTTTGACTTGAGAAACTGTGTTTTTGTTTCTGTTTTTGGCTTCTTGTGTGTGGAATTGGGTAGATTTAGTAGATCTTGGATTATTTTTTGTTTTTCATACTTTTGGGAGAGGACCGCACCCTCTGCTTGTAACACAGTGCAGACCTATCCGCACTTTCACTTTACACACAAAGCGGTACTGCACCTGTGTGGACTGCGAGCCTGCAGACCCTGTCAAAATTTTGAAAAACTTAAGATTTTCTCTTTCAGTCAGCTTAGGATTTGTTTAGGTGTTTTTATTCTCTGCCCAGACCTGCATGTGACTTGTCAGGAACTTTTCTTAGGTTAATTCCATTGGCATTAGGGTTTTAGGTGAAATTCCTAGAAGTTTTGGTTACCGGGCTTGGTTTTTCATTTTGGTCTTGTAGTAGCTCAGAGTTTAGAAGCCTTAGAAGCCTTAGATCACCTTGGTTTTTATTGGCCTTCTTATGAGTCTGACCATTTGCAAAATCTGCCTTTGTTGAGGAATCCATCTTGTTTTTCTCTTTGCGAAACTTCAAAAAGACTTGTGTTGAAAGTTTTGGATTTCTTTTTTAGAAAAGAAAACAAAAATTGGTTGTTTTTTGACTGATTTGTGATTCTGGACAAATTCGTCCTTAGTTTGCTTATAGCTAAGTAAAACATCCTTGAAAAGAAATCTTGTAAGATTTTACTTCAGATAGTTCTTAGAATTTATAGATCTCAAGATTAGATTTTTCCATAGTTTTGAGTGTTTTATAAAAATAAAAAAGCCTCTTTTGGAAAAAGTTTGTTTTTGTAGTATTTGAGTGTTTGAAAGAAAAGGGAAATTTCGTGAGCATAACTAGTTGTCTCGTTTTTGAATGTATTGGAAAAGACAAAAAGCTCTTCTTTTGATTTGTTTGTTAAGGAAAAGATTTGTTTTTACAAGCATTTGCATTCTCAACTCTTTCCTAGCTAGAAATTCATTGAAGGGAAAAGATTTCTTATCATCTTAAGTGCACTTTTTAGTGATTTGGAGTCGAGTCTTCATACCATAAGTTTCATCTCCGCACCTCTTGACTTAAAGAAAAACCAATAAAAATAACGCTGAAAGTAAAATCTATCTAGTAATATTTGTATTTCTAGGGCTATATATCACCAACATAGCATAGGATAGTATCTTGGAGTAGGGAGTAATTAACTCTCCAAGATAGTAAAACAAACAAGTAGCTGTATCTTGCGGTAGGAGATAAAATCCAATTGTTACATCTATTCTCTAGGAAATCTCCTCTTAAAGGAGAAGCACGAGATCATATCTGAACCAGTGTGGGAATAAATCCTTCCTCATTGGGAACGATAGAAGATATTCACGTATTAAAAACGGTAAACCTCGGATTAACCATTGTCGAGGAGCCTGGGGTCACTTGTTGGTAAAACTTGGATTATGTCGAGGAGCCTTCAAGGGGATTGAGCTTGTTACTCTGCCCTTGCATGCGTATCGGATCGTAGACTACTCCCCTAGGTATATTTGTTTCCGTTGGTAACCATAGTGACCATATTCTATAGGATTCTTTCCTAAGCTAACGATGGAGGGAAGATCCCACCGTACCTGGAGCAGACGTCGGCTAGACTCACTTGGATTTTCTGGGGGGTTTTCTTCACTCGAGACAGTTTAGTGGAGAAACTTGTGCTAGTATATTCAATAAGTAGGTTGTCGAGGTAACTGTTCCAACTGCCATTTCTGTATCGAACTCTGCAACGTTGGATTTCATCACCAACTAGTGTTTTCAGTACGGAAATTTACTGTTTGTGTGTGGTTTGATCTCCTAGATTCTTTAGGCATGTGATTCAAAATTGTTCGGTTCTTTAGAGGCTTTAGGTGGTTTTCATTGAGATTTTTCTTTGTTTGCGTGTGGAGTAGTTAAAATATTTAATCATCACTGAATTACCGAGGAAGTCCCGTAGACTTCGGGGCCAACCTCCTGAGTTTTCACCGAGCCAGCCTGAAGGGCTACGAGCCCTTGTAGCTCCTAAAGACAGTAGAGTTGGGTCACCTGAAGAAGGAGAATCTTCTTTAGTGGTACATCCTGATTATCAAGCTCTAGTAGCAGATTATAATCCACAATCTGTTTCTGTTTCCGAAGTTACTGGTAGTTTTTCATCTACTAGTGATTTAGGTGAGGAACCTGATATATCTGAACCTGAAACTGAATTTGCTACTACGCCAACATCAGGATTTTCCTAGTGGTCCTAGTTCACCCAGGGTAGAAAGAATAATTACCCAAAATCTTCCTTCTGGACTTATAGCTATTGAAGAACTTGCTACTCCGGAAGAAGAAGGTACCACTATCCATGAAAATCAACCAGTTATAGAACTTAGGGAGTGTGAATCAATCTTTTACAGTCCACCTAGGAGCAACGCTTGGTATCTTTCATTGACCAATTTTTTGGAAAACCCGAGACTAAGTTTTTCACCACCTCGCATTCCTTTTCACCCAACACCTAGGGATTACTATCCTCTGTTAAATATGTCAAGACAGTCATCCATGTTTTCTCAATCTCCAGAAACATTTTTATACGGCGGTCCTTATGTTCCCTCTAGGTATCAGTCACTTACTGGTACTTTTTCAGGAGCATCTCCCCAACCTATTGAAAAAGGGTTATTAACTGGAAATAATGGAACTAAGCTGTTGAGTGTAGAAGATATTCTTATGATGTCAGGTACTATTCCTATTCCTCAACCTCAAGGTGGCCAGTTACTGCCTGGGGGGCAGCCTCAAAGTCCTCATGTATTGCCTGGGGGGAAACCTCAAGGTACCCAATTTCCGCCTGGGGGGAAACCTCAAGGACAATACATACCTATGGGATAGTACGTTCCTCAAGGTCAACCCCAGACTCAATATGTACCTCAAGGTCAACCCCCATATCAATATGTACCTCAAGGTCAGTACCCAACCCAAGGTTTCCAACCACCTTCCGGTCAATAATTTGTCCAAGGAGCTAGAAATGTACCTTTGAATTATCAACCCTACCCTCAACCCGATTATGGTACTCAATATTCTCAACCTGTTATAGGTCCGTACCCCGTAATGAATTTAGTGTGGGATCCATCTCAATCTCAACAGATCTTGCAACTGAATGTGCAATTGTCATCTCAATCTGGACAACCCTTGGTTTCTGGTTCACCCCAGCAACCTATCCAGTCTACTATTCAAACTTCTGCACCTTCTGTAGTTTCTCAGTCTGGGCCTAGTACGCCTCGTACTCCACCTCAAATGACTGCTGCAATATCTGTTCAATCTACCCCACCTACTTCTGGAGTATCGACAGCTCCAGTTTCTACTATTCTTGTATCAGCTCCTCAGACATCTTTACCTCAGTCTGGACCCACAATTCAGACCTCGGTTCAAATTCCTGTAGGACAACCTGGTCCAATTACGGTTGTCACAAGTCAACCGCAATTTACTTATCAACTGTACCAAGGACAATACCAATTCAGTCCTGCTATGTAGCAGCTAGTCTATCAGTATCAACCATACCCTGGGTATACATATCAACAACCTCAACAACCCCAGTACGGTCTGGTTAATCCTTGTTTTTCGGGAGGATATAATATCCCAAATGCAATTACAATTCCTAGTTATCCTAGATATCCTCCTCCTGGGGCTAGTCTCATGACCCAGGGTTTCAGGGACCCTAATCGTCAGTTATCCTTTATTGCAAATTTTGACTTGCCTAACTTGTCGCGCCTTATGAACGATCCAATTAACTATCTTCTGTTTTGGCCGCCAATGCCGAATAAGTTGCCTAGTGATATTCCTATGTTTGAAGGAAAATCAAGAGAGGACCCGTCGAACCATGTGATGACATATCACCTCTGGTGTGCGTCTAATTCCATTTCATATGATTCAATCCGTTTAAGGCTTTTCTAGCGCACTCTAATTGGTCTTGCGGCTAAGTGGTACATTGAGTTACCGCGAGCCACTTTTTATAACTTTAGTCAGTTAGCTACTTCATTTTTAACTCATTTTCAGTTGCCAGTCAGATATGACAATGGAACGGAATTATTAACTTCATTAAAGCAGTCAACATCCACTTACATTTTATATCACATTCATGAATGGAGACGTCAATGGCGTTTAGTGAAAGTTTTTATTCCAGATCAGATCTTAGCTGAATGGTTTGTAAAATCTTTATTACCAAAGATCACTGAGGATGTAGCTAAGGCAAGAGTCGTTACTGAAGAGAAAGTAATTGCTCAAGCTCAGTACCTTGACTTAGTTTATACGCAGTCAGGTACGTTACACGAGAAAATCCCCAAACTTCCTAAACAAAATCAAATAAATGTAGCTCCTTCAGGGTCTCATGCCGCTGATGGTATGATTGGTACGGTTAATACCAAAAGTAAGAAGATATCTTCCAAGAATTCTTCTCCTATCATAACCTTACCAGATTCCCTGACAGGAGATTCTTCCGCGGAAATCTCCGCCGATATTCATGTTGTAGAGTCATCTACAGCCAAATCAAAATCCAGCAGTAAGAAGAAAGGGAAGAAGAAAAATAAAATAGACAAAAATTGGAAAGAGAAACCAGAAAAAATAGAATCAACTGATGAGAAATGCAAACCTCGTTATCCTTGTCTCATTTGTGATGAAAAGAATTTTACAAGAGACTGCCCTCATCGTGCAAAGGTTACGAAAATTGTCAAAGGTTCCTAAACGCCTGCTGTTTTGAAGGATCCTTTTCCTAGTCAAGATAGTAAGATGATAGGTTCTTTCTCAAATGCCTCTAAAGAAACCATAATGATGATGTCCCATGTTAGGATTGCGACTCGATCGCATGATTATGGTAGTAAAAGTCCTGTAGATGGTAAAGAAGCAGAATCTTCTCATTTGAACCCATCAACTTCAACTCCTGGTTCCGATCCACTACAGATCGAGAAACCTAACCCAGACTTAATAATCAAATCGCCCGCTAAGGGTATACTACGAAAGTCAGCTTTCAATCCACATGCGAGAGCGGCTCAGAACTATAACATTGTTGAAGATTTGGCTATTTCACCTTCAACAATGTCGGCTTTGGAAGTGCTGCAATCATGCCCAGCACAACGTAAATTGCTATTGTCGGCTATAGGATCTGTTGACATTTAGGACTGAAACCTTATAATTTTTTATCTACAAAATAGTACACCGCGCTTACCTCATCAAATGGCTTTCCAAATCCCAGTGTTAGTAAAAAACAGACCTTGTTATAGGACTGTGATTGATGAGGGAGCCTCAACGTGTATTATGTCAATACAGTGTTGGAGATCACTTGGTTATCCTACGCTAAATCAATCCCCGATGATTTTAAAGGCCTTTGATGGCCGTGGGTTTCATCCTTTTGGCATTCTACAGGATTTACCTATAGGGGTTGCAGGCAAAACTGTTAATCTGGATGTGGAGGTGGTTGATGCCCCTCTAGATTACAACCTTCTCTTGGGTCATAGTTGGTCTTACGCTATGACAGCTGTTGTTTCATCGGTCTTTCGACTTATAAAGTTCCCTCATAATGGAAAGATCATAACTATAGACCAGCTGACTTACTTTTCATCCGACCCAGCCTCTTCTGAAAGTATTCAACCTGTCGACAAAACAACTATCCTGTATAAGGATGTTGGAGTAGGACTGGTTAAAGATTCTGGTTTACTGGGACCTTTTCCTTTTCCTCCTATCAATGCATCGTCTTCTACTGCAACCATTCATATGATTTCGTCAGAAACTATTGTTTATGACGATCCTTGGATCGTACCTTCCGAATCTGAGATAGACTCATTTGGTGATGTTATGCCTTTGAGTCCATATGAAATTGCGTATCAGGCCATGTAGTCATTTTCTGACCCTTCTTCAACCAAAATTGACTTAATGAATGTGGTCCATGAGAAATAATTTTCAACATCAAACTCGGATTCAACAACGTTTTCTGAACTTGTTCACACTGATGAGCAAATTCATGAAATCCTATGTGCCGATGATTTACCATGGGAAGATCTTCATCATAGATCTTTGTTTTTACCTGAGATTGATCATTTTGAAAATGATTTTTCATCTATTTTTATGACTGAATATGTCAAGGAACCTCAGAATCCAATGAAAAATCCTGATTTAGAGTTAAATTTGGGAAACATTTCTTGAACTATTCCTATTGATATTTTGGTTAAGCCTGGAATTGTTGAAAACATTCATATAGGTGCCTCTTGTACGGAAGATGAAATTCAAACATATAAGGCCCTATTTCAAGAATTATGTGACGTGTTTGCCTGGCCATATGAGGAAATGCCAGGAATTGACCCCGCAATTGTTGTTCATGAAATCAAAACTTACCTGGATGCTAAACCCATCCGCCAACGTTTGCATCAGATCCACCCGCGAAAAGCTGCTGCCATTAAAGCAGAAGTTGAAAAATTACTCAAAGCAGGTTTCATTTATCCGATTCCGTTAATGGATTGGGTATCAAATATTTTTCCTGTTAACAAAAAGCAAGGGACAATAAGAATATGTATCGATTATAGGCACATTAATCGAGCCTGTCCAAAAGAAAATTACCCAACTCCCTATATCGATCAAACCATTGATGATTGTGCTAGCAGTGAAATATTCTCCTTCATGGATGGTTTTTCCGGATACAATCAAATCAATATTCTACCTGGTGATCAACCAAAAACGGCTTTCATTTGTCCATGGGGGACATTTGCTTATTTCAAATTACCTTTTGGGCTCAAGAATGCCGGGGCAACTTTTCAAAGAGCCATGTCTTACGCGTTTCATGACATCAAGCACATTGTGCAACCCTATCTTGATGATTTACCTGCTCATTCATTACATCGAGCTGATCATCTCATCCATTTACGCGAAATCTTTATGAGGTGTAGGCATTATTGGATTAGGTTGAATCCAGACAAGTGTGTTTTCTATATAGAAACGGGTCGGTTACTGGGGTTTGTTGTTTTGAAAGCCGGCATCCGCGTCGATCCCTCGAACGTTGAAGGTATTTTCAAATTGCGTCCTCCTTCGACTCTTCGCCAACTCCAAAGTTTGCAAGGGAAAACAAACCTTTTACGTCGATTCATTCCTAACTACACCGAGATCACAAAGGGTTTTACCCGGTTGTTGAAACAGAATACTCCATTCTTTTGGGATGAGATAGCTGACAAATCTTTTGATGCACTAAAACACGCATTGACCCATGCATCGTTATTGAATCCTCCCAACTACAACCAGGACTACTTCTTGTATGTCACCGCCTCCCATTCCACCATTGGAATGGTGTTAGTTCATGAAGATGAATTCGGTACTAAACATGTGATATATTACCTTAGTCGCACTTTAAATCCAACTGAGCTAAAATACTCACATGTGGAGAAATTGGCATTGGCAGTTGTTCAAACTGTCCAACGTTTTTGTCATTACATTTTACTACGTAAAACTACAGTAATTTATGATTGCAACCCTATGACCTACATTTTAACCAAACAATTTCTAGGGGGCAAGTACTCCAAATGGATTGTGATCCTACAGGAGTTCGACTTGGAATTGAAAAGTCTAAGTCGAAGAAATCTTTAGTTTTTGCGGAGTTAATGTGTGACTTCCCGCGTGCTGACACGGAAACTATGGCGGAGGAGCCCATTGCAAACAAATCCTTGTTTCTAATCAGCACTTTAGATCCATGGTATGGAGATATCATAGTTTATCTCCAGACCCAATCCTTTCGGCCAGAAATTTCAAGGTCAAAACGTCGAAAAATTTGATTCCAGTCCCAACAATTCAAAATTATTGGAGATACACTTTATTGCCATGGGGTGGACTTTGTTTTTCGACGTTGTTTAACTCATGAGGAAGCTGAAAGGGTTCTAAATGACTGTCACTCTAGAGTGTGTGGTGGTCATATGTCTGGGTTTGCCACAACCCAAAAGATATTGTGCGCTGGCTATTTTTGGTCATCTTTGTTTAAAGATTGTATTAACCCGGTCCGAAAATGCCACAACTGCCAAATTTTTGATCGGAAGATGCACGCTCCACCTGCTCCTCTCCACCCTATAATTGTCATCGGTCCTTTTGCAAAATGGGGTATCAATTTTATTACATGTAACCCTCACTCGGTCGGGGGGCATGCGTATATCATCCTTGCGGTAGATTATTTTACCAAGTGGGCCGAGGCAATGCCTACATTTGAGGCAGACGGCAAAACTACTGCAATTTTCGTGTTCAATCATATAATTGCTAGGCTTGGTGTTCCACAAGCAATTATCACTGATCATGGGAATCATTTTCGAAACATTATGATGACTGAACTTACAGGCCAACTTGGCTTGCGTCACGATAGTTCAACTCCATATTATCCACAGGCTAATGGTCTGGTTGAAGCCATCAACAAAGTTCTAGTCATCATGATCCGACGAATCATTGGGATTCATAGGTCAAATTGGCATAACATGCTATTTTCAGCGCTTTGGGCGTATCAAACCTTAGTAAAAACGTCAACCGGGTTCACTCCTTTCCAACTAGTTTATGGTTTGGAAGCTGTGTTACCCATTGAATGTGAAATCTTGTCATTGCAAATGGCCATCCAATTACTTCTAGCCACTTCTGAAGAGGAAGAATGTTTGTTATACTTGGCTCAGCTAGATGAGAATCGACGTGATGCTGCATTAGCGATCGAAACTCATGCCAAACGTATTAAAGCTCAGTATGATCGAAATGTTACCCCTCGAAATTTTTCGGAAGGAGACCTAGTCTTATTGTACGATCAAGAAAGCAATAAATTAGGTGTTGGAAAATTCGTACCTTTGTGGCATGGTCCTTATGTTGTTAAGCAAATGCTAGCAAAAGGGGCCTATGAATTGGTAGACTTTGACAGGGTCTCTTTAGCTAAACCCAGAAATGGTCTTTACCTGAGGAGGTATTATGCTTAAATCTGGGTGTGGAGATTTTTAGTTAGGGTTAGTTTTCTTTCTAGCTGGTGTGTTTTAGTTTAAAGAGTGTGCTTAGCTTAGAGAGTGTTTTTTCGTCATTATTCCTACTTATCTTGGTTTTACTCTTGATATTGCAGATGTCGATGCCTCTCCAAACATACATTGGTTTTGCTGATGGTGCTTATCGTAAACACGGAACATTTCTTCTGCAGCGTGGGTTATCTATTCGCCCTCTGACGAGTTGATATCTATGCATGGGGTAAGCCTCGGTCAGACAACAAACAACATTGCTGAGTATAGTGAAGTGATTGAGTTATTATCTGAATCTATTTCATTGGGGATTCAGAGTTTGATAGTGAGGTTAGATTCTAAACTCGTCATATTACAGCTTAATAGAGTATATGCCATTACAAATCCAGTGTTATTAAGATTATTTTTGAGAGTGCGTCTCTTGGAATATGAATTTGACTATATTGAATATCAGCATATTCCAAGATATTTAAATACATTAGCATATGCAATTGCTTCTCGGATGTTAAGTAGACATTCGCAATAATCATACAAGTAAATTTAAAAACATTCCATGACATGTTTTATAAGATAAGCCGATAATAGTGATATAGTATAACATAGGAGTGTGTCAAATATACATCATCTTCGATCATAGGTTGAAAAACACCTTATGATCGGCAAAAATGATAGTACAAAAGAAAAAAATGTCATATGTGTCTACAACAGGCGATCATCCTATCACTGGTGATGATCGCGATAAGAAAGCACTATACGGGCCACCCTACAAAGGAACCTCCTGAAAGGTCCTGGGACCCCAATCACATAGCGTTGTAGCCTAAGAGGAAAGTCATCTATGCTGGTCTCCGGAATGTTTGCTGTCAAATGCTCTAGATGACTCTCCAATTCGGCCAAGGTCTCTGTTGATTCGTCCTATGGGACTGGTGCTGCTGTAGCTGGTTGTTTCCTCTCATAGGGTCGGAGAGCGGCGGGTCGTCGTGGACCTACATCTGAATTTGAAACTTTTACTATCAATTTTGGGATGAGATGAAAACAAAAAAATAATAAAATTAGGAAATGTTGAAAATGATTTTACCTGAATCATCCCATTGCTCTCCTGGTGGAAGAGCCATGTCTGGGTCACCACGAAAATCTACCCCAGTGTAAGGAAAGTCCTAAATAGCAAAAACTTGGTTCTCCAACCTCTCTCCCCTCCTCAGGATGACAGGCCATAACTGCAACCCATCGCATCAGTTTGGGCTCTCGAGGAAGTCCAGCTCCAACAGTGAGATGTTGTGGGACCAACATTGGGACCCTCTCCAGACCAAAGCTCACGACTAAAGCACCATATCCAAAGGTCTTCAGTTGTCCATTCTTTGCTCTAGTCAATTGGCCTTTTATATTAGCCAACACAGCATCGCACCAGTTGAAGATGGTGCCTCGAAAGCAGTCTACTGCCATCTGCATTTGGGATCCAGTGGCTACATGTAGTGCTGCACTCCTGTAGAGCCTGGTAATAGTAAACGCAATTACCTTGAGTTCGGGAAGGGATATGATTTTGATATCTATCCCTTTGTCTCTAGTCTGGTTGTTACAGAACTCTAGCTGGAGGCTATCGACAGACTGGCCACCTGGCCTAATCCCGAATAGAGTTAAGTGTTCACCTCTATTAGGCAAACCAGTCAAAAAGTAAATGTCTGCCGGCTCCATTTCGATCTGGTGACCACCAATAAAGAAGCACTGGTCCTGTATGTTCCACCTGTCTACCAGCCACTGCAAAACGTCCACCTGGGCCCTCATCCCAGGTATGGCCTAGAATTTGTATAAGCCGCATGCCTTCAATGCATCAATCGAAGGTTGATGATTTATCGCGGCGAGATCTACATCCTCATGCTCCCGTTCTCACCAATAAAGCATGATGTATACTCTACATTAAAAAAAAATGCGAATTAGAATATTTAAAAGCAAATTTTTTGGGTGAATTTTGAGAAATTTAGGTTTAAAAACCCTTGCTGCGGGGACCGCACCCTCTATGTTAGAGACAGTGTGTGGGTCCGCACTTTTCCTTCACGGCAGGTGCAGACCCCTGACGTTTTTCCCGTTACGAAAAAGTCGAGGTCCGCAGGTTACCTGTGTTATGCCTGCGGACCCTCGCGCGCGGGTTTCTAACCTAAAAATCCTTTAAAAAATGAAATAAAAACCTAAAAAAAACTTTGAAACGGATGAAATGAAAGAGTAGGATGATGTATATTACCTGGAGGAGATGGCGTTCGATTCTAACGGACGGATTTTCCGCAATCTTCACGGGAAGTTTTTGACCAAAAGCTCTGTTTTCTCACCCAGAACTCAAATGGTAAAAATGAATTTACAAAAGCCCTTTTTATAAGTTTTTTGAATAAATGAGTTTTTAATTTGTTTATGTTTCACTTTAAATAGGTAAGTTCTGCAACATTTTTATTCATTTTAAATAGGTATGAGTAATGTTTGAGTTTTTGTTTAGGATAACGGATTTTTCAGATGAAATCGGTCATTTTCAATGAAAAACATTAGAGTCACCTTTAAGCTCTTTTCTGACTCCTAAAACATGAAAAGGTCGCCGAGTTTTTCTTTTTAAACTCGTTAAAATGGAACTAAAAAGATGGTCCACTTACAACCCTTTTCTGACCATTAAAAACATGAAAAGATTGCCAGATTTTTGTCGTTTCAAATTCAATATTGTCTATAAAACGTGTCATTAATCACTTTTTTACTTTTTCAGATCAGAGGCACTAATTATGAAAAGTACTCCTTGGTCATAATGATCAAGCGGTTCTCTCAAGTATTATTTTATACTTTTTCGGGCTTGGGAGACACAAATTTACGAAAAAGGACAACATGGAGTCTTCTTAAGTTTTTTCAGACTCTCTAAAATTGAAAAACGTCGAGTTTCTCCTATACTAGACTCGTTAAAATTTAATAGTAAAGGACCTGTTCAATTACAAATAGGAACGGACCACTCCTTCTTAGGGTTCAAATTTAAACTAAGTTGGACTCATCCGAAGGATGAGCTTATAATCAAGCAAATGTTATCCTCCTCAAGCTTGTCAAAAAATAAAGAGGTACTTGCCAAAAATGGTGGGGGAAAAGAGAGAAAAATGAGCCTGTTTGTCATACTTTGTAACCACTCTTGAACATGACACTTTTATTCACCTGGGCTGGGAAATCCTTTGCCTAACAGTTGATCAAACCATATTGAAAGTCTTCAGCCGGTTTCCGGGTATTAACTTTGGGTCAATTGTCGCCAAACCATATGTTGTGTCATTATGTGTTCAAGAGGTCAGTGCAAATAAGCCATTCATCTGTAACATATCTATCATCCATTTTGACCATCCCTGAGTCAGTCCTTGCAACTAAATTTCTTCAAACTTGATGTATGATTTCGTGTTGTGGGCTTGCCTACGACGGATCGCTTTCTATTGACTTCAGCTCATTATCTAGAAAGTTGATCTAGAAATTGTCAGTACCTTGGGATTTGCATGCCTCAATGGCAGGTTTCTCGCCTTCGACGATAGGTTGCATCATTGACCTTCGATCAAAGGATTCCGTGACATGTTCAACACCAACACATCTATTCACATCTCATGGATTTTACTAAGTACTTTGAGATCCATTGACATTACTGTTGGTTTCTCTCACACTTGTTAAGAGTTTACATCATTGACTGGTAATCAAGTGGTTTCTACCATGTTCGACTTCAACACATTCATTCACATGGATAGAATCGTACTATTTCAGGAAGTAGAAATCAAGACCCTAGATCTAGTTTCCACCATCCAGGCTGTGAGGAATTTTGTATTCATTATACAGTGGACTATTCATAAACAGATGGTTGCGTCCATATTGTGTCTACATGTGTCTATACTTGTGATGTATTGCAAGATCATTCCTATATCAAAGTAGTAGTTAGTTTTCTAGCTAGTTTTGATCTGAGTATGGGAATGCCTACCTCAGCAATGATATGATCTCATATATATATTTTTCATTGAATGTTTTTACAGGTTCCAACTGGGCTCTCCACAAGATGATCCTCGAAATGATAAAGTACTTAACTCTTCCTAGATGATAAATGAAATCCTCATCTACTATAGACTTCGCATTTTAGGGGGCAATTTGTTACACAAAATATTGTCACCAGGACTATTTGTAGTCAGTATGGGTCTATCATCATTCATCCTGTCCTCCTAAGAAAGTCTCAAACCTCAACTCTTCATGTCAAGCTTTGAAAATGAGAGAAATACCTTAAAAATAATTAAAGCTCTGGTTCCGCACTTTCTCTCACTGTTGCCTGCGGTCATGCACCCTTTGTTCGTGTTACCGGCGGACCTGCCCGCTCTATCTCTAAAGGAGTGGGTGCGGACCCCTGTGAAAGCCAAAAAGGCGCAATTTTATTCTTAAGAACTCACTTTGGGTTAATTCTAGATGATTCTATAAGGAACCTTGACGTGGATGGTTCACTCCTAGGTGGTTCATGCGTCCCAAAAGTGAAGGAGCTAATCCCTTGATGAGAGGAGCTATCTCTTTGAAGGAGGGATTTATCCCTTTGAAGGTGGACCTAGTAACTTCCCTCCATTGCACTATAAATTAAGGAATTGGGTTGGTTGCTAGGGACGTTAGAAGCTGAACATTTTTGAGGGTAAATGCTGGTGGAATTGAGACTTCCTAGTTAAGCTTGAGAGGAGAGATAACATACCTTTTGGCTTCATTGGGAAGAGAGTGAAACTTGTCAAAGTATAGGAGACTTCTTGATGGACCCTGGGAGGAGCTTGTACAACATCAAGGCACAGGTTGTAAATTTCTTCTTTGATTTAAATTAATACAATCAGATTCATTTTTCTCAACAAATTGTCTTATGTGATTTGTTTCATGAATTCCTTGATCATCATGATAAGTATGCTTTATTATATTGGCTTTTCAGGTGCTATTTAATTTGTGTGCTTGTTTGTGTTTGCAGATTCTCTACAAGGGAGCTCATTTGGATCAACGGAGCGAGGCTTCCACAAACTTGCATTGGACCCAAGGTAGGCCTAAAACACTTGTTTTCCTTTATTTATAAACTACATATTTAGAGAAAGATAGGATTTGATTGGTTTGCTTGTCGCTAGATATCATTAGATACTAGGGAGGTTGGTCTTGTCCACAAGAACGACTCATTCCGTGTGACACGTAGTAAATTTATTCATGTCTGCAAAAAGGTAGTGATTACAGAAGGATCAACCTCTGATGGTGCAATGGTTCTGATGGCACACTAGTTTCTTGCATCTTATCCTAGCTTCCTAAGGTGGAGGCCTCAACGAAGCTCTTCTTGGCTTCCATGAATGTTTCCTTCGCGCAATTAAGATCAAAGCCGACTTCTTTCTCCAGATATTTGTAGACCCATCCATCTTCTTAAAGTTACTTACCCTTATTGGTGCCAGCTATCATACCACTTCTTAGCACAGTATTAATTCTTTGATCCTCCTCGCAGGGCTCAACGCTCATCATTTGTAAATTTTGCATAGGCTATTGGGGTTGTAGTTTCTTCTCTCGAATCTTATCTATTAACACTGGACATTCTTCTATGGCTTGGTTGAACTGTCTACAGTATTGACACATAGGGTGTGTAGGATTAGGCAATCTCATGCGAAGTTCCCTAGCTGTCCGCAGTTGTAGCATATAATCTGACTGCAACCTCTACCAGGTCCTCCTCCGCATCCTTCTCCTCGGTCTTAAAAACCTTCACATTCTCCTCTTGTGCCTTGATATGGAGGCTGATTTTCTTCTTACATATGGTAAATAGGGGTTCTTTCCATCATCATCTCATAGCTTCTACAGTGGCGCTCATCACAGTCCACATATTTACAGAAATTACAGAACAATTGTTGAGGTGTCTGAATGAACTTCTGAAGCAAGTGCCAGTTATCTGTCACATGTTGCCCAGTGACTTGAAAAATTGCACACCATAGCGTAGCCCCTGTGCTCGGCCCTGCTAGGGCTTCTGGGTTTAGGGGAATTCCCCCCCCCCCCTTGTAATATAATTTTCATATATAGAACAATGATCTTCATCATGCGTATGGCCCTTGCACTTCCAACACCAAACCTCTGCACACACTTCTGGATTAGTCTCCTTTTCCTTCTTGAAACTTTGTAATTCTAGGTGTAGGATTGCTAACTATGAGTGAATTTGTTGTACACCTAGGTTCGTATCCTAAATAGGTGTTGCGTGAAGCCTCATTGCAATCTCCAAGGCTTCTGCCTGCGTTTCTATCTTCTTCTATGACAAAGAAATTCTTAAATGGGGCAAAAGTGACGTGATGAACCAGTCGTGATGCTGGCTATCTGAGATTTACATGCTGACCTGTCTGATATTGAAATCTAACCTCTAATCAAAGTCCTAAGGTGTCTCCTTAACCTTCATCATGATCTCTTTAAATTCAATCACCAACTATGCCTCAGATATAGGCTTACTAAACTCTTTGTTCAAAGTTGTCTGAGTTTCTGCTAGCAGTGCATGAGTATTGTCAGCATAATACTTAATGTACCATGTTAGCGCGCGGTCCTACAAGGTGAGAACCAATTGTGCCTTCTTTATATTATCATCGGTGAGTTTTTTCACTATCGATACAATGTTCGCAACAAACCAAAATTGCTCTAGATCTTCACTTCCTAAGCCCTTGGATATCAGCATCTTCATTGTGTTTGTCATGTTGAATGGTGGTGGTGGTGGTGGAGGTGTGGGAAAAGGTGTATGTGTTGGAGGTGAAGGTGGATATGGAGTGGATGGATGATGTGTTCTAGGAATACCCTGAGTTATTAGCTGAACAACACTTCGTGACATAGTATGCACCCCTCCTTCGTCGTCACTTGAAGGAGATCCAATCAATGGGCTATACTCTAGTCCTTATTCTGCACGATTTCTAAAGAATATTCCACTTCACGTAGCTCTAAACATCAAGTTAATGGCATTACCCACTTTTGACATAATAGCATGTTAATCCAAGTATTCAATGACCTTAAATACTTACCTCGCGATCCTTTGAAGAATCTTCTCTCCACTTCGCTATAACTAACGGAGCTGTCAACTACAAATTCCGTAACAAATCCTCGTAGAATTCGATCAAGCCAATGATCGACAACCCGTGTGATATTTTTTCGGAGGCTTCTAGGCATCACACAAGTTTGGGGGTCCACAATATAGGACTATTGAACTTCCACCGTTCTTGACTGTCTGTCAATTTAGCTAACCACTCATATAGTTCAATCGGGAAAGTGAAGAAGAATATTTCTAGTACCTATGTATACAGAGATATATTCAACCAATCCTCCTTCGATAGGCATGGATTCGTATTTTCTTGAGCCACGAACTCATGAATCTTCTGATCTAACCACTTTTTAATCTCTTTCTTTGTCAGATTCCAATGATGCGACATCGCACATCTCTTTTAGCTAATCTTGGTCCCGACAATGGAACCATTTTTTGGCTTAGGGGGTCTTAACCCAGGTTTAGAGTTAGCTACACCAACCAACAAAACCCTACACTACTGGCCCTTTCTACAACAACCTGCGTAGCGCAAGCTGTACTCTCACCAAAAGCAGTATTAGGGGATGCAAGAACCAAGTTTATGCATCTAGAGACTAGTGTGATGTCTTCCAGCGCCTTGGATCTCGCTTCGTGTAGATCAATATAATTCTAGGGATCATTACTGTAATTAAGTTAAAGTAGCCTTCAAACCCTCGTGAAGGTCCACGATTAGTCCTTGCAGACCTTAAAAAATGAATTTACCTACTTACGCGCATCAAAAAGTAACCCTAGATTGGTGTTCGGGTAGATCTAATTAATTCATTAGAAAACATAAGATAAATGGCATGTAACTTTATAGAAGTGGCTAAACATTCATTACATATATTACTAAGATAGATTAAAGACATTCACATAGCATTCTAATATTATTTTATAAAACATGTCATTCATCGGCAGCATATAACATAAACAGATACACACGGAAATACTTAGTAATTCTTGGGGAAAACTATCTTTATTTATCTTTAATTTACTAATTACAGAATCTTCTTACCCTACGCACATAGCTACAGAGGTCCGCGCACTCAACTGCGAACTCCACCCAGGCCTCCTATGCACTCAACTGCAGGAACCTTCCATTATCTATCTAAGTGCAGGAAGTAGAGCCTTCCTGCCTTAGCTCTTGCCTAGGACAAAAAAACTCTTCAATGTACCCAATTTTCTATCAAACATTTACTTCTAAGACTCACTAAGACACAACTATTTATAGCTTTCCTAATACAATACCATATGTATTTAAAGGTGGCCAAAAACAAGTGGCCAAGTTTTCTTTGACTCTATCTATCTACGTGCTCCGCGTCCACATTTCGTAGAGACTTCACATATTTTACAAAATTCTTTACAAAAATTACTAAGTCTAATTCAATTGTACCCGTGGGGACCCCATTCCAACAATGTTAGAACATGTCTCTAGCCTAGACCTCTAAATGTTTGTGTTAATGTTACAAATTCTCCTTAGGTTGAATCAATAAATTTTAATGTTTATCTTCAAATATGTTTCAGTTTTTGGGCTCACCACGAATGTCACCTGAATATCCTAAAATGAAAACTAACATGAGGAAATGAAATCTTTCTCATTCAATGAAAATCTATCTAAGGAAGGAAAGAGACAAAGAGTATGCAACAAACAATGTGCAAAGTACAATTCCCTTATAAATGAAATTGTTCCAATGTTGATGCACACACAAAACCCTAATTGGAAATGCAAATATTTTTCTTTTCAAGTCACTTAATTTCAAAAATGAATAAAAATAAGATGCAAAGTTTAATCACTAATTCAAACAACCTTTTCAGAATGATGACTAAAACATCAATTCATCTAAGAACTCATTGATCAAACAAAATCAGTTTGCAAATGACGTAATGATAAGAACAAAGGAAAATCTAAGCAAATCCTTACCAGAGGCACTAAAAATGAAAACAAACCAAATGGAGGCTTCAAAGAGACCACAAGACACTCAAAGACTTGAGGAAGAGGAGCTGGAAGAAGGTTGATCAGAGAGAAAACCAATACAAAAGAAAAAATTATGCATGAACATGGGCCAACACAGGTGAAAAGGAGGCACAAGTGCTTTACAACGTAGGCATAAAGGAGGCCCAACTAGGGTGCAATTCTCTGTCACAAGACCAGAGGGTGAGTTGGTCTAGGGATGAAAAGTTCTGACACAAGGATTGCAATTGAGACTCAATGAAATGTATTCCTAGGTTTGTTCTTGACTGCATGAGATAGTAAAGGTCTGAAGAAGAGGTAATACAAGCACAATGGACAATGAAACCACCAAGTGAATACATAGATCCCTAGTATGGTCTCCAATTTGTTATATGAAATCTATCACTATAGACAAAAGTATCTTCCTTGGGCCTAGTGGACTGACCTAGAACAACAGAAAGAAAAAGAGACTAATGTTTTCCTTAAAGTAAATAGATAATGGGATGAATCCTACCTGTAATATGTCATATGCTTAGCTCCTTCCTTGGCTTGTATGATCCAATCCATGCTCCGATCATTGTAATTATAACCTACACAGTCAGAAAACACAAGCCGACAATCTACAAAATCTATGTAGCATCATCTAATCACTTTATTCAGTAGATAAACATGGTATTGAAATACATGAAACCATAACATGATATATAGGGAAACAAATAACTCTTTGCATTAATAGAAATGGAGTGAGTTACAACAAAAAATAGGTGTTGATCTTGTAGAATAGCTCCTCCAAGTTGACTTGTCCTTTCCTTATCACAAAGTGCACCCCTAATCACCCTAATGCATGGAATGATATCTCTCACATCAGCAAGATAAGGGTAGAATCCATCTCCGAAATCCAACCCCTTGCCTATGGATGGTAGTAAATATATAAGTGAAGGAGGTAGTTCATGAATTCCTATTCTTTTACCAATCTGAGTTTGATATCCACTCTTGAGGGAGGATGAGCTCAAGGGATAAGGGATGAAAAATCTAAGGTAGGATAGGATAGGATTCGAGAATTTTATCTGAAGTAAATAGTTACAATAGATCCTAGAAGCTTCTAGAAGAGGAAGCTTCAGGATTATTTTTTGATTTCCCGAATTTATTGAACGAGTGCACCCCCAACACTGAGCAACCTGCTGGTGATCAAAAAAGGTGCAGAGTAGGGAAACCTAGTAGTCAACGCTAGCCAATGAGGGGCCAAGGTGTATTGGTCATTAAAATAACTTAAATAAGGTACTTTTAGGTAGAAACTTAGGGATTATAAAGATTCATGCTTAGGTCTTTATGTGGGGAGGATGAAAAAGTGTTCAAAGGACGTGAATGATCTTGTTTGCATGCCTATTGACCACATGTGACAAAATGGCCTATCACACATAGTTATTTCTTTCCATTTCTAAATAACACAGTAGGTAAGAATATCAACTTGAACTTGTTTGTTTATAAAACTAATAGTTGAGTACTTGAATCCTTCCATCCTTGATACTTCCTCCTGAAGATATTCCTTGGAGCACAAGTCTGCAATTATTTTTGTCTTGTTATCACTTGCTTCTCTCTAGTCTCTCCTTTTCCAATAGTATTAGAGACAAAAGAAAGTATACCCAAAAATATATTTTATGCATTATTGTTACACAATATTTTGTCATGTCTCTTGCACTTCCCTATGTCATACCCTGAAGTGCCCAAAACTTGGTAATCATGTAGTATACCCATCCTAAAATACATCTCAGATCCTCCCTGAAACACTGATGGAAACATGCCTTGAACCTTCCCTGAAGAAGTGAGCTCTAAAACCCTAATTTCAGGATCGACACAACCCTAACACTGGAAACTCGTGTTGGTCGCTAGTTGAACTATACTAGCCTCGCGATGCCAGTGCACATTTTTCTTGGATATCCATGATGATCCCTAAAGGGAAATTTATCCCAAAGAGGACATAAGCTTTGTGATCTAGAGGCTTCCAGAATGACAAGGTGGAGGTTGTTCGATGTGGATGTGGTCGAATTCTCCCAATATTACCCTTTGATATTATCCCTATGAGCTACTTCCTTGAGATGAGGGCCTTATCTTATCTTTGGAGAGATCCTAACCCCCTTTCCATGCCTATAGTTTCATCCTCTCCCATTCCAAAATGGTCAGTCTTTCGCTATTTTCACCCTTGTGCTGAGATAGTGCCTACATACTACTCATTTGGCTTAGAGAAGGAGAGCTTAGAGAGCTTGAGCTTGGACTTGGACATTCACTAAAGGAGATCTTATTGAAATCAAGCCTTGGTTGTATGCTTCCTCCTTTATTTCATTAATATATACAACTGCTAGTTAACTTTCCATAAATGTTTGTGTCAATGCATCATTTATCTTAATGCTCCTTGATCTGTTAAGTGGATTACTTTCGATTATGCTTGTTGTACTTGTATGCTTTGTTGTTTCTTTGATCTCTTATGTAGGTATCCAAACACTATGATAAGTAGAGCTGAGCTTGAGCCACGAGTGATTCGAGGTATTCAACAAAGGGGTATGTTATAACCTCAGAACGAGGTAGGCCATCTTCATCTTCTCTCATTTCAATTGTAATTTAGGTAAGTTTCCTTGTATATTTTCACATAGGTTGCCCACTCATTGGCTTAGAGGGATCATCTCTAGCCACATAGAGGATTTTCCTAGACAGAAAAATCGTGATTCCAATGGGGAAGCTATAACCCTTTCCATCCATTCCTTTAATCATATTCTATGACGAGTGTGACCAACTGTCAATTTGTGTCTATCATTGTAGCTATTTGCAGTCACGCTTGATTGCCTAAGAATGTTTATCCTACTCTTATCTTGAAGATATTTTAATTTTTCCTTAGTTTTCTTGCCCAACACATTTTCTATTCTGACAGAAGCACTGTCGGTGCTGATTTTTTAATTACAGTCATTTAGATCTACCTTTCATCTACCTTTTGCCTTTAACAGTCATGTTGATCCTAGAGGATCGAAGAAAAATATGGTTTCTTCTTGTTTTCAGTGTTTTTGACCTCTGTCAGCGATTTTCCATTGTGATTACAGTGTATTTGTCTTGATTGACATCCTTGTGTGATTGCAATTTGTCTCTTAGCTTTGCTAGAGCGTTATTTGAAGCTTGAGTTCTTTCTAGGGTTTCTAGGGTATCTAGGTCATGCTTCGCTCATTGCTTGGTTTTCCTCTTTGAGATTGATTTTTTCCATTTAGGAGTCTTACTGCAGTCAAGACATTGTTCTCAAGTTTCCTTCAGTTTGTCATCATAAAGTTATTTTCATTAGTATTGAGCCATTTTGATGCTTTGAAGGTTACTTTTGCCCCATTTTCAAGCATAGACTACACTTGAATGCTTTAGAAGGACTAAAAGTGGATGCTTGTTTGATTTCTTTGTTTCAAAAAGAAAAGTGAACATTTTCCTCATTCAAGTATTTCTAAAACAATTTGCATTTGAAACCATAAGTGAATGAAATTTTCATTTTGGTTGTTTTGGGCTGCATTTTCTCTTTTTCTCATTGCATTAGTTTTCATTGTTGAATCAAAGTGAAAAGGAAAAGATAAAATTAGTGCATCTTAGTGAAAGAAAGTGATTTTTGTTTCTCTTAGGATTGCATCCTGGCATTGCATTTGTTTGTGAAAGTGAAAGATTAGATCTCATTTTTTCATTTTTCACTAGAAAGATAAAGAGTTGTGTTTTAAGTTCATTTTTCTTAATTGATGAATTGTTCAGTTGCCTTTCTTCATTCATTATTTTAGCCTTCATCGAATGAAAATATTTCATTTTTATCATTTAGTGGCATCATAGGTATAGGTGACATCATTGAGCCATCAAACTAAAACTTAATTGAAGATAAACTCAAAATTTACCTCCATTAACCTAAGGATAATTTGTAAGCTAACACAAATATCTATAGGTCTAGGCTAGAGACATGTTCCAACATCTTTAAACATAGCAGTTGTCGTTAACTACCTGTAGTGTATCTCAGGGTTGAAATCTCATCCCAGTACGGAAGTACATAGAAGGTTCTCTAGTACTTTCAGGTATATAGGAGGCACTTCAATATGGCAAGTATATAGGGATGCTCTCATCGAATGATTTTGCATTAGCCAGCGTTAACACAGACTTGTGCTCACCATACCGTCGAGTATATATTGGGAGATCTCATTAGGTTTCCATCTTTTAGCCACAAGTAATTGAGTCAACCACCTTGTAAACATGATACACCGGACACAACATTCGGGGAGATCGTCCATTGTACGTCAAGTCCTTCGTTTCGGCTAGGTGTATATAATGGTTCACATAAACTTGGTAAACCCTCTTGCCTAGCATTACCGATTTTGATTTATTTTTTTATCATCTCATAAAATTAAATTCCAACGATAAAATGTTGAACCCATGAAGTTTCTTCTTGTCCCCATATTGAGTAAATTCCTCGTAAATTTTAATTTTAATCAGCCCTCAGTGTATCATCTATTCTCCTTCTGCTCTTGAGAGAAAGTCACCGTGGCTAAGCCATTGAGTTCACCTCACACTTCCCCTTCATTGTCTGATACTAAAGTGTCTTCACAAGGAGTTTAGGGTCTTCATAAGGAGTTTACCCTGAACTTTTGCAGTTACTTGAAGCTCAAGTCTTTGAACTTGGAATTGTCCCAAGCATCCAACCCCTTGCTTCTTGTCCTCCACCTCGAGATTCATCATCATCTCAAGAGTTTGATCCAGAAACCCTTGAGAGTCCACAAAGGTTTATTTTATACCCTTTGAATCTTCTATTTGATCCAATTGTGATACCTCCTCAATACGCTTATATTCCATACGATAAACTAGGTGTTCCTTTGGATTTATCTCCTCATCCGTCTCACATTCCTCCTCACTAGTTGTTTCCACCTATGGCTTCAGAAGGTGAGATTCCAACCTCTCCATGAGGTCCTCCAAATGTCTCCACTACTCACACTCCCAATGTTGATGATGAGTCTGAATATGACTTTCCTTTGTGTTATAGACATTTTTGTTCCTTACAGCTCTAAGCATGAAATGTCCATAAACCAAGGGATCCTAAGTCCCTAAAAGTGTTGTTCCGGCCCCTAAAGGAACAAGGTCAATAAATTACAGCTTCTCCCAGAAGTTCTCCACCAGAAACTGCTCAGAATCAGTCAAATCAGGATCATTTCAACTGCTCCACTAGCTAGCTCTGTTGCATAGCACCCAAGTACACTAGCTAGGTGCGTTGCAACACACCTAAATGCACTACCAGGGTGCATTGAGTGGGAAATGACAAATGGCAGTGTCATTCCGTGAGGTGGACAGACAATGGAAGCTTCCAGAATCTTCCCCTATGACACTTGCCTCACTGAGTTCGACCAAGGATGAGTAAGGGGCTCTCAGTCTCCAAGTGGAAGCAAGAACTCACAGAGAGAAGCCACTAGTTAGATCATAAGCTGACTCATCCTCTTTGCATACATCTATATATGGATCCCTCATCCCAGAGATCCGGAGGCTGGAATTTTGTACATTGCAGAGAATTGTTGTTGGTTTTGAGATAGATATCAGAGTATTTGGTGATTTATGCTTTGTTGGAGGTGAAGAGGGGATTCCTTTGCTGGGGGGTTGATGCTAGATCAGGAATCATCGGTTGTAACTCCTCCTGGACCTTCTTGTTATATCAATAAAACTATTTGAGTTTCTCTTACATGCTTGTGTATCAATGATGTTTGTTACATTTGCATGTTTAGCTTAAATCTGATCCTAAGCTATTTATGAATGTAAATCCATGTCTTTGTGTAGTTTTCTTCTTTTGTGATCTTGCAGGAACTTGTTGAAGCTGGGCAACTAAGGGAGCAGGTAGTTGGAAGCTGTCAAAGAGGAGAGAGATTGGATCAAAGGACTAGCGCAAGACACAGGTTGGTTCATCCTATTCCTCTTCGTTTATAGTTCATAAAGAAGAATACAAAAGTAGTTTTCTCTGTTCGTTTCTAAGGTACTGTCAAACCTTAGTGGGATAGGGTCATTCTGAATAGACACTTTTCCCGTTAACAAAATGGCGACTCCACTGGGGATCGTGTCTAGTTAGTTTGTTTGTGTTTCTCTTGTTGTTTGTTTCATAAACACAGAAGTAGAAATTGAACTGCATTTGCCATTATCAAATGCAAAGTAGACATCTGCTACTTCAATCCATTCACTGGATTTGTTTATGATTTGAATAGATGATTCACAAATGATCTGATTACCCTTTGTGATAGCTCTTAGACCTCCTTTAAATCCACCCTCTGATTGTGCATTATTGATTGCTTTTACTCGGCCAAAAACCATAGATTAAACTGCAAACCGTGACCCAGAACCCTGATAGAATTCTCGTTTCTGCCCCAGCACAGGCTCTGTGAAGAGATTCTACATTTCAACGTAGTTCCCGAGAGGGCTACCTGCGCTGCAATCCAGTTTCTCTGTGTAACAGGTGCACTGATCAGCCTAGACCTGTGCAGCTGAGGTTCTTTAAAAAACTTTTGCCGAGTCCATCGCTAGTTGAGAATCCAGCTGGCCCGCTCAAGTGGTCGGCTGAAGCGCCTATCATCGAAGGCAAACCATCTGAATCCATACCAGACAAAAGTCAAAAGGTCGAGGCGGCAGTTGACCCGGTCTTGCCTTCAGAGGTTTTATCTTTGGATGATACAGTCACTGAAGAGAACAAGGATGACACCGTCCAAATTCTCTTCATCAACAGAGACTCCAATGAACATGGGGGCAATCTACCCATTCCATTACCGCAGGAGGGAAGTTCGTCAGAGCCATACCCGGTTGTCTACTCGGTCCCACCTCCAAGCAACCTAGTTGTCTCCTTCGACTGGAATCAACTAGGCAGACCCCGTTTACCAGCAAGCATACCATTCCGAATTATCGTTCAAATATATAGAATGGTTATGGCTGGTAGCATCATAGATGAGGGGGCTTCTATGAGTATCCTTTCCTCTACTACTTGGAAAGCGCTTGGTTCACCATCGCTCTTGCCTGAGATGAGAAATCTGACAGGCTTTGATAAAGGAACCAGTCGACCTTTAGGGATCCTCCCCAATGTGCCCATAACATTGAGAAGGAAGACAGTTCAAATGAACGTAATGGTAGTTCAAGGACCCTTGGATTATAATCTACTCCTTGGACGAGACTATATTTATTGCATGGGAGCCATCGTCTCCTCACTCTTTAGAGTAATGTGTTTTCCGCACGAAGGAAGAGTGGTCAAGCTCGTGGACCAGCTTTCATTTCCCGGATCACACATAGAAAATAGTCATATACCATCCCTAAATGGTATCTTCACGCAAGAAATGTCTCAATCCCCAGTCCGTCCTCCCGATGAGCGCGAGTAATTCAGAGGGATATGACTGAAACCTAGGGGGCATGCATCCTGGTCTGCTTCGGCAGGAAAACTTCGGGTATAGGGTAGGTTTCCGAGGGAGAATATGACTAGTCTGTACCCCATCCGTGATTGGAAGAGGGGTTATTCTAGAATAAGATTCTCTTGTCAAAGTTATGTGAGTTGGCAGAACTGAGTCACTCACCCTTGTTTATCTCGGTAGACACCGCCAAAGAAGTGTTTTGTTTGCACCGCGAATAGAACAATCTTTGGGTAACTTGTAAGAGGTAGGCCTTTCCTGATCGAACAAATGTTTTGTCTGCAAATTGAGGGGTAACTTTGAAACCATATTTTATACCTGGGGGCATGCAAACCTTTTGGAGTGCAAGCAAAGAGCGGTTATTTATCTGTTTTTTGGATTAATCGTTTCCTAACTTGCATAAAGAAAGGATGTGGGGCAAAAATCTAAAAGTTACCGTTTTATATGAGACATTGTTATCATATGACTGGATAAATCGAGCAGTTTTAGCACATAGTTCAACCTCGTTAAAAATTAAACCTAAGACATGAGCAAATATTTCCACCCGCGTTTAAGCTCGTTAAAAAATGATCTATTACCCGGTAAATAACCACCGTGAATGAAACATTTCAGCCATTAAAGCCTTGGTCATGTTTGCACCGTCACCTCCACTTTTCCATTGGCCGATCATTCACCTCCATTTGATTGTTTACCCATTTTGAGGAATAGCTGCGAAGAGTGATTTCACTAGCCATCCTCGTGACACTGTCGTGATTGGAAAATTCCAACCCTTATCTAGAATTAGCTGCTACCCATTTTATCACTTGTTCCTCAAAAGACTAGTCTTCTTTAAGCTCTTTTCAACTGACTCGTAAAATATGAAAAGATTGCCGAGTTTTGGCCTTCCAGCTCGTTAAAGCGACCAGAAGTGCTATCCCTCCTCTAGATTTTAATCTTTTTGGACCTGAGGGATTATTGCACAAAAAGATCGAGCGCTTGTTTTTTTCGGCTCGTTAAAACTATCGAAAAGTCATCCCTTATGTATTGTTTTATACTTTTTCAGACTTAAGGGATTAGATGACGAAAAAGGAATTTTGGAGTTATCTTTACGTGCCTTTTTAGACTCTCTAAAAATGAAAAGGACCGAGTTATCTTTGTCGTTAAACTCGTTAAAAAGATTAATAGCGACAAACTTGTCTTTAGACGAGAACGAGTTTCACTATCGCTAGGCTCGTTAAAACATAGCGATGGGTTTGCCCGAAGGGAAAATTATAGAACAAGCATATGTTATCCTCCTCAAGCTTGACAAAAATAAAGAGGTACTAGTCAGCAATGACTGGGGAAAAATTGGGAAGAAACTCAAAGAATCTTTATTGGTAGCAAGTCACTCTTGAACATGACACTTCCATTCCGTGCCTAAGTCGGGTTGGGTTGTTTCATTCACCGGTCACATCACCATGGTCACGCCATACCATCCACATCTGGGGTAAATGCTACCAATCCATCACATAAGTGTCGCTGACATGTTCAAGAGAAGTCATCCAGAGAAGTCACCCGTGTCCCATCCACTACCATACATTATACTTCATCCTTTCATGACCGCCATCCTGAACCATATATCATCAGATCGTTTTCACCTCCATCAAAATCATTTGCTCCGTTCCATGTCATTGATGTGGGATTCATCAAGGCCCTCCTTTGATGGATCGCTTCTTGTCGACATCAGCTCATTATCCAAGAAGTTGATCTAGGAACACCCCATTCAGTACTTTGAAGCTTGCATGCCTCAATGGCAAGTTTCTCACTTTCGGTGACAGGTATACATCAATGACCTTCGACCGAAAGATTTTGCGTGGTGTTCGACACCAAATCCTTTATTCACACCACTTGAATTGTACTGCAGTACCTTGAGGGTCATCATCATTATCGGTGATTCCTCTCGCGCTTGTTAACAATTTACATCATTGACTGGTAATCAAGCGATGTCTTTCCATGTTCGACTTCAAAACATTTCTCACATGGATCGACTTGTACTTTGAGTGAAGATTAGATGAGATTGAAGACCCCGGATCTAGTTTCATCCATCCGGGCTGCGATATATATTCAGGAGAATAAAGACATTGAAATGTACAGCATTGCAACACAGATAATCATCCTACCAAAAGGATGATGGCTCTATCAGAATCATCAGTCTACCATTAGACGATTGTCTGTCCTATGTACATGAAAATGAATTTATAAAGCTGAGCATGGGAATGCCCGCCTCAGCTAGATCATGAAAATAGTATGAAGATAATGTATTGTATTGTATCTTATTACAAGTCTCCTCCTAGCATTGAAAGAACTTCGGATCCTCCTAATAAAGCATTTCACCCGATAAACGGCCTCATACTTTAGGGGGCAACTGTTATAGACATTTTTGTGCCTTACAGATCTAAGCATGAAATTTCCATAAACCAAGGGATCCTAAGTCCCTAAAAGTGTTGTTCCAGCCCCTAAAGGAACAAGGTCAACAAATTATAGCTTCTCCCAGAAGTTCTCCACCATAAACTGCTCAGAATCAGTCAAATCAGGATCATTTCAGCTGCTCCACTAGCTAGCTGTGTTGCATAGCACCCAAGTACACTAGCTAGGTGTGTTGCAATGCACCTAAATGCACTACCAGGGTGCGTTGAGTGGGAAATGAAAAATGGCAGTGTCATTCCGCGAGGTGGACAGACAATGGAAGCTTCCAGAATCTTCCCCAATGACACTTGCCTCACTGAGTTCGACCAAGGATGAGTAAGGGGCTCTCAGTCTCCAAGTGGAAGCAAGAACTGACAGAGAGAAGCCACTAGTCAGATCATAAGCTGACTCATCCTCTTTGCATACATCTATATATGGATCCCTCATCCCAGAGATCCAGAGGCTGGAATTTTGTACATTGCAGAGAATTGCTGTTGGTTTTGAGATAGATATCAGAGTATTGGGTGATTTATGCTTTGTTGGAGGTGAAGAGGGGATTCCTTTGCTGGGGGGTTGATGCTGGATCAGGAATCATCAGTTGTAACTCCTCCTGGACCTTCTTGTTATATCAATAAAACTATTTGAGTTTCTCCTACATGCTTGTGTATCAATGATGTTTGTTATATTTGCATGTTTAGCTTAAATCTGATCCTAAGCTATTTATGAATGTAAATCCATGTCTTTGTGTAGTTTTCTTCTTCTGTGATCTTGCAGGAACTTGGTGAAGCTGGGCAAGTAAGGGAGCAGGTAGCTGGAAGCTATCAAAGAGGAGAGAGATTGGATCAAAGGACTAGCGCAAGACACAGGTTGGTTCATCCTATTCCTCTTCGTTTATAATTCATAAAGAAGAATACAAAAGTAGTTTTCTCTGCTTGTTTCTAAGGTACTGTCACACCTTAGTGGGATAGGGTCGTTCTGAATAGACACTTTTCCTGTTAACACTTTGGAAGGCTTTCCTTATGTAGGAAGAGTTCCATCTCAACCATCTCCTGAAAACAGTGGGCCTATTCTTCCACATGGTTATACAAGCTTGGCTCAATTAGTTTTAGCAACTCCCAGTGCTTCCCCTTTATAGCAAAACCCTATTTGGTCATCAAATTCTATGCCCACTTCTAGTCTATTTATTCCTAACATGATCTCTCAGATACTTGTGCAAACTGCGGTCACTTCAGTTCTAATTCAACTGACGATTCCATCACAACCATTACCGTCATTTCAACCTTCCATTATGGTGCAATTGACAGTTTCATATTATATGTCTGTAAGTTCTTTAGTCCCTCCATAAAGTGGATAGAATGTACCACTGCCTCATTCACAGCTTAGGAAGGGAAATCCCAATATTCCTCTTGTGTTGGGTGGAACCCATGTGAGTGGATCACAACCTCACATGGTTGGAGTGCATCAACCTAATCATAGTGGTATTCCTAATCCCATTGGCTCATCTGGGGCAAGTAATATCCAGTATCAACAGCCTTACATGGGCCAGATACCCCTCCAACAGTCTTATCTTCCATATGGTTCACAAGCACTGCAAAATCCACCTTATATTCTACAAATAGGTCCTCATGTGCAACTTGGTCAAAATTCTATTCCCGGTGTATATGGTCAAATCCCATTTGGAACTTACGAATACCCATAGGGAAACCCTCAAGGAACTTTCCAACAACCTTTACTGCAACAAGGGAAACCTTTATAGCAGCAAGGACAACCTTTGCAGCAACAACCTTTGCAGTAGTTTCAATAGCCTTTCCAACAACAGACATAGTTTGTTCAATAACCCAACTAACCCTTGTATTTGCAAGGTCAACCATTACAGCAACAAGGTCAACCCTTGCAGTAGCAAGCTCAACCTGTATATCAACAAGGTCAAAACTTGCAGGTATAAGGCTAGCCCATGCAGTAGCATGGCAAACAACTTTATTACCAGGGTCATCAGGTGCAACAACCTCACAATCCATATGCCACACATATTGTTTATCCTCCGTATGGTTACCAACAGCCTATGACAGGTCAATATCAACCCTACCCTAGTCAGAATTTTCCTTATGGTCAAGGTATCCCTCAGTGGGGGCAAAATCAAGCCCCTTATGGTCAAAATCTTCCACTTTTGGGGCAGAATCCTTACCAACAAGGTTGGAACCCATAGATTGGGCCTTATCAAACGCCTTATATGCCTTTTAACATGCAATTGCCATTTTTAGCAACATTGGAACTGTCTAATGTCTCGAGGCTCACCAATGATCCAATTCTTCATTGGCCTTATTGGCCTCTAGTTCCCACTAAAATTCCAAGCGATTGCCCCAAATTTGATAGAAAATCTAAACAGGACCCTCAGGCCCATGTGATGACATATCACTTATGGTGCTCTCCCAATTCCTACATTGACGATTATGTTTGTCTCTGCCTTTTTCAGCGAACCTTGATAGGTGTGGTCACAAAGTGGTATGTTGAGTTGCCTCAAGGTACCTATGCAAGCTTCAACTCTTTGGATATGGCCTTCCTCACCCACTTCCAACTACCAGTTCATTATGAAACTACTACTCATTTTATCACATCTCTGAAGAAAGATACCATGACCCATATCTTCGATCATATCCATGGATGGAGACATCAACATCATCTCATTAAATTTGAAATCCTTGATGAGCTATTGATTGAATGGTTTACCAAGTCATTCGTAAACAAAATCTCTAAAGATATAGCAATGGGTGGTTGGGTTACCAAGGACAAGCTATTGCCCATGCCTAGTATTTGGATTTGTTTTATTCCCAATCTGGCACGCTATATGAAATGTTTCCTGATGCTCCAAGACCATCTTCAGATCCAGCATCTTCGAAGTCTCCTGATCTACCACTTGTTGATGGTATAATTGGGTCAGTATCCCAAATTTCCACCAAAGCTTAATTGAAGAAAAAATCTATTTCGAATATTGATTCTAGTCATCCTTCGAAAAACCCATCGAATCATAGTAAAACGTCCGAGGTCAATGTCATTTTGTCTACCATGACAGATAAAGCCTCAAAAGGTAAGAAGATAGGTAAAGGTAAAGAAAAATTCAATAACTGAAACAGGATCCTCCTAAGTCATCTGCTATTGATGCCTCCAAACGAATGTCAAAATATCCTTGCCTCATTTATGAGGAAGATCATTATACCAAGGATTGTACTCGATGTGCCGAAGTTAGTCATTTATTGAAAGGGAGCCAGATAGTTTTGAAAGAGCCATTCCCATCTCAACAGACTTAGTCGGTAGACCAATCACAATCCTATGCCTCATCTGGTTCTCAGGTTTATATGATGATGGGTTCTTTACCTATCTCTATAGCAACTCGATCGAAAGATTATCAAACCCCTCAAAAATAGACAGTGGAAAAACAAGCCATAGATATACCTTCTACATCTGCTCCACCCACTTTTGGTCCTCTCCATATTGAGAGACCTAATAATGAATCCGTTATCTGACCATCTCCGAAAGGTGTACTTCAAAATTCATCTGAGCGTTAGAGATGCTCAACATTATAGTATTGTTGAAGATTTAGCCCAAGTGCCTTCGGTGATGTCTGCGTGTTGGAAGTTCTCCAAACTTGTCCAACATAGTAGAAATCATTATTGTTTGTTATTGGAGGCATTTATCCTCTTGATTTGAGATTTATTACTTTCTATCTTGAAAAAAATGTTCCTTGTCTTCCTAATTAGATTACCTTTTTGATCAAAGTCATTATAAAAGGAAAGACAATCCATGAGACTTTCATTGATGAAGGAACTTCCACCTGTATCATGTTTGTTTCATGTTGGAAAACTATTGGATCTCCACCTCTTAACGAGTCCCCAAACACCTTCGAGGCCTTTGATGGCAGAGGCTCCAGTCCTTATGGTATTCTCACAAGTTTTCCTATCACTTTGGAAGGGAAGACTCTCAAGTTAGAAGTGGAATTTGTAGATGCGAATCTAAATTACAACCTTCTACTTGGGCGAAGCTGGACCCATGCCATGTTTTTTGTGGTTTCCTCTTTGTTCTAGGTGCTCTGTTTTCCTCATGAAGGAAAAGTTGTCACCGTTGATTAATTGTCCTTTTTCTCTTTCGGTTCCTTAAATGGCAATGTCCCATACGTGGGAAATACCGATATTCCTTATGAGAGTGTGGAGGTAGGTCTTTTTAAAGATTCTGCTTTAGTGGGAACTTTTTCTCTCCCACCTCCACATGTCGCCTTGATCAACATGATCTATGTTTCTACAAACCCATGGATTATTCCTTCTCCAGATCAGGTTGATTTGTTTTGTAATGCTATGCCGCTAAGTCCTTTGGAAAAATCTTATCATGAAATTGTCTCGCCTTCTACAACTGCTTCAGAAAGTCATGATGTTCTTAGTATGTCCCTTGATACCTATTCACAATCTCCTTGGCTTGGTTCTTGAGATTCTCTAAATCCTTTGAACGATATATTCCCCACTGACGAGAGTATTATTTAGGTTATGTCTCTTGACAAAACTCCTTGGAATGATATCCATCATCGTTCCTCATTTCTTCCAAGCCTAAGTGAGATTCCTTCGTGTCTTGAAGATTTTGTTTCTCATAAGATGATGGACCCACTTAAAACACCTATTCTAGTGCATGAAGTTTTGTGCAAAAGTAATATGGGAAATATTACTGCAACTATGCCAATCAACATTTCTATTAAACCTGGAATTGTTGAGAACATTCACATTAGGGTTTCCTATTCTCCTAATGAGATTAGGGTTTACACTAATCTTTTCAATGAATTTCGAGATGTCTTCGCTTGGTCATATGAGGAAATGCCTGGTATTGATATTTCTATTGTGGTGCATGAAATACCCATGTATCCTAATGCGAAGCCCGTTCACCAACGGATCTATCTTGTGCATCCTAGGAAGGCCGCTGCTATTAAGGGGGAAGTTGAAAAATTCTAAAAGTTGGTTTTATTTACCCTATCCCATTGACAGATTGGGTCTCTAATACTGTACCTATTACCAAAAAGTATGGAACAATTCGAATTTGTGTTGATTACCATGACATCAATCACGCATGCTCTTTCTGGGAAAACTAGTGTCTTCTTGATCAACTAGCCCTCTAGGTTTGGCAGCTACCCTAGAAACAACAGTTTAAAGCAATTCACGATTTCTTCTATGTATAATAGATAAGAGAAAGACAAAGGAACCAACCTGGATCTTCCGCTTAACACCTTGCTTGATCTCCCTCCCCCTTAACAGAGCTTGCAACTCCTCTTCGTACTTATCTCGCTTGGAGAGTACCTATAGAAACACAGTAACAAAGAACCGTCAAAGCATCTTGATCTATTATCCCATAATCATTACGGAATCAGAAATATAATGAACATACAATGGCATTCACAAATACTAACATTCACAATTTCACAATTATATGGAAGAAAACTCGAAGAACTTTATTAAATAGAAGGGAGAATTACAACTCAGTTGTCTAATGCAGCATCATCCTCCCAGCATGAAGCCATCTTCACCTCATGAAATAGCAAAATCACCCAACAATACAATTCTCTTTCTCAAATACAAACTATCAACACTTCCTTGCAATTCACAAAATTCTAGCCTCCAGATCTCTCAGATGAGGGATCCATTTATAGATGTGTGCAAGGGTGTGAGTCATCTCTGGGTTTTTTATTAGTGTCCTTCCACTTGTTGCATTTGGTTCCACTCGGAGATTTCTTGGATCTCTTACTCATCCCTGGGTGAATTCAAAGAGGAAAGTGTCATAGGAGAAGTTTCTAGAAGATTCCATGAGCATCCACTTAGCAAACTGCCTCAAAAATTTGTCCATCCTCACTCATCACACCCTATAGAAGGCCTCATCAGTATTCATCACACCTGGCTAGTGTAGAAGTCAGTATGCATCGCACCTTGACAGTGGAGCAGTCAGTATGGTCCAGTTTTGGCCAATTCTGGATGGTTTTTCAGGTGGAACTTTTGGGGAATGATGTAATCAGTTGACCATGATATTTTAGGGTATGAAACAACAATTTTAGGGGTTGAAAAGCCCTAGTTTATTGACATATAATATTGGGGTTGAAGTGCCCAAATATCTCTATAACAGTTTCCCCCTAAAGCATGAAGTCCTAAATCTTTGATGTCGGGTGAAATGCTTTATCATGAGGATCCGAGGTTTCAAACTGGAAGGTGACATGTATAAGATACATGACAATACATCATCATAATATAATTTTTGATGATCTAGCTGAGGTGGGCATTCCCATGCTCAACTTTATAAATTCATTTCATGTACATAGAACAGATAGTCGTCTGCAGTTGCAGGCTTGTGATTCTTCATATGTAGATTCATCATTCTTGGCTTGGGTGACTGTCTATGCAGCTTCTGTGTACATTTGATGTCTTTATATCCCTGAATATATTGCAGCCCAGATGGATGAAACTAGATCTGTGGTCTTCAAAACTCATTCAATCTTCACCCGATGTACAAGTCAATCCATGTGAAGAAATGTTCTGAAGTCGAACATGGAAAGACATCACCTGATTACCAACCAATAATGTGAGCTGTTAACAGATGCGAGAGGAATCACCGATAATGATAATGACCCTCAAGGTAGTACAATACAATTCATGTGGTGTGAATATATGATCTGATGTCGAACACCACGCAAAATCTTTCAGTCGAAGGCCATTGATGTCAACCTATCGCCGGAAGTGAGAAACTTGCCATTGAGGCATGCAAGCTTCAAAGTACTGAAAGGGGTGTTTCTAAGTCAACTTCTTGGATAATGAGCTGATGTAGACAAGAAGTGACTTGTCATAGGAGGGCCTTAATGTATCCCACATCTACGACACGAAATGAAGCAAATGATTTTTTTGGGGTGAAAATGATCTGACGACAAAAGGTTCAAGAATGGCGGTCATGAAAAATGGAGGGTGAAGGTATTGCAGTGGATGAGGCATTGACTGGATTGTGATTTCTCAACTGAATGACTTCTCTTGAACATATCGGTGACACTGAGATGGATTGGTAGCGTAAACCCCAAAAATGGATGGTGTGAAAGACCAATGGTGAAATGACCGGTGAATGGAACAACCCAACCCGACTCGATCATGGTGATGGAGTGAAAGTGTCATGTTCAAGAGCAACCTGCCACCATAAATTTCTTCAAGTTTTCTTCCATTTTTCCTAGTCATTGCTGACCAGTACCTCTTTATTTTTGTCAATCTTGAGGAGGATAACATATGCTTGTTCTATAATTTTCCCTTTGGGCAAACCTGTCACTATCTTTTAACGAGTCTAGCGATAGTGAAACTCATTCTTGTCTAGGTGGACAAGTTTGTTGCTATTGTTTTAATGAGTTTAACGACAAAGATAACTTAGTCCTTTTCATGTTTAGAGAGTTTGAAAAGGGATGACAAGGGGACTTTTTCTCGTCTCGGGTGGACAAGTTTGTGACTATTATTTTAACGAGTTTAACGACAAGGATAACTCGGTCCTTTTCATGTTTAGAGAGTTTGAAAAGGGACAAAAAGGAAGCTCTAGCAGTTCTTTTTCCTAGAATAATCCCTTAGGTCTAAAAAAGGATAAAATAATACAAAAGGGATGACTTTTCGATCACTTTAACGAGTTGAAAAAGACAAGTGCTCAAACTTTTTCATGAGATAATCCATCAAGTCTGAAAAATATTAAAATATATAGGAGGGATGGCACTTCCAATGAATTTAACAAGCTGGAAAGGCCAATTGCTCGACAATATTTTCATATTTAATGAGTCTGAAAAGAGTTTAAAGGAGACTCCTTTTTTAGGAACGAGTGGTGTCAAGGGTAGAAACTGGTTCCGGGTAAGCTTTGAACTTTTCAAAACATGGTGATGTAAATAGGTTGGCTAATAAGACCACTCGTCGCAGCTGTTCCTCAAAAAGGGTAAATAATCAAGTGGGAGCGTATGACCGGCCAAAAGAATGGAGGTGATGGGAGGTACACAACCAAGGCTCAAAATGTTGATATAATGGCAATCACAAAGGTTATTTTCTAAAGGTGGGTTCATTTTTTAATGAGCTTGAATCGTGGGGGAACTATGCTCAGTGGTGGTCAAAGATGTTCAATTCACTGTTTATCTCATTATATTCTTTCGTCGGTCGTTCAACCTGCTCAATCACTCCATCAAACTGATCAAAAATACATATATATGTATGAAAAATGAATTAAAACTAACATTTTACTTGAAGTATGTGAATAGTAACATAAAAAGTAGTTTTACCTTTCATTTTCATCATTTCATTTCAAATTTGGGATTTTGGAGCTTTGGAGTGGTTTTCCCCCTCAAATTTCACCAATTGATCTCGGGAGATCCGGTGGACTATTCTCCGCACCGTCAGGACTAGGTAGGAGCTAACCCTGAGCTCTTCATTGTCATTCCATCTTTTCTTGATTCTGAGCCAATTTTCTCATTTTTCTAGGCCCTTGGGGTTTGAAGATCTCGTTCCCCAATCATCGCACCTAGCCAGTATCGAAAGGTGCGATTCATGTTGAGCTACCAACTAGCCATTCAGTATGCATCCCACCTTGCTCAAAGGCAGCGTGCGATGGGCGCAGAAGGGCATCTTTACAAAGTGATTTTTCATCAAATTTTTGCTTGTTTTTGCTCAAATTTGGATCCTAACCCATCTTTTGTTTGCATTTCAGATTTTTATTGGATCAAGATGGTCGTCACATGGCGTGAACATGCACATGAAGAAGAGGACATGATTGCCTTACATGACCAAGGCACAGTCACTGCATTACGAAACTATGGCTTACTGAAGTTCTTCCACATATCTTGCATGAGGCAACAAATCAATTTGTTGCAGTATTTTCTCGATGCTTGGGATCCGATTGACCAGGTATTCCATATTAGAGGCAAATCCATTCCATTTATAGTCGAGGATATTTACTTTTTGATGGGGTTGTCGAGGCATGGTGCCCCTCTTTCACTATCAGGATTTGCTCGTGGAGGTGAATCTGTGAAAGACTATATTCGTCAGTTCTGCAGAGATGCATCTCAATCTAGCAGAGATGGCAAGATCAATATCTGGGATGTCACTGATCAGCCCTTGAGGACCATTTTATTTACCTTCGCTAGGTTGGCTGGCAGCGTGGCTTTACACTTGGAAAATAGATCTTACATGCAGTATGCCCTGGAATGCCTGGAACCGAAGGTTTTCAACTAGTGTGAGGCGGTACTTCCTATTATAAAAGAACAACTCTCCAAAGTAAAGAATTGAAGAACCAAGAATTTAGGCTATGTTTCCATATTGACTGTTTTTGCTTTGGAGAGGATTCCACTGATGCAGCCTCAGAACATTTCACTGGGATTGCCAGCACCAAGGGAACCATGGATGCAGAGATGTGTTGATCTTATGGCTAGACATGCTGGCCAGTCACAGATTTCCTTCTCTGATTCCCTTTTCGAGTGGTTCGACTGTCAGGAGATGGTCTTGTAGAGTATCCATACGTCGGTATGGATTTCCGAGGTGACTCGGATTTGGCGTTACTAGCTGGCAAGTAATGGAGTGCTATAGATAAAATGCTTCGACCACGTCTCTGTTTATCAGTTTTATAATGTTTTTTGTGTTTTTAAATGTTACCAAGACTAATCAAACTTATATGTGTGCGCAGATATTGGACCAGTGCGACTAGTTGCACGCCCGTGAGTGGCAGATGATGCTCTAGCAGGAGAGGCTGTAGGGAGGGTTGTCCTTCGAGATCTAGACATATCGGAGACCCTCGCAGTGTTATAGGATCAGATCAAGGGCCTCACTCTCGGTATTCAGGATGTCAGGACCGATGGGTTACCTTTCAGGTTACAGTTCCATACTACTGGTGTGCTGAGTCGATGGACCAGGCTCCTGCGCATGATCACACAGGTGGTGACATGTTATCACCAGCATCATTAGTCTAGGATGCTTTTCTGCATTCATTTTGAGTTTCTTGGTCATATGACCAATTTTGTCTTGGACACAAAATATTTTGTAAAAACTATAAACAGTTATATATTTTTGATTTTCAGAGTTTTATTTTGGTTAAGTTATGAAATCCTGATGCAAATGTTAATGTAAAATGCTTTCTTTACAAACGCTGCAAATGTCTATCTAACACATAGTTTTCTAATGAATCAATGGATGTGTTTAAGTTTCTAGAAATGTGTTGATATTGAATGGAATCGAACTGTCTTTCCAAAATACTGACTCTTAGGAACATGTGATAAATAGCTAAGTTCTGAATGAAATAAATTCTAGTAAGTTGTAGAATGACGAGTTGTAAATCTAGCCTAACAACGAGTCGGTGTATGCCATGCGAAATGGCATCAGAGAGAAGTTCAATCAACGCACTATACTCAGCGATGTTGCTCATTGATCAACCAATACATATCCCCCTAAAACTCACTAACTCGCCGCTTGGAGTGAAAATGGCCCAGGCCACAGAGGATAGGTTCCACATACTACGACTAGCTCTGTCGGCATACCCAACAAATGGTTCCAAAAAGTCTAACATCTGCAGAAAAAGTGAAGCAGATTACCTAACCAAAATGACAACTCTAAAAGAAAAATAAAAATGAAATAAAAGCATATATACAATGATTTTACTACACTTAATCAAGCATAGTAAAATTTAAGATACAACCCATTTCAGGGCTGCAACAGTGTAATCCCATAATAATCGACCAGCTCGTAGGCTCCTTTTGTCAATACTCGTTTAACAATGTAGGGGCCCATCCATAACAGTTCGAATTTACCTGCTCCTAATTTGTCAGAGTCCTGATCATAAAGCAAGACCAGGTCACATTTTGAGAAGACACGAGGCTTGAGATTTTTGTCAAATTGTGCCTTGACGCATTTCTTATGTGCTTCATTAGCCAACGTAGCACCACAACGGGTTTCATCTAGGTGGATTGGTTCCAAGAAACGAGCCTCTTCTTCGGAAGTTTCGGGAAGCAGATCGATTGAAATCTTGAGGGATGAGATTTCTCACTGAATTGGTAAGATAGCTTGTAGACCATACACCAACTAAAAGGGCGTAAATCTAGTTGCATTTCTCACCGAATTCCTATATGCCCATAGAGCTAAGTATAGGATTAAATTCCAATTCCACTTGTGGACTCCAATCATTCTCTGCAACATGCGCTTAAGGACTTTGTTGATTGCCTCAAATTGTCTGTTAGCCTGCGGATAATATGGAGTAGAACTATCATGGGACAATCCTAATTTGGCAGCCAATTCAATCATCATTTGATTGCAAAAATGCGACCCATGGTCTATGACTATAGCCTAGATGGAACACCAAATCTAAAAACTACATGATTAAAAAAGAAAAGAGTAGTTGTTTCGCTGCTATTGTTTAATGTAGGCATTGCCTCAACCCATTTTGTAAAATAGTCAACAGTGACTATAATATATCCATGCCCCCCGGCCGAGGTGGGGTTACATGTCATGAAATCAATGCCCCATTTAGCGAATGGCCCAAAAACAACTACTGGATGCAGTGGTGCAGGTGGTAATCTATTTTTGCGATCAAAAGTATGACAAGCATGGCAACTTCTGACTACAGTTATGCAATCTCTGAATATGGTGGGCCAGAATTAACCTGCTCATAAGATCTTTTGTGCAGTAGCTAACCAGATAGGTTCCCCCCACAAGCACTTGAATGACAATCATTTAAAACTTTTTCGGCCTTGTTACACTAAAATTTTTCACCATGACTATTTGCAGTTAGTATGGCTCCATCAACCGTCATACTATCCTCTTTGGCAAGTCTTATACCTCTGCTCCTCATGTCAAACTCCAAGAAAGAGAGAAAGTCTTTAAAAATCTATATAACTCTGGGTATGCAGTTTCTCTTAGCCTTACCTGCGTTTACGCACCTCAAGTTCACATTCCATGCGTACTTGTACGCTCTGTCTGTAAAGGGGTCGGTGTGTACCCCTGTAAAGGTCAAAAGGCGTGAGTTTTACTTCAAAAAAGTTACTTGTGGTCGATTCTAGAGCATTCTAGAAGTTTGTTTGACGTGTATCGAGTGCCTCCGGATGGTTCATGTATCCCTATGAAAGAGGAACTTATCCCATCAAGATGGGAGCTATCCCATTCAAAGAGGGGCTTATACCATTGATGGTGGACCTGATTAACTTCCTCTAAAGCACTATAAATACAGGCATTGGGCTAGAGGGAGGGGAGGTTGAAAGCTAAACATTCCTAAGGGTAGATGCTGCTGGAATTAGGACTCCCTTATACAGCTTGAGAGGAGAGATTCCCATCCTTTCCTCGCCTTATTTGGAAGTGGGTGAGCTGATCAAAGTAAAGGAGAACTCTTGCTGGACCCTAGGAGGGACCTGCACAACACCAAGGCTTAGGTTGTAATGGTTTCTTTTGTTTCCACTTAATACAATTAATCTCATTTTTCTCAACAGGTTGTTTTACATTATTTGTTTCATATACTCCTTGGTCTGTATGATGAATATGTTTTATTTTATGAGTTATTCAGGTGCTATGTAATCTTTTGCTTGTTAGTGAATGCAGGTTTTGAAGAGAAGGAGGAGCTCATCCGGATCGGCGAGGTTGGACTACTACAAAGCGTTGGACTAAAGGTATGTTATAAACACCTGATTACTTGTATTCTAAATGCATATTTAGAGAAAGGTAGTGTTTAATTGTCTTGTTTGTCACTAGAAAGCCTTAGCTTCTAGGGAGGTCAGTTTTGTCCGCAAAATTGACTCTTTCTGCATGACAAAATGGCGACTCCACTGGGGAACTCCATTGATGTGAATGATTTTTCCTTTGTGTGAAACTTTGATCTGAGACAAGTCGTTTTATTTCAGGTTTTTGGCTGTCTGACTGTGTTTTTGGGTGGATAGCTTAGGGTTAAGTTAGATTTTAGTTTTTCTTGGTTTTGCTAGAAGTACGCAGCCTCTGCGTTAAGCAAAGTGCGTACCTGTACGCACTACAGCTTTGTACATAGAGCATACACGCACCTGTGCAAACAGGTTGCCTGCGTACCCTGTCAAAATTGAGAAAAATTTCAATTTTTTTCCTTTTTGCCTTTTAGATTTTGTTTATAAGTTGTTTTTACTGCCCAGATCCACTAGTTACCTGGCAGAAGTCTTCATCGAAACTTGTTTCATCAGTGTCAAGAGTTTTAGTGAAATTCATAGAGGTTCTAGCCCTAGGGTTTGATTTTTGCATTGGTCCTGTAGTGACTTTGGCTTTAGAAGTCGTAAAACCTTGGATATCCTTGGTCTTTTCAGTCTTCTTAGGAGTCGGACCTTTCATAGAATCCACCCTTGTGAGAAGCCTACCTTTGTGTTGTCTCTTTGCGGAATCTCGAAAAAGTTTGTTGATTAAACTGTGAATTTCATTTTTAAGAAAAAGAACAAAAGATTTTGATTTTTGTTTTTGACTGGTTTTTGATTCTGCATTAACTAGTCCTTGGTTAAATCATGACTGAGTAAAACATCCTGGAATCATACTTAGTAGGTTTTGGCCTCATTAGATTTGCTTTTAGGTGATTTTCTCTTAGATTTGCTTTTAGGAAAACTTGTTTTGATTGTCATAGATTTTTAAAATTTGATTTTTGATTTTTATATGCTTTGTTAATATAGGAAAAAATCCAAAAAATCTCTTTTGAAGAAAAGTTTTCTTTAGTAGCATTTGAGACTTTGAAAAGAAAAGGAATTTTCGTGAAATAATTAGTGGTCATGTGTTGTATGCTTTGGAAAAGATAAAGAGATTGTTTCTTTGATTTTCATTGCCAAGAAAGTTGTCTTTATATCAATTTTGCATTCTCCAACTCTCTTAGCTAGGGAATTCATTGAAAAAGAAAATTAGTATAAATCATCCTAAGTGCATCTTTTTAGTGGATTTGAGTCGAGTCTACACACCATCAGTTTCATCTCCGCTACCTTTTGTCCTAAAGAAAAGCCATAAAAATTAACGCTTAAAGTAAAATCAACTTAGTAACTTTTTGTTTAATAGGGCTCTGAAACACCAATATAGATCAGGCTAGTGTCTTGGAGTAGGAGAGTAATTAACTCTCCAAGACAGTAAAACCAAACAAGTAGCTCATCTTGTGGTAGGATAAATCCAATTGTTTCATTTGTACTCTGGGAAAGCTCCTCTTAAAGGAGAAGCACGAGACCGTGTTCGAACCAGTGAGGGGATCAATTCTCCTTCATTGGGAAAGACGCCAGATACGCACATACTACAAACAGTAAACCTCGGATCATTGTCGAGGAGCCTGGGGTCACTTGTCGGTAAACCTTGGATTATTGTCAAGGAGTCGGCAAGGGGATTGAGCTTGTTACTCTGCCCTTGCATGCTATCGGGTCGTAGACTATTCCCCCATGTATATTTGTTGCTGTTGGTAACCTTAGTGACCATTATCTTTAGGATTCTACCCGAGGTGACGGTGGAGGGAAGATCCCACTGTACCTGGAGCAGACGTCGGCTAGACTCACTTGGATTTTCCGGGGGCTTCACTTCACTCGAGACAGTTAAAGTGGAGGAACTTGTGCCGGTCTATTCATTAAGCAGGTTGCCGGGGTAACTGTTCCACCCACCACTTCTGTACTGAATTCGGCGATGTTGGGTTTCATCACCAACTAGTGTTTTCGGTCTGGAAGGCTACTGTTTGTGTATGGTTTAACGCCCTAGATTCTTTAGGCATGTGATTCGAATTTGTTTGGTTCTTTAGAGACTTTAGGCGGTTTTCTTTGAGATTTTACTTTGTTTACGTGTGCAGTAGTTAAAAGCTTTTAACTGTGGCTGAATTACCGAGACAGTCCCGTAGACTTCGGGGCCAGTCTCCTGAGATTGTTACCGTGGCCGATTTGTTGAGGAAGTCTCGTAGACTTCGGGGCGAACCTCCTGAAGATGTCCCGGGTCATTACGAAGGTTTGAAAGTCCTTGTAACTCCTAGTGGCAGTAAAGTAGGTTCGCCTGAAGAAGGAGAGTCGTCGTTGGTAGTCCATCTAGATTACCAAGGTCTAGAAACATGTTATAATCCCGAAGCTGTTGCAGTTTCCGAGCTTGTTGGTAGTTTTTCATCTACTAGTGATATAGGCGAAGAACCTGAAATATCTGAACCTGTTACTCCAACTTCTAGTGTTCCTGATTCACCTAGGGTAGAAAGAGTCATCACCGAAAATCTTCCTTCTGGTTTAATAGCTATTGAAGAACTTGCTCCAGAAGAAGAAATAGGCGTCCCTATCCCTGAAGATCAACCTACTATTGATCTAAGGGAGCGTGAATCCATTTTTTACAGCCCTCCTAGAAGTACTACTTGGTATCATTCGTTAACCAATTATTTGGACAACTAAGGGTCAAGTTTTTCTCCACCTCGTACTCCTTATCCACCCAGAGGTATTTATACTCCTGTAAATATGTCTGGTCAGTCGTCCGTGTTCACTCATTCTCCTGAATCTTTATTGTACGGCGGTCCTTCTCTTCCCTCTGGGTATCAGTCACTTTCTGATACTTTTGCGGGAGCATCTCCTCAACCCATTGAGCATGGGTTATTAACTGGAAACAATGGTAATAAACCATTGGGTGTAGGAGACATTTACATGATGTCAGGTTCAATTCCCAGTTCTCAACCTCAAGGTGGCCAGTTACCACCTAGGGGGCAGCCTCAATTAACGCCTAGGGGGCAACCTCAAGGTACACAAATTGCGTCTGGGGGGCAACCTCAAGGACAGTATGTACCCATAGTGCAATACATTCCTCAAGGTCAACCCCAGCCTCAATATGTACCCCAAGGTCAACCTCAGTATCAATTTATGCCTCAAGGTCAACCCCAGTATCAGTACTTACCTCAAGGGTATCTACCCCAAGGTTAGTACTCGAGTCAAGGTTATCAACCACCCCAAGGTCAATATTATGTTCAAGGTACGGGAAATGTACCTTTCAATTATCAATCCTACCCTCAATCCGGTTATGGATCTCAATATCCTCAACCTGTCATGAGTCAATACCCCGGAATGAACATAGTGTGGGATCCATCGCAAGTTCAACAGGTGTTGCAGCCAAGCGTACAGTTGTCATCTCAAACTGGACAACCTTTAGTTTCTGGTCCACCCCAGCAACCAATCCAGTCTAATGTTCAAACTTCTGTACCTTCGGTAGTTACTCAGTCGCCCATTGGCGCCTAGTACTCCATCTCAAACGACTGCTGCAACTATCGCAACATTTGTTCCATCCACCACACTTACTTCTGGAGTATCGACAGCTCCGGTTTCTACTGTCTCTGCCACTACTCCTCAGACATCTTTACCATTGTCTGGATCCACGATTCAAACTACGGTTCAGATGCCTGTAGGACAGCCTGGTCTAAGTACGGTTGTCACTAGTCAACCACAATTCGCTTATCAACTGTACCAGGGAAAGTACCAATACGGGCCTGCTGTCCAGCAACCAGTTTACCAGTATCAACCGTATCCTGGGTACACTTATCAACAACCACAACAACCCTAGTACGGTCCGGTTAATCCTAGTTTTCAAGGAGGATACAATATCCCGAATGCGATTCCTATTCCAAGTTATCCTGGATATCCTCCTCCTGGGACTGGTCTTGTGACCCAGAGTTTTAGGGATCCTAATCAACAATTACCATTTATTGCAACTTTGGATTTACCAGACTTGACGTGCCTAACGAACGATCCGATCAATTATCTTCTGTTTTGGCCGCCAATGCCGAATAAGTTGCCCAGTGACATTCCCAAGTTCGAGGGTAAGTCTGGAGAGGATCCGTCAAATCATGTGATGACTTACCACCTTTGGTGTGCCTCAAATTCCATCTCGGATGATTCGATCCGCTTACGTCTTTTCCAGCGTACGCTCATTGGTCTCGCGGCCAAGTGGTACATTGAGTTACCACGGGCCTCTTTTTATAATTTTAGTCAGTTAACTACCTCGTTCTTAACTCACTTTTAGTTGGCGGTCAGATATGATAATGGCACGGAGTTACTAACTTCATTAAAACAGTCGACATCCACTTATATTTCCGATCATATACATGAATGGAGACGTCGAAGGCGATTAGTGAAAGTTTTTATCCCTGACCAAATCTTAGATGAATGGTTTGTTAAATCATTATTACCGAAGATTACTGAAGACGTAGCTAAGGCCGGCGTAGTTACTGAGGAGCAAGTGATTGCTCAAGTGCAGTACCTTGACTTAGTTTACACTCAGTCAGGTACGTTACATGAAAATATCCCAGATCTTCCAAAGTCAAATCACATCGCTGCTGCTCCTTCAGGATCCCATGCTGCTGATGGCATGATTGGTATGGTGAATACTAAAAGCAAGAAGAAGTCTTCAAAGAATTCTTCTCCCATTATAACCTTACCAGACTCCCCGACAGGAGAATCTTCTGCTGAAGTTTCCGCTGATATTCACGCTGTAGAGTCATCTACGGCTAAATCAAAAAACGGTGGGAAGAAGAAAGGCAAGAAGAAGAATAAAACAAACAAAACTCCAAAGGAGAAAACAGAAAAGTCGGACACCAATGACGAAAAGCACAAACCTCGATATCCTTTTCTTATTTGTGAAGAGGATCATTTTACAAGAGATTGCCCTCATCGGGCCGAGGTTGTGAAAATCGTCAAGGGTTCCCCAACTCCTGCTGTTTTGAAAGATCCATTTCCAAAGCAGGAGAGTAAGATGATAGGTTCTTCCTCGAGTGCCAGTGAAGAACCCATATTAATGATGTCTCATGTAAGGATTGCGACTCGATCGCAAGATTATGGTAGTAAAAGTCCTGTTGATGGATTGAAAGAAGCAGAATCTTCTCATTCAAATCCATCAACCTCAGCTCCCGGTTCCGATCCACTACAGATCGAGAAACCTAACCCTGACTTAGTAATCAAACCGCCCACCAAGGGTGTACTTTGAAGGTCTGCTTTCAATCCACATGCGAGAGCGGCCCAGAATTACAACATTGTTGAGGATTTAGCTGTTTCACCCTCAACAATGTCGGCTTTAGAAGTGCTGCAATCATGCCCAGCACAACGAAAATTACTTTTGTCGGCTATAGGAGCTGTTGATGTTCAGGACCCGAACCTAATAATCTTTGATCTAGAAAATAGTACACCGCGTTTGCCTCATCAGATGGCTTTCCAGATCCCAGTGATAGTCAAAAACAGGCCTATTCATCAGACTGTAATTGATGAGGGAGCTTCCACGTGTATTATGTCGATACAGTGCTGGAGATCGCTTGGTTCTCCTTCACTAAATCAATCCCCGACAATTCTTAAGGTCTTTGATGGCCATGGGTTTCATCCGTTTGGCATTCTACAGGATTTGCCTATAGGGGTTGAGGGAAAAACCGTTAGTCTAGTTGTGGAGGTGGTTGATGCCCCTCTAGACTACAACCTTCTCTTGGGTCGAAGTTGGTCTTACGCTATGACAGCGGTCGTTTCATCGGTCTTCAGAGTAATAAAGTTTCCACATAATGGCAAGATCGTAAACATAGACCCGCTGGCTTACTTTTCATCCGACCCAGCCTCTTCAGAAAGTATCCAGCATGTCGGTAAAACGACTATCCCTTATAAGGATGTTGGAGTAGGATTAGTTAAAGATGCCGGTTTACTGGGAACTTTTCGTTTTCCTCCAATCAACGCTGTATCTTCATTTGCATCTATTCATATGATTACTTCAGACGCTATTGTTTATGACGATCCTTGGATCGTTCCTTCTGAATCTGAGATAGACTCATTTGGCGATGCAATGCCTTTGAGTCCATATGAAATTGCCTATGAAGCCGTGCAGTCTTTTACCGACCCGAGTTCAACCAAACTCGACCAAATGAATGTGGTCCGTGAGGAATCAATTTTCATGTCAACCTCGGAATTAATAGTGTTTCCCGAAGTTGTGTCATCTGACGAACAACTTTGTGAAGTCCTGTGTGTAGATCTAGGGGAAGATCTCCATCATAGATCTTTGTTTTTACCTGAGGATGATCGTTTTGAAAATGATTTCTCATCAATCTTTACAGCTGAATATGTCAGAGAAGCTCAGAGTCCAATGAAACATCCTGATTCAGAGCTGAGTTTGGGAAACATTTCTCGCACTATTCCCATTGACATTTCAGTCAAGCCCGGAATTGTTGAGCACATTCATATAGGTGCCTCGTGTTCAGATGACGAAATTCAGACATACAAGGCCCTATTTCAAGAATTCTGTGACGTGTTTGCCTGGTCCTATGAGGAAATGCCAGGAATTGATCCCGCGATTGTTGTCCATGAGATCAAGAGGTACCTGGATGCTAAACCCGTCCGGCAACGTTTGCGTCAAATTCACCCACGAAAAGCGGCTGCGATTAAAGCCGAAGTTGAGAAGCTGTTGAAAGCAGGTTTCATTTATCCGATCCCATTAACGGATTGGGTATCGAATATTGTTTCGGTTAACAAAAAATAGGGAACAATAAGAATATGCATCGACTATAGGGATATCAATCGTGCTTGTCCCAAGGACAACTATCCAACACCCTATATCGATCAAATAATTGATGATTGTGCCGGCAGTGAAATATTTTTCTTTATGGACGGATTTTCCGGTTACAATCAAATCAATATTCTACCTGCCGGTCAACCAAAAACGGCTTTCATTTGTCCATGGGGGACATTTGCTTATTGCAAATTACCTTTTGGGCTTAAGAATGTCGGAGCCACTTTTCAAAGGGCGATGTCTTATGTGTTTCATGACATCAAACACATTGTGCAACCGTATCTCGATGATTTGCCCGCTCATTCATTACATCGAGCTGATCACCTTGTCCATTTACGAGCAATTTTCATGAGGTGTAGGCATTATCGTATACGGTTGAACCCACACAAATGTGTCTTCTGTATAGAAGTGGGACGATTTCTGGGATTTGTAGTTTCAAAAGCCGGCATTCGCGTCGATCCCTCGAAGGTAGAAGCTATCATCAAATTGCCTCCTCCTTCGAGTCTTCGCCAACTCCAAAGTTTGCAAGGGAAAGCAAACTTTTTACGCCGATTCATTCCTAACTACGCTGAGATTACAAAGGGTTTTACCCGGTTGTTGAAACAGAACGCTCAATTCTCTTGGGATGAGATAGCTCAGATATCTTTTGATGCACTCAAGCACGCGTTGACCCATGCACCGTTGCTGCATCCTCCCAACTACAACCAGGATTACTTTTTGTACCTCGCCGCTGCCCATTCCACCATTGGCATGGTCTTAGTTCAGGAAGACGAATTCAGAACGGAACATGTGATATATTACCTTAGTCGGACGTTAAATCCAACCGAGCTAAAATACTCACATGTGGAGAAATTGGCATTGGCATCCGTTCAAGCTGTCCAACGTTTTCGTCACTACATTCTACTCCGTAAAACTACAGTCATTTCGGATTGCAACCCTATGATCTACATTTTAACTAAATAATTGCTAGGGGGAAATTACTCCAAATGGATTGTTATCCTGCAGGAGTTTGACTTGGAATTTGAAAAATCTAAGTCTAAGAAATCTTTAGTTTTTGCCGAGTTAATGTGTGACTTCCCGCGTGCTGACACAGAAACTGTGGCAGAGGAACCCATTGTGGATGAATCTTTGTTTCTCATCAGCACTTTAGATCCGTGGTATGGGGATATAATCGTCTATCTCCAAACCCAATCCTTTCGGCCCGATGTTTCAAAGTCGGAACGTCGTAAAATTCGATTCTAGTCCCAACAGTACAAAATTATTGGAGATACTCTTTATCGCCGTGGGGCAGACTTGGTTTTTCACCGTTGCTTAACTCACAAAGAAGCTGAAAGGGTTTTGAATGACTATCACTCTGGAGTGTGTGGCGGTCATATGTCTGGGTATGCCACAGCCCAAAAGATATTGCGCGCTGGCTACTTCTGGCCGTCCTTGTTTAAAGATTGTATTATTGCGGTACGGAAATGCCACAACTGTCAAGTGTTTGATCACAAGATGCGCGCACCACCTGCTCCTCTCCACCCTATAATTTCTGTTGGTCCTTTTGCCAAATGGGGTATCAATTTTATTACATGTAACCCTCACTCGGCCGGGGGGCATGCGTATATCATCCTTGCGGTTGATTATTTTACTAAGTGGGCCGAGGCGATGCCTACATTCGAGGCGGACAACAAGATAGCTGCAATTTTCGTATTCAATCACATTATTTCTAGGTTTGGTGTACCACAAGTGATAATCACTGACCATGGACGCCATTTTCGAAACGTTATGATGATAGAACTTACAGGCCAGCTTGGTTTGTGTCACGATAGCTCAACTCCTTATTATCCACAAGCGAATGGTCTGGTTGAGTCCATCAACAAAGTTTTAGTTATCATGATCCGACGAATCATTGGTATTCATCGGTCGAATTGGCACAACATGTTATTTTCCGCACTTTGGGCGTACCGAACCTCAGTGAAAAAATCAACAGGGTTCACTCCTTTCCAACTAGTTTATGGTTTGGAAGCTGTGCTACCCATTGAATGCGAAATCCCGTCACTTCAAATGGCTGTCGAATTACTTCCAGCTACTTCCGAAGAGGAGAAGCATTTATTATACTTAGCTCAATTAGATGAGACTCGACGTGACGCTGCATTGGCAATTGAGACTCACGCAAAACGTATGAAAGCTCAGTATGATCGAAATGTGACCCCTCGAAATTTTTCGGAAGGAGACCTAGTGCTATTATATGATCAAGCTAACGATAAATTAGGTGCTGGAAAATTCGTTCCCATGTGGCATGGGCCCTACATTGTCAAGCGAAAGCTAGCAAAAGGGGCCTATGAGCTGGTAGATTTTGACGGGGACTCTTTGGGTAAACCCAGAAATGGACTTTACCTAAAGAGGTATTATGCTTAAATGATGGGTGTGGAGATTTTAGTTAGGTTAGGTTTTTCTTTCTAGCTGGTGTGTTAGTTAGTTTAGACAGTGTGCTTAGCTTAGAAAGTGTGTTTTTCGTCGTTATTCTGGCTTATCTTGGTTTTACTCTTGATATTGTAGATGTCGATGCCTCTCCAAACATACATTGGTTTTGCTGATGGTGCTTGTCGTAGTACACGGAATATCTCTTCCGTAGCTTGGGTTATTTATTCGCCCTCTGACGAGTTAGTTTCTATGCATGGGGTGAGGCTCAGTCAAACAACAAACAACATTGCAGAATATAGTGTAGTGATTGAATTATTGTCTGAATCTATTTCATTTGGGATTCGGAGTTTGATAGTGAGGTTAGATTCTAAATTCGTTGTATTACAGCTTAATAGAGTATATGCCATTAGAAATCCAGTGTTATTAAGGTTATTTTTGAGAGTGCGTCTCTTGGAACGTGAATTTGATTACATTAAATATTAGCATATTCCAAGGTCTTTAAATACATTAGCAAATGCAATTGCTTCTCGAATGTTAGACAGACATTTGCGATAATCATACATGTAAATTTAAAAACATTTAATAACACATGTTTAACAAGATAAGCCGGTAATAATGATATATATAGATAGGAGTGTGTCAAAAATACATCGTCTTCGATCATAGGTTGCGAAACACCCTATGATCGGCAAAAATGATAAGTACAAAAAACCAAAATGTCACATGTGTCTACACAAACATCCAATCACTGGTGATGCTCTCTATACGACACCACTGCACGGGCTACCCTACACAAGAACCTTCTAAAAGGTCCTGGGACTCCGACTACATAGCGCTGAAGCCTGATAGGAATATCATCTATAGTAGTCTCTGGTATATCTGCTATCAGACGCTCTAGGTCTTATTCCAACTCAGCTAAGGTCTCTGTAGCCTCGTCCTGTGGGACCGGTGCCGGTGCAACTGGTTCTCTCCTCTCGAAAGGCCGGAGATTGGCTAGACGCCGTGGGCCTACATCTGCATTTTGAAAATTATTACTGTCAGTTTTGAGACGATATAAAAACAAAAAAAAAGTAGATAATTTAAAAACTTGTGAAAAATGAAGTACCTGTGTCGTCCCATTGTTCTCCCGGTGGAAGAACCATGTCCGGAACCCCATGAAAATCAAATCCGGCATAAGGAAAATCCTGTATCGAGAAGATCTGGTCCTCCAACCAGTGAAAATACTCCGGTCTAAATCGGACAACCTCCGTGCCCTCGTCAGGATGACGGGCCATAACCACAACCCATCGCGTCAACTTAGGCTCTCGGGGAGGCCCAACCTCAACAGTGAGCTGCTGTGGGATCAACATCGGAACCCTCTCTAGGGAAAAAATCACAACTAAAGGCCCATAACCAAAAGTCTTCAGCTGTCCGTTTTTGGTCCTAGTCAGTTGGCCCTTTAAGTTGGCCAACACAGCATCGCACCAGTTGAAAATGGTGCCCCGATAGCAATCAATCGCCATCCACATTTGGGATCCAGTGGTAATGTGCAAAGCGGAAGCCCCGCAAAGTCTGGTAACTGTAAAGGAAATTACCATAAGTTCAAGTTGGGATATCTTTTTAATATCTATCCCCTTCTCCTGGTTCTGATTATTGCACCACTCTAGTCGGAGACTAGCAATGGACTGGCCACCCGGCCTAGTCCCGGACAAAGTCAATTGTTCGCCCCTCTTGGGCAAACCAGTCAGAAAGTAAATATCTGAGGGCTCTATCTCGAGCTGGTACCCTCCAATGTAAAAGCACTGATCCTGAACGTTCCACCTTTCAACCAGCCACTCTAGAAAGCGCACCTGGGCCCTCATGCCAGGTATGGCCCAGTATTTGTAAAGGTCGCATGCCTTCAAAGCATCAACGGAAGGTTGGTGATTAATGGCGGCCAAATCAACGTCTTCGTGTTCTCTCTCACGCCAATCAAGCATGGTGGGCAATCTACACACCATAAAACATCTGTTAGAGTCCATAAAATTAAAATTTTTTGGTTCATTTTGGAGAAATGGGGGCTTGAAAATCCTCTCCGCGGTGTACGCAGCCCGCCTTTAGAGACAGAGCATGTGTATACATGCTCTCTTAAGGCAAGCTGCGTACGCCCGGCATTTTCCCAACTGAGAAAATGTCGTGGTACGCAGGTCACCAGTGGAGCACCTGCGTACCCCGAAAAGCGAACCTTGAAACCCCAAAGCCTCCAAAAAATGAAACTAAGGCTTAAAAGCAAATTCTAAACAGATGAAAATGCAAGGGAGGATGTTGTAGAATACCTAATGATACGGCGTTCGGTTTCGACAGTCGGATTCTCCGCAATGACCATGGGAAGTTTCTTGCCAAAAGCCCTTTTTCTCTCCTCAACAGTAAAATGGTAAAAAATGAAATGGCAAAAGCCCTTTTTATAGGTTTTTTGAGTAAATAAATGTTAAATTTGTTTATTTTCCACTGTAAAAAGTTATTTTTCAAAGTATTTTTATCTATCTTTAAACAGGTATGAGTAATGTGTTGGTTTTTGTGCAGGATAAAGGGTTTTCAGGGAAAATTGTCATTTTTCACAAACAAAAACATCAGAGTCATCTTTTAAGCCCTTTTCTAACTCCTAAAACATGAAAAGATTGCCGAGTGTTTCTTTTACACTCGTTAAAATGGAATTAAAAGACGGTCCCCTTATAGCCCTTTTCTGAGCGTAAAAATAGGAAAAGATTGCCGGATTTTTGTCGTTTCAAATTCGATACTGGAAATAAAACGACGTGTCCTTGATCACTTTTTACTTTTCAGGTCAAAGACACTAATCATGAAAGTACTCCTTGGTCGCAAGATCAAGTGGTTCTCTCAAGTATTATTTTATACTTTTTTGGGCTTGAGGGACACAAATTTACGAAAAAGTTCAACCTTGGAGTCTTCTTAAGTTTTTCAGACTCTCTAAAATTGAAAAACGCCAAATTCTCCTATACTAGACTCGTTAAAATTTCACAGTAAAGGACCTGCTCGATTACAAACAGGAATGGACCACTCCTTCTTAGGGTTCGAATCTAAACTAAGTTGGACTCATCCGAAGGATGAGCTTATAATCAAGCATATGTTATCCTCCTCAAGCTTGTAAAAAATAAAGAGGTACTTGCCAGAAATGGTTGGGGAAAAGAGAGGAAAATGAGCCTATTTGTTATCCTTTGTCTCAGAAGAATTCTTATCACCACTCTTGAACACGACACTTTTCATTCACCTAGGTTGGGAAATCCTTTTCCTAACAGTTGATCAAACCACATTGAAAATCTTCAAACCGGTTCCGGGTATTAACTATTGGGTCAATTGTCACCAAGCCATCTGTCGTGTCGTTATGTGTTCAAGAGGTCATTGCAAATAAACCATTCATCTGCAAAATACCTGTCATCCATCTCGACCATCCCTAAGTCAGTCCTTACAGCTACATTTCTTCAACTTGATCTATGATTTCGTGTTGTGGGCTTTCCTGCAACGGGTCGCTTTCTATCGACATCAGCACATTATCTAGAAAGATGACCTAGAAATTGTCAGTACCTTGAAATCTGCATGCATCAACGACAGGTTTCTCGCCTTTGACGATGGTTTACATCATTGACTTTCGATCGAAGGATTCCGTGAAATGTTCGACATCAACTCATTCATTCAGATCTCATAGATTGTACTGGGTACTTTGAGAACCATTGACATCACTGGTGGTCTCTCTCACACTTGTTAACAGTTTACATCATCGACTGGTAATCAAGTGGTTTCTACCATGTTCGACATCAACTCATTTATTCGCATGGATAGAATCGTACCTTTTCGGGAAGTAGAAATGAAAACCCTGGATCTAGTTTCCACCATCCAGGCTGTGAGGAGTTTTGTATTCATTATACAGTAGACTAATCATAAACAGATGGCTGCGTCCATACAGTGTCTACAAGACTCTATGATTATGATGTATTGCAAAATCATTCCTATATCAGAGCAGTAGTTAGTTTGTTAGTTAAAGTTTTCAATCTGAGTATGGGAATGCCTACCTCAGCGATGATATGATCTTATATATGTATTTTTTGTTGAATAATTGCAGGTTCCAGCTGGGGTCTCCACAAGATAATCCTTGAAATGATAAAGTGCTTCACCCTTCCTAGATGATATGAAACCCTAATCTACTATAGGCTTCGCACTTTAGGGGGTAATCTATTACACTAAAATTTGTCACCATGACTATTTGCAGTTAGTATGGCTCCATCAACTGTCATACTATCCTCCTTGGCAAGTCTTATACCTCTGCTCCTCATTTCAAACTCCAAGAAAGAGAGAAAGTCTTTAAAAATCTATATAACTCTGGGTACGCAGTTTCTCTTAGCCTTACCTACGTGTACGCACCTCAATTTCACATTCCATGCGTACTTGTACACTCTATCTGTAAAGGGATGGGTGCGTACCCCTGTAAAGGTCAAAAGGCGCGAGTTTTACTTCAAAAAAGTTACTTGTGGTCGATTCTAGAGCATTCTAGAAGTTTGTTTGATGTGTATTGAGCACCTCCAGATGGTTCATGTATCCCTATGAAAGAGGAACTTATCCCATCAAGAGGGGAGCTATCCAATTCAAAGAGGGGCTTATCCCATTGATGGTGGACCTGATTAACTTCCTCTAAAGCACTATAAATACAGGCATTGGGCCAGAGGGAGGGGAGGTTGAAAGCTGAACATTCCTAAGGGTAGATGCTGCTGGAATTAGGACTCCCTTATAGAGCTTGAGAGGAGAGATTCCCATCCTTTCCTAGCCTTATTTGGAAGTGGGTGAGTTGATCAAAGTGAAGGAGAACTCTTGCTGGACCCTGGGAGGGACCTGCACAACACCAAGGCTTAGGTTGTAATGGTTTCTTTTGTTTCCACTTAATACAATTAAGCTCGTTTTTCTCAACAGGTTGTTTTACATGATTTGTTTCATATACTCCTTGGTCTGTATGATGAATATGTTTTATTTTATGAGTTATTCAGGTGCTATGTAATCTTTTGCTTGTTAGTGAATGCAGGTTTCGAAGAGAAGGAGGAGCTCATCCGGATCGGCGAGGCTGGACCACTACAAAGCGTTGGACTAAAGGTATGTTATAAACACCTGATTACTTGTATTCTAAATACATATTTAGAGAAAGGTAGTGTTTAATTGTCTTGTTTGTCACTAGAAAGCCTTAGCTTCTAGGGAGGTCAGTTTTGTCCGTAAAATTGACTCTTTCCACATGACAGGCCTCCTCATGCGTGAGGCACCTTCGCAGAACTGTATCGACACCACGAAGGTAAAGCATATCGCTAATGATCAGGTAGTCTTTGGCTTGGTATCGAGTACACCGCTATTCAGAGTGAGAGGTGTTAGGCCTAAAAGTTTTGGTTTGGAGATAGACTAGTATATCTCCACACCATAGATCTTTTGACGATATCAGAAATAGAGTCTCATCCACGATTGATGCTTTATATGTCAAATCGTTGGATGATGAGGGAAGGTCACAAAGTAACTCCGCAAAGACTAGAGATTTCTTTGATTTGGATTTGGTGAATTCCGGATCAAATTCTTGCAAAATGGCTATCCATTTGGAATATTTTCCCCCTAGTAATTTACATGACAGAATGTAGGTCATAGGGTTGTAGTTTGACACAATGGTAGTCTTGCGAAAGAGAATGTTGTGTCAAAATCTCTGTACTGCTTGAATGACTACTAAAGCCAATTTTTCAACATAAGAGTACTTGCTTTTGGTATCATTAAGGTTGCGACTTAAATAATATATAGGATGTTCCATTCCATTATCTTCTTGTACTAAAACCATGGCGATGGTTGTATTGCAGTGGTGAGATACAGGTTAAAGTGTTTTTGTAGTCAGGAGCGTACATTAATGATGCTTTTATCAAGGAACCTTTTAAAGCATCAAATGAAGCTTGTGCAACCTGATCCCAGTGGAAGGGTACTCCTTTTTTAAAAATACGCGTAGAACCTTTAGCAAGTTCTGCATAATGTGGAATGAACCTCCTCAAGAAGTTAGCTTTCCCTTGGAGTCTTTGAATTTGAAGAAAATTTGAAGGTGGAGGCATGTTAAGGATTGCCTGAACCTTAAATGGGTCGAGTCGAATTTCATCCTTAGAAACTATGAAAGCAAGTAGTTGACCAGAACCAACACAAAGCACACACTTGTGTGGATTGAGTCATATCTTGTAGTGTCGGCAACGTAGAAATATGGCTCTCAAATGTTGCAGATGATCAATCCGCTTTCACGAATGAGCCGGTAGATTGTCGAGATACAATTGAATGATGTGTTTGATGTCATGGAAGGTGTAATTCATTGCCCTCTGAAAAGTTTCCCCTGTGTTCTTCAAACTGAAAGGTAATTTACAATACACGAATGTGCCCCACGGACATATAAATGCAGTCTTCTACTAGTACTGTGGGTGGATATTGATTTGATTGTATCTGGAAAATCCATCCATGAATGAAAAGATTTCGCATCCAGCACATTCATCAATTATCTAGTCGATGAAGGGTGTAGGATAGTTGTCCTTTGGATACACTTGATTTACATCCCTATAATCGATGCACACTCTAATTGTTCCTTGTTTTTTCATCACAGGAACAATATTCAATACCCAATCAGTGAGAGGAGTAGGGTAAATGAAACCAGCATGAAATTTTTTTTCAACTTCTGCCTTAATGGAATCGGCTTTCTTCGGGTGAACAGGTCGAAGCTGTTGTCATACTAGTTTGACATCTAGATACATCTTGATTTCACATTCAACAATTCTCGAGTCAATGCTTGGCATTTCTTAATATGACCATGCAAAGACATCTCTGAATTCGTGAAAGAGAGCGCAGTAAATTTCCAGTTCTGATGGAGAACATGATTTGCGAACATGAATATTCTCTACAATGTTAGGTTTGGTCGAGAAATTAATGGCGATAGTTTCTTCAATATTGGACAGATTTCGCTTGGAATCCATTGTATTTACAGTATTTGATAGAAAATCAAAAACTGAAGGATGATTAAGGTTGCTTGAATAATCTTCATTGTTATCATGAAGGTGGGAATGATGGTGGTAATCTTCCCACGTCATCTCTCCTATCATCATTGACTGGATGATTCCTTCGTCTGTAGAATGTATACGAGACCAAGGATAAGAATAGCTACCATACTCTAGAGACCTATCTATCCAAACACTCGTTGAGTGCTGATTTGGGTTTGCCGCCCAAGCCTAGAAAATTGATTGCTACATAGATTCTATGGGGCTTCGGGGCAACACCTCGCAGTGATCCACACTATCAAAATGGTCAGAGTTCTTCTTAATTGTAGAGGATGTAGAAGATATCATATGACAGGTTTCCACTGTGGCCACTTCCGCAAGTCTAGTTGGAGGCGGGAGGGAAAAAGTTCCCAATAAGGAAGGCTCTTTTAGGAGACCTAATCTAACATTTTGAAGTGATTGAGAACTTCCATGGATCAATGGAATGCTTTCAGTAGCTTGTGAAATATTAGGAAAGAAGGCTAGTTGGCCAACAATTGTAATTCCACCTTGGAAGGGAAATGCAATCTTTCTAAAATATGTAGACATAATGGTAGCCATAGCATAAATCCAGGACCTTTCCAGTAAGATATTGTAATCAAGGTTTCCATCAATGACCTCGACTTCAATCTCTACTGTCTTGCCCCCCAGTTCAACTACAAGTTACTTAAAATCCCATATGGTGTGTATGTTCTTCCATCAAATGCTTTTAATGTCGTTGATGATCATGACAAGGTTGGTGAACCTAAAGTTTTCCAGCAACTCATTGACATAATACAGGTAGATTCCCCCTCATCAATGATTTTTCGATGAATAGTTTTATTGAGGGCTTTTACTTGTATAAGGAAGGCGAGTTGGGCTGGTAACTAAGGTGTATATCCTTTATGATTAAAAGCCACAAGATTGGAATCCGCTAGATCAATCCCACCTATTGCTGATAACAAAGCCTACTTTTGGGAGGGGCAATTCTACAGTACCTCAAGTGTCGACATAGCGGATGGCGATTGAGCCAGATCCTCCACTATATTATAATTCTATGCTACTCAAGCACGAGGATTAAATGTCGACTTATGTACGACTCCCTTTGGCGGATTTATAGTTAACTCAGGAATAATGGGTGGAACAACTTCTGGCGAAGTCGTTGTCGACCTACTAGGTTGATATGTAGCCCGGTTGTTTGACAACGTTGGATTCCCATAATCTTTGTTCCTTTTCAATATCAAAGCATCATTTTTCTATTTTGAGATGGATAGCATAAGCACCTGGGATGTGGAAGCATGATCGATAGCAACCAGATTAGTTTCTGGGTTCGGAAATGGATCAGTCAACACCGCTAAGGTACTTGAAGTCTTTAAAAATTTCACAACCTCAGCTTGATGTGGACAATCTTTCGTCCAATGCTCCTCGTTACATATGTAACATGGATAATGAGGTTTCTTTTGCCCAGTAGGGTTCTCAGAATATTTTTCAAGAGTTGAATTTTTCTGTTTCTTCTTATTATTTTTCCCTTTCTTCTTGCCCCCTATTTGCTTTGGATTTTTTCCCTTGTCAGATGACATGGCATTAATCTCTGAGGCAAGAGGTTTTTCATTTGCTTTTTGACTAGAAACTGCAAGGGCTTTACCAGATGGAGCCTTTGCGGTTTGCATGCTTGAGGCACCGATCATGCCATCATTGGCGTGAGAGTCCTTGTTTGATTTAGGAGGGGGAGGAATGGAAAATTCTAGTCTGGGAGCGTCAGGAATTTTGTGGTAGAGTGTGCCAGACTAACTATAGATTAAGTCTAAATATTGGGCACAAGCAATGAATTGCTCTTCAGTGACAACTCCTCCTTTCACCACATCCTCAGTAATAGAAGGCAATAAGGACTTAATAAACCACTCAACTAAAAGCTGATCAGGAACATATGTCTTTACCATTCGACGACGACATCACCACTCATGAATATGATCAGATATGTGAGTGGTCGTGGTTTGTTTAAAGTTGGTAAGGAGTTCTGTTCCCGTTTCGTACCTTATGGGTAACTGAAAGTGGGTTAGAAAAGTAGTGGCAAGGGTGCTGAAGTTATCAAACGAAGCTCTAGGCAATTCAATATACCATTTCACTGCCGGACCAGTGAGCATTCTCTAAAAAAGGCGAAGCCTAATCGAATCATCATTCAGGGTGTTATACGAACACCACAAATTAAAAGTCATTACGTGATTCGATGGATCTTCACTTAGATTTCCATTTAATTTAGGAATATCGGAGGGAAGCTTATGAGGAATTGCTGGCCACCAAGGGGCATATGCAGTTGGATCATTCGTCAACTAGTTCAGATCTGGTAATTCTAGAGTTGCTACAAAAGGCAATTGTTGATTTAGGTTAGGTGAAGCATACCCAGGATAAGATGGAATCACCTGAGCAGTAGGTTTTTCATACCGGCATAATGTATCTAATGCTGGTAACTTTGATAAGTTTGTTGGACATAACAAGTATAGTGTGGTTGTTGATAACTGTTTTGAAAATGCAGTTATACATTACCTACAAAGCCTTGTTGCTCAGGTCCTTGATAGGTTTGTTGGAATTTCAGATGTTGGTATTGTACTAGCCATGGTTGTTGGACCATTTGTTGTTGCCCAATACTAGAAGGTTGACCAAGATGTGGAGTGATAATACCTGTTTGAGCCTGAGTCATTCCAAGTAAAGAAGCACTAACTTGAGGTTGTGATTGAGCCGTAGAGAAAAGAGGTTGTTGTATTGCAACATGAGAGACTTGAGGTTGACACACAACAGGTAGTACTTGTACTTGCGACACAGTCATAATAGTAGGTGTATTATGAATATTCGACACATGTTGGATCGGTTGCATTGAATATACAACCCTTGGTTGTTGAGGCAGTATTGGTACCCAACCACTGGACGTAATTCTAGTTTGACCTGAATTTTGTTGTAAACTCTCATATGGTTGTTCTCTAGGAGGGAACAATGAAAAAGCATACTACCCTCCATATGGCGGCAGTCCAGTGTTCAAAGGATATATCGGTCTTTGAAGACTGGTCTACCCAAATTGATACTGGTATGTAGGATCAATTTGCTGAGTTTCAATATAAGAAATACCAGATGGGACTCCAGATGAATAAATAGGAGAAGACTATGTCGTTGAAACAGCCCCTGAGTGGACTCCAGCGAGTGATTGGTAACTAGCCGGGACAGATGGTACACAAGCAGTCATTGTAGGGGTGGCAGCAGGAAGTTCTACTATAGCTGTATCAGATGACACAGTCCTAGATGTTGATAGTTGCTCAGACATGTTTAGTCTATCCAAAAGATTTCCTAGTGATTCGACAGGAGCTTGTGATGAAGGATGATTAAAAGAACCAATCTCAGGAGTAGAAGGATACAAATGAATCCCAGTTCCAAAATGTAATGGGGTACTGGATGGAGGATCCTCTACTATCTCTTCTATAGCAATCAAACTAGGTGGAAGAGGTAGACCGTCAGGTCCGTAAAAGATTTCTGTGGCGGAAGAAGGTATAGCTTCTGCAATGATAGATACTGGAGGGGTGACACCTTCTAAATTCTGGAACTCAACTTCCAGATGTTCAGGTAAGTGAACTTCAATCTCTGGATCAACTCTAGGTGGATTTGTTCTAGGTATAGAAGTGTCTACTATTACAATAAGATCAGTTCTAATGTCCTCTTGTAACTGCAAAACTTCTTCTCTAAAGGTAGATGTACCAGAAACGATCATAGTATCTGTAGTCTCTGATGACGTTGAAACAAAAGTTTCAAACAAACTAGGTGAATTGGACTAAGTCAAATGAGACCACTTTGCCTGGAATAGCTTCGGTTTCAAAGTGAAAGATGGTTGACTCGCTAGTCTCTGTAGACAATGTGGTTTTGATTGACTTTCTTCCATGATTGCGGATTACTTGATCAAAATCAAAATTAAGGGGAAAATGATGTTATTCTGAATTAATAAATTTTAATGACATTTTCACATAGCTTTGCTTTTTCAATTTCTAAGAGTCGATAAAAAGCTGAAGATGACTCTAGTCCCCTTCGATTTTTAATGAGCCTTAAGTGACAAGTGCTCCGTTAGCACCTAAATCTACCTTAGGCTGAAGGAAGGAAAAATTCAGGGTAACCACAAACCACGCTCAGTCTGGTAGCTAGCCCTACCAAAACAGGAGAGGGCTCTCTCCGAGTCACGCTCAGCAAATAAGTAAACGGAATGGTCTGAGATGACTAACAGTGAAATATTGATCTTAGGCTAGTAAGTAAATATGGATACAAGAAGCAATTTTTTATGAATGACTGAGTTTCTGGGATGGTATGGGACCAACGGACAGCAATGAGCATAGAATTTAATACAAAGGCACAAATTATTTCGTGAGGAAAGATAGGCTGAAAGTCTAGAAATTTAGTTTGAAATAACGTGGAATGGAGGAATTGCTTAGGAAGGTGAAAAGGGCATAATTACATGAATCCTTTTCAACAGAAGAAGAACATTGAACATGAAATTTTCCCACAGGCCGAGAAATAAAAATGAATTCTACCTTATCTAACTTAGAAAATTTCACTGGAAATGAATATGAAATGAACTGTGAAACAATATGAAGCATAAGAGACACATTTTATACACTCACAACCACATGAATCTCATGAAACAGAGCCGCTGCCTTTCATTAATCCTCTGTCAAAATATACAATGAAGAACTGAGTTTCTCCCCCACAGTCTCCCAGAAATTACAAGCCATCCAACCCTTTGCAAATAGTTTGCATACAATATATAGAATGTGCCATGAAGAGATAGAACACCCAAGGGTTGGGGAGTTACTCGAATCATTACAAAATGGAGGTGGAAAGCCAACCATTAGCTACAGGTGCAGTGTTACAAACATGACAAATGGCTTGGGTGACTGTTCGCCTTCCTTCGCCACTTGGATAGAAGCCAATCTGGAGTCAAAATACTTTAAATGCTGCCTTAGGTGGTGAAAAAGTGAAATGTAGATGAGCGGGCCCACTTGGAGAAGTCGCGAATCGAAATTTCGTGAAACTCAGGTGAAATTGGCCTTTTTCCCTATATGCGTCGTGCCACTTTCTATATGTGCCGCACCACTTTGGAGCCTGTTTTGAGGCACTTGAAAGAGTCCAAAATGTGGCCAAGTTTGCTTGTTGGAAAGCCTAGTCTATATACTTTCCAACCCAAGTGGAATTTCTCAATTTGGTGCTCATTTTCCCCTCCAAATCTTCATTCTCCCAAGACTGCTTCCTGTGTGTCAAAATAGGGGCAGAGAGGTCATTTTTTGAGTGTTTTTGACCTCATGGGAACTCAAATCATGCCCAAATTTCTTGTCCCAGCACCAGTAGTCGTGATTTTCCATTCTGAATCCAAAAATTCAAACCATTTGTGATTTGGAGCTCCCATCCTAAGGGAGAAAAAACCTGTGTTGTGACCGAAAATTTGCCATGTGACCAAAATTGCCCCAAATTTCTTGAAATTTGGGCTAGAGGTTCTCTACGAAGTTCTATGCTGGGCCAAAGAGGCTTTAGCCAATATCTGAAGTTGATCGAGCTCCCTTTGCCTCTTTTACTTCTCAATTGCCTTCCTCAATTTAGCCTTCAAATTCCTGATTCGGGCCTTGCATACCTTGTTTCGCGCCATGTAGTGGAAAGCCATGTGTCTCAGTAGTGCATGGTCCTTGTTGGCCTTGTCCAGCAGCCTCTCCAAGTGCATGTTAACTCTCTCAAGGTTGGCCTCCTCATCCTCATTAATCTCTTGCTCCAATGACGTGAGTTCAACTCTTCTCCTTTGTGCATCTTGGCGATGCTCATGAATGTTTTGTAGCTCCATGATCGCTTGCTGATCCTCCAGCTGTTTGTTCCTCTGCTCCAGATATTTCATGTTCCACTTAGCCCTCTCCAAATCAAGGGACAAGGCTTCGATCTCTGATTGTTGCTCCTGGATGATCTCTTTGAGCTGTGCACTTGTCAGCTCTGTATCTGTATCATCATCATGAAGGAGAACAAATTCGGTCTCTCATTCACCTGATGGCTCACCTGAAGGCCCCTCATCTTGCATTGGCTCCTTACCTCTGTCCTGTACCTGTAGTGTTGATATCGGAAGCGAGGCCCCTTCCACCCCGGGTGGAGATAACACTTGCTTTGCTGCTGCAAACAAATGTCTAGCATCCCTCTGATATGTGATGAGAACCGGCACACTAGCAGTCTCATGGGACTATACTGATGAGAAGGACCACCTATCTCATGTTCAACCTTTGACTCTACCTGTGAAGTTGTGAAGAGGTCACGGGAGATGAGGTCATCCCAAGTAATGCCCTACAATCCCAACTGATGATCCACCAAAACCTTAAGAAGTGCAAAGTGATAAACGTTGTTAAGTTGCTGCTGAGGGGTCTTGTGCTGCATGAAGGTCTTCATCCTCTCTATGTTCCTGCAAATGAAAAATGGGATGTTCATCATCCGTACCCTGGTAAAGTGCATGAGCAACCTGATGTGATAGGCATATAGACGAGAGAGCCTCCCCTCACAGCTGAAGTACTTCATGATCAACTTCATGAGTGGAGCATATTCATCTTTCAAATATCTGAATGGAAAGACTCTTGTGAGATGCCTCAAGTAACTAGCCTTAATGTAAGGCTCATAATGTTGCCGATCAACTTTCTGTTTCTTGTGCCATGGTTCTCCAATGTTCGGTATACCGATTGCTAATGAGACAGTTCTGGGTGTCAGTGTGAAGGCGACCTCGGCCAAGATAGAGTGATCTCCATGTAGGTGAAGCACAACAAGACGGGCCAACTCATGATGAACTCAAACATTAGCCACTCTTTCACAAAACTCAAAACATGATAGATGCTAGAAACATGACATAGCAAGAGGGCATGCCTGCAATTCTGTGAGGGTGGTTGGCTCATCCCTATCATGTTTTCCACTCTTGTGATGTCTCCTGGGAGCCTGCTCTTCCGAGGATGAGTCACTTTGTGTCTCCATCTAATACTCTGATGAAGGCTATGATGCCATGACTGCTGTGTGTACTGTATTTAGGCTACCCTTTGATGATGGTGTGAAGCTGGGTGATTTTGTGATATCCGCCACTAAGGGGAACAATGAAACAAAAGGGAGTATTAGGAGGGGAGTAATGTGATGGGAATAGGGGTTATGGGGAGAAGTTTGTTTAGGGATATGTAGGGGGTTTGGGTATTTGATAGGGTAGTTTTTTGGGGTGTTATGTTGACAAATAAGAGGAGGGGAAAGAGAATAGGGTTTGGTAGTGTTTTAGGGTAGGGATAATAGGAAAAATGAGAAAGGGAGGATAGGAAAAATGGTAGGTGAGGGAAAAATGGTGGGTGAAAATGGAACCTTGGCCTCAATACCACAATTATGCAACCCTAGCAACAATGGCCTTTGATGTTTTCTTGTGGTTGTTTTTATGAGTTTTGTTGCATTCAAACATAGCCATAAACCACCATATCATTTACGAACTTTGATGAACAAGTCATGTCATAGGGCCTACCTTTCAATTTGATGGGCTTCACAAGAAATTTGAGGTGATTTGGCACAGCTTTGGCCCTTTGTGGGTGTGCACCGTGTGCAAAACCTAGTGCGTCGCGCCCTCTGTGTGCGTCGCGCCCGTTGAAAAAATACACTGAGGGATGGCTCTGTGTGCGGCGCACCCCTATGTGTATGCGTCGCGCCCTTAAAACTACCTCCAACCTTGCTCCAAACATGCACGATGCACACTCAAACACTTTGCAATGTTTCCCTATGCACTTGATTCACACAATGACTTTGATTTTGGTGGAAACTTGTATATAAAGACTTGGAAGTCATGGGTTAAATTTTTGCTTCTTCAAAAACCCATTATTCTAATGTTATGTTTTGATACTTTTTCGCTGACTTAAAGCAACACTGATTTACACTTTTCCTTTGAAATTTTAGCTCAAATGATGAAATTTTCAGCACTCTTTGTAGGGATTGCATGACAGGACATTTGGCCATGGAAACCATGCCTACACCCGAAGAAATCAACTGACAACCTTTTTGAAAATTTTATCACCAATGACACTGTTTGACTTTTCTTCAAAACAGAGTTTTGAAGAAAAGTCGAAGTTCATCAATATGACAATGAAACTCTCTGAATCATTACTTTGTAAGGGCTCACTTTGGCCTGCATGGCTTTACTGGACATATTTAAAGACCAAACTGATTAATCCCTAGACCTAATGATCGAAAATGACTTTTGTCCATTAAAGGACCAGACCTTGACTGTCATGGACTTTGGTGATCATTGACAAAAGACCTAAGCCAGCAGGAGTTAGACATGAGGGGAAATGATTAACATGACCTTTTCCGTTAGATTATGGCATGCTCCCAGTGGAATGCAGCTGGGTGAATGGAGCGGGACTCCTAAAAATGAAATGCATAAAGAGTTTTGATCTCTGACGGAGGACTGACCAGACCGACTCTAACATTGGCTCCAATGGGGGATGGTAGCTCCTTGGAGGTTTCAAGAATAGTAGATCTCTAGAAGAGCTAGACAGTGCCTTCGTCCATTGGGCTATGGAGTCATTTTTTCAACAAACAACATAGGACTCTGACTGATTTATGAAACTAAAATGACCAAAAATTGACTCAAACTTGACATTGAAATGACTTGAAGACTAACTTGACAAACTCAAACCAAACTGAAATAAAAATGGTATTTACAATGACAATGGAAGTAGCATTGATAACTCAGAAATGGTACCGCTTGAGCAGCCGACCATTGATCAGCCCTCCTGAAAAATCTTCCCCATTCATTTCCTTCAGAAGAAAAGGCATTCTGACCCCGATATGCTGCAACTTTGAAAGGAACTTTCCAAAGATTTTGGAACTTACCGTGCTTACCTTTTTCCTCATTCCTTGCATCCCACTTCAGCACCACATCATCCAACTGAAATTTATCCACCTTTGCTTTTCTGTCATAAATTTTCTTGATATTCTCCTGAAATTTGGATGTGTTCTTGAAAACTTCTTTTCTAGTCTGCTGCAAGTGGACCTTTTGGTTCAACCTTCTCTGCATGGGATCTTCATCACTACCAGCCTCCTGAAGAAGTTTGAGTACCGGGAAGCGAGAGAGGTAGGAAATACTGTATCAACTCCATAAACAAGCTCAAACGGTGACATAACAATGGATTTCTTCTAGCTGACCCGATCTGCCCAAAGTGCATTGACCAACCTCTTATGCCAGCTCTTCTTATTTATTTCCAGCAGCTTCTTGATGATGTTGACCAATGATTTGTTCGAAGACTCCACCAATCCATTGCCTTGCGGATGATAGGCAGTTGAGTGACCCAAAATGATGTGATATTTATGACAAAACTCTATCATCCTTTTCTATTTGAAAGTTGCTGCGTTATCAATGATTAACTTATTCGGGCAACCAAAGCGAGACAAGATGTTATTTTTAAGGAATGAAATGATTACCACATAAATAGCTTGCCTGGTGGGAATTGCCTCGATCCATTTCATGAAATAATCCGTCGCTGTGAGGATCCATCTATGCTGACCGGAAGAAGCGGGATGAATTTCACCAATGAAATCCAATCCCCATTGCTGAAAAGGGGCACTCACCTCAATAGGCTTAAGTGGAAAAAGCTATAACTTTCTCTTTCCTTCAAAACTGACACTTATGACAGCGCTTGACCATCTTATATACATCAGCGAACAATGTCGGCCAATAATACCCTGCTCTCAGAATTTTATTTGTTGTTGACTTCCAAAAAAGGCGACCCCCACAATCTCCTTGGTGGCAGTCCTCCATGACCTTCTTTGCTTCTTCTTCCACCAAACAATTCAAAAGAACACCACTAGGATCTTTCCAATACAGTGCAGAATTAAGAATGCAAAACTTGGCAGCTTTCAACTTGAGTGTTCTCGCTTTGTTTCTAGTCATGTCGGGCGGTGGTGACAAATTTTTAAGAACATATATGATATCTGAGTACCACGGAGAGAGAGAAAACATTTCAGATACCTGAATTGATGATGCTTCCTCATTCTCATTGGACATAGCAGCAATTAGATTTATTTCCAAGGTGTGCATGTTTGATTTGGCCGTTAACTTTTCCAATCCTTGTCCTTTAACCAGCTTTGTGGGCTTTATTTCCACATCATATTCCAGCAAGGCTGCAATCCATTTGCCTCACCTTCCTTCTGGATCAGTCTGCACTAAAACATCTTTGACAGCAGCATTAGGAACATAGGCCAAATATGAGAATGTAAAATATATACCCGGAAATCTTTCAATGCCTTCACAAGTGCAAGGGCTTGCTTCTCAATGATGTATTTTAAGGCTGCATCTCTTATGGCTCTACTGAAGAATGCAATGGGTCTTTCATGATCATCTCTTTTCTGCAATAACACAGCTGCCATAGTGTGCTCCGAAGCAAATGAAAACAATATGAAATCCTGAGTGTAGTCTGGGCTGACTAGAGTGGGAGCTGAAGAAAGAGCCAATTTGACTAAATTGAAAGATTTTACAGCCTCCTCCATCCACTTCACTTGGCTGTCCTTCTTAAGAATGTTTGTCATCTCTCGTAGGTGCTCAGCAAGATTAGGTACAAAGCGACGTAGAAAATTCATTTTACCATTGAAAGATTGTATCTCTTTCTTATTCCGGGGCAGATCGATTTGCTGAATTGCTTGCACACGTGCTGGGTCAATACGAATGCCATCTTTTGAGATAATGTGTCCGAGTAGTTTGCCTTCCTCCATGGCGAACAAGCTCTTTTTCGGATTCAGCGACAAGCCATATTTTCTGCACTTTTGAAAGACAGTTTTTAGATGATATATGTGCTCTTCATTGGATTTGGAAAACACTGTCAAATCGTCCAGGTACACAACCAAAAAGACATCCTTCTCATTTGCAAAAGCCAAGTCCATTGCACACTGAAATGTGGCACCCGCATTCTTTAAACCGAAAGTCATTTTAGCGTAATGAAAGGTTCCCCATGGAGTGGTGAACACTGTCTTGTCTCGGTCATCTTCATGGACAGAAACTCGGTTATATCCAGAATAACCATTGAGTAGTGACATACGAGATGCTCCCACTACTCGCTGAAGTATATGGTCCATTTTGGGCAGTGAATAATTATCTTTCAACGAAACTTTATTGAGATTTCTAAAATCAATGCATAAGCGAATCTCACCTGTCTTCTTTCGTATGGGCATAAAATTAGAGATCCAATCTGAAAATATGATGGGAACAATGATCCCTGATTTGTACAACCTGTTTATCTCCTTTTCAATAAATGGCAGCAACTTTGGATTTAGCCTTCTCAACTTCCGTCTAAATGGTTTTTGATTGGGCTTGATGGGTATAGTGTGTTGAATTATATTGGTATCATATGTCTTTAAGTCAGAATAGTCCCAAGCAAACACATCTGCAAATGAAGACAACAAACTGATATATTTGTCCTTGATCTTTGGCGGCAATGCTTTGGACAATTTTACCAACTTAGGATTAGCAGTTCTTCCGATGTTGACCTCTTCTACACCCTTCTCTGTTGGCTTGCGGGCTACATCATCTTGATCAAAAGGTTCTTCTAAAGGTATCAAGCCTTTAGGAATAATGTTATTCTTCAGCTGCAGCACGTCCATTTCATTGATTTGCACCTCATCTATACCATTACCTTTACCATCGTCATTTTCTACATCAATTGAGGTCTCTTTGAACTTGCCTTTGTTTTGCAGAAAATCATCAATCTCCTCATCATCTTGGAACACTTGCCAATATCTCTGATTTTCTGGAATGGTTGGACGATGCTTGACATGGATTTCGAATTTATTGCTAGAGTTCATTGGGATCTTCAAACTACTTGCTGCCTTGGCAAGAGCATCAGCAATACTATTTTGTATACGAGGCACGCATGTTAAGGTGTATTTTGAAAATAATTTTAGGATGTCTAGAACTGCATTATGGTAAGCCCACATCCTAGGATGCTTTTCTTGATACTCGCCTCTTACCTGCTTAATTACCAATTCGGAGTTGCCATATACTGAAATCCTCTTAGCATTCAGCTTTCTTAGAATCTTTAGGCCAACAACCAGAGCTTCATACTCAGCTTCATTGTTTGAACACTCAAAAGCCAATTTGTAAGAGCATACCCGCACATTACTAGGCACTTTGTTTGGGGCGGAGAAAGGACTACGTACCCAAATTCCAATTACAGCGCCATCATTTCCCACTGCTCCATCGAAATCCATGGTCCACAAACCTTCTTCCTCCTCTTTCAAGTGCTGGAAATCTGTTTGTTGTTCCTTTTCTACTTGCTATCCATTACTTTCAGCTGATTGCCCAATAGTGTTCTGTTGTTCTTGTCCTTCTTTCTTTAAAATTTCTCTGACATTTTCTATTATTTCTGGAATATGATCTGCTTCAACTAACTGACTATCTATATCATTGAAACTATCTGAATACAAACCAAAAGTCTCTAAATATGTATGTACATAGTTAATTGGATGATTTATTGGTTCTCCTTGCTTGTGATCATGTATTTCATTTTTTGTTCCCGATACAATTTCCTCATTTGTCCAAACACCGGAATCGTTCAATAGGAGAAATCTAGCTGTAGTGTCCCTTTCAATTTCGCTACCCAAGACTTGGAAGGAAGCATTCCAAACCTGGGAGGAATATCTGCTACAACAACATCCATCAAAACATTCTTCATTGGGAGCTGATCCAGACTCACAACCAAGTCTTTGATGAGTCCTATACATCTTACTCTTCTAGAATCAAACGAATAGAGATCATGGTATTGCCGGGTGATGTCTAGACCAAGCTTATCCATGATAGCCTTGGGCATGATATTGTGAGAAGTTCCGGAATCGAACATGGCATTATGTAACACAAAATCATGCAACCTTAAACTAATATAAAAGGGTGACACATCACTATCAAGAGACTCACCATTCGATGCTGGCCGAAAAATCATTTCAGGTTGATCATCTTCGACCTTCACCATGTCGGACATTGGGTCCAAATTCAACATTTTAGATACTTGCCCTCTATAAATGTTGTTCCTCATTATTTCAGTCAAGGGGATGGATACCTTTAATTTAGAAATCTCATTTTCTAAATTAAAAGTGGGAATATTTTCTACCTCTTTGATTGGGATTTCTTTCTTTTCCTTTTCTTTTGATGCAACTTGCTGATGTGATTGTTCTGCTGATGGTGATTTGCTACTCTCTAGACCAACCGCCTCCTTTCCTTTCCTTTGTGTAACTGATGAATCAGTCTTTGATGCCTCAACATCCTTCCTTTTCTGATGACCGACACATCTCTGTTTCTAAGTGAATATCAATGTTGTTGGGCGGACAGAGAATTCATATAGCCTCTTTGGTACTTATCTGATTCTTCCTCCAAGACGGTGTCGTTGTATAGAATGAAATCTACATCTTTGTGTGCAGCTGAACTTTCTACATACTCCTCCTCCTCAGTCAGATAAATAGGCAAATCATCAGGAGTAAAGAGGTGTTTTTCTTCACCTATTATATTCCCGTCCTCATTTGACTCCGGTCCATGCACAAAATTTTGCTGAAAGGTGTTTGTACTGGCTATTGTGCTATCTACTCTTGGGCTCGCTGATCTCTCTGTCTTATTCTATATTGTGGTTGTTGCTGACCACGAAAGTTAGGATTTCTAACTTGTGGCTCCGGTTTGTCAAGTTTAACCCTTTCAAGCATCTACTCTACCTTCTTGAGTAATTGATCCATCGAGGAAGACTCTTCCTTGATTGTGACCTTCTTTTCTGCTTTCGCTCTAGCTCTTTTGGACAACAGATTTGCTTCAACGCTGACTGCTATCTTCTGCATGTCTTCCATTGTGGCCGGTTCTCTCTCTATTAATTGATAAGCCATGTCAGCATCAAAACCATCTGGGAACTTCACTATGGCTAGTCCCA